>OX638384.1:34317791-35002507 GCA_951813785.1 Criorhina ranunculi
CCGGGACTACGAAAAAAAGTGGTTTCGAAAAATTTTTACGTTCAAATTCGTAAATCTAAGGCTTCTAATGTTACAAAGGTCAATTCTCCTTAGACAAGGCCAATCTGCGCAGTTTGCAATCAGCTGCAACACTTCCAGATTGTGCTCTGACTCGAGATAAATTCAATTTGCAGGCAGGGAACGTCCACACTGGTCTAAAGTATATTCCGTCTACAGGTCTGAAGAGGTCTTCTTTTACGCTGGCTAAGTCTTTGCAGAAGTGTAATCATCTGTCCTACTGTTAAATTCTAACTAAAGCCACCTCACCGCTGCTGGTGGGGGGATAACACTCCGGCCCCTTTCCGAGTAGAAGGTCAACTACATGACTTCTATCAACCACCGACCCCAAGGGTCATTTCCCTTTTTTTCTGAGGTAATCGAAGCATAGATAGGTTGAAGTGGCTGCGACTTGAAGCCATCACACTTAGACCAGAGATTGGTCAATTGTGATACCACGCGGATCTGGAGGAATCTCCTTACCTACTCGTTGAACCAATTGGAGCTTATGATGAAGCGAAGGAGGTTTCTGAAATCTGTCTTCATCAGATCGCTTAAGAGCCTTCTTTTGCGGGAGAAAGCTGGGCAGCTTAAGAAGTAGGTAGGGAATGGTTTCCTTCTCCTTTTCGTCCATGCAGCCAATAAGGCCAAGCCTTGTTGCATCCTTGTCCATTAGACAGTGTCCCGTGATGACACTTAAGGAAATTTGTGACGCAATAGAGCTATTGTTCCACCAGCTGTGTGGCATGTGGCACATTCCACGCCCATAGCATTAATTTCAGCCAAATACAAGTCAGTCAACATCGTTCGGTGACGCAATCCATTCACTAAATTGGTCGCACAAGCATCATTTTCGAAAAAATATCACCGCCAGCTCAAAAACCACACCAAACTGTCACTTGTTGTGGATGGGGAGGTTGTTCTACTATTCCCCTTGGGTTTTCGTAGCTCCAGATGCGACAGTTTTGTTTGGTTACGTATCTAGACAAATGTAACTGAGCTTCATAATCTTGTTCATTCATTTCCAGCAACCAATCAGTGGAACTATGGAGTTGTGCGTGGTCTGCTGGCTTCAATTCTTGTGTCAATTGGATCTTATAAGCATGTAGGCGAAGATATTTATGCAAAATGCGATGCAAAGTGGTTGCGGATAGTTCCTGTGATCGTCTCGAAGTGGATGCACCTGGGTTTTCAGCTGACTTTACTGGACAAACAAGAGTTGGAGTCTTCACATCACTAATCTGTCCAAGACGTTCAAATTTATCACTATAGCTGTTCGGCTTGATGATGACCAAAAGCAGTATGAACTTTACGAAATGTTTCCGCGATATTTTCACATTATTTGTTGTGAATTTTCACGTTGTGCATTCACGTTCATAACCTCACAACAAAAGTTGAATGTGGACCGTTCTTCTTGTTGGATGACCCTATCTAACAACTTTAAATTGATTTCATACGCAATTTTTAAGCATTTTTACTTTTTCCAAATATGAAACGAAATCCTATAATTTAGAGCCACCACCGGGGATGAACAAACAGTTTCGAAATTACATTGCGATTTTTATTTTTTGGTTACAATATCCACAAGCACACACAGATTACGATTCCAGCTAACCTGGGTTGTAATCAATCAAACAAATTGCTTAGTGGGAAGGGTGTGTCTGTTATCGTAGCTATAAAAAATATTTGGTGTACCTTTTGATTGTTACAGCACGTGTATTACGGTCTCTATTTCGGTACAATACTCGTACAGGGGTAGTACATATATGAGAAAAATATACAAATCGATAATAATTTATCGAATGATCGAATTTCACAAGCGTTCCCCTGGGAATGTGTATGTATAAAGGTTTCATTTGTTAAC
This sequence comes from Criorhina ranunculi, assembly GCA_951813785.1. Lineage (NCBI taxonomy): Eukaryota > Metazoa > Arthropoda > Insecta > Diptera > Syrphidae > Criorhina > Criorhina ranunculi. The sequence continues at coordinate 34,319,692 of OX638384.1, forward strand.
CTGTCAATCAGAGTCCTGATGGTGACCTGTGAATATTTGCCCACGTCTAGACTCTTGGTAACACAGTGTTGTATGTGGAAAAGTTAAATTGACTAATGGATACTTGAGACAAGTACTTGAACGTGGGGAAAGCCTTTTGTTTTCGTTAAAACATTACGCATTAGAACTTTGAACTTCGATGACAGAAAGTTGGCTTTAAACTAACTTTTCCATTTTCTGTGATTCGCATTTAAGATTTGCATCTAAGAACCTTGAGATTGAAGTGGCTGCCAGTTGTAAGCACACTTAGCGGAGTGATGGGTCCACAGTGATACCACATGAATTTGGAGAAATTCCCTAACCTCCTTGTTGAACCAATTGGAGCTTCTGATGTTCGAGTTAATAGCAAAACCTAGGAAGACAAATTCCTAACGACGTCGGTGTTGATGGTCCTTTTTTATATCCATCTTCACCGTTTCTGTGCCAATACTCACGAGCGCACTGTTGACGCCATTCTGCGTTCACCCGAATGACAAATACGTTTTCAAATCCCTATCCCATCGCACTTCTTGGATCGCAGTTATATCGGCTTCTGGTCAGCTAAGGTACCCATGATTCCAGGGGTCGTCATCAGTAAATCCGCCCGTTTCCTAGGCTTTTTTTATTGCTTCACAACTAATTGTTTTTTCCATGGTAGGATAGTCACCCTGAAGGCATTTCCCTCAACCTTAAGGACCAGATCCTAACGTGTCCTCCTAGAACGAGAAGCCGAATAAACTGGTCCTTAAAGGCCTGATAACCGAATAAGTCTGAGGAAGAGTGCCAAAGTGTAAACAGTTTTCCCCCTTCTCCCGTCAGTTACCTTTCCAAAGGGCTTGGAACCCAATCTCTAGTTGAGCTAATAGGCGATCGGGCTTCACCGCATGGAAGTGAGGGTAGGAGTTGGGAAAACTTCTACTTCTACTAAGAGTATGTCTTTGATCTTCTAACCGCTAGAGCAGGATGGTCGCATAGCACGTACCGAATAGACATCTCTGTAGCTTTTACAGCATCTACTTAGCTGATGGGTAAAATGCTCTCCTCCATTTCATATTAGATTGTAGCCTCGTCTTCAATGTTAGGATTTAGGATACAGGATACACGATACAGGATATCTACAAGTCGTGATCTTTACAACTGATAGTGTGTAGAAAATTGTAAGGGGGAAATCCTCCTTACCAATAAAAAAAAATGAATGTTTGTTAACTGCTGTCCGAGGATTCCGTACGCACAGTTGAAACTAAGTCGAGATTCTTAACGTTGTCCGGGATTCCGTACGCACGCTCTGAATTCTATTCTTAGAGTAAGATACAAGCCAAAATGTTTATAGTGAAGTAGGACGAATGAAAGAAGGAAGTTCTTCTTTACTGGCTCTCCGCTTTTTTGTTTTCTTCGTAGAATCCCTGTGTCCCGACAATCAACAGAGGTTTGTTGACTTCTTTGTCCCAAGTCTCATTTAGATTGTTATGGATTCGTTCGGTCGCTGGTTCATTCCGACGATCTCCACTCCAGACACTACCACCCTATTCGATTCTGATTGAACGACTGAGATTCACATAATGTCCACTTTAAGGCAATCAGTATAGAAGGGCAAGTTCGTTACCAGTACCGGTACCGATTGATAGGTATTTGTGTATCAATCTTCGAGTAGAAACGCTTCAATCAATGAAATAGTCACCTCCTGCTCCTTTCTCCTGATGGTATTGCATTGTGACCTCATGGTCTGCTGGTACCTTAGAGAGTATTGTTCCCTCGTCAGAGTCCCCCTTACATAAGAGTCATACATTCTACTTTGCCTCGGCCAGAATATTCCACTTTAGAGCACCTTCTCGAGGCCAGCTTAGGTTTAGTCCCCTAGGAGTTTCTTAGTTTGCCTCAGATCTTGAAGGTTATTCCAAGCTCTGGTCCTATTCTCTTTCTCTATTTTTTTATCCGAACACTTCCCTTAGAGTGTGTTCCCCTACTCTGCAATGAAGGGTTCAGCTGCTCCTCTTCTGACAAAGCTGTTTGCCGCTTCGTTACCCTCAATTCCGACGACGTGCCCTGGTCTCCAGTAGAGGGTAACTCTATTGTTCCTGCCCAGTTCATTGAGTCTAAGTAGGCATTCCTGTACAAGTCTAGACTAAATTACATGGGCCTCAATTTTGATAGCTGCTTGACTGCCTAACAGGGAGAGGAGTAAACAAAAAGATCTTAACTTAGATAGATAGTGGTTCCGTGGGACTCACTTAGGCTCATATCTCATTGTGATGCCGTAGAACCATTCAAATGAGTGTAAGTACCAATAAAGACACAAAGTTCCGAAGCCTGACTTAGCTTGAGGTAGAAACATCTCAGGAAACTGAGCTTAGAAAGGGATGGAGTGCGTGGTGGTACGAAGGCGGACGAAACTCTGGGCCTCGCGATAGAGGTAGCTCTGTCTGTATCTGCTCCAAACTCTAAATTAACATTAAAAGGCTCACAAGAGGTCTTTATAGGTCCCATCATCTTATTTACCGGTGCTTGGACGAGCTCTCTAGATCCAGCCGACATCAAAGCTTGCTCAGACGCTTTTATCATCACGAGAATCATTTAAGTGGCTGGCGGTAAGCTGAACATGGCTAGCGTAGATCGCTAATAACGCAGGTATAACTGCAAATTTAAAGCTGTTACTTGGGCTAAAAGTCTCTTTTTTAGGTCTTCAGTCAGTTTGCTGGAAAATTATTAAATGGTTTTAGGGGTCTTTACTTGTCGGTCAACCTTTGTGGAATATTTCTTGAAGAGGATGAGACATCTTAACACTCAGCGAAGTCTTCGATTCAACTGCAGTTGGTCAAGTTCAACTTATAGACTCAACTCGACTTGAATTGCCATTCCTTACCTTTTCCTGGGACTCTGTAATACCTCCCAAAGTCACATCCATCCCCTTGTCGACAGTTATAAGATTGATATTCGTCGCCTTACGAAATTAATCCGTTTCACTTCATAATATCCTTTCAGGTGAAAACTTTCACGTTTCATAAGTTGCCGTGTCATGTGTGGTAACATTATATTAATCACGTGCGTCGTTAATCACCTGGTTTCTGTTAGAATTGTTCACATGGTGATAACAAGGTATTTGGTAACTACACCTGTATGTACGTGTGTGTGTGTGTTAAACGTTTCAATAGCAATGGTCTTAATTAGAATAAGTATTGAGGCAGTAACTACGTCGAAGCGATTGTGTAAAGGTTCTGGTTCCATTGGACTGTTTCATGCTGTTTCCTTTCCTTTTTATTGATTTATCCTTGAAGGGATGGAATAACATTTTGTTGCATAGGATGGAGGGTCATTTCTAGTCCAAAGGGACATTTGGGTAATTGGAGATGTTGGTTTTGAAAAATCTATTCATTACATATGCCGAGTTCCACGTAGAGAACCTTTAAGAAAAGTTATGAACCTGGGTTTGTGAAATGACAAACACATTTCAAGGATCTTCTGGTTTAAAGTTGATGGTTGTTGTGACTTGTTTAAGTCATAGAAGGCCGAGGTCATATAATTCTCGACAAGTTCTTGTACGTAACAGGTATTCCATAGTAAAGATCTTGTGATGTTCTAAACCCTATCCTTGTGTATGACAACATTGCTTTGATGGGGCTAAAGCTAAATCTTCCTTAAACCTCTAATTGGTGTTTATTTTTACGACTCAAAAATTGACAAGGACACTCCTGTACTCGTACTCAGCAACATGTTATGATATTCGTGTTCCTTAGGGTTGTTCACAGCCCTTGGCAGTGCACTTTCTCTTTAGAATCCTATTGTGCCTTCTCTAGATGAGTTGTTTCACTCAGATGTCAGAAAGGAACTTCTCTGGGGGGATGACAGCAAACAGTTTGATTCTCTTTCTGAGTTCAAAGAGGGCCATCCATTCTGTAAGGATGTGTAGAGAGGTCTCTTCACTCTCAAGACAGAGTCTACAGCTTGAATCTGTTGTAGGGTTCATGCGATGTAGATGTTTGTTCAGGCGGCCGTTTCCTTAGGATTTTAAGGTTGTTCCTATTAAGATTCAAAATGAGCTGGATTTTCCTTGTGATGGTATCGGGAATAGTAGCTTTGAGCATGCTTGTCCTGTTGTGTTAACCCAGGCTTCTCCCCTATCGGCATTGATAGCGATTTCCTGTCTTTTCGTAGAAGGTGAAGTAGAAGGTGTAAGTTGCTTACTTTAACGATTTCTGTTAAATTTTGGTACCGCGTCTGCTTGCTCTCGGTCTTTGGCTCGGTTCTTCGCCTGGTAGCTCGCTGTGACCAGGGACTCAGAAAAGTTTTATTGTACATTGTTATGCGTGTCAAGAACACTTAACAAGCTTCGATGCTATCTGCGCCTGGTTGTCAATATAAGTCTTGATATCCTCCCGTGATATTGTTAGCTTTGACATTAATTGGGCGGTTTTTGTCACTGCTAGTTATCTGGGAGTCCTACGGATCTGCTTAGTCTTAGCTTTTCGGAGAAAAGAAGCTGTTTAGACCCATCAGTGTAGACTGACTTGGGCTCCTTAGATATTTCGTTGTTCTTCAACTGTTCTCTGCTTGGAAAGGCCCACGAGAAGGTTCTCTCGAAGTCTAAGTATGGGACAGCGTAGTCCGTGTTCCCCGGTGTGGTTTAGGTACGTAAAAATAAATGAAACATGGATTATTATTATCAATTGGCCTTCCTGAACCGACCCGAGTTCCGAAGGAATTGGAGGATGGTTCCCTGTAGCTTGTTTGACAAGTCTCCCAGATAAATTGAAGAAGTGTTTTCCGTGGGCTGTCTTCCTGTTTCTGCTGAGGCTTGTGCATTCGCATAGTAGGTAGAAACGGTCATGTTAAACACATCCTCTTTAGGTGGGCCGCTAGTAGGTTGTGAACTGTCATGAGGCCTTTGAGAAGTGATAGGTGACTTCTGTTGAGTGCGATAATTCCTTTGGTTTTTCTCTAAGTTAGTTCTGTCCAGAGCGTTCTTGACGTGGTGCCGCATGTCGTGAGTGGAATCCATCTCTTGTTCGCGAGTTTTAAGAATTTCGCGGTGATGCCGGCCTTTTTAAGTTCTAATGGGGGTAGGATTGAGTCATCGGCTTTTGTAAGATCCATCTCAGAGCCCATTCTTCTGAGCTCATCCACCTTTTCATTCCCATGGATAGCCTTATGTCCCGGGACCCAAATGAGTATGACATTGTGATAAGCGCTGACTGCCTTGAGTTCATCGTGGTAGTGTTTCACGGTTCTGGATCTGATTGTTGTGGATGTGATGGCTTTGATGGCTGCTTAATGTAGATGTCGATGTAACTTCTTGGGGGTGTCTGTTGTGAAAGTTCACGCGAGAACTCGGCGATTGCTGGAACTTCTGTCTGGAAGACGCTGCTATGGTTTGGATATCATATTGACCGTTCGATGGATCCCAGAGCCTACACCCGCATTCATTTTTGACCAATCCGTGAAAATTGATGTGTGGTTGGGGTTTATGACCTCTCCTTCTGTCCAGCTCTCTCTAGGCTGAATTCAGGGATCGGTGTTAAAAAATCAGTTTTGGCTTCAATGTTCGTTCACTTGGTGATTGCTTGGTTGAATTGTTGTAGGCGAAGCGCACGTTTCGTGACCACTTCCTTTGTAAAAAGATAGACAGGTATAAGCCTCAGAATCATCTCGAGGGCTGCAGTCGGTGTTGTCCTGATTACGGTAGGAAGAGGGGGCGGTTCAGCATGAACCTTAGCAGCACTAGATGTGCCTTTTTGTTACCACGACTCGTGTGACCTGGTTGATGATGTGTATTGTTGAGGATGTGGGACAGTCGGTGTCTAGATCCAGCCTGTGGAGTTAAGAAAGCGGATTAGATCTCGCTTCTCTTTACCCGAAATGTCATTAAGCTCGTCGAAGAATGGTTGGTTTAGTGCACGCAGTCTGGCTCTTGCTAGTGCTGGACATTCACAGAGAAAATGGTAGAGAGCTTCCTTCTCATTTTCGTTCCCGCAACTGCGGAAGTGAAGGTTGTCTGGGGAACTTAGTTGTGTAGGATGGTCTCTGGTGATATCTGGGCGGGTTATGTTTAGGAAATCTTGTGGTCTAAACTCCATTGGAGAGGGTTAACCTGCCTTCTGCAGGAAGTGTGAATGGATTTGTCCTTTAACCGCTCCTAGCGAGATATGGACCCTTGCCGCGAAAGAGCCGTGTAGAGCTGTGCCCTGTCTGGCCAGTTTATCTCTACGCTCGTTTCCCTCTAAGTCACTGTGCTGTGGAACCCAGAACAGTGTGCCCCTGAAGCGTTCATCCAAGCCGTCAAGTTCGTTCCGGGACACTCGTAGTTCCTACGCAAGCCAATCGCTGAATCTTCGTCAGGATGTTCTAACATTCGTGTGCTATCTCTAACGAAGATGTGTAGAAGTATAACCACAAGTGTGGTTTCCATTTCAATACTGCTCGTATTGATGTCCTTCTCTTTCTTATGCTTTCTTGTAAGAATCTTGCACATAATCCCCTGGTGGTTGCTGACTTTTCAAGTTGTCCTTCGCACTGTCGATTGTTGAACTCTCTGCATACTCATACCTTGGCAAAAAGTATATTTATTTTCGATGTTTCTTAGCACCACATCAAGGGCAGTTGAAGGCCTTCAGCAATGTCCTTTCTCAATTTGTTTGCTTTTGTGGGCAACGACATGAACAGCCTTATCTGCTCCCTTAAATGTCACAACAAAGAGTATTGACATCGTTTGAGGTTTCTCCAAGTTATGAGCGTGGGAGTGTTGAATTATATATTTCACAAGGATCACTTTGATTTGCAAAAGGAAAAGTTATACGGGAAATAAAATGTCAAACTGAAATTATTTTTTTAATAGACACGCTTATATTTCTTTGATTAAGTCGGCATGGAATTCCTTTAATAGAGAGAGTTTCCTATTCCCTATGTCAAACAGAGGGAAAACTGTCATTTACCTTGATGACCCAAAGGACCTTTTGCCCACGTTTTTGTCGATGGAAATATGTAGTCGAATGGAGCTTTTAAAATCAGTCGAACGATGTGGTCAGTGGGTGTTATCGGATCTAGACATTTTTTGTCCTGGAAAAGTTTCGCGTACATTTTCACCCGTCGTAACATAAGCTGTGTGCATTGTTGCGGCGTTTTGTTGCAACCGCATCGTCTAAAAATAAGTTTTACACCATCAAAGTCGTGGTTATAGCATCATGGTGGTGACAGCCATGAAAAATCCTTGGCGCTAGCTAAACCATACATTGACGAGGTTATTAGTCATGGGTTTTGTGGATGCGGTAGATCGAAGAGGTGACTGCATCTCGAATGACGCAGCCTTTTTATTCGGATCTCCAGATCCATTGTGTTCTCCTAAACTGGAATGCCCCGCCTGAAAGAAAAAAGGTTCGTGTAAGTTTGATGTATAAGACCTCAACAGTTCCAGTCCTGCTCTATGGCGCAGAGGCATTGACTGTATCAAAAACGGATGAGGGTGCTCTTGGGTGCTCTCAGAGGAAAATTCTTCGGTTGATAAGGATAAGTGGATAAGGATACACATTGACGAACTGCGACATCGATTAAGGCAAAAGAGTGGAGGTCTAATGACTGAGGTGGCTGGGTCGTGTAGAGCGAATGGACACCAATGTTTCGGTCCGAAAAATCTTCGAATCCACGAAGTAGAGAGAGACCACGACTCAGGTGGTGCACGCAACTGGAAGGTCCCCTCAACCAACTTGTCGAGTGAAACTGAAAGCAGATCGAGCTGCCTGGACACACTTGTTGGTTGGGGCTCAGGTCCAACCCGGACTGTAGCGCTACCTTAGGTAGGTAGGTTAAAGAGGTGGGTGCATCGCGTGATACAGCCTTCACTCGGATCTCTAATGGATCCATTGTGTTCCTCTGTCGTAGAGTGACCATTCTGAAATTATAAGAAAGAAAGGACGGGTCTAGATGAGTGCAGCTACTAACGTTCGGCCTCCCTGAACCATCCCGAATTCGTTGTGAATTTTAAAATGGATTTTGGTGGCTTGTTGGACAGCTAGCCCAGGTCGTTGAAATTATATTCACCTAGGGCCGTCTTCCTTGTTCTATATAGGCTGGGACATTCGCATAGGAAGTGGGTTGAATTCTCTTCCGCGTCTGTATTACCGCAGCCTCTGCATAGTTCGTCTGTACTTAGACGCATTCTTCTGCGGTGGGCCGCCAGTAGGTTGTGGCCTGTGATGATTCCTATGAAGAGGGCTAAGTTTGATCTGTTTAGCTCGAGAATATGTCCCGTTTTTATGTTGTCGATATTTGTCCAGAGTTTCCTGGAGGTGCGGCATGATGAGAGTGTGCTCCATCTCTCATCAGCTTGTCTGTGAAAATCTAGTGCAATGCTCGATTTAACGAGAGCTGGGGGGGGGCAAAACTAAGTTGTCGACCAGTGATGGGTTCTGTTCCGAGCCCTTCCTGGCTAGTTCATCCGCCATTTCGTTCCCGTTGATACCTTAAGTAATGTCATCTGACGCAATGGTTTTGGAATTAGGACAACTGTGCAGATTAACGGTCGATTTTTCCTGTGCACAGGATTGGTTTACGACATATTCTAGGCCGAGTAAGGAATGTGAACGAATTTTTACAAATGGCTCCAAGGCCAGTGATGGCTCAGGTGCTGGAGTCTTTGTGGAAAGCGGCAGCGTAAGACTGCGCTTACCTAACCTATGTCTGCGAACTATATTGTGTAAAACCAGTGGAGGCCACGGTATATCTCCGTCTGTAGTGACAGTCAAACTGCGCTTAAGGCCTTGCTCAATCCTCTTATTTGATCCAAAATAGTTCGAGAATGCAGGTTTAGCTTGAATTCGGTTGGAAAACTGGGTTTGCTAAGCCTTGTCTGTGTCCTTGAACAGTTTTCGGATCTTTTGTAGATCTTCCTCATTATTTTGTATACACCTTGAGGGTTATAGCTCCGAAGCCGAAGTTGATAACCCGGTTAATGATTATGCAAGCGCATCTGGAACCCCCTTCCGGCTCTTCCACCTTTTCTGATCTTTCAGGTATTAGTTGAGAGCAAGAGGTTGTTGAGTTCATCAGGATCCTGAGAATCTTTTCGAAATGTGAGGGTTCAGCGAGTTCCAAAATCCAGGTTCGACTTAGAATTTGGTACCTTGAAATGACCTCGAGTTGTGCGCTTGGTCATACCTCACCCAGTCTTCCAATCAGCAGCTTGTAGGGTTCAAGTGATCTTAAATCAACTTAACATGGCTCTGATGCTATACGTTGTCACGACAGGTCGAGGGAGGGCCTGGATTTTCCACCATGATTTGGAGAAAGACAGTGACATTGTTTGACAACTCCGGTGCAATGCTGCCGTCTGTGCTGCTGCTATGAGATGATTCGTCACTAAAGCGTCTTTGGGTGGTAGTCACCTTAGTGGAGACCTTTAGTCTTTTGGCTAACTGCGGGAAGTTTCTTTGTGATCTTAGCATCACAACGGGCTATGAGCCCGAGTCCCATGGGACGTCTACCTACCTAAACTTTCTTGTGATCTTTGCCTTTTAGACTTGGAGTCCGACTCAGACAGTTCTACGGTGTTCTTAGCCTAGGTCAAGGTGTTGTTTTGCCTTTTCGTTCTTCGTTTTGCGGACATTTTTTCCAGATAATGCAAGCTAGCTTGTAGGCTAGAGTTGATAGTAGGATGAATCGTGAGCTCGAGCCAGTACGATGGATATTGTGTTGTGTGATAAAATAGAAGAAGATTCGAAAATGAATGGAGGACACTGGGATACCATATGGTAACCCTACTTCTAAAGCACTGGCCACAAGAAGTGGTTTATGACACCTGCATACCCAGTTTTACAGTAACTTGGTCTATAAAGGACTTAGTTGAGTTGATCTATCAGCTAGAAGGTACTGTATCCATGACCGAGTCTTTCTCCGTCAGCAGGATGAATACTGAATATTCCTTGTCCATTAGCAAGGATCTGGATCCCTCAGTCATTGGTGGTCATGATTTTGGTGTTATATCTGCACGTGGTATGTCGATGCATCTTTTTTGGCATCTTTTAGAGCTGGTTGGCCATTAGCTTATCGTCAACAACTGTAATGAAAGGTTCAAGTACACCCACGATTATCCCCAGATAAAAGGTTTCATTTTGATGAATCCATAGATCAAGCACATCGAATTTAACTGTTAATTGGATCATTAACATCGTATTGTGTCCGGCTGGGGTGTCCACCAGTCGGAAGTACGATTACACAATATGTCGCCCGATAAATTGATTTTTTTTTTAATCAACGTGTACACTATTATGTGTCCTTCCCAATCGGATACAAATATTAATCGGGCGAGTGATAAACCTTGTCACGTTCCAAGCGCATTTCGTAATCGAACAATAGGGGATGGGAATTAAAAAAAAAAACAAAGGTCGATGGGATAAGGTTAGAGTTCGCAAGGGAGTGTGCTGTGTGTGAACATGACAAACTATCGACCACCTGATGAACATAGCCGGAGACAAGTGAAATGTTTATTTTTTATTAGCGATGCAGTGTAACAAGATAAAATGAAAGTTTATATAACCTAACGGTCATACGTATGTACATACATATATTTGGTCAGAGGACAGTGTAAATTAACGAGTCTGAGAGCTATTTTACCACGACCCATTATGGAGGGAACTTTTTTGATGTGGTTAGGTGATGTTTTTTCTTTTTTTTTTTTTTGTGTGGCACTCACTGTAGGTGGTAGACCGGGGTGGTGTCCTTGGACTGCCCGTCAGGGTTTGAGATATTTTACAATTAAATTATGTTAATTTAAACCCTAAGCAAAACAGAGGGGGATACTATGTGTTGTTTTTACATGCTTTGACCAAAGTATGTGACAGCTGGTGGCAGGGTTATCAAAACTTTGATTAGGATGTGGAAAAACTTGTTCAAGTTTTGGTGAAGGCGGTAAACATTGACGCAGCTTGTAGGATACTTGGATACATTTTTGTGGTGAAATTTCTTCTGCCATGAATCGTATAAATTCGTATGTAAAGGAATGGAAGCGTAACGAAAAATGAAACACTTTCTAAGGAGAGTAGGGAGAGTAGCATGATGTGTTTGAGGGTACTATACAGCGATCTCATGGTTGAATGTGCCTTCTGCTGATACCTTGGAGAGGTTTGTTCATTCGTCACAGCCATACATATTTCTTAGCCTCTGGAAGAATATTCCACTTTAGACCACCTACTCTAGGCTAGATCTCCTAAGGAATCTGAAGATGGGAAGTTGGTCTATAGTTGGTATATCCTTATCTGACGTTTGGAACTAGCCCAAATATTTCATTCTTTTGTAGGTCAATGCTCCACAAGACTCCAGTGTGTGTTCAGTTCTAGTTTTCTCAGATGTCCTTTGAGTCCACAGTGTCTCGTTAGAATCCTGTTATAATACGTAGGTTGTTCTTGTTTAGGTGTAGTTTAGGCTTAGTTCCCTAGAAGAAGAAGAAGAAGAAGAAGAAGTTTAGGTTGAGTTTAGGCTTAGTTCCCCTGAAGTTTCTTAGCTTGTCTCAAACCTTGAAAGTTATTCCAGGCTCTGGTTCTGTTCTCTTTCTCCATTTTCCTGAACTCTTCCTTAAGGGTGTGATGCCCTATTCCGCAGAATGGTTCAAGGTCAATGAAGGGTTCAGCTGCCCCCAGTCTGGCTAGGTTGTCTGCTGCTTCGTTACCCTCACTTCGATGTAACCGGGTATTCAGTAGAGGGTAACTCTGTTGTTCCTTCCCAGTTCGTTGAGTCTAAGTAGGCATTCCCATACACGTGCTTTGATAGCTGCTTGGCTGTCTGACATAATCGCCAAGTCACGCATCTATTTATACACATAACTGAGCTTGACGGGTGCTGGTGTGAGTTCGGAGTGCTTTGTTCTAGGTCCAAATTCTCCTCCACTCTTTTTAAGGTCTTGATCCTTCTTTGCTCATTGCTCCAGTCCGTCTTGTTAGCTGACCTTCGAGGAGAAATTCTTAACTTAAGTTCAATTTCCTAATGCCGTCATCCTTGGAGATTGCCAAGTTGTTAAGTTTGTTATGCATTTCGGCGCACCTGTGCACCAAAAGTTGAACTTTGGCTTTGAAACATTATTTCCAACGCGAGTATAAGACTTTTCACTTAAAAAAAAATCGACAAACTCGAAGGCACGTGACACATAATAGTGTAACCTTCACGATGGCCCACTTCCTTTTCGATATCTGGAGACAACCAGCATCTTATTCTTGAACACAACACGTATAAGGGTTAAAACCGCATCATCGCATGAAATGTCTATCACGCTCATCACGACTCTTCAAACTTCCTGGCATCAGTAAACGCCTTTAGATGCCATGGGTGCTTTTCTTGGACTTCTGTTGGCTTGGTTCTTCTGGAAATTGACCTTGAATCGATAGCCCAACGGGGCGAGCTAAGGTTTCGATTTTGGAATGACTGGTATCATGTTCATCATAAATAGGGCTGTCTGCATGTATGCACCGACACACTTCGACTAAAAGAAGGTCCAAGGATCTGGATACTTCCCAAAAACTACTCACAGAATCAATAAGAGCTTCAAATGAAGACTTGGGGGTACTTAACATCCACATTCATGTCAGACCCCAGAGATTATCGACTGTGAAGTTCCCTTCTAATGGAGAGCTCTGGGCAGGGAGAGAGAAGATTTGTAACTAGATCATGGAGGACTTTGAAGTACAACATATAAGACAAGCTTGTATCTCTACACCTCCTACAGAATTCATTAGATAAGATACTAAACCTTTTATCGTGTCTTTCGATGATTCAGATGCTTACTGTGGCGCTTATAAGTGACCTTTTCAGCGAAACTAATCTAGCTCTAGCCAGATCTGTGCGACAGTTTAAGTAACAATGAACATGTAGCGAGAGGTATGTCTGTACTCACATTTTTTGGTAAAATCCTTGAGAGTTCATCAGTCATTTGCTGCCATGAACAGCTCAGCAATCTCGCCAAAAGACAAGCGGGCATTCGAGGATGATCTTAGTGTAGAAAGACACTGATTGCGTGGACTCAATTGCGACTTGGCTGTTGCTGGAAATGCAAATATGCCTGACAGGACCTCTTTGCTCGCCATATGGAAAATGCTTCTGAGAGGAGGCAGAAGGAGAAATGGATGTGAGAATCCTAGAAGAAAACTCCACCTTCCATCCGTATAGACATGAATCGATTTCGGATTCAATTCAAAGTCATCTTCAAGGTCAGTCTTGTCCGGTGTTGTTCTATAAGCAGGCTCGCATGGATCTGCAGTTTTAAGAAATTCCTTAAGTTGTATGGATTAACAGCACTGAAAGGCAAAGTTTTCTGGGGGCAGAGTGACAAAAGACTTTTTCACACCCACTCTCCAAATTTGATGAAAACTTTACTGAAAGAGGTGCTTCCGTCTGAGAATAACTTCAACCAGCTCGTGCCTGATGACTTTTGTGTGTATGAGTTTTACCTTCTTTTTCATTCATTTCAATTCCTCCACACGAAAGGCAGACTTAAACGAAAGGACTCTCATTTCAAATACGAATTTCAACATCACACAAGCAATTAGTTGAGTATTATGTGATGTGAATGTCAGGAAATATGAAGCAAGGTCAAAGGACCCAGATGTTCAATTTCTTTCAATTTACCGAATAGTTTCTAACAACTACGAGCAGAAGTTCTAAAGAATTTATTTCATTTATTGTGGAAGAGAATATAGGACACCTTTGATACTTGCTCCCCTATAATATCCTGTTTTCTTAAATTCCTCCTAAAATACATATTTTTCCATTTAATACTTGTATACCTGGTCTTTATGAAGTATAAATGAACAAACAGAATGTCCTTGCTGTTCATCAGATAAGAGGATTTCTCCCTTCTTTTGGAATAGGATGTCAAAAAGGAAATGTTATTTCTACTCGTACAATGTGAGGATTTCCTTCCGGTCCCCAAAAATAAGTTAGATTGAGTGTAACTTTGCTTTGAAGGGGGGTGGTGTATGATTTTAAATAGAAAAGTTTTATAATTTCCTTCTCTGAAGATTGTAACTAGGAGAGTCTTGGCTCCTTATCGGAATAGGATGTCTTTATAAGCAATTAAGTGGAGGGTCTTCCTTATACCTAATAGAGTTCCGATTGGATTTTCTTTTTTCTTATGAGGATATGTTTTCGTCTTCCTTTCTCTTTTTCCTAAGTAACACAGACGCGATAAAGGAGTCTATCCGGTTCCATCTGTCGTTGCTTGAAAGCATCATTCCCATGACAGTTTTTGGAGCGATGTTGCCTATCCCTTATTCTTTCTTCTGTCCATCTGCTTCAGGTGGAAAAAAGTGCGATTTGCGTCATCTACTGGAGAGTTGCTGCATCGGGAAGCCTACTTCTCTAACCTTATGGAGGTTCCATGTGCGGTTGGGAATTGGGCGATATAGTAGTTTACTACGTCTATTAAGCAACACCTCTGATCGGTCTCGACGTCCACCTTCCCGTAGATTTAGAACTCCATCGCCCTTTCTTGATGAGCTCCTCCGTCGCTGTCGCCGCCAATACCACTCCTATTTCAGCTTCATGTTCGTAGACGAATCTCCTTTTGGCTGCTGGAAGATCGATGGGAATCACTGCCACGACTACAACTACGGCTGGTTTCGACGTCGAACGGTAAGAGCTCGCTCCTCGGAGACCTCCACGTCTTTGTACTGCTACCATCTGTTTCCTGTATTTCTCTTGCTTGAGTTCATCGGCCTAGATCTCACAGCCATACAGGAGAATTGCATGCGTGATTGACATAAGAACTCTTCGCCTGCTTGCAGTTGAGTAATGTGGTAACCTTTGCAGCTCCCTTTGACGAGGACTTTATCTGCTGCCAAAATGCGAGTTTCGAGTCAAGGATCATTCACTGTATTTTTGCTCTTTTATCTACGAGCCTACTGGAAACTCCGTAGTCACCGGGATGTGTTTTCTAAGAAGATGGTCCATCCATCGTCTCATAACTTGGTTAAGCCTTCTCTATGCATATTTAGTAGCTCTTGCTGTAATCAATGCGTTGATGCTATCTGTATACCTTCCCACGAGGAAGGAATTTTCGGACATCTCTACACGAAGAATACCATCGCAAAGTCTAGTCCAGATCAGCGCTGCTCCCGCAGTGATTTCCTTTCTTTAGGGTCCTATAAAAGCTCCCGGCCTTTGAGGTAGTCCTTTACTAGAGATGTTCTGGAATCCTAATCTCTCCATGGCACTTAACTCGAAATCTATCCAAAAAACGTGTTAAGAAAGCTACAGTTGCTCTCTACTTCTATAAGTTAAAAAATAAAAACATTGACAGTAGCACTAGAACCACCTTTGGAACACAGCTTGAGTATAGGCAGTCACTCTTGCTGATTGACCAACATTTTCTTAATCACAGAGAGATGGAACCAGAGTCAGTCGTATACTCGCTCGAGAAATATATCGTCAGTACGCTCGAAATAAAGTCTCTTACCTTGGCGTCTACTGCTCTCTCAAGTTTTGCACACCAAGTTGGTTGAGGTCTCCTTCCATTTGCGTGCACCGAAGTCGAAGTATTAGTGTCCATCCACCATACAGGACCCAGCCATCTCAGTCGTTGAACCTTCATTTTTCTGGTTTAGTCGATGTCGCTGTACAGTCCCTGCAGTTCGTCATTGTATCTCCTCCTTCACTCACCGTTAAGGCAGATGGGACCGAAAATCATCTGAATAATGTGTCTCTTAAAACACCCAAGAGCAACCTCATCCACTTCTGGATGAACCCCCCAGGCGTGGCATAAATTTGACGATTCTACCGGAAAAGGGGAAACTCTTGTTACTTAAGCTGGATGCGATCAGCAAAACCAACGGTTTTTGGACAGCCTACTAGACACATTTGGTCTGAGCTGGATCAGAAATGATCTGATGGAAGAGATTCAACGATGAACTCTACGAGCTGTATCGTTATATCAGCTTCATCAAAAAATACTGTTTATTCGACGTGGCTATGCCATATAGAGCGAATGGAAACTAATGTATCGAACCGCAGGGTCTTCGAATGTAACCCGGACCGGAAGGATAACGAAGTGGAGGAAGAACTCGCATACAAGTAAAAGAGGACTTCAATCGACTTGAACTCGCCTAAGAAAATAAGTAACAAGGAATATCATAGTCCTAAGTGACCATTTTGTGCAAGGAACAGAGACCATCAGCTACTGAGCAAGGAACGTTGAGAAAAATGTGCTTGGCTCCATTGCAGAAAGTATCCTTGTCAAGACATTCTTCAGATATCTGTAGACGGATTGATTCCGAGAGGCTTTTGAAAGTGTGAAGCTCATCGTAGTTGATTCCAGTGGCATTCCAGGCAGGTTGGTGGGTTTGAACGAGTGAATCGAAGTAAGCTGTCAAAAGAATAGGCGGTTGCAAGCGGCTCCAGACAAGGCTATACACTATCCCCACTATTATTTCTGGTTGTAGTCAGACTATGGTTGCACGGCAAACACGGTTGCGGTAAAGATAGACTAACCAGCCTTGAACTTACTTACTTACTTACTTATCAGGCCAGCGACTCTTGGAGGGTTTTGAGCCTGAACTGATGCCGCTTTCCACCCTTTACGGTCCCGGGCACGCTGCTTCCAGTTTACTAGACCAAGGCTTCTGGCGTCCGCGATTGCCTGATCTTCGTGAACCAGGTGGCTGGGATTCGAAGAACCTCTTAGCTGGAGCATTTTCATCCATTCGCTCAATGTGGTCGAGCCATTGCAGTCGACGGATTTTTGCCTTCCGGACTACATCCACATCTTTGTACAGCGCGTAAAGTTCGCGGTTGTATCTTTTCCTCCATTCGCCCTCCTCGCAGACTGGACTAAATATTCGACGTAGGATTTTTCTTTCGAAGGATCCCAAGATCTGATCCGTTGTCTTACTTATCGTCCAGCATTCATTCATAAAGCAGGACTGGCAAGATCAGGGCTTTGTAGAGCATGATTTTGGTCCTTCGGGCTAGGAGTTTGGACCCTAGTTATTTGGACAAACCGAAGTAGCAGCGGTTGCCTAGGGTTATCCTTCGTCGAATCTCCACTAGGGTGTCATTTGTGGAGTTTATGTTTGCCCCGAGGTAGAAAAACTCCTTCACTAACTCGAAATTATAGCTGTCAAGTTAGGTTTTGACCTAGACGGTGTTCGACGGATAGGTTTTTGGTAAACAGCATGTACTTTGTTTTATCCTCATTTATCGTGAGACCAACTCGTTGGGCTTGTTCTTGTATTGCCGTAAAAGCCTCAATAAGGGCACGCTGGGACCGGGCGATGATGTCGATATCGTCTGCGTATCCCAGCAGCTGGATGGATTTGTTAAATATAGTGCACTATCTGCTCCAGCCTTTAACTACACAAGTTAAAATAGCTGAAAAGCGGGTCGGGAAATAGGGAAAAAGCAAGGCAATAAACTTACCCACTAGAACCCACCAATCTAAGACAGAATAAGAAAGAATCATCTTTGAAAAACTTGGAGACTCAGCAACTAGAAAGATGAAACACATCGCTAGGAACCAAACGATTTTGAGACACAAAACACAAAAAAACGCAAAGTCCTTTTCTTGAACTGGCAGTGGCCTCTCGCTCCAAATTTGTCTGTATGGATGGGGAGATCCGTCCAAGATCCTATGATATTGCAACATCTCATTCCAAACCTTACCCAACCTAGTCATTCCTCAACATTCAACAAATGCGTTGCCAAAATAACTCTAGAAAAAGGCTTCCATCACATCTACAAGCAATTGGGTACGGTTTCCGTCGTACCACCCTTTTTCAATTACCCTGATTCCTCTTTGACTTTTCCCCACCATACATACATATAATTACCAGGGTAGTAATAATCCATTCACCGTTCACTTAATTAAATAAAAAATATGTATTTCGAGGCAGGAAATTTCGAAACAAAAGCAGTAGCGCTACACAGTTCGAGTTTGAAGTTTGTTCCCTTTTCTTTCCACAGTCTTACCTCGACGACCGCACCTATTTATAAAGTCTCACCTTCAGGCTTACCGCGAAATAGCACAACCTCATCTCGCAAGTGATATCAAATAAACTCTGTTGATCCTTGGAAGTCGCCCCTCCTTGATGGAAAAATTGATTGAAAACTTCAACCCCCAAGATGTGAAAGGGTTTCGGTCTCGTTTTTCATGGATATTTTCACCTTCGTAGCAACAATTGATTGCCTACGCTCTTTAGTCACTCAAGCTGTGTAGAAAATACCATATATCCTTTCGCATTGTGAAGGTGACACATCCTCGGTGGCGCGTCTTGCACAGCAGGCAACGAAACGAATCAATCTGAAACGGTTTCGCCATGAATTCAAATTAATTTGGTATGATTTCCTTTGAAGCAAATCTAATTTTTTGCATGCGTGTGCGTTTGCTGCGTATGTTAGAAGGACCGAGTGAAGGACCTTCAAATGGACATTTCTCCTTTCAAGGATTCATTGATTCAATTATCCAGCAATATTTCTGCACAAAAGTTATCTCTTGTATTCTTGGCTCGTCCCTTTGAATGTCGTAATTGAAAAAAAAAAAAAGGGACGATGTCGCACGCATTCTCGTCCCTTCGTTGAATGTCAAATCGTTTTGCGTTATGGGAAATTTTTGTGTGGGCTATAAATAGCTTTGAGATTTAAGGATCCGGATGCGGATGCGAATGCCTCCACGTTTTGCCATACCAATTACACAGCTAATCAGTTTGACTTTCAACTTGTTCTTTATTTTTCTTTCAGATTTCAGAAAGAGAATTCGGAAGTGAACCTTGAAGCTAGAAGAAGCCACAGAAGGGGCGGAATTAACTCGAAAAAAAAAGAAAAACAAACGCAGAGGAACCGAAACCGAAAGGATATACGTATTCAAGATGCCTGGGCCATGTCAACGATTGCGATTACCCTCTTTGGCAACCGTTATACGTACATCTAGGGCGGATTATTCCAGTAACACAATCCGCAAGGAGCACAGACGTGTGGTTGTTATGGGATCGGCACGGGTTGGCAAGACCTGTATCATATCGCAGTTCTTATATGACAAATACATAGCGAGGTATCGTCAGACGGTTGAGGAGCTACATCGTGGTGATTACAATCTACCAGATGGTTCGTCTTTGACGCTGGATATTCTGGATACGTCGGGTGCGTTTGAGTTTCCCGCAATGCGAACACTTTCGATCTCAACTGCTGGCGCTTTTATATTGGTCTTTGCTTTTGATGATGTGATGTCCTGGAGGGAAGTGGAACGGCTAAGGAAAGAGGTAAGGTGATAAGTAATTGCGTGTTGAATTTCAGCAATTTAAATATGAATAAACGTGTTGAAGACGTTTTGATAGAAGACTGTCTAGGGATATTGGAAAAAAAAAACTGCTTTGCTGTATCTACCACCTTGGATCTATATCTAATCCAGGATTTCAACGTCCCGAGAGACATTTTATCACATTGTGTTGAATCTATTTTTAAGTAGGTAGCTTAACTATGGTGGAATAGATGGGGGACACTTTGAGGGAATGCGGTCTCGGTTTCCTATCTCATCATATTGGATTTGTTTACGACTGTTTTCTGTGTTGATGTGAGAACTACGCAGTGACTGTTCCCACAGCAGATTAAAGGAATCACATGGTAGGGTGTTCAGGTTTAGAAGAGCTCCGAGGAAGTGTTTTTAAATTGAACTTCACTCTCAGTGTTTTGTAGATCAGTAAAGACTGGAATCGACATCATATGTAGTTTCAACTTGGACTTGGTCTTTTACAGGATTTTTCCGTGTCAGAACGTTTGATCGATTTCGAAGCTCCTGATGCCTTCTGGGCGTAAGTCTTGTAACCTGCTGATAAGTTTTCTTTATACTGCTGCGATGGCAGGAATCTTCTTAAGCTAGGAGGCACCGTGAAGTGTTTTTTCGTGTCGGTACTCTTCTCTTTCTGATTTTGTTCAGCACTCAAGTGTGCCACTTTCTTCACTGTTTGCAGTTGTTCTGATTGTGGCTCCAGCTCCACCTCTCTGATGATGGTTAGGATAGGTGGTCCATTCTAAAAGCACGTAGAGTACCGGATTACCAGCACTAGGAACCTTGAATGATAGATTTCCTTGTTTTCAAGAACGAAACTGTGGGTGCAGACCCCTCCCTATACCACATTAAGTGCAAAAACGTTTAGACCTACAGACAAAGCTCCTTATTTTGTTAATTTCAAGCTTAACTAGGTCCCTGAAGTCTACCTCTCCGATGATAGTGCTACACTTGATGGCGACGCCATAGTTGGCAATCTGATGTCAAAGAGTTTTTTGACGGCTACTCTAGGTACACGTATGGTAAGGAGTCCAAAGCGGAGCTTATTTTTCTGGGAGGCCCACACCTTATTGTTGGATAGTCAAGGTCTGAATTTGGCTTGAAATGGCCAGTCAACTCTAAATGTGAGTGCATGCAAGCAATCGGAAGATTCTTTTTAAATCTTGTTTGGGTCTCAGGACAAGGCTCAGAAGGAGATTTCTCATCACCTGGGTCTATAGTAGATACAAACCAAAGTAGCATGACTCTACAAAACAAAGAAAAACCAAGCGAGTACCAACGTCTGTAGATAATCCGGGGTATTGCTATCTCTTAGCACAAAAGACTGCAGACATCGTACTGGCATTCCTACGGACCAAAACGCTTGCTCTGAGCATCTGAGGATGTTAGTTCAAACTCAAAACGACACTGGTTTCTGTGATGACTGTGGAAAGGATAGCGGAACTGCGGTGCTGATGAGATGAGTGCTGACTACCTAAGCTCTTCATTACTGAATCGCCCAGGGTTTTCATCATTTTCATCTGCGTGTGTTCATATAAGGCTGATGTTCTATGAAGTGATTTTAGGTTAGGTTAGGTTAGGTTGGAGTGGTACGCTGAGTATTGTAACCTTAATTAGACCGGATAAGGTCCTTTGTGTTACCACATAGATCTGTACTTCAACGAAATACTACCCGCAGATACAGCCCGAGTTCACTACGAAGCGCCGTAGGATGCCTATGCTAATGTCAGCCAGTTCGTTTAGGCTGTGTAAGAAGCTGACACTTAAGTATGCTCTTCTTCGAGCTAAAATGGCCGGACATGTGCAGAGAAGGTGAAGAATTGTCTCCTCTTCCTCGCCCAAGGGCGGATCCAGGGGGGGGCACAGGGGCACGCCCCCCCCCAGACACGATTCAGATAAAACAGACCAGTCGAAAAAACACTAGCAATTAGATA
Source organism: Criorhina ranunculi (assembly GCA_951813785.1). NCBI lineage: Eukaryota > Metazoa > Arthropoda > Insecta > Diptera > Syrphidae > Criorhina > Criorhina ranunculi. Next base: position 34,340,887 of record OX638384.1, read on the forward strand.
CCAACTGCATGATTTCTGCATGTCTTCCTGGAGTTTTGCAGAAAATGGTTAATCAAGGAGACAGTCGTACTACACCAGCGTTTTCACTACTCCAAGCTATAGTGTCATCGGAATTTCTTGTGAGTTTAGTAATCCTCGCTGATATTTTGGGAATCACACTCCCTTTATCTCGATCATTACAAGCCATTGAAGTTGATGTACTTTCTGCAACTCAGCTCGTCGATACGACCACAGCTAGCCTGCAGAGGCAACGAGATACTAGCACAGAAGCATTTAAAAAAGGACTATGCTGCTCTTTGGAGCTGGTTAATTCCGTCAAAACGTATTTGCGAAGACCGAATGCTTTACAGTACGTAGCGTTGTATATTGCTTTAATTTATTCGCGATTGGGATTGAATTAATTGGTATTTGGTTGGAGGAACCATGGATTGTCAAGGAAGATGCTTATTATTGGCTGTACTAGCATTTAAATTATACGTAACCAGATCAACAAATCTTTTCGTGCCACCAAGTGCCCAGTTTCTTTTGAGGGACTTTTAGTGGACCCAGACACTAACTTGAAATTCGGTACATAAGGGAACCTTGGAATATAACAAAAGGCAAATCACTGAAAATTTCAAACTTATAACTGTAAAGTGGCAAAAGTGTAATTTTATTGAAAAGAAGCAATTTTCCCTCGATTATAGACTTTTTTTTAGAGGGGATATTTGGAGAAGTCGCAATTTTTTTGGATATATGTGAGGTACGGCCTACCTGTACACCAAATTTCAGGTTTCTAACAGTACCGGAAGTCCGAAATCTTTTTTGTGTCTCACTTTTCCATAGAATGCCCTCAGTAAAACGTTTTTACGTTAAAACTTTTCACTAAGGTTGAGGCCCTCGCTAATGAAATTGGAACTGAAATCACAGTCCGTAGAATAATTGGCCGTCAAACTAATATATCGAATATTCAGACTCAATCTGTCGAAGAATATTACCGACTTATAATGTATATTCCTTTTCTTGATTAGGTATATGTATATTAAATGAAATGTCTTCTAGGTTTCCTAGAACTCAGCGGCAAAGAATAGGAAAGCTGCAAAAGTTACTATCCCATAACTTAAGTGGTGATGATATAGATGAAGTTTTGCAAGGCGCTGAAGTATATAAAGAGGATCTATCTTGTATTTTAGCTTTGAAGGGAGAGTTACAAATTTGGCAACAGATGAAAGAAAATATTCCTAAGTGACCAGCAGAAGTTTATAAAAAAGCAACGGCTCTGCCAAATACAAGAACCCTATGTCAATTATCGTGCCGAACGATCTTTTTCCACCTTACGCCGGTTAAAGACTTATCTTCGCAGCAAAATGAAAGATGGACTAGCCTTAATGCATATCCATCAAGACATTGCTTCAAAGATGAACCCTGAAGAAGTACTGGATATCTTCAGCAGAAAACATAAAACAAAACTATCATTATTAAACATGTAATTTTTCATTATTAAACCTTTATAAAAAGTATGTTTTATTATAAAGAATGAATCCCAGAGACAAATTGCAATGCAATACTATGGGGTACACTCTTTACCTATCTGGCCTTTGTGCCCCTCCCAGAAATAAATCCTGGATCCGCCCTTGTCCTCGCCCGTGAAGCTTCTGCAAAAGTAATTGTATAGGATGCGTTCTTGCCAATGGCGCAGTGTCGTGTTATGACACCTACTGTGGCTTTATTGTCAGTATATCACAGTCAGGCGATCGCTTATTCTTTTAAAGTGAAGTAGCCTCGAATGCTAGTGGTCGCCATGGCTAAGTGGTTAGAACATTGACTTAGGTTCGAGTCTCATACTTACTTACTTGACTAGATGGCTCCACAGTTCGGAGTGACCTGGGCCTCAGTCAACAAGCTTCTACAGTTAGCAAGGTCCTTAGTTTACCGCCTTCAGTTACGCACTCCAAGTTGGTAGAGGTTCCCTTCTACTTGTGCGCACCACCTTAGGGGAGGTCTTTCTCTACTGCGTTGTCCCTCCTGGTTGGATTCGAAGATTTTCCAGGCCAGAGTGTTGGTATCCATTCGCTCTACATGTCCTAGCCTTTTTAAAGGATCAATGCGTTGTTTTTTGAGTAGGTCCATTTCGCTGTACAGCTCAACGTCAACGCACTAGGGACCGAATATCTTACGAGGAATTTTTCGCTCGAAGCGACCCATGAAGGGTATCTTCATCCACCTTTGATAAAGTCCATGCTTCAGCGCCATAGACAGGACTGGGATAATTAAGGTCTTGTACGGAGCTTCCTAAGTTCTTCAGGAAAGGGCCTCTCAACCCAAAGAAACAGCGAGGTTCGTGTCTCATAGAAAGCCAAAATGTTTTCGCGGCTTCACCATGGAAGACAGACAAAAAGGGGCCCAAAGATTGTGGTGGGCTTTCAGTATCTCCCTGCAGCAGCTGATTCCCTATGAAGAATAATGTTCAGTCGGAACTTATAAACAGGCTGCACACTGCACTAGATACCCGGGGATCTCTTGAGGTTTATTATAGTCTTTGTCATGCCGTTTTTAAGGTCTTATCTTGTTTAACCTCTTTTATACCTACCTTCGTCATCTAATTTATTTATTTTAATTTTCAGATAATCACAGCAAGAGGTTATAAGATCCCAATTGTTGTTGTTGGCAACAAAACTGATATAAACGACGATGAAAGGAAACTACAAAGGGAAACCATAGAGGCAATTGTAACCGAAGACTGGAAGGCTGGTTACGTTGAGTGTTCGGCTAAGGAAAACATTGGTATTGTTGCAATTTTTAAAGAGCTCTTAGTTCAAGCCAACATTCGATACAATTTGAGTCCAGCAGTTCGAAGGAGACGTCAGTCTTTGCCATCGTATTCGTCTCACACCAGTAAATCCGCATCAAATAAATTCTCCTTTAAGCGTCACTCTTGCACGGTAACATAAGCTTATTGAATCGCACACCCATAGTTGGTATTGAGGGAATAGTCCTCCAAGGACATATTCCATATTTTGTATTGAGTGGATTTGTTATTAATTCTATGCAGGTGATATTTTTATATTTATTTGTACATTATTAGCTTATCAGTATGTGTTAAGGTATTTGTATATCATACAGTGTAAGTGCAAATTTTAAGTGAATTGTATTAAATGGAGAAAATATAATACATATACAAGTAAAATATGAATGGATTTTACATTTTAATTTTTACTTATATAAGGGTATCGGAAAAGAAAAAATGGCGACAAGTATCCTGTAGAGAATTTTTCGTTTAACAAGTTCGCCCTTTTGACTATTTCCCTACGACTAACCGTTTTCGAGATATTTGCATTCAAAGAGGTTTTTTTTTTTTTTTTTTAGAGATGTCAATTTTAGAAAAATAATCCGCATAAAATGAGAACATTTAAAATTCGTAAAATCGCCATTACTTCCTTAATTTTAACACGACGAAGAAAAAAGTAAGTATTTACCTTAAAGGACATCGCCGACTCTACATTTTTGTAGTCTTCCTGTTCTCTTCAGATTCAGGTTAGGCCAGATCTGCTTCGACAGAAGACCAGTATTGATATAAATCCACCTGCTGTTAGCTATTCTTCTAGCTTCGCTTTCAAGGCGGGATTTTATCACTTCTAAAGAGACCAGCGGTTCCTCCCTATTTTCAGAGAGGATCCGACCCGCGCCTTCCTTCGCTAGTTCGCCCGCGCTGCAGTTGCCCGGAACATCCCTGTGTCCTGGAACCCAGCACAGGGAGACGTCGCATCTGTCAGCGATCTCATTCAGAGACCTGCGGCATTGCTTTACCAACTTGTATCGTACTGTCGGCGATACCAAGGCTTTAATCGCTGCTTGACTATCTATATATAGTACAATAGCGCTACCATCTACCGCGTTAATCGAAAGCCAAGCCGCAGCTTCTCGGACTGCCGTAATTTCCGCCTGAAATACACTACAGTGATCCGGCAGTCGCATTGCAATACTTAAGTCAGGTGCGTTGGAGAAAACCCCAGCCCCCGTGCCGTACGCTGTTTTAGATCCATCTGTGTATATCTCTATCGCAGATTCATCTAAGACGCCCCCAGATTCCCAAGAACTTCTGCTAGGAATTTTTGTCTTTAATTTGACGTTGAAGTCTATGAAAGGGACAATATAGTCCGTGCTGCTAGGGATGGTTATGTTGCTGCGAAGGATCCCCCCGTGTCCCGTATTATCACTGACCAACTGGGAGGATTCCCTCAGCCTTAAGGCTGATTTAGCTGCCATTTGCTTCCCATAGATATCAATAGGAAGTAAGTGGAGCATTGTTTGCAGCGCAGCAGTAGGTGTTGTTCTTAGGGTACTCGTTATACAAATGCATGATTGTCTCTGGATCCTCGTAAGAAGATCCAGGTTACTCTTGTTGTCCAATGCTGTCCACTAGACTAGTACACCGTTCATTAGGATGGGTCTCACTATGGCTGTATAAATCCAGTATACTATTTAAGGCTGAAGACCCCATTTCGGGCCTAGAGCCCTACGGCAGGAATACAGGGCAACAGAAGCCTTCTTGACACGCTCCAAGATATTAAGCTTCCAGCTCAGTTTACTGTCGAGAATGACCCTCAAGAACTTGGCATGCCCTACGAATTTACGTACGATAAACCGTTAAGAAAATATTGCCAAGCAAAGGATTCAAAAAGAGAGGAAAATTGGGAAGTCTCAAAACTAAGTCCCATATGAGATGATTCCAGATTTTTTTTTAACATTCATCTTGGAGAGCAATCGAAAATATAAAATTTTGATTATGACCAGTTTCCTCGCAGGACTCACCCTTTTCAAGATATTCAAGGACAATAAAATTCGTTTGTTTTTACAACAACAAAAAGTGGAAAATTCGATGCATTTTTTTGAGTATTGACAAAGCAACGGTAGCCATGTTGTAGAGCATTTCGGGATCTGTCGTGAAGATTTTGAAGTTTTCTTCGAAGGATAATCCGTTTGCGAACTATAGACTATAATGTCCTTTGTAAGGCTTAAACGTGGAAAATTATGAAAATTCGGAGAAGCTTTCCAGATTCCCCAGAACTATGACACGCATTCTCTTAGAAATTTTCTGTGCTACAAGTTCGTCCTTTTAATTTTTTGCCTACGGCTTACCGTTTTCGAGATATTTCCATTCAAAGTCAAGTCAATCGGTTTTTTTTATGTCGAAATTCCGACTTTAATCGAACCAGCTGTGGTGGGAGTAGTGCCAAAGCGACCGCAAGTTTGTAGACGAACAAATGTTAAAGAAAAGTCCTTCCTTTCTTAAATATAAAACTTTTATTAAAAATAACATCATTTGAGTTTGCAAAAGAAATATCTAACAGAAAGTTACATAAATTACGACATAGCGCGCAGCATCTCGAACATCTGCTCGATCTTATCTTCAATGTTCTTCAGTCGAGTTTCTTGGAATTCTTGTCGATTGTTCACTTGGATAATCGCGTTCTTACGCTCAATAACAGCCATCGCCATTTTGACAGTCTTCGAGTCCATCTCAGAACATCTTCCGGTAATGCAACTGCAACAACATGGTAGAAATTGTACTGGAGGATCCAGGAATTTCTTCTCGTGATCATCGTAGTCACGAAGTTTCACAAACGTTTTCTTTGAATTATTCTCTCGCAGATCACTCATCTCAATTGCGGGAGCAATCGGGATGAGAACCTTATTTCGATCGTTTGGCAGAATGGAGATGTGAGTTCCGGCGATGAAGTGTGGGAAAAGATTGATCAGTCTTCGGCATATAGCAAGAAATGGTTGATGGTTCACAATGAAATTGGTTCTGTGATTTTGGCCAGTTAGAAGGCGTTCATAGCAAGTCAGTAAATTGGCACGACAAATCGATCCGTTTAGTTCTGCTTGTTGTTTGATTGTCTAGAATTTAGAAAGAAAAGGAATACGCAATTAATATAAGGGAGTAAGGAAGCTGGACTGGGATTTGATAAGGAAAATCAGAAAAGATGAAACGTTCAGCAGTTTTCAGCCGTTTTTGGAGGACCTCTATGAAGCTTTAACCACTTAAAGGAAAAGTTCCAACTAAATCAATCCCACGGCGATCATTTGAAACATCGTAACTCTCCGCGGAGTTATCTTAACAACAATCCCTCCATAATGCTGAGAGAATCTACACCGGTCCCCTGGATGAACTAGTCGAAGACGCTGTAAGTAGATGTGACCGCAAAACACTGTGTACCTAGAATTTCTAAAAACCTAATTGGTAGCCAAGGCTTGCGTCGACATCCGGCGAATTAAGAACTAGCTTTCCTACGAACCTCATTCTTAGATGCACATTCGGTTCCTTAATGAAGCTTCATAGCTGATATAAAAGCCCTCAAAGGAAATAAAGGCTGAAAGGCACTCCTCCCGATTTCCATAGAACTTCATTGAGAACTTAAACAAGTCTACTGTATCCCCTTACACCTTCCTAAGGGGGCACTCCCCTCGGGATCTCGGACAGTGCTAGACATCTAGGACTCTCGCTTGACAAGAAGCTCAACTGGAGGCTGAACGTCAACGAAAGAATCAAAAAAGTCACGATAGCCTTCTACTCGTCCAGCAGAAATATTTGGGAAAACCTGGAGACCAAATCCCAATATCATTCTGTAACGGCTGTAGTAAGACCTAAACTGATCTACGGCAGTTTCGTATGGTGGCAAGCCGTCAGCAAAAACACCAACCTTATGACTATCACTATTCCTAAGTAAATCCCTGCTAAGCGGGGATAGCCGCCCAACCTAACCTAACCTATGGGCATCACAAAGGTACAAAACTGTTGTGCATTGGCACAACCAGTGCAATGAGAACAATTCCTACAGCAGGATTCGAGGCAATCCTTAAGCTACTCTCACTAGATATCTTTATACAACTATCAGCGGCCAATAATGCTTTGAGAATAAGCCAATCCGATGGTTGGAAACGGTTGTAAGTCACACTACGATCCTAAAGAAATATCTAGGTAGCGTGCCAACTATTGATTATACAGCGCCATACTTAGACCATTTTTAAGTGCCTTTCCAAGCAAGGAAGAATGGAAAAGCGGCTTGGCACCCACCCACGCACGCATAAGTGCAGGAATCTTCTCCAAACCGCTGGGAAGAAGCAAATCTGTCCACCTTCTAAGTGGAGGTCTTAGCAGTGACAACAGCCGCCCATGAGACTGTAATGAAGGCAATACCGCGTAATGATTTTAACTTTTTCATTGACAGTCAGGCAGCTGTTAAGCTTGTGAAGTGCTGTCGAGAAGAGCTCAGGGTTCTTGGAACACAGTACAAGATTATGCTCTGCTGGGTCCCTGGGCATGAGAGCATACCAGGGAACGAGAACGCTGAGGAATAAGTAAGAAGAGGTTCGGCATTAAGTCCGGATCAAACCGACCCCTCGGTGAACATCCCGCCTTGCTCATTGAAGGTCGAAGCTCTAAGAGAGGCAAACAACAAATGATCCCTTCTAGACACTTGTGTGAAGGAAAGAAGTTATGGCCTATATTTGACAAAGCTAGAACCGACAGAATAAGGGGCTGCGGTGACGTGGAAGTTCATGAGGATACAATCTACTTCCTCTGTCGCTTTCCTGGGTCTTACCACCTACGGAATAAATTCCTCGAACGTCACTTGTTCCGGGATCTCGAGGAATTACCCGGCAAATCGGTGAACGAAGGGACTTGGATAAATGACATCTTTCTTGAGCAGAAGAGGAGGAAAAAGACGAGTCTGCCAAAATGTTGCCCATAAAATGTGATCAGCTGTTCCTACCTCCACGCTCAAGTCCCCTAGCAAAGCGGCAGACAACAGCTCTTCTGACAGCACAAGAGTGGTGCCATTTTCCACCCTTGACTCAGGTCCGTTGGCAACAAGGGTGAGCAGAGACGGAGGTGAGCAAAGTCAAACTGTATTTCAGAAGTCAGCTTACACCAAAGGAGTAGGGATCGAGAGGATGTTGTATTTTTGTTGTTTGAGGTACCCAAGGTGGTGGTATGCGACAACGGGCCTCTATTCCAGAGTAGGGAACTGAAGTCGGTGTAGGGATTTAGAGTATTTTTGTTGTTTGGCTTGCTACATGCGAGTTGTCGGATGTGGACAACGCCAGGCGAACCATAAGACGATTCACCAAGTCTGACGTATCCAAATTGACCCTAACCGTATAGAAATGGGCCAAAAGCTCGTAGTAGGTAGACAACCATGCAACTTCAGGTTCAACCGTAGCCAAGGCACATGTGATTGTTGGAACGTCGAAATTGAAGATAGCCAAAGTCATTTAAGATTCACAAGAGTTGGTCACATGGTATCACCTTACGATACGAATCATGATGCCTTTTGTAGATTTTGAGAAAGCTTTTGAAAGACAGTGTCCGAGGAGTGTAAGCTTCAAAGAGAAACCAGATTATTGTCCATCACTTTGGAGCAAGGGGAATTTTGGTGATTCTTTCCAGCACCTTTTACAAAATGGCTTATAGGAATAGTTTAGCATCATACTTACATGAGTATCATTAACGGCCAATCCATTGAGTAAGTTAAACAGGACAATGGACATAAAAATGACGAACAACAAGAACAGACAGTAGCTGTACAAAGTGTCGAATTCAATGCTGCCTGCGTCGAATTCTCCAGTCAACATGACAATAGTCTTGATGATTGTTGTAAATGGATTTGCGAACTTGTTGAGCTCTCCTTCTTCACAATCCGGTCCAGGTTTTTTCTCAGGTTCCTTTCCAAAGAGAATGTAAAAGCACAAGCTGAAGGTGATGACAAAAATCGAATACAGAGCGAAACTTTTCATGAAACTTTTCAGGACTGCTCGCAGCATAAGCATGTGAGTTGAAATGGACAATACGGGCAGTGATCCTACGAGGAGACACAGTTCCACTGACAAAAGCAGCATTGTAAGCACGGCTACACCTCTTTGTGTCTGCTGATCGTAGCTCTGTTCGGTAACCGTGGCTATACACAGTCCAATTAGAAGGATTTCTAGGTAATTGATTGGAGATTTGAGGTATCCGATGGGAGATATGATCACTTGCAGTAGCTCCCTGAGTATTAGATATCCAATTCCAATGGACGACAAAAGTCCGAAGAGTCCTATTGCGGCTTGGTTTTCACTCTCTCTGAACTTCATGATGGTGTGCGTGACAATGGACACACAGAACAAACTGTAAACTATGAGGTTGATGTAGAAGATGATGGAAAGTCGATGCCACTTGAGGAACAGGAAACTCGTGATCAGTGGATGTTTCAGCAGATGGCGCATTTCCTTGGATTCAGCCATATGCGTGATTGGAGTCATCTCATCGCGGAGGCTGAACTGAGGAGACTTGCCTTGGGCTGGTTGGCTTGGTATGAGATTGCTGTAGTTGATGATGATCTCAAAGCCCTCATCGCCAGGCTTATAGCCGTTCGTAGTAATGCACGAATCAAAGTATTCTCCCAGAAGTTCCGGATCCATTTCATCAATGGGAATATCATTGAATTTACTCTTCGATCCTATGTAGGCTCCTCGCTTCAGCAGTTCCTGTATGGCCAGCTTGTTGTGGTATTTGACCGCATAGTGCAATGGCGACGAACCTGAGGCATCGACTTCATTGATTTCGACCTTGTCCGAGTCTAAGAGTATGTAGAAACACTTCTTGTGATCACAAAAGTTCCAATATGATTCTTCTCCCAGTTTGCCGATCACAGTGATGAGAAGGTTCTCTTGATGCCGAAGTTTCAAGTCCTCACGGTCCAGCAACTTCTCCAGAGCCACCCAATTACCCCAGATACAAGCGATTCCAATGGCACTGTTGCCATTGTGGAGCAAGTTTATATTGATTATGGTGCTTAGAATCTCGTCGAAGGCTTTGTGTAACCCCCTCTTTGTTGCTTCCATCAGTAGTTCCAGGTTCTGCTCTTGGACGGTATTCACCATGTTGTCCTTCCCGGATATGTTCAGTTGATAGTTGCTGAAATTCTGCAGGAATTTCGTCTCATTACCGTTCCGTAGGAGAGTGAGCAGTGAACTTAAGCTGATTTCAGCGGAAGTCGCCATTGGTAACTGCAAATCTGGGAAATCACTTTCGAGTCGAAGTCTGGCCTCACCATCGCGGAAGGTGTCCAAATCAATCTCTTTGTGGCTAAGGAACTTTTGTATCAAATGGCGTTTCTTTTCCTCGGAAAGCTGTTTGTTTTTGATCACGTACTGGATAGGTGTCATTTCTCGTTGATCAGGGATGTTAGGCGAGGCGCCATATTGAAGAAGCAATTCAATGCAAGCGGTTACATCATCAACATTTTCTGTCGTCAGATTCTTGGCCAAACTATTGAGTGGACTCAGTTGGGCGTATGTTTTGTCTAATTCCATGTTCTTATCCAATTCGATACTCTTGTCGAATTCGATTTTCTTTTGACGTAGTAGAGTCTCCAAGATGCGAGGATCCCTGGAGTCTGCTGCGAAGCTGAGGGCGGATTTGTTTGAACGTCGATTTATCTGAAAAGAAAGAAGCATGCTTTAAGTGTGGATACTATAATTGAGAATTTGATGTGCGGGATTATTACACGCTTAAAGGTCGAAGGTTTCTTCCAAGCTGAGTCTTGACAAGTTACCTGTCAGCAACTATTTAAGTCCGACAAAGCAAAGGAAAAGTTTGTACTGATAGAATTGTTATTTTGCTGAACTAAGCTTGAAGACACCTGTCCTACATTAAGGCCTCCGTGAGGCCTTAAACTCTTTCTGACGAAGACTAAAAAAAAGTTCTACGGTCTAAAAGATTTTCCGTGCTCGTTTTATGCATAAGTTCTTCAAAGAATAAGGACTGTTCGTGCGGGTTCTTGCGGGCGATTTTCCAGAAAAAGACGCTACATTCCTGAAGCCTGTTAGAAGCTTGGCATCACGCTTGGTACATGCGAGTATTTCTTGATGTGAGGTCTTTTGCTGCTGCTATGAGTTATATTTATTTATATATATAGTTATATATATCGTTATATCGTTCGCCCTAGCTCTTTATAAGCTGTTGCGGTAAATGTTTTTTTTTTTTTTTTTTTGATAAATCGCTTATGTAAAGCGGACCTTTAAATTTTGATTGTGTGCTTCGTCTACTTTAGGGTACTTAAGCTACTCAAGGCAAGCTAAGACTCAGAGTAGAAGTTCAGAGCTTGTTTTGTTGCCTGAGAAGAGAATGACAGTTAGTTTTGTTTAGAGGATTTATCTTGATGGAATATGACTTGATTGAATTAACCCTTTGCCCATCAATGAAGGACAGACGTGAAGCTACTAAGAGACACTACATATTTGAAGTTGAAGCCTCAGTTATTCGTTTTCCATACCTTAAAACCTAAGAATTGTTAGCTGTTCCATGAAGAGTAATTATTTCGAACAGGCTTGAGGAGACTGAGAGTAGAGTCACAAAGTGCTGAGTTTGAGAGTGCCAACGTTGTATTTAGGATCCAAAGATGACTAAGATCTACCAGTTTAAAGTAAACCGTTATTATTATAATTGGTTCTGTGACAGACGCATATGGCACTGCGACCTGAAAGATCTATTGTACCTGGTGCAAGTTAGACAAGGAGATCCTCTATCTTCCTAATGAAGTTGATGATATCTCCAATCGAGGCATTACGAATGTCCTCCGATGTTAGGAGTTCTTTGTGAAGAAAGCGTTTCCTGACTCTGCAGACAGCCACGCACTCACATAGTACGTGTTCGGCTGATTCGTCTTCCTTTAAGCAGAGTCTGCATTCAGATTCCTGAACTATATTTAGTTTATGTAAGTGATATCTGAGGCTGCAGTGACAGGTGAGGAAGCCGCCAAGTCTTCTGATATCGTTCCTTTTATGGTTGGGAATATTTTTAGTGGTTTTGGTCAGGGGTCGGATGGCCCTTTTAGCCTGTCTGAGTCCCTGAGTATTGTTTCAGGAACAGCTGTCCCGACTCATTCTGAACGCGGAAGTAGGTATGCCGCAGAAGGGTTCGGCACCTATGTACCTTTCTGAAGCCTTTGAACCTTTCTAAAACGTTGTTGTGCATGCTGCTAAGAGGCTTCAAAGCTGGGGTTTGACAAGAGTGCATAGCACTTTTGTTGCTAGGGCAGATAAGTCTTTGAAAAGCGTGTCAGAGACCTATTCTACATTTTGCCTACACATTAGTGATGCCGGTGTGATAGGAGAGACTATTGTAGTGAGATATATCCAGGTTTGGCCATTGAGTCCGTTTTTCCATAGAACTGTCGTAGCTCTTGTTTAAGGTGTTTTTGCCATGAAAACTATAAATCAGTCGTTGGTCTTAACAGGTCATCGGTATAATATCTGACTTTGTCATTAAACTGGTGGTCTTCTACAGACTATATGAGAAGTTACAGAACTTGCCGCTAGACGGGAACCTTTAATAACATTGATTGCACCAAATGATGGTTCAACTTAACAGAACCGATTCTGCAGTTTAGGTTAAGTAAGGTAGAAGTGGCAGGCCGCAGGTTTCAACCTCACTTGGACCAGATAAGGTCCTGTGTGTTACCACATGGATTTGTACTTCACCAGAAATACTATATAGATCCTGCAGTTTAGTATCAAAGAATTCTTGAGCGAAAAAGACTATTTCAACGGATAAGAATGACGTTCTATCGAAAGGCCTAACAATGTGCAGACACCAAGGTCTTCTCGTGGTGATGTGGACCATAATAGTAGACATTTTCGCTTGATTCATAAATGAGATGTGATGGTAATTTAAGATTCAGGAACGGAAATGGAGTCAAGTCTAGTGAGATCTTCCATCAACTTGGTGGATGAATACAACATAAACCAAACGTCAAGCTCGAAACTGGGCACAATAAAATGTGTGATAAGAACCTCAAAAGCGTGATGAATGAGGCCAGAGAATGTTTGAAGGAAGTTATTGCATTGCACTTAGTTTTCCATCCAATTCCGACAGAGGAAAAAGCTTACGCCCTAGTTTTTGCTGGCATCATCTAGTAGAACAACCTTTTTGGGAAACAGTTTAAGGGTGTAACCGAAACCCGCAAAGTAATTTCGGATCTTGCTAGGAACAAAATGGTCATCCTTCACTGGATTCCTGCACATAGTGGATTTACGGGTAATAAAAGAGCCGACTCACTGGCAACAACATTCTTTGGACCCGAACCCTTCTGTGGGGTAGGTAAATCACTCTTCGCGAGGTCTTTGCATGCAAGAATCTAGGGAAGCTTGGCTCAATACACCAGGACAAACATGTTCAAAATTGCTATTCCCGGTACCGTCACAAAGAAAATCAAACTTCATTTGAACCTCGATAGAAGCAACCTTAGAGCACTAATTGAACTTCTCAGCGGTCACTGCCTCCTGAACAAGCACCTACATCGCATGAACCTTACAACAGATTCAAGCTGTAGACTCTACCTTGAGAGTGAGGAGACCTCTCTCCGCATACTAACGAAATGCCCAGCTCTCTTTCAACTCAGAAAAAGAATACTAGGATGCAAATTCGGCTCTACAGAGCTGCTTGCTGCCATTCACCCAGAGAAGTTCATGAACTTCCTGATATCTTCTGGAGTGAAACACTTCATCTAGGAACACTAGGGAAGGCACAACAGGATTCGTCAGACACCGCAGTGCCAAGGGCTGATCAACTGGATTTTTTCCATTGAGAATGGGAAACTTTTAAGAAAGGATAAAGGCAAAGAGAAATGTGTTACCCCCTCTTACTTACATTTGACGGATTACAACCATGTCTCAGGCACTCTATAACAAACTCTGCACATCCTTTTGTTTGCAGTGCCTTCTCAAACACACTCAAATGTTGTGTGTCTTCTCGATTCGGATCTGCTCCCATATCCAGTGCAACCTTAAACTCACGAATATTTCGTGATTCCAGTGCCATACCCAACAGAGCCTGTAACGTAAAAGATTAAATTTTTGTTTCCATTCATCAATCGAATGAAGGTGACTTACCTGTGGGTCAGCGAAACCGCAATTATTCAAGTCTGGCATATTTATGGAGTGGTGCTTTTGTGTCATATTCCGAAACGTGCTGTTATGATCTGGAAGTAATAGAGAAATGGAATCCATTAGTGTTCGTTCCATCAAGTCAGAGTATATTGATCGATTGATGAATGATCTTTTGACTGTAAGAGGCCGTCTTGAGATCGATTTTTTTCTTTTCTATTTTACTAATGTGTTCACTAAGTGGCTTATCTGAGACGAATGGTACTGAAATTCAATTTGAATCCAAACAATTAATTGAACTAATTGAAAAGAAAAAAAATGATTGAAGTGGATTTCCACTTGAAGAGGTTGTAGATACAAAAATAATTAGGGAACAACATACAAGAGTAAAATTGTGTCATAAAAATGTCGTCGGTCTTGTTATCTCATTTCTGAGTAAGGCCTAGACACCAATTGGGAACAGGGGAAAGCATGGAATGTAATAAACAAATTAAAAGATACAATGGTGAAGGAAATAGCTTCATTACCACTAAAACGTAGATGCACGCGATGGTAATCAGTCAATTTTACGAATATAGTGCTGTGGTAACCATGGACCTAAAGAGTGGCTTCAGTTCGACAAATGTAAAATGCTAGCGAGCGTATTAAGAAAAATCCGGACCCACTCTGGCTGTGTTGTCATAGATTTTCAGCATTTTTGTAACTTTTCGGCTTCAAGGAATAAATGATTCGATCAGAATGAACTTTCTTTTTAATGATCTTCTATTTAGGCACCAGCATCGCGTCGTTTTAAGGTAGTGGTAGCCAGGGACACTCCAGCTCCGAGGGTATAGATTTCCGGCTTTCCTGTCACTTTCTGGCTTTATAGCCTTCACAGCACAAACGATTTTATGAAATCGGGCAACGAGTTCTACAAGCGTCGAAAGTAGGCCCTCTATTTTCGATGACAACTTTAACCATCTTTGGACAACCTTATAAGAAGGTGACCAGAATAAGATTTTCCAGGAGTCAGCAAGAACTACTTCGTTTCCACGAGACCATATAACAGATATGAGTTCCAGATCGAGTAGTAGAAATCCCCAAACAGCTGGCAATGCGGTTTCGGATAGGGGCAAGTCCGTGACTTTTTAGAGCCCAAAAGGCATAGAGCAGACGTACGGCGACGATCACCAAGACCATCTCTAACATGAAAAGGGATAACATTGCGGTCAAGCTCCACAAACAAGTCAGGGTCACATATGCGAAGTGGAGGGCTATTGAGGTCAAGATACTGATTTGCCTTTACAAACGCTCCGTCAATGATCCTACTTTAACCGATGCATCTGTAAAGCTGGTGATTGGTCGACAAGTTGGAGTGAGTAGAATCTGGACTTCACTCGAACTAAGTGATCTTACCAAGTGTGTCTGAAATTTTAGAGAATTCAAGGTTTCAGGCAGAAATCTGTATACGGATCGGGAGCTTGTGAAGGCAAATTAATATTGTCAGCACAACACCACCAAGACTAACTTCTAAAGAGACAGCACGAATGAATGCAGTGGGTTTAGAGTAGACTCACTACGACCTAAGAATATACATTGTATGCTTTCCTGGGGTTCCTTGAGGATGCTCTTAAACTAGAGCTTAGTTTAACTTAGGAAATTATAAAGTAGATCTGGAGAAGTAAGAAGGCAGGTCCCCAGACTGCTCTTCTCGGCTTTATTGTCGCTGTCTAGACCCAGTTTCCTGAGATGTACTCTAAGTATATAGCGTCCTATGAAATAGTTCGAATAGTCTGTTTTAACTTAAAGCTGAGCATCCACGATCACTCATGAATGCCAGTAGATGGGGCTGCGTATCAGAGTGAGCGAAGGAATTCAAAAATTTGTGAAAAAATTATCACACCGCGAATGACATTCATGAGTGATCGTGGATGCCCAGCTTAAGTCAGTCTTTTAGAATTTTCCGGTTAACATTTTAGAAGACCTACTTTGGTTAGATATGTTTGGCTTAGTTTTGACAACCTTTGATGGATACATGGCGACCACCTGCGGTGATTTAACATACATGGCAGTTTTTTTTATATTTAACGCACGCTGAAGGGGTTATAACTACTCTGAACCTAGAGTACGGGCATCACGGAAATTGGAGGAAAAACAAAAGAGGTATCGACGTACATTGCTTTTAAGTACTTTCGGGTTCTAGCAATGTGAAAACATAAAGCAAGGAAAGAATCCCTATGTTTGACAGTAAGTCTGAAGATAACGATAGCCTTCTACACCTGTAGCAGGATATTCGGAAAAACCTGGGGCCCCAGCCCTAAAATTGTCATGTGGCTTTACACGGCAGTAGTAAGGCCTGGTGTGGTGGCAGGCAGTGTGCAAAACCACTAAATTTCAACTATTAACAAAGATTTAAAGGATAACCTGCATCAGCACCACGGGAGCATTAAGAATCACCCCCACAGCGGGACTTGAGACAATACTCAACCTTCTCCCGCTTGATTCACTTGTGCAGGAAATCCAGTCAGACAGGGCACGTACAGATCCTGCGCAAATTTGTGGGCAGAAATATGTGCATAGACTACATGCCGCCTAACTTAGACTTCGATAGACTTTTCTCAACCTGTTTTCCTAGCAGAGATGAATGGCAGGCTATCCGTCTATACAAATGGATCCAAAATGGACATAGGCTTCGGCTGGATCGATCAGACTCCCAGACTACAGTAGTGTCTTCCAAGCAGAGGTCCTGGCAGTGACAAAGGCTGTCCATCAATGAAGGCACTACCACAAGATGATATTTCCTTTTTCATCGGGAGCCAGGAGGCCATAAGAGCGATTTCTGCCAAAGAAATAAAGTAGAAGCTTATTAGTAGCTGTCGCGAAGAGCTACGGGTTCTTGACACACAGCACAAAGTAAGACTTTGCTGGATCCCCGGCCACAAAGGGGTGCTTGAGAACGAGATAGCTGATGAGCTGGCTAGGAAAGGATCCTCATTAAACCCCGATCAAGCAGATACCAACGCCAAAATTCCATCCTGTAACCTAAGACAGGAAATTGGAAACAAAATTAAAAGTACTGCCAACGACAAATGGAATGCGCTCAACTCCTGTGTCATATCCAGGAAACTATGCCCATCCTACGAAAGACTGAAAACATAAAGAAACCCTATCATAACCGGGCATAACATACTAAACTTCTATGCAAGAAGACTAGGATTGAACTCGGATGACCTATGCAGGGGATTGGGTACGAGAAAGTAGATAAGGACACTCCACACTTTCTCTGCCACTGTCCGGCACTTTGCCATACAAGATTTGAGATCCTAGGAAGGCACCTTTTCCAGGATCTAGAAGAACTGTTCAGCAAGTCGGTGCTGGACATACACAGATTCATCAGCACTGCGGGCTGGCTTGATAGAGCTTAGGCTTATGATTCCTAGTAAGGGGGCTGCAACCCCTAGGGCATCACAATAGGTCTACATTAACCTAAGTCTGAAGGTAGGCTTTAGGGTAAACTTATGCTCTTAATGAGCTTAGAAACTAGACTCTGCATTGCATGAATCCAGTGGACTGTTCAGGCTCAATTGGACTATCAATACTTTGGTCTCACATTATGAAGAAAGCTTTCCGTAGGTGAATACAACCAGAGGTAAGTAAGGCAAACCTCCACAGCTGTAACTCAGTAATAGGTTACCATGAAATAGTAGTTGATCGTGTCCATTACCATACGAAACAAATTGACAAACGTTGAGACAACTTTTGTATATCTATTCAAAAGTGAACGCTGTTTAAACCGTCTATTACTTATGCAAACATTCCCTACCTTCAGTATCAAGTTTTTAGGGTAATTTGCATGACACCTGTCTAATTAACCTAACCAAACAATTAACACTCTTTTTCGACTTAATACAGATTATCTGTTGTATTCAAATCTATCTCACAAGTCTTTGCCTGCAGCCCCTTTAGGCAGCAAGTCTATTAATTTCAATAACAGCCTTCCATTTGGCACCAATCGATCTTCCATAAGCAATTTAATATTTCTCCAAACTCAAATCAATCAATTTGCTATCCGAAATGGTTGCAGACCCCCTAAAGAATTTAAATTGTAAATAAAAAACAATTATAGCTCAGAGCTTCCGAGCTTCAGTGTGAAGAAAGAATGAAGAAAAAAAAAAGTCAATTCGTAGCATTTTATGGCCACATATCGTGATTAAATGTGTTTTACTGTGCCCACTTGGAGTTCGTGTCAAAGTTGTACTTGAGCTATGTGTCAACACAGAGCGTCCGTCGTCCCTCGGAGTAACCATTCGCTTCCAAACAAAAAAAAAAAATGTCTAATTAACATATTACATCATTTTCGAAATTGTTCACACTGAATTCGGTTGCGGAAAAGACCTCGCCACTAGAGATAAAAACAAACAGACGACTATCAGTCACTGTAGTCAGAGAGGGTCGCTAAATTATCATCGCTATAGCCATTAGGAATAATTAGAAACAAAGAATTGGTCGACACTTTCCCAACAATGACATGACCAATGGACACAGACCGCATCGAACTCCAGACTTTGACGCACCGTGAAGTTACGCAATAATCTTTCTATTGTTCGACACAATGAGACATATTTTATGGACCTAAAGACGTGGCTGGACGTGGACTTATGTGGGAAAAAAAACAACAAGAAACAGTTTACCTCACAATTAGTACAATAGGATGTTTTTGCAACGAAACAAATGTTTAATGGGTCTTTTGGGACTAATTTTTAGAAAGTGCCCTCTATCCAATGATGGAACATGTTTGGGGGGAATAGCTTCGGCTGAAATGGAGCAACATTCTGACAACTATTGAACGAGCAATCTGATACCGGTTATTCCGGACCTATGAGCACTGTGGCGGGATCTGACGAAACGCATCCTGTCAGTCCAATTTGTTGACACTTTTTGCATCACTTGTGGCTTTGTTGAAGCTTTTTGTAGATCCACTGTCCTAGACAATGGCATGTTTCCCTTGTGCCAACCACCCGGTCTTCCTTGCAACTTTGACGATGCCTGAACCATCAGATGCCTTCAGTTCGTCGATGGAAGAAAAATTTCCCTATTGGAGGTTAAACCCTACCATATGCTTGCTCTCGTTCTAGGGCTGATCCCTTTCTGGCTAATCCATCAGCTGTCTCATTGCATAATACACTCCTGTGACTAAGGACTCAGTAGAGTTTTTCTTTGTGCTGTGTGCCAAGCGCCTTAAGCTTTTCGCACTCTTCTCAAGCTTAGATGTTATCTGCGTAGCACCTTTTGCTTTTATAGTCCCTTTGCTGTCACTATAGATCGTAACCCGTGATGGTTCAACAACATAAACTAGTGACTTCAGCGTTCAGTCACACAGTTTTGGGGCCACTTTTCGAGGGACATAGGACGTTAATAACGTCGCTCCAACTCGTTGCCAAAGCAACAACTATTCTGGGTCACTCTTCTGTCAAATTGTGTAAGGGATTTCACTCCATGCTTCTGCCACTTCCTTCACCGAAGTCAAGGCACGATTCTAGCAGAAAACCCTTAAAATGATACGAATACTCACGATACCAAATTGAAACCGAACAAGAATCCAGCTTTTGCTTTCGCAATTCAGACGAAATCGAAGTTTAGGAATGAATTCGAGACGGCGCGACGTGTCAAGTTTCCAAACAGATCTCGCCTGAGCTAAATTAGAAATATGTGTGTCCAATAGGTCTACATTCCACAAGGTTGAGTATTTTTTGAAACAACTTTTGAAGGAGCTACAGGAACGAAGAGGGCGAAGAAGCAACAAATGGACGTATGTATCTCCCATTTCTTTAGAACGGAAGAAGACAAATCGACTTAAAAGCATTTATTTTGATTATCTTGACAACAGGTTGTTGATATTCGTCAGATTCGGTCTTCTCTTTACGAAAAGCTCGGGTAAGTTTACTTAAATCCTTACAATCCTTGTCGTTAACACAACGGGGAACTCATTACTTAACCAAACTACTTCTTGCCACTTGTCAAGGTCCCAACTCACCATTAGTTTAGGTTATGTTGGGTGGCTGTCCCCGCTAAGCAGGCCCATTATGAAACCACGTAGAGAAACCGGATAACCAGCATCAGAAACCTCACATGTGGAATTTCCTAAGAGGAAGAAGGAATACAAAAGCTCTGGGTAACCCTATCGATGTAAAACCTTTCCTGTGCCGCACTAGATGGGGAACCAGTTAGACCCACATACGAAACTCTTAATTTGAAAGATGTGAAGTCTGACTAGGTCATTGAAGTCATCGAAGAAGTACTGTCTTAGAATTTTCCTCCTAAGCTTTGGAAGGGCAGGGCAAGTGCAAAGAAGATGTGTAACCGATTCTTCTTTCTCTTCGAAGGGACACCCATTCTAGTGGCATGCCTGCCTGTTAGACAAGGACTCCTACTATATTTCTTATATATTTCCTATTCACGGACAGAAGTCCTTCCATTCTTCTCAGACCCAGGTTAGGCGCCAGATTTGTTTCGACAGAAGATAAGTGCTTCAGTATTAAGGTGACAATTTATCGATTCTAGAGAGGCAGGCGGTTCCCCTCAGTTTTCAGAAAAGATCCGACCTGTGCTTTCCTTTGCTAGCTTGTCCGCTCTCCAGTTACCCGGAACGTCCCAGTGTCCTGAAACCCAGCACAGGGAGACGTCGCATCTGTCATTACTTTACCAACTTGGATCGTTCTGTCGGTAATTCTAAGGCTTTTATCGCTACCTGACTATCTGCTTATAGTACAACAGCGCTACCATCTACCGGATTTATTGAAAGCCAAGCAGTAGCTTCTCGGACTGCCGTAATTCCCTTCGTCTAGCAATATTCAAAGCAGGTGCACTGGAGAAGACTCCTGCCTCGTACCATACACTATTTTAGATCCGTTTTTATACATATATCTCTTTTGCAGATTCGTCCTAAACCTTTCCCAAACTCTTCTGAAAGGAACTCTTGTCTTGTATTTGATGTTGAAATCAATGCAGGGGACGACATAGTCAGTACTACTAGGAACAGTGATATCCCTGAGTGGCTCGTATAAACACTGGTCAACTGAGAGGATGCCCTCAGCCTTAAAGCTGCTCTGGCTGCCTTTTGTTTCCCATAAATAGGAAGTAAATGGAGCACTGTCAGCAATGCGGCAGTAGGTGTTGTTGTCTCTAGCTTCTGTAGTACTTGCTATTACATTCTTCCCTCGACACGAAGAAGCACGGGCGATTGGCAAATGTCATCAGCCTATCGGAAGATGCTATAATTTTTGCAAATGGCGGCAATGTCAATTCTACTTTGACATTTGTGAAGTAAATAGATACAAAATACACGTCAACAAGACATGAATCGCTATACTCCTAAAGAACGCGGAATAATTCTCCGGCGGTGTTGGGGCAGCGTGAATTTCAGAGCAGATTTCCCGGTCGTCCGACACCAATACTACGACGTTAAGCCGCTCGCCTAGAAGAGTATGGGACAACACGAGATGCTGTCAGGTCTGGCCGGTGGCCCCGGAGCAGCCGTTCTGCTGAGAATATCGCAGCTGTGGCTGAAGATGTCGCAGAGGACCCCGAAGTATCGACCAGACGACGTGCCACGCAATTGCGCATCATTCCGCGGTATTTACACAAAATTTTTGCGAAACACTGTAAGATGTTCCCTAATAAAGTGCAGACAGTTCATCAGCTGTTAGCTGTTGACCGCCAAGCGCGTGTAACCTACGCTCAAGTCATCCTGAATCTCAACTTTTCATCGAAAATCATCATGAGCGACAAGGTCCATTTTCATCTCTGTGGACATGTGAATAAGCAAAATTATCGCTTCTGGGGCACCGAAAATCCGCGTATAACCCACGAAGAGCCATAACACCCATTCAAAGTTCCTGCATGGTGTGGTTTTCACGCTGGAGGCGTCATCGGGCCTCATTTTTTCGAAAACGCCGTGGGCCAAACGACTACTGTGGATGGCGAGCGCTACAAAGCCATGCTCAACGACTTTCTCCTTCCTCAAATGGTGAATAGGGCTTGAGAACATGTGGTTCTAACATACTGCACGAGCCACAACCAAAATTCTGAGGGCTACATTTCCGGGTCGCCTAATCTCTCGTTTTGGCGATTTGCACTGGCCGACAAGATCGCTTGATTTAACCGTTCCTGACTTCTTTTTGTGGGGTTTTTTGAAGTCACGAGTCTATGTCAACAAGCCTCAGACTCTTGACGCCGTCAAAGAGAATATCCGTCAACAATGCGAGGATCTATCGCCGGAAGTTCTGGCAAGAGTGATGGAAAATGCCATAAATCGGGCCCGAATGGTCATTAATTCTGGCGGCAGCCACTTAGCCGATATCATTTTGCGCCACCTCGTATTTACCAAATGATTCTTAGATTCGTTTACGATCTCAATATGTCCTGCCAGACTTGCTGTATAAGCAGAGATGTGAATCACTCCGTTGATATCACAAGATGGTCTTTCATCGAAAAAGTAAACAATTTTTCTGGAAGTATCTGCACACTAACCAGGCAGTGACTCCAGTTTCGTGTTCTGAATTAATGAGTCAGTTACCTTTGCATTTCACTTCCTCGACGAATCACAGATACTCGTACCTGTCATTCCAAGTACACACAACTCACCAGGGGATAGAGCAAATAAATATTCTCATTTCCAGCAGCTGACAGCGGAGCCATTGATTAATTAAAATGCAAAAAAGAAATATTAACTTTACGATGATTATAGAAACGAACGGCACCAGAACAGGCATACCCATATCAGCTGACTGGTCATTTTGCATATTTCCCTCATTAAGTATGGAGGATTCCATCAATTTTTTTTAGATTTCAAGACCAACAAACCGAGACATTTCTCTAATATGGATGGACTGCCTGGAATCACAGTCTTTCTGTATCTCATTCAACAGGCCGTTTAATGTTTTGACCCAAGCCCAGCGTGAAGTTCAAACGTAACTAGTCATTCGGATACGAGCACAGAATGTGGATCAGATAGCACGTTTTTTTTTTTGTTTTGTTTTTAAGTCCATTAAAAATGTGGAGCATGATGAGTGTCCATAAATCATGCTCCGAAATGTGCTGGTTGATAGACCGACACGGCGAGGTCAAGTGCTGTTCATCCAAATGCTCCACACAGAGTTCTGGTAAATTTATACGTCAACTTTTCTTCTTTCCTCTTCTGTCCCAGAGGGGAACAATCAACTTTTTGGGAAAGCGTTCGAGATTTTATCATTACTCTCCCACAAGCTTGTAATTGGTGGAACGATTTATGATTAATAAATCTAATTCAACGTGTCAGGCAGAGGCTCGATTCGAGGTACAGTGGGAACACTAAAAGCTGAAAACACGTATCTTTACGTATTCCATTCACGACTGGACTATTGCACGGCGTCTAGAGTCTGGCGAATGCCTATGTGTGACAGATAAATGCGAGTTTTAAAATGGATTTGTTGGATAATAATTGCAGTACGTGTGGCGGTTGTAACAAATAAATACGCACTAAAAGATGAGGGAAACAATTACAGAAACAATAAAGTAGTTCGATTGGAAGCTGGTTCTGATGAGACACCATTTGCAAGCCACATCACTAGAACTATAACAAGTTCTTGGACGAAATCAAAAAAATGCCACGACGACGACTGAACTGAACACAGCAATTGCTGGGCCTGAAAGTAGCTTGTTCCTAGTCTATTATTATTTGCCTCAGTAAGGGTATGCCTAAGTCACATTTCAAGATGCAGACCGCCGTATTGTGTTGGCCACCATCCACTGGATTAATTTCGCCATCACTCCGTCTCATCCTACTTACAACTTATTGGTCTGATGGACATCTACAGAACAAGCCATAAACCTGAGGACACACACAAAAAACCAGCTATAAGCATGCATGTGCGCTAAGGGTGTGCTGTGCATATCGGAGTGTCAGATGATATATAGAAAGGATCTACGATGCCAAAATTCAAGAATCCCAAGCCTCAGTCAAAGGTATTGACCTAGAGGAAAGACAGCGAAGCATTAGAGCATGGCAGGACAGATGGAACCAATCTTCAAAGGGAAGATGGACCGGCACCACGAAGCAGTAAATTTCTATCTCAGCCAGCTTCTAACCGGACATGGTTGCTATCGAGCGTGTCTGCATAAGATCAAAGGCTCAAGGATTCTCCTTACTGCTTAAGTTACGGAGATGCAAGAGAAGATGCGCAGCACGTGCACATGATTTCGTACAGAGTGTAGAGAACTATAGGAGAGAATTGGAGAAACATCAACTCCCGAGAATACTGTGAACCTCATAATAACGTCGAGCGCAATAGGTGATGCGGTGAAGCAGGTTGCAAGAAGGAACTTCGACGGTTGGAAAGAGTCAGGGAGAGCAACAGTGAAAACCAAACCCAAATGGCACCTCTGAATCCAAGAATGGTAAACACCGAACCAGATAGAGCATAAATTGCTAACCAGTCCCGCGAAGTAATACCTAGCATGCAAGGGTACAACCAATGCTATAAGAATCTGACAGAGTACCCTATGACTCATCAAACTTCAGGAAAAAGAGCCGACATCATTGGAATCCCTTTTATATGTTTAACTCTCTCTATTGGCTGGCACCATGTGTTGACAGATCTGCTGTGACATAGTGTGCTGTTTAGCCCAAAATACATATCACCCTCCTTAGCAAAATGAGTACGCTCTTTGGAAGAGGATTTCTGACCACCATCGGGATAGAGAACTTCTTTGTGAAGTACTTATACGCCAAAGAATATGCTTAGCAGTTTTTTTCTCTCACTAGACAAGATTGTATCGCAAGTAGCAGTGCCTTGAGAGAGAGAAACATGTTCAGGGCAAGTTTCAAAGAAGAATCCAAAGACCTCCCATTCCACCAAGTTGGAGGCAATCCAAAGGAAAATGGCATTCAACCTGAGAAAGCTAGGAAAAGACTCAATTGCACTAAGGGCACAGAAAAGAGGAGGTATATGGGTGAAATCTAAACATCTACATGAAGTGTTACACACTCCAAAACTAGGTAGCTCTCCGGAACTTTTAGGAACGATACATTGGCATTGTTTTTCTACGACATCAAGTCTAGACTGGTAAACGAAAGCTGGAAGGGAATACCAACTAAGCAGGATTTCGCAACTAGCCAAAGACCGGACAAGAGATTGGAGAGGTTTATTGATTGAGGAGCAGGTTCATTCCGAGCTGTAGCGCCGCCTTAAGAAAAATGTTAGGCTGAATCAAAACAACAAAGTTACTCTTTCTCTTTCTCTTTACTGTGTAGTGTATCACATAAGAGTGTAAGTGAGACAATAAAGGGCTAGAGGTTGGCTAGATTGGAATAAGTTTTGAAGGCTTAAACGACATGGAATAGACCAAGAGCTAAAAAATAAGAAATAAAGTGGTTAAACCCTCTAAATAGGCCTTAAAAACTGCGTGGGAACTATAGCTTTGTTGGCTTCGCATTCGTAAGAGCTTTGTACTTGATCAATGTAAAATTAGGAAATATCCTAAGAAACTGGAAGTGAAGCACTTAGCACACATCCAAAGAGGATTTGGTTCACTGATCCACTAAAGAAGGTATCTAGTGATGAGGAAACACAAAGCTAAGCAGATCATTCCCCATTTGTGTTGTACGGCTCAGGAAAGGATCCTTTTATTTGAAAAGGCGTTCAAAAGAAAAATGAGCGGAGTGCACTGTTTGTGGAAGACTCGAAAAAACATAATCCATGGGAATTTCATAAGCTTCCTGAATACTGTTAAAGAAATGTCCTGGGCTTCATTGTTAACTAAATTTCAAAGGTGGATAGATTAGAACGCTATTTTTAAGCTCCACTAACAATTCTTCTGGCAGAAGACCAGAAGCTGAAAAGAGAAGACACTTTTAGATTCGTGTCCAGCGCTCTTCCACAGCAGAAGAAGCTGTATTGGACACTATCATTTCAATGACAACAGTGACCTAAATCAAATCGCCCTAAGGAAGATCCTCTCATTTATTAACAACCCTAAATGGTTCTAAGGATAGAATTCTCCTACAGGGAATTCTATAGGCATCACAACGGGCTCTGAGCCTATGTGAGTCCCATGGGACGTCTATCTAGATCTTCCCAACCTAACACACACTCTCTCTGTAGAATCACTGAAACAAACCTATCATACGTTCCAAAAGTGGTCAAACGTTTCAAAAATCGATCGAGAAAAGTACCCTAACTGGCACAACGAATAAATTATTTGACTGAAACGAATTTAATGCATCTCCACCGCCCCAAAACAACGTCGGCCTCCCTGCAGAGTGAAGGCCGACACCAGCTGATTTTAAGTATAAGTATATTCCATGAAACCCCAAATTAACTTCACCTTAGGTGCGATAGATTTCATAACCCCAACACATCATTCCGTGAAAAAGTTTTATTCCATTTATTCCCACAAGATTAAGGCACCGATACGTGAAGCTTCCTTTGGCAATTAATTAACATAGGTTTACGGCTGTCTCTTTTGTTTTGACAGCCCATTAAACTTAATCTCGATTGTTTTTCCTTAACTTTTAGTGTATCGGTCGTGTTTCACAAATACAAATCACAAAACGCTTAAGCTGATTATCAGTGAAAGATACTTGTATCTTTGAGTGTTTATGAGCTTTCGTAGAATGTGGTATAGGACGTCACTTTAGTAATTAATTTTTGGAAATTTTTTCTACATAATGAGCTATGCTACAGGTAGCCGATTTGGTAAACATATAATTAGTAACCGGTCTTTGCTAAGAAGGTGTGTATAGGTAGGTAGTTTGTAAAGGGGTTTCATCTTGAATTTCGGCGGCATTTTTGAACTGTCAAACTACAAATTAGCTGTCAAGTTAAAATTATGTGTTTTGAGAAACGGGACAGCGCATAGAATAGGGGACAATTTTGAGCCGTAACCGGGGTTTGGTAAAAAAAAAAACAGGCTCCACTGAATGTATACAATCATTGTCAGGTCCATCCTGACTTATGGATGCTTAATCTGGTGGCCAGCAGTAGAGAAAACTACAATCTCCAAGACACTTACCAACGACTAGCATGTCTACGCACCACTGGCGCCATTAGAAGCCCTCTAACCAAAGTCCTGGAAACTATACTCGCCCTGATTCCATTAGACCTCTACCTTCCTAAAGGTAACAGCCGCGAACAGTACCCTGCACTTCCAATCATTGGGAAGTGGGCAATATGGTCCATCGAAAGATAGCAAGTTGGGCAAAACTGGAAACTGACTCGGACTACCTCACACCATCTCCTGATTTCAGTCTAAGCATAAGAACAATCATTCCCTCAAGAGACGAGTGGGCCAGTGGAAGGGCCATTTACCCATTTTCACAGATGGGTCAAAAACCGAAGAAGGATTGGGCTCTGTGATCTACTCACTAGAACCCAAATCAGACTTCCGAACCACGGCAGTGTATTCCAAGCGGAAGTTCTAGCCATCGCCGAGGCAGCCCGAGAAATATCAACGAGGGTAGTCTTTAGGAAAACTATTGACATTTACATAGACAGTCGAGCCACTATCAAAAATATTTCATCCACAATAGTAAAGTCAAAACATTGGCGTGACGAGTTCAACACTCTCCCGGGACACAATGGTATCCAGGGGAACAAAATGGAGGATGAGCTGGCTGGAAAGGGCTCAGAACAGAAACTATCACTGATTGATCACTCAGTACTGCCCCTCTAGCACACGTCAAATCTAGCATTGTACTTGACTTCCTAAGACAAGCTGACGTGAGATGAAGAGCACTCTCAGCATGCCACATCTCCAGGAAACTTTCAACAAAATTAAAACAAGACACATTCTTGCGCGAAACAGGGGGTGGCCATGATGTTGCATCATCGCTTGTCACGCTGAAGGTTCCAGGTTCGAAACCCGATGTCAAAAAAATCGATCAACTGCTGCATAGGCATAACACTGGCAGTATGGTGGTCATATGGCTTGAAAGTGTTGATCGTACTAATGACATCGGGATGTTCAAAAGAAATACTGTGAATTATAAGCAATGGCAACAGTACTGGTAATTCTCCCCAGTCATTCTGGACACCACCCTCGGAGCAAATAGACTGAAACCTTATACTAGCTGAGTTTTAAAAATCACTACACCAACACTAGCGCTGTGTGAATAACATCATTAGGGTATTCATAACCCCTTTAGCGCAAGTGAATTATAAATAAAACAAAATGACTACACTCTTCATAGGGATTACCACAGGCCACAACCTCCACTTAAGAAAAAAGTGTTTAAGCATGGAAGACCTACATATGCAGAGGCTTTAGGAATGCAGATAACTCACTTGCAATGTGAATTTCCCAGCCTACACAGAACAAGAACTATTTCAACAACCTGGGCGAGCTGTCTAAAAAGCCACCAAAAACCATTCTAAAATTCACTACGAATTCAGGATGGTTCAGGGAGGTCGAACGACCGTATTCGCACTCACTCTTCCACGTTAGAGGAATACAATGAATCCATAGAAATCCGAATGAAGGCATCACAAAGTGCCTCACAAGATGCGGTCATTTCTTTAACCTACCTACCTACCTTGGCTCAGTCATATCGAGTGAATGGACAATAGGAGAATCTTCAAATCACAGTCTCCAGGTTCCAAGCGGCGAAAAAGAATTAACCTTGCATTTTGAAGTCTTTCGCTTGGTCTACAGAACTGGAAACAGCGCATGCCTGGGATCGAAGAACCTGGGGTCCAATTACGGCATCAGTGATCGAGTAACGAGCATTATTACGTCAGAATGATCGTTTACACGTAATAATGCTCATTTTTACGTGACGAGTTACTCGATTATTGATGCCATAATTCGACCCCTGTAGTATCTCAGACAGAAAGACTCTTCGGGGCCCCGTTTAGTAAATAAGTACGACTCTTTTGAAAGCCATTGGAATGAGGAATAAATTGTCTGTGAAAAAAAAAAATTACTCTAGTCCCGTGCAATTCTTCCACTTCCGAATTTTTTTTTAATAAAATCAAATAAAGTAGCATGACTAATGCCGTCCCATCTAAAAAAATCAAAAAAAAAAACACAAAAGCGTTAATTAATCATCGCTGCTCACATAAATTTAAAAACAAATCGTGCGTCGAATATTAGATTCTCTAATTTGTCATGCGCATTGATACAGTTTAAACGACTTTAACCGCGTCACACAAATGAGCTCATATTATTGCTATTCCATGCTTCCATTGCCATTAAGTCGAGATTCAGCTAAAAAAAATTAACATTTACCCACAACCCACGCTAAAAAAAAATGTGAATGCACTCAAGTCCTAAGTCAGCATTTATAACGACGCGACGTGGCGCATTCGACGCGCCATACAAATACAGACACACACATATGGACAATGGACAACAATTGGTTGGCCGCACCAATACCCAAAGCCAAGCTAATTGAAATTGCGGCCGGCAAACATGTTGAATAATTATTGTCATCTCGTCCATTATTACTGTCCACTACCATATCCGAAGTTAACATGGAACAAGAAGCTAACATCCGGTGACGTTGTCGTTGGAACCGCACACACATTGAAGAGTATCTGAGCTTTGTATTTCGGACTCATTGTTGCATGAAACGTCATAGAAAAGCTTCACGTCTGCTAGAGTGCTAGGTGCAGCCTAACTTTTTTCTCATCAAATCTTTGTATCTGTTGGCTGTCTAAGTGGGAGAAGTGTTTACACAAAATCTATCTTATTCAACACCCAATCAAAACGAATGATTTTTCTTTTTCATTTTCTGTTGCGCGCTACTTAATAGCTAATTTGTTACGCGTACGGATAGATAATGCTGCTATAAATCAAAATGTCATTTAATAATTTTTCTTTATTTATTGAGGAATTATTTGGAAAATAAACGGTCTAGTAGTGTGTAGGGAACACACCTCAGTGGTGATTCAATTCAAGAAAGATGTCATCTGTACCTTTCGATGGGAGATTTAAACAATTATTGACTCAGCGAAGCGCACTTGTTTGAATAATTAAGGAAAACATGGCGAATGCTTGTCTGTAGGAAGCGATGACTGAACTGATTGATCGATACTATACTACCTGATGAAGTTAATCAGCAACAGGAAGTGAGGTACAAGACCGACGATGGCGGTAAGAATTACAACGTTACCGCGGGAGTCTCAGTTCTTGAATTTCTCCTTGGGCCTTGCTTAATCCACTTACTAGATCCGAAATAGTTCGAGAATTCAGGTCTATGGTTTGAATTCGGTTGGAAGACCGAAGCCTTGTCTGGGTCCCAGGACACAGCGGGTTTATTGGAAACAAGTTCTCCGATGAGCAAGGTTCATAGGAGAACTTCTCCGGCCCTGAACCCACGGTAGGTTTATCCATATCTTTGGTTAGGACTTCACTTCCCTAACTTCTTCAGGACAATTCGATCCATTTTTACACCGACGGATCTAAAACTAATGAGGATGTAGGTGGTGATGTTTTCTCCGATAGGCTTAATCTCAGCCTCTCTTTCCGTCTTACAAATCATTGTAAAGTGTTCCAGGCGGAAATATTGGCGATCAAGGAAGTCTTATCTTGGCTGAAGAAAAACGTGATATCTTCCACAGATATACGTATCTTTTCAGACAGTCAGGCAGCGATCAAGTCTCTGGAATCAGTCTCCTCAAATTCACTAGTAGCTCTAGATTGCCGATCATCTCTTATAGTGATGGCGGAGCAGTTCAATATTCACCTCTGTTCGGTGCCGGTGCATAGAGATATTCCAGGGAACTGCAAGGCTGACGAACTCACCAGATATGGAACAACTATACCGGTGCTCTCAGAAAGAGACACCCTGGGTATACCGATCGCTACATGTAAACTTAAGCTCAAGCTGGATGCTATTGAGAAAACGAATTCTAGGTGGAAAAATGGTATAACCTGTCTAGGGACTAAACGGATTTGGCCACGGCTGGATCTGAAACGCTCTAAGAATTTGATTTCTCTCAACAGATCGCATATCAGATCCGTAATAGGTGTCATCACGGGACACTGTCTAAAAGGCAAGCATGCAACAAGGCTTGGCGTCCATTCAAATGATTTCTGTAAAAGCTGCATGGACGAAGAGGAGGAGGAAACTATTCCCCACCTTCTTTGTAACTGTCCAGCTCTTGCCCGCACAAGAAGACTCCATTTAGGGGAATTCTATTTTAACGACTTAGGTGATCTGATAAACACGGATATCAGAGCTATCCGAACTATCTGGCGAACGGGATAACAAATTTCATCAAATCCACGAGATGGTTTGTATCACAGACGCAGTAAGGGTAAGAATTTCCCTTACAATGGGTGTACAGAGAACTGATTGTAACGCAGAAGGATGCTCTCTTAAGCCTTTAAGCTCTGCGCAATCAGAAGAATAAGCGATTTCCAAACAATTTCGGATAATGCAGCCTAGAGTGGTCTCAATCGACATTCTCGCCAACGACATGCAAAGGGTCTAACTTAGACGAATCCCGAACCGACAAGAGGCTATTGTTGACAGGATGGACAAGCTAGGTGGTATAACACGGCAAAGGGTAGGTGAACCCACAAATTGATTACCACTCATCGTGTTTCTGTCCGGGCACGGCGGCTATTGAAAATATTTCTACAGATTGGAACACGATAGCAGGCCCTACTGCCCAGAATATTCAGTTTAAGAGGAAGACGAGTGAATCTGCGAAGCCCACAGTTTCTAATAAGGCGTATGATGAGGTCAGAGGACGACTGATTGGGGAGATCTGTTCCTTCATAAACGAGCATACAGAACGAACTTCTTGAGAAGAATCGAAAGACAAAGAAGAGGCGAGGCGGCAAATGGCATAGCATAAGTTGCTTACCAGCCCCACGAAGTAATACCGAACGGATGTCCAGTAGGAACAGTAGTAGAAGAGTGCAGACGTTCGGTTTAGTAATGCGTGGCACCGGAAAATCATACATTTGCGAATCTTGCATGTCAGCGCACTGGGTAAGAGGACGATTTCAACAACTACTGTAGAAGCTACAAGAATGGAAAGGAAGCAGAATCTGTACAACACCTGCTCTGCAAATGGCCAGCTTCTTTCATGGTCTGGGAAACTTTCAAATCGCTAATCGCTTTCAAGGTTACTCTCATGTAGGCTTGCATAGGTAATGTGTATTGGTACTATGGATCTGTCAGAGATATATGTTGTAGGACATCGGAATCTACGACTGGTCTGGTGGCACGCAACGTGCAAGATCATAAACCTTGAGGTTTTGAAGACGATTCAGAGAATTGTTTGTATTGGTACCGCCGTCACTTAGGAACACTGGCATCAGTCTTAACTAGTCATTGCACCATTGGCAGACTTGATATTGTCGTAAATGATTTCTGTCGCAACTTCACCGAGCTCAAGAAGAGCAAATAGTCTCAGTGAGTATCCATTTTACATAACTTATCCTAACCTATGGAAGGGAATCAAAGAAGACAACACACGGGCTTCCTGATCGATAAACCAGGAACCATAAGATATCCCAACCATGATAGATATCTCCATGCAGTCACAAGATTCAATGCTACAAGCTTTAGTTCAGAAGACCAGTGGCAACAGCATCTTTGAAGCTCTTACAGCAAAGTAAGAGGGAAATAAGGACAAGAGTTGTTCAAGAGGTTAACGAGCAGAAGGGAAGGACATAACATTTAGTAGATACAAGTATATCCAAACCCGACTGTCTATGCAAGATGCTGATGGAGAATCCTGATGTAAAACAAACAAGAGGATTAAGATAAACTGGCACGTCGTCGTGCGAGGATCGTACTTGATACAGCTGAGGAACTCTTGAAATGGTACTATCATCACTCTTGCCATGTGGATGCTTCTTTGAGCTAAAAAGGTATTACGTTACCTTTAATGGAATATGCAAGAGAGAAGATGTACTGACGAGCTTAACGGGCTGTACAGCGACATCAAATTGGACAGAAAAATATAAAATTATCGGCTTAGATAGGACCTTGCCATATGAAGCTCAAGTTTTAAACGATGTTAACCAACGTGGTGCGTGTAAAATTGAAGAAAGTTAACTAAAGGCCCTTATCTGGTCTAAGTAAGGTTGCAACTTCCACCCTGCCACTCCAATCCAACCTAACCTAACTAAAGATCAGACTGATTAGATATGAACTTGTTGGTTGAGCCTCAGATCAACCGCGGTTTGTAACGCTCAAAATGATTTGCTGTCGTTAAGAGGACAAGCACAGATAAGCTGCAGTCTGTTGCATCGCTCAAGTTTAAGACCGGTTACTTCGAAATCAAGTTCCAGCTGTGACTGCGGTCAAAACTCTATTTACGAAATGTGAATGCATCTATATCTCGTTGTTATGACGTTTACCACGATCAGTTGCAGTTAATGTTTGTTTAGCCAGACCCTCGTCGGGGCTTAAAATTATTCAAAATAACCAAATACCTTAATCTCATGCATATCCACGTGCCATACTTCAAGCTAAAACTAGCTTAATGTTTCAATACAGGTTTCCAATGCATTCAAGTCGAGATAGATTTCGATCTATGCATGCCTGCAACTTATGAATTACACGCATTCTTTTACGTGTTTTCCTCTTTCGTTGTGGCTTATACAATTGAGTGTAGAGAGAAGAAAGAGAAAACTTAACGGCCAATTTTATCTGCACACATCCGTTAAAACGATGGAAATAGACTGCAATTTCCTTCGAGGGGAAGTTGCGCTGTAACCGGTCTTTCCGCTTACCCACATAGAGTGGAGATCTTATTGCTTTTGACTTTTGCTTACATCTTGTTTTCTATTAACCGCGTACATACAGATACAGAGACACAGATACTTTATAGAAACAATTTTGTTTGTATCATCAACCGAATGATGAGAACGTAATGACACTGTTTGTCTGGTATTGTATTGCATATTGTAACCGATCCTAAGCTGGCTCAGAGGAAGCAGCATTTACTGTCTCATGGTTTTGTGTTTTGCCTTGTTGTCGAAACTAAAAATCGCAAAGAATAGCAATCACTGCAAGGGCAGCGTAGAGCTCAATCCTAAGACCAGATCTTTGGAATATCTCTAACTTCTTCGCATGGAGATGCCATAAAATACCTTCCTGGTGGAAGAAACACTGAAGATGTACAGAGAAGGCCAAACCAGGTTATGAGAAGCGTGCATGCCTGAGTGGAAGATCATGGCCTTAGCCTGGCAGCAGAGAAGACACATCCTGGTGGCTATGAAGTTTCAAGTAAAATACCGTGGAGTACCTGGGAATTACCCTTGACACCAAACTCACATTTAGTTAGCAGATAAAGTCTTCATCGGAGTGAGCTGCAAATTCAGTAGACTCCTGGCAAACTACAAGCTGGTGAAGACTTCTTATGTCATTCTCCTGCATGGCTGTGAGATTTGGTCCGACGAACTCAAACAAGAGAAATACAGGAAACAGATGGCAGCAGTGCAGAGACGTGGAGCCGGCCGAGTAGTAAGCTCTTGCTGCACGGTGACAGAATCAGCTGTCCTTGTAGTCACGGAAGTGTCTCCCATCGATCTCTCAGCGGCCAAAAGAGGATTCATCTACGAACATAAAGCGAAGGAGCTCATCAAGCAACAGTGGCAAGGGCGATGGAGCTCTAAGACTAGTGGAAAGTGGACGGCAAGACTGATTAGAGACGTTGATGAATGGACAGGTAACATCACTCCAGAAATTGTCATGGGAATGATGATCTCGAGCAACGACGGATGGAACCAAATAGGTTCCTTTATCGAGTCAGTGTTGCTCAGGAAAGAACCCCACTACCTAAGACTCAGAGAAGACCCCCTGGATGGCGAAAGAATCCCTTAAGCTCGCATTACCGAATGGAGTTACTGTCATACATATCCGCTTACGTCCATCTCATTGCACTCGATTATTGGGAGTTGCTGGTCGGGAGATCGAAGTCGAAGACGGAGACACTTGAAGCCTCAGATTGTTGGGACCATAATTTGTGGACTCATTGAGTCCATAAACTATTACTTCAGAGTTTGCTCTTAAAAGCAAAACAAAAACAAAACCCTCGCCGTTCAAAAACTGGACCTTTTGCAGACCTCCACTTGGAGAAACGATTTAAGGCTCCACCCGTATAAAATCTAATAAACACAAAAGCTTAAGCGGAGGAACCAGTCCGCGAGAACTTAAGAGTGTCCATTGCACCCAAAAATACTCACTCCTTCGTGCCTTTTACGGCCGTGGAGATCCGTCGACAGATTTGGTGGTATAGAATCAAGCGGTATGTCATACACACAGGATCTTATCCAGCGTACAGTGTGAATGTCTTAAGCCATTAAAAGTAGCGCTTCCGTCTTGGCAAACTAATTTTATAACATCGCCGTGCGTAGAAGCAAAAAAAGATGAAAGAAGTTGGTCTTCAATTCAAACAAGAACATTGAGACCCTAGTGGAGATCTGATGAAGATCGACCCTGGAAAACTGTTGCTACTTGAGTTTGGCAGCCACTACTGGTCTAGCCTTTGTACTGGACACTCCACTATTCTCAATGACTTAGAGTTCATATCGCAAAACACCAACTATAACCTGTAAGAATTTTCTTACCGATTACCCCTCCAGACTTGACTGAAAGGATGTTTTACAGCTTCAACGAAGGCTGTCCATCTACTTCTCCACAGATAACTCCTGCAATAATGGAGAATAGATGGAAGTGTCTTCTCCAAGGATGTGAACGTAACCATCTTCTTTCGTTTTGTCTGACCATGGTGAAACAAACAACTCGCTAAGCTCAGAACACAAACTAGAAAGCTCTTCAACAAGGCGAAACAAAACGGAGAATGCGACAAATATAGAGAGGCCCCCACGATCTATAACCTTGAAATTCGAAGGGCTAAAAGCGAATCATGGAAAGGTTTCAGTCAAAGCTTCAATGACATCCAAGGCAGCGCACACATCCACAGAATAAAATTGGGTTAATTCAAAAGCCAGATGGCTCATATGCGGAAAGTGGACTACAGACGCTTAAGCTCTTAAGCCGTGACACACTTTCCAGGTTCCACTCCAAGCCCGACCTCCCCTCAACTTAATCTCCAAGCAAGAGCCATACGACCAACTAAGGAAGACTGGAAGAGAGCAAGGGAAATCTTCTTCGAAGAGAAAATAAAGTGGGCATTATGCTCATTCCTTCCCTTCAAAGCCCCAGGAGAAGATGGAATATTCCTCGCACTCCTTCAAAGGAGCTGCCCACACATGATGCAAACTATGAACAACATCTTTGGAACAAGTTTCGCGTGGGGACTTCTACCTAAGAGCTGAAAAGAGGTCATTAGTAAAATTCATACCTAAAGCTGGACGTAGACCTTCAGATCTAACAAAATCATACAGACTAGGAAGCACAAAACTCAGTATCACAGCTGCGAAAGGTTGCCCTCAAGGAGGTGTTCTCTTCCTCTTGCTATGGTCCATGTCCAAGGATACGCAGATGATATAGCAATCCAAATCAGGGGCAAATTCGAAGAAACAATCTCGGATTGTCTACAGAGGGCACTAAATCTGGTTGCTAGGTAAGAAAGGCACCATTATTGCCTTCACCAAGAGAAAAAAACTGGAAAAACTCAGAAAACCAACACTCTTTGGTGAATCAATAGAATTCTCAAAGGAAGCCAAATACCTAGGGGTAACCCTAGACTCCAAACTCACATGGGAAGCTCACCTCAATAAGGTCATAGACAAAGCCAGGACCACACTATGGACCAGCAAATGTCTTCTAGGAAAGATCTGGGGTCTTAACCCCAATATGACGCTTTGGCTATACACAGCCATAGTCAGACCTATCCTCACCTACGCTGCACCGATCTGGTGGGAAAAGACCAAGCAAAAGACCGCACAGACCAAGTTCAATAAACTTCAAAGACTAGCCTGTGTGTGCACTGCAGGAGCAATGAGAACAGCTCCAACCGCAGCGTTAGAAACTTTACTAAATCTTCCACCCGTTCATCTTCTATTTAAAAAAGAAGCAATAGTTAACGCTTACAGAAATGGAAGGTAACAGACAAGCTAATGCCTTTATACCAACCACCTCCCAAAAAATAACGAAACAACTTCTACAACTAACGAGAAGTCAGATTCGAATCGTCACAGGCTTTCTAACCAGACATTGTCGAGTTAAAAAACGTCTTATGACTATGGAAATAGCACAACACAACACATGTAGAATGTGCAACAGGGACGAAGAGTCAGCAGAACACACATCGTTTTCTAGGTAGCCACGGAAGATATCACCACCAGCTCACCCAAAGACATCGCCGGTTTTATCACTCACTCTGGAATCATCCGGATATCCTCTAAAACAGAGGATATCACAATAGGCCCACCTGTGGCCGCAGTGATAAGGGACTAGTGCCCACCTCACCTACTAATCTAATCTAATCTAATACGAAAGCATTGGTTTACTTTAAAGCTGCTTACAGTCAATTTTAACGTCTCGTTGTTTACCTTCATCAACGATACTCATCAAGTTGCAATAATATGAGACATAAACATAACCCAAGTGAGCCATCAGTACTATCATAACGTACATCGACATGTTGCACAATGGAAGCCATTGTATCGCATTTATTTCCGTCGAATTCCATAACCAAACAAAACATTATTTATTGCAAATTGAAGGCGCGTCCAAACAACTTTGATCGTAAATTTTTTCAAACAAAAAGCGTTTGTTGTTCAGCGTTCAGCAAAACGAAAGATACTTCTTGCAGTTGAATTAAGAAACGCTGATCACAAGGGAGGAAGCCCATCTGATATCACTTATAAGCAAACAAATTCTACGAAAATACATACTTTATGGCATAAACAAGCCGACTCCAGTGGTGGCAAGTGTT
The DNA here is from genome assembly GCA_951813785.1 of Criorhina ranunculi. NCBI lineage: Eukaryota > Metazoa > Arthropoda > Insecta > Diptera > Syrphidae > Criorhina > Criorhina ranunculi. Next base: position 34,378,626 of record OX638384.1, read on the forward strand.
TGCAACATCGAGTCCCATAAAGATCTCCATAAAATTTTGACACTATAAAAGATAAATAAATAAATTGCCAACTGTATAGGCGATCTATGGCGAAACCCACGCATGAGTTTCCAAAAACAAAGAAGCTAATGGAATGAAATTTTTTTTAATTAAGTTTGGAATTATGGGCAACGGAAAGGGGTCTTTATAGATTGCCCGTCCTCGAAGGCATACTCTCAGTCCCCAGTGGCATGGCAGTGGCTTTTGTAAACACAATTCGAAAGTTTATAGTATGCCGGTGCAATGAGTTCATTTGTTTTCATAATTAAAGACTTTTCCGTGGAAAGGAATTTTATTTTGTATATTTGCACATAAACTCACAAACTCATAGGGTATGTGCAAGAATTCAACATTTACAGAGTCTACAGGGTGAGCCGAAAAAAACATTTCGAATTTTGTTTCATTCTAAGTCTTAGGGGATCGATTTTTAGTTGAAGGTAGGTACCAGTATATCGAAATTTGTCGCTTCCTCCAACTATACAATCGATCAAATGGCAGACCACCTTGTTCATCGGTTTCAAGAGAGCCTTCTATACCATCGAGAGAGCCGCCAAAAATGATGCATGTAACACGGTAGGACACCATTTATAGGGACGAGCTAGTCTAGTTTTGGCATCACTGCCAAACTTGTCCGATTGTGCAGGATGACAATGGAGAATGAACGAATGCTCCACCGAGACATTTGATGTCAAAAAAGATTCAGACAAGGCGACGCACTCTCATGCGATTTCTTTAACTCACGCGCCAACACAAGAAGCACAATCTTTCAAAAGTCCGTCCAATTACTCACTTACGCCGATGATATTGACAAAATTGGAAGAATGCAGCGTGATGTCAGTAGCGCCCCTCGTGAGTATTGAGACGGAAGGGGCGAGGATGTATTTAACAGTCAATGAGGGCAAGACCAAGTATATGCTGTCAACAAGGAAGGACACCCAAAACCGACGTCTCGGACAAAACGTCACCCTCGACAGATATTACTTTGAGGAAGTAAAGGGCTTTGGCTGTCTAGGCTGCGCTATTAATTCAGACAACCACACCAACGAGTCGTTTTTGTGTCTTTACTGGGCTCTAGGTACCTCACAACGAATAGGGACAGTAAACGACGAAGAAGAAATAAAACCGAGTGTCCTGCCATCATTGAATTCAGCAACCTTGACTTCAACATCATTGACTACGCTGGCGATCTTGGGATCACAGTTACAGGAAAGAATGAACGCGAAGTGTGCGAAGATATGCAAAAAGCCCACCATTGATAAGTCCTCTTAGTCACACCAGTCTTTTTCTCTGACTGGCGGGACTATCAATAAATCCAAGCAAAACAGTTCTTGTACCATTTACTAAAAGGAGGTACACTCACTCTTAATGGAATGAAATTGTCCTAAATAAGGAACTAAACTGGAGTTCACACACGAAAAGTTGTCAAAGCTATTAATGCCGCTGAATGTATGGCAAAACCTGGGGTTTATATCCCAAGGTCATATTCTGACTCACCACCATGATCGGGGTACGGAAACGCACACTCATGTGCGCATATTAAACAGCTCACAGCTCATTTTCTGGGATTTCGTGAGTCTTGCACGTAAGTGAGCTTCTCGGAATTTAAATATACACACAGGTGATAGCTCAAGAGCCCTTGGGGTTCATAATTGCACACGGAATAGCGCACACTCGCGAGCACCTCATGTGTGTGCCGTTTCTTATCCTGAGTCCAAAGGTGGACTAAAGGTAAAGATAAATCGATTATCTTAAAGTTACAAGGACTTTAAAAGATTACCATGTCTTAGCATCAACGGGCTATCCGAACTTAGCGCACCGCACTTATGGAAAGGCACTTATTGGACTTACTCCATTGCACATCGTTGATCACAAAGTTTTAAAGTGCCTTTCAGGCCGAACTGCATGCCATTGATACCTGGGCCAACATCAATCTTCAGCTACTATCACGCTTAAAGGGTCCTCCGCGCCCTGAACAAAATCATACAGAACATCCTTTATCACAAAAGGGCACGATATCAGAAGGCTTGCCAACTTCCTCCCGCTTCAAAAAAAAAAATCACAAATATTTGGCGCGACAGCTTATAGAGAGAGGCCAAGGCCTAGCTTCTCACAACCATTCATGTTGTCCGTGTTATATTCCTTCGCACCAATGGAAGGGACCTTTAGATTTATTGCCGACTTGGAACGACTTTTTCATGACATAATATACTCTTGCAGTTTTGTCATGCCTGCGAAGAGGTGGTGCCGCAAAAAAATGTTTGTTGGTTTCGAGGACCGAACCTGTGTCCTTTCGCTTAGCCGTACAACGCACTAACCACTAAGCCACGGCATCCACTACAGCCTCAAACATCACTCAGGAAATTGAATGCCTTCCAACGTTCACCCCGGGTGAACTTTTGAACAACGTAAATCAACAAAGTAATAAGTCATACTTAAGTTCGATGATTCACAACACGACACGACATCACTTAAAACACGGTCCTTAACTTAAACATTGTGTCATCATTTCTAACTTTAAAAATATCCTTGTTTCCCCTTTCGTTTTGAATTCAAAATCTTTTACAATAAACTCACCAGTAAAATGTAAATGTAAGTGGATGACTTAATCCGTATCAGGCTCCCTACTATTGTAAAAAAAAAACTTATTCAGTCTGGAAGCGTAATTCATGTATATTCCCGATTTGGAAAACTGGATTTTTTATTTTTTTAATGCCCACCTAGGCACTATATATATCTTGTGTTCCACAGATATCAACAGACCACTAAACACCGCCCACAATTATTTCCAAATTTGGAAAAACTATTTTTTTTTTGTTCACTAAACACTTGTTGGACATGTAACACAGTTTTGAAATTTTTTTAAAAAAATGACGTCACTTTCAGTTATTAAGTGCACTATTTAAATTACCGTACAACTATACAAGACAAATTCAATTGAAGAATTATTTAATTAAAAAACGGATTAATGCGACATTCCACACCCTATAGTGGCGGTTTTTTTTTTTTTTACTCAACGATCTGTAATGCACCGACTCAAGATTGAAACTGAGCTCGGGAGGCAACAAGTGATCATCATTGTGTGGATGAAGAACATCGGAAGCTCCCCACACAACGATCGGCCAGCAATGGATGTAGTTCCACCCAAAGTATGGTTGAACGCGACGCAAGTGAGTGGGTAAAGTGGTTGATTCCATTTTAAATCGTTGCCGGACAAGATAGAATAACAAACGGCTGGAGGGCATATGTCGTTGGGGGCATTGTTTGTGATGAGTGAACGAGTGTATAAGACTTTTTTGAAGTTGACGTCGGTTTATATTGAGTGGAATTTGTTTGAAAATCACTCAAATGGGGTCGATTGGAGGAGACTGTTTGTTAGGCGTTATTATTTAAGCACTTTAAGCATCGAGGGGGAAAGGATTAATTGATGCTGGAGTACCCGAGGACGGGAGTAAGTTCCTACTGAGTTTTAAGCTCCATTAAGCAAGGAAAATCATGGAAAGAAGAGAAGGAAAAAATAATACTATCAGGGCAGGGCCGGGGTTTATTAGAAAAAAATAATCTAAATAGTGTCTGTCGGGTGAAATATATGAAAACGCTCGAGAAGGATGCTTGCAAGTATATTTAGCAAACCTGAGTCGTAAAAGGATCAGTGGAGTTTGTAATTTCTAAGAACGAAAAAAGTAGTACCACTCCCTTCCTAGAATAAGACAGACAGATAAATAAAACAGGAGAAAACCAGTGGAGGGGACGGAGTATCTGCGTCTGTAGCGACAGTCAGGCTTCGATTAATGCCTTGCTCAATCCTCTTACTAGATCCAAAATAGTTCGGGAATGCAGGTCTAGTTTGAATTCGGTTGGAAGGCAGAATTTTCAAGACTTGTCTGGGTCCCTGGTTACAGCGGGATTACCGGAAATGAGGTCTCCGATGAGTTTGCGAGGCAAGGTTCAGAGGAGAACTTCTCCGGCCCTGAACCCACGTCAGGTTTTTCCCGTATCTTCTGTTAGGGCTTCTATCTTTGGTTGGGTTTCTAGCAAACACAACTGTAGATGGCATGACTCTGCAGGGTGCAGGCAGACTAAACAGATCCTTCCCGACGTCTGTAAGAAATCCGCGGCATTCTTGCTGTCTCTCAGCAGAAAAGACTGCAGACAACTTATTGGCGTTATTACGGGACATTTCTTCTTTGCCAAATATCTCAACGTGTTAGGTTTAAGTGACACCACTGTCTGACGTTTGTAAAGAGAGCGACGACACTACGGGACATTTCCTTTGTGATTGTCCTGCCTTTGCTCGTATCAGGTGGCAGATTTTTGGGGCTGATGTGATGAGTGCTGGTAATCTAAGCTCCTTATCACTGAAGCTCTTACTCGATTTTCTTAGAAAGACGAAGAAAACACAGTAAAAGGGTTGCACCTGCTGGTAGACCGAAGAATATCACATAGCTGGAAGCAGATTTGGAAACTAAAACATATCTTCGACTCACAACTTAGTCCAAACTCCAGAAAATACTTATTTGATGCGACAATACTACCCGTCATGACTTATGGATCCCAAACCTGGAGCATTTCAGTCAAGACGGCTCAAAAACTGGGAGTCACGCAGAGAGCAATGGAAAGGACCGTTCTAAAAATATCAAGAAGGCAAAGAATACGAAACGAAGCTATAAGAAATATAACAAACTTCTCGGATGCCAGAGCTATAGCAAAACAGCAAAAATGGAACTGGGCGGGACATCTAGCTAGAATCAAAGATAATCGTTGGACCTTAAAGACTACGCAATGGAGAACCCACAAGAGGGTGCCTTTTCATTTACACTGCCCAAGTCCATCTTCAAGTTTGCACTAAACTATGTACCTACAGCTCTCAACGACGTACAGCGGCGACAGCTCCAATTGTCTTAGAATGATTCTTTAACAACCGCAACCTAAAGCTACCAAATCTACAGTCAAACTATTCACGCATATCTACGCTCGATGTCATTATTATAGATCGCCGCGTACCTACGAACAGACTGACAGGCTGACCTTTTCCTTTCCGCAACTATGTGCTAAATTCTTGACCGATAGTTCTTGGGGAGTGGACAAAGGAATACAACTTGCCGCCCACAAAGTTCTGTCATGAACTACCCTTCTCCTACAAACTGTAGGAATCTCCAAGCTTGTCACAACTCAACCATGCTCTCCCAGCAATTTCTCCTGGTCTGTCATCTGCAAAAGTACTACACTACCCGCCTCGTCACATCCTTACGAACTTCTCGATACACAAAAACAACATGCCAACTTGGTGCTGACTACGACTACTAAACAGCTGCCAATCATGTCTTGACCCCAACATTCAAGACAAATTCCTAGACTGTGCTGTCAACAACAAGGGACACTAGACGTTAACAAATCGGATCGAACGTCACAGAGGACATCTACAACTTCGAGGTAGCAAAGGATTTTGTCTACCTTAGCTCTGCTATCAATTCTGACAGTGACATGTCATGCGTAATGAGTCATCGCGATGCCTCTCTGACGTCAGAATGACGAAAGAATTTGTCCCGTGTAATCGTACCTTTAAGCTTTTTACTTCATTTTGACGTAAGGGAGCACGATGACTCTCTCAATAATCTCATGAATCATTACGTTGACCGTGTAACTCTTGCTAATGGCTGTTTTTGTGTGTTGAGAAGGCTATTGAGTAAGGTCTGATCCTGAACAACTAAGGAAATTCTATACAAGACCCTTATCATCGCAGGATTCGGTCAAAGGCGAATGAAAGATTCAACGACGAACTTTACAAGCTGTACACCAATGGACACCAACGCTTTGGCCGTCAGAGTCTTCGAAACTAACTCGAACGGACAACGCAGGAGAGGAATACATCAACATAGATGGAGCGCACAAGTAGAAGGCGACCTCAACCAACTTGGAGTGCGATACTGGTAGCAGTTAGCTTAGTACCGTGCTAACAACAGAAGTTTGTTGGTTGCGGCCCAGGTTGTACCCGAACTGAAGCCTAAGTTGGTAAGTAAATCCTATAAGGCTGCAATGGGAGGCTTTGGATCGTTGTAGTTACAATAACCTTGAGACCAAGCTACGAAAAATTTAAAGGTAACGAATGTCCAGACATGAAACTGGGACTTCCAAGAAGAACTTCGGTTTATCAAAAGCTTAAGCCTATCTAAAAGGTTTCACTGTCAAAATGGATCAAATTTACAAGTTGCAATGACTAACGCTACATTAACAAACAAGGAAAAATACTAGCTTACAACTTACTTGTTATAAGGCTATGAATCACTTTTGCTCCAATGTAACCCTGTCCGACTATCTTCTAAGAATTGCCTTTCGATTTTCCTAGCTTCCGTCCTATAAATAAAAAATTAAAAAAATTAGTAGCGCTTTGCCATCCAAATTTGGAAAAATATCCATAAATTGAAATTTGATACCCATCACCGATATTAGTGACCAATAAAACAAGTTCTTGAAAGTTCAAGACAGAAAGTTACGTCGAGACTACATTTTTCATGACCAAATTGGGCGGCAAGAGTCAAATTTCAAACAAAACCCATGACAAACTTATTCGGATGTGAATGACACACATCTGGAAGTGGTAGGTGTTTAACCTGAGCCAAGTCACTTTCGATGAGTCAAGTGTTAAGATGAAAATCCCACGCAATGGCCAGAGCTATCCAGGCGGCGGCGCTTAAATATGCAAAGTGAATCTATAAACATCGATCTGGTCTTGGTATTCAAAATAATTTGCGAATAGTTTCTCACAGAATCTTAAAGAGTGGCTTAAGCTAATTTATAGCTTCTCATTGTGTATGCGAACAACATAATTTTGGGTGTAGACAGATCGGAGTCTGGGACTGTCTCCAATTGCATGCTTCAAACTCTCTGGAAAGAGGAAATTAGGTGGGTTGATTCTACCGATAAAAGGAGCATGAGAAGCGAGCAAAAGAGGAAATAGAGAGATGCTACTGTGGAGGGTAAAAAGAACACGAACGGAAGTCGTGCAAGGACGACCAAAGGAACATCGTAGTAGAATCGCAGTCGATGCTAAGAAGGTGGAAGAATTATTTCTGCAGAATGTACGAGTATAACAGCGACGACGAATCGAATTCCGCTGTCAGGCAGAATGAACCATTCAACCTGAACGATGCAGATCAACAAATCCGTCCAACTAACCTGGACGATGTGAAGATAGTCATATCTAAGCTTAAGTCCAACAAACCTGGCCTGGCTGCCGAGCTGTTCAAAGTGGCAAGCGATGACTTGGTAAGGAGCATGCATCAACTCATTTGTAAAATATGGTCGGATGAAAGTATGCGCGATCCTCAAGAAAGGGGACCGTCTGAACAGCGCCAACTACAAAGATATCAGTCTCCTTTACATGGCAAGATCTCATCTGCCGTGTTGTGTGAACCCCTGAAGCCGTTCGTCAACCTGATTGGTATCAGCCATATCAGTGTGGTTTAAGGCCAGGAAAGCCCACTGTCGACCAAATATTTAAACTACAGCGGATCTTGGGAAAAACTCGTCAGGAACTTCAAATCGATACCCACAACCTCTTTATCGATTTTAAGGCCGCATTTATAGAGACGAGCTAGTCTGGTTTTGACATCACTGCCAAACCGGTCCGATTGTGTAGGATGACAATGGAGAATGGAACGTCCCAAAGAAAATCCAGTTTTATGTTGCACCTCGATAGAATTAACCTTAGAGCCCTTATTGGACTCCTCAGCGCACATTTCCACCTGAATATCGCATGAACCTTGCAGCCAAGTGAAGAGGGTGAAGAGACCTCTCCACACAACCTAAGAGAATGTCCAGTCCTCTTCCAAGTCAGAAAAAGAATTCTTAGCGACGAAGTTGTTCCAATGGAACAGCCATCCACCCAGAGAAGTTCCTTAAATTCCTGACATCTTCTAGAGTGAAACAACTCATCTAGAAAAACATATGGTAGTGGTAAGGCACAAAAGGTGATAAGGGCTGTGAACAACCCTCCCAAGCACAGCTGGTGTCAAGGCCAAATTTTACAAAAAGACTGAAGAAAGACTCTTTTAATGATGAATTCAGATGACCTCCTGGAAGAAGGCTAACAAAGGACGGCATTGTATCGAATTGATGCGGGCTCTTCCCTAAAAAGAAGCCTGGCGGCCTGGTTTTTCTCCAGATTGTCCAACCAGCAACTGATGACCGAAAGGTATCAAACATTTTCGATGTAAGCATTTTCTGAGGGGCAAACGCCGGCTTGTGAACCTCTTAAGTTGCAGTCCACCCTTAAAAACAAAAGATTCAACATTAAGCGCTAAGGCCCGCCTGAAATAACCAGAGACAATGACATCACTAGTCATGTACGCCACCAACATTTCATTGAATCCAGCGCCGCGTCATAATGAACAAGGGATTCGAGACAACCCCGAAGAAAATTCCAGTGGTTAGTGATGGAAAAAAGTTGATACAAATTACAAATTACACTCCGAGAGCAGCGACAAAGTGTGTGGTGAAGGAGGACTTGCTACATATGCACATATGTTCCATTCAATGGAGAAGAAGATGAATGGAGAAAGGAGCTATAATTCCAAGCTCTATGAACTGTACAAAGAAAAGCTAAAACACATCACTTACATTGGCTCGAGTGCGCTGGTGGGCGACCTTTACAGATTCGATTACGACAGCAATCTGCCCCAGTTGCACAAGAGCAATCGAAGATACAGAACATGTGATATTTCATTACACATGCTTCCAAGAATAAAGACATTTACTTAAGGAAAAACTGTGAGAGGTTATCCACAAGAAAAGCTCGTCAAAAACATTGCTCCAACGTTTGGACTATTTTTCGGAATTTACGCAAATATTTAACGTTGCTCCTAAAACTATACAAAGCTAAATTTAAACTGAACATTTTGGAGTATAGTTTTCAGATGAATCAAGATCTTTGTTTATATTTGTCCATCAACCCTACTCTCACCTGCAAACGAGGAATCACAGATGCCTAGCCACCCAATTTGACACTAAGTATCAACCCTGCGTTCTTACTTTTGTAACTTAAAAGCCGTTTTTGGTTACTTTAATGCTCTCCAAGACCTATTAAAGCGAAACGAAGTTAAATTATGGTGGATACCAGGGGTCGAATTACGGCATCCGTGATCGAGTAACTCGTCACGTAAAAATGAGCATTATTACGTATAAACGATCATTCCGACGTAATAATGCTCGTTTTTTCGTGACGAGTTACTCGATCACGGATGCCGTAATTCGACCCCAGGATACAGAGGCATTAAAGGCAACGAAATCGCTGACCAACTAGTAAGGAAAGGTTCCTCTGAAGGGTATATAAATAGGTAATACCGATCTTTAAGGATTTTCCAGACTGAGTCTGGATCCTCAAAAAGGATACTGTGGCTTTAAGACCCAATAATAGAATTGCCGGTACTAACAGGTTTGAGATCCTTTGTATCTGGTTAACTGCCTTCCAATAGAATCACAACCTCTAATCTGCTATAAATACCACAAAAGTTGCTCATGTTAACAGGTGTGATTGATTAAAACCGTATCTGTGATCGCCTTTTTCTGGTCGGTTTCAAGTTCAATACCAACATGCCGCAGCGGCAGCTCACGTTGTCCTTCCAAACAGGTGTGCAAAGATCACTGCACAGCCAGGCGCATCCTTCAACGCTTCGGAAGTCTTCCGGGGAGTAAAACAACTCAATGGGTAGAAGCTTAATTAGCTTGGGCCAAGGACTTCATTGGCAAGACACAAGCTAGGACTAGCAGCGCCGAAGATCGTTTGGAGAATCTGTTTTGGATCCCAAGGTAGGTAGTTTAAAGAGGTGAATGCAACGCGTGATGCAGCCTTCACTCGGATCTCTAATGGATCCATTGCGTTCCTCTGACGTGGAATGTCCATTTTGAAAAGACAAGAAAGAGTGGAAGGGTCTGGATGAGTGCAGTTACGAACGTTTAGCCTCCCCCATCCTGAATTCGTCGTGAATTTTAGAATGGCTTTTGGTGGCTTGTTGGATAGCTCGCTCAGGTCGTTGAAGTAGGTTGTGTTCTCTTCCTCGTCGATATTACCGCAGCCTCTGCATAATTCGTCTGTACTTTTACGCATTCTTGTACGGTGGGCCGCCAGTAGGTTGTGGCCTGTGATGATCCCTGTGACGAGAGCTAAGTTTGATCTATGTAGCGTAAGAATGTGCCTCGTTTTCATCTTGTCGATATTTGTCCAGAGTGCGGAATGATGAGAGTTCGCTCCATCTCTCATCAGCTTGTCTATGAAAGTCTAGTGCAATGCTAGATTTGACGAGAGCTAGGGGAGGGGGCAGAACTGAATGATCGACCAATGATAGGTCCTGTTCCGAGCCCTTCCTGGCTTATTCATCCGCCATTTCGTCCTTTGTGTCCCGGGATCCACCAGAGTGTAACGTTGTGATTCACGGTAAGGGTTTTGAGCTCTTATTGACCTCTCTATGTTGGGTTCTAGTGAGTTAATCCCAGAGCCTACTCCTTCTTCGGTTTTTGACCAGTCTGCGAAAATCGACATTTTCGTACGGTTAATAGCCTTCCCGCTGGCCCACTCGTCTCTTGAGGGGAAACCCGTTTTTATGCTTAGGCTACCGTTCGGATCCCAAAAGGATCAAGGTGCACATCACCAGCACCTCTTCCATACCTCCTCATTGCAACATCGAAGTCCTCCTGTGATGTTCTCAAAGACAAGTTCGTCCTGGCGATGATCAACAGAAGCGACGTAGACGGTACGATCGCCCCTAAAAGGTGGAGAATGATTACAGCTAAACTGGGAACAGTGTTCCTTGGAATTATAAAGGATAATCCGGGCCCATCTCCCAATTGTCACGACGACGGATGGCATCAGGGCCATGTGAAGCTGATTGGAGATTTTAAGTTTACATGTAGCGAGCGATATACTCAAGATGCCTGGAAGGATGGGTATAGTTGTTTCATATATGGCGGGTCGTCTGCCTAACAGTTCCCTGGGCTGGCGTTGACACAAGGAATAGTGGTCAGAAAAAAAACAGCGAAGACGACTCGTGAAAGAGAGACGAAAAGAAACCCAAAGGGATGGTCTTGTTTGTATGTCTCTTCGTAATAAATTGTACATTGCAGTCTATTAATCGAATTTTGCCACACAACTGTTGTCGGTTATCGCATACTCCGTACTGTAAATTCAGATAACAGATAAAAATTCATCAGAATTTTAAATTTATATAATTGTCACGATTTTAATTTATGCACAACACACAAATGCATAACAATTGTGCAATATTCACAATTAAAAGCGACACAATTGATCGGACTTTTCCGGCGGTACACAGACAAATTGGCGTCTCCTCCGTCTACAATGTGCGTTTCGTTATCTCTGTCGAAAAAGATACCCACCAGCGACCCTCTCTTCTCCCCCCCCCCCCTCACAATGTTGAACCAGAACCAACAATAGAATGCGAAGATTATTCTTTTCCTATTGTTATAAAATTTTCTCACTTTAATATCAAATGGAATAAAAAAAAAAAAACCACTAACAACAAATAAATCCATGTTTTGGTACGAATCGGATTGTTTCATACCGCTCTGCGCGAACGTCGTTTTCTCCTCCTTATGCCAGGCGCAGCCCACAGTAGCACTACGCTTAACTTGTGAAATTGTTTAGAGTAGTATCTAGATACATGTGTGCCTCAGAGATCGTTACGGCGAGTTCAGATTTAGCATACACAGATACCTAGTGTAAAGACACTGAGATACTCATTTCGCGGTCGCAATAAGCGAACCTTCGCGTCAAGGAAAGTGAATTTTTTCGGTGAAAATTTTAAAGGGCCAAGGCCAACGACCATAATTGCAGTTAAGTGTGTGATCTAGCTCTCAAATGTCATAATTGAACGAAAATTTAGCTGCGCGTGCTGTCAGTATCCATAATTTGCAACCGTATGTCAAAAATAGTTGGTTTGTCCTTATCTGTCAGCAATCCGTGTGAAAATGAAGTGACGAACAACTTGACGAAACTGATCGAGAAGTCATTTAAGGGTGCAATGTGCAAATTCTGAGGAACCTGCCCTCCATTACCCTAGTCTTCAATTATTTATTATTTTTGTGTATTTTTTTTTTATTTTTTTTTTTTTATCGAAATTGCACTTTGACATCTCTTTGTCGCGTTAATTTAGAAAAAAAAAAATGAAAAGCACGGGAATAAAACTATGCTAGTGCGCGATAAGGAGCATTGTAACGTTCTTAAAATAGAGATCTGCTGCTAGATGATTACCGACAACTGACGACGAGTGCGCACAATTATTTACATCATGAGACAATAAACTTTTTATCGTATAGTTTTTGTGTATAGTGGTATAGTTGTTTGTTTGTAACAAGAAAGTGAATTTTGACAGTGACAGCTGAGAGATTTTATCTGTACGCAATCTGGTAACACTGGACAAAATGAAGAGGTAAGATCATTGCCTTCCCAACAAGATACCGATACCGAATATAGATTTTACTTCATTGTTTACTTTTCATTAACCGTAGACATTTTATTTGGCCAAGATTTAAGAAATACGCATTGAATTGCGGGAACTCTGCCTTATATGTTGTTCCGAATCATTTGCACTGATTAGGATCGTTATGATAACTAACGGTGGGAAATGTGATTGCGGTGAATTTGCTTAAACGTCGGGTTGTCAAAAATGTTGATGAGTTTTTTTTTTTGATTTAAGGCTGTTTTTACCAGTTTTAAGGTGACAGTTTGTTTGGTTAATGACTTGTACGGTCATAATAATAGTCTTTTCACCGAAGGAAGCCATAAAATTAATTCAAGAGAAAACAAGGATTATAACTATAAAACTTGAAAGAAACAATAATTGTTTGGGAAAAATGTAAATATTTGTCTTTAGATAAGTAAGGGTAGTCACGAAGGTAACTTTGGTGTAGGTGGGCAGGATGGCAGTTGCTCGGCTCAACGGGGGTGTTTCTTGTCCACCCCATCTTGCACCCCCTGCTCAGCACACAAAATCTATAGGAGAAGACAAGAAGAAGTTCCCTTACATAGCTTATTAAGCTGGCGCTACAGTCTGGGCCTCAACGAATAAGCGTCTCCGGCTAGTTCGATCTTTAGCAAGCTGCCTCCAGTGTGTAGTAGTGTAAATATTTGGTCGATTAGTGGACTTAAGGTGTCGCTACCGTCCGGGGTGGACCTGGGCTTCAACCAATAAGCCTCTCCAGCCAGCTCGATCTTTAGCAAACTGCCTCCTGTGTGTAGTAGTGTGAATATTTGGTCGATTAGTACTTTCCTTGCCCAAAGCCACACTGATGCCGGTCTTAGTGTTCCTACAAGGAGCCACTCTAAACTAATTAACTAACAAATCTAAGAAAGCCACAACAGACGAATGCGGTACACAATATTATTATTATTATTCTTGTTTCGGGAGAGCTGATCAGCCCTTGGCACTGCGGTTTCTAACGAATCCTATTGTGTCTTCCCTAGTGTTCCTAGATGAATTGTTTCACTCCAGAAGATACCAGGAAGTTAATAAACTTCTATGGGTGGATGGCAGCAAGCTGTTCTGTAGAGACGAATTCGCCGCCTAGTATTCTTTTTCTGAGTTGAAAGAAGGCTGGGACTGGGCATTTCGTTAGGATGTGAATAGAGGCCTCCTCACTCTCAGGGCAGAGTCTAGAGCTTGAATCTGTTGTAAGAATCATGCGATGTAGGTGCTTGTTCAGGCGGCAGTGACCACTGAGAAGTCCAATTAGTGCTTAAAGGATGCTCCTATCGAGGTTCACAATGAAGTTTGATTTTCCTGATTTCCCGGTACCGGGAATAGCTATTTTGAGCATGCTTGTCGTGGTGTATTGAACCAGGCTTCCCTAGATTCTTGCATGTAAATACCTTTTGCATGTCTCGCGGAGAGTGATTTATCTACCTCACAGAATGGTTCGGGTCCAAAGAATTTGCTGATTTTGAATAGAAAACTGTAGGTATCTTCCATTCCTCGAAAACATTAGAACACGAACAGAATGTATTAGTGCAAGAAGCTGGACCTTGTCTCTCTGTTCGCTACCCCAGCACCATCATAAGTACATGCATAGTTTATATGAAACCTTCCTTTAGCATTTCATCGAGATTTGAGCTGTCTACCCCCTCTTCTGCGTAGTTCCTCAGGGATAGAGTCGAACATTCTTTGGACTGGTGCATCGGTGTTGATCCGCTCTACATACATGACCTAGCCATCTAAGCTTGATGTAATCGTATAGTTCGAGGTTGAAAACAGTGAGAACCATAAATCGACTGTAGAATTTTTCTCTCGAAGATTCCAATTGCTTTTTGACAAAGTTCATGCATAAAGGACAGAAATGATGAGGGTCTTGTGTAGTGACTTCTTGATTCTTCTTTACAAAATCTTACTGCATAGTTGTCTCCTAAAGCCAAAGTAACACTGATGACGAGTGTTATTTTTCTTTGGATTTCTGTGCTGATTTCGTTGGCATAATTAATACAACGACGAACGACAAATATGTATTACCGAACTCCTTCAGTACCAACAAGTTAAAGTTGTCTATCATAACGTTCTGATCAAGACATCCGGAGTTGTGTCTCGGTGTTTGTAGACAGACTGCACTTTATTTGGTCCAGACCCTTCTAATTCGAAAGCGCAAATGACTGCTCTTTAGGCAATAACAACGAACATACACCTTGGAACTTACAACAGTTTATTAACATTTAAATGAATACATATGTATACATTCCAATATCTGGCAACGAATCTGTTTTCGCCAGCATATATGTAAAATAGAGCATGGAGATGGTAGCTTAAGTTTAAAAGTTAAAATTAATTATTTTTGTGCACAAAAACCTCAGCCTGTTACAGTGGCTTTGTTGAAGAGTTCAATTGTTAATGAACTAAGGAATGCTGGTAGTGATTTGTGGGCCACTAATTGAGATTGCATCATTTCTTTTAATGAAATCGAATACGGAGTTTCGAGCATATCAAGAATTCCCGAATCGTTGAGCCTAAAATTGAGATACTCGTTCGGTGTTTCGGCGTACATGCTGGAAATCCTTTAAAAAAAAAATGTTTGTATTTAGTAAATCAATTTCATTGTAGAGTAACTGGCATTTTCTCTTGCTTACTTATAATTATTGTTGCTTCCTATTCTGTCTATTTTGTAGCCAAACAGCATGTAGCATACTTCACGGAATTCTAAGCTGGCCGATTTGTAAACTTCTTTCATTTTCTTCAATTTATTGCGCATCGATTCCAATTCAGCACGTAGGGTGTTCATCTCTTTGATGTCGACAGTCATGTTTGATGTTTCATTTAGTCGAGATGTCATTTCTTCTTGATCTTGCTCCAGTTTTTGATTGCGTCGTTTAAGACGCTCTATCTGAAAATGTTAATAAATAGTTTTGATTAAAAAACTTCTAGCTTATCATCTAAATAGGTTTCCTTAAACCGAATATACATATGATAACGACACCGGGGGCTAAAGTTCTCTGAAGACTGGACCTTCTTTTCAGAGGGCAAGTTTATTTGAGTTTTTTAACCGAAAGTGAAAGTCAGGTGGGCATCAAAGCTTGTCTGTTACGATAATCTGTCCAAAAAATGAATTAACCTGGGCCAAGTGAAGTGATTGCTGACGTTGGTGATGATGGCCTACGTTTCTAGTCATGCCAATACATCCGAAAACAGTAACATAAAGGGGAATGAGAAAGCCGACGCGCTAGCCAGATGTGGTTTAACCTTTGATATCTCTCTTGCGGAGTCAGTCTGCTTCCCAATGGAACTCATCAAGGATAGAAGTCTCGAACACCTTCTCTCTATTGCCAACTCTTGGTGGAACAAGTCAAGAAAACTGTGCCATATTCAGACAGAATCACTTAACCAACAGAACCCACACCGAGACAGCAAGAATCACAGCAATTAGCACCCACACGCTCAATTTGGGAATTCCGTTCAACCCCCATTGCCGCAGTTGCGACAATTCGCACGAAAAGGAAACCCTATTCCATTTTCTCAGTGACTGCCCGGCACTAATCAGAGCCAGACATCGCACACATGGCAAACCCTCTTTTAAGGAATTATCAGAGATTTCTGACATAAAATTCTGCAATATCATCAGCTTTCTGAACTCCACCGGATGGATTTGAAAACTACGGTCTTAGCCACACAACATCCAGGTCACGGGAGTTGTGGTACCAAAACGGCGCCTCCGCGCTACCGATTCAATCACTCCTCGAACATGTCTCCAGGTCGAGGGGATGTGATTTAGTCGAAGAGAGCCACGATAAATGGCCATTAACCAGGGCAGTACCTTCTCTAATTTCTTTTGGAGCACAA
This sequence comes from Criorhina ranunculi, assembly GCA_951813785.1. Taxonomy (NCBI): domain Eukaryota; kingdom Metazoa; phylum Arthropoda; class Insecta; order Diptera; family Syrphidae; genus Criorhina; species Criorhina ranunculi. The sequence continues at coordinate 34,394,993 of OX638384.1, forward strand.
TCGATAAAATCCCGTCAATTCCTTGTAACTTATAGGGGGAGAACCTGCTGATGGCCCAGGAGAGCAGTGAAAAGATCTATCTTAGGACTTACTAGAACAGAGTAGAATACCAAACACAATAATCAGAGCGAGAACAAAAGTAACTAATGTAACGAAACGGATAAGAGATAACAGATCGAGAGAAGACAAAAGGAACAGACGGAGACCACCCTACCCGATGGAGTGACGACATCAATAGGATAGCTGCAGACAATTTGATAAATTTGGCCCAAGATCGAAGCCAGTGGAAGTATTAGGAGCAGGCCTATGTTCAGCAGTGGACACAAAGGGCTGATGGATGATAATGACCCGAATCGCGGGTTAAGTATTTAAGGTTCGGAATCCAATTGGTTATTTCGATGGAGCAAGAAACAGTGAGAAAGGAAACATTTTATTCGGTGTTCAAGCGATTCTATGGACTACGCAAAGTCCCTGTCATCTTAAGTTTTATAGTGAATTCCAAGCTTAAAGTCGTCAAAACGATTTGAATTTAGCGGTTCAAAATGTAGTTTCTAGTCCGTATGCACTCATTTTCAATAAAGAACTTCATACCAAATTCTGTCAAACACTTTTGAGATAAGGAACTGATTGGGTTCAACCTTTGCGATATCCGATTGACCAATATAAATTGGAAAAACTGCCTCACTATGCTTTCGGGACTTTAAAACAAAAAGGGTAAACATATCACAGACCTTCTCACTGATCTCTAATTCACATAAGAAAACGAAAGAAACAACTTTTAATTGCTACCCTCAGTTCGTTTTTATTGATTTTTCTTTCAAAAAGAAAATAAATAAAAATGAAATCAAAAGAAGGTAAAACAATTAAGTACAAGTACAAATATTACAAACATACTAAAGTATTCATCTCCTTGCTCTACAATCATAGAACATTTTAACTTTTATGTTTGTTGCTTTGTTTGGCAACACACTTAGGACACCGATATATAAAAGATTAATAAATATTTGTGAAGCTATCGAATACAGTCTTTTGTGTGCAAAACGTCTCCATATTCTTCCAAGCATCAGTTGCATAGAACATCTATGGGACATACTAGAAGAAAAGAACAGAATCAAAGGATGTCACACAAGTACCAAGGATCATGAAGTAAACCAAAAATCGGTAGTTGTTCTACCACCACTTGAAGGCTTTTAAAAGAAAGTCCAATACTGAGTTAAAGACTAGGTCGTTTGTGTAACCACCAGAATCTGTACTTCACCAGAAATACTACCCGCAGAAGCACTGGAAGCTACCTATATTGATGTCAGCCAGTTCACTAAGGTTGTTAAAGAAGCTGGCTCCTAAGTGTGCTCTTCTTCGAGCTGAGAGGGCCGGACATGTACAGAGAAGGTGGAGAATCGTCTCCTCCTCCTCCTCGTCCATGCAACTTCTGCAGAATTCGTTTTAAAGGAGGCTCAGCCTATAGGCTAGTTAAAGGCTTACCTAATTACGTATTCTTTCGAGTAAAAAGTCGACCCAATACAAGATATACGTCAGAGGAAAAGACTTAAGAATGATGTTTGGTGCGACAGCTCATAGTGGGTTAAAGTTTCTCGCAACTATTCGTGTTGTATGGGTTATGTTTTTCGCAAGGGACTTACAGTTTTATTAGTTGACTATGGAAACTTCCCATTTGCATAGTACAGCATGCTTACAGGTTGGGCATTTCGTACAACTACTCTGCAGAAGTTGCAGATATACGTATTAGGAGGAAACCATTCCCATGGAGTATACGTTCGTCAATATTCGAAATGTAACACTTAAGAATACCTTAATGGCTGCCATTAAAGACGTCATAATAAGAAGCAAATGGTTCCAAGAGTAGGCAGTATGATTCACCAGTCTCTACTTAGTGAACTTACTTGTGACTAAGAGGAGCATTGAAGCGTAAGGAACGAATAAGAAACAAATTTTCAATTTAAGAAGCAGATAAAAAGACATGGAGATTTTAGACCAAATACAACTCAGAAATCCTGAGAGGAAAAGAGGGAACAAATCTTGAACAGCCATGAGAAACAATTTGTTTCAACTTCAGCAGATTTTTTCTATGCAAATCCATCACACCCCTCGCTGTTTCTTTGGGCTGAGAAGGCAATTGGGCAGTAAGACCCTTTCCCGATGAACTAACGAAATTCTGTACAAGACCTTAAGCATGGACTTTATCAAAGGCGAATGAAGATACCCTTGGTCGCTTCGATTGAAAAATTCTTCATACGATATTCGGTTCCATTTCCGTTGTCGGGCTCTGGAGGAAGAGGTTCAACTACGAATTATTCGAGCTGTACAGATACATCGACCTAGTCAAAAAACTACACATTGGTCGTTTAAGATGACTAGGACATGTAGAGCGAATGTTCGATTGTGTCTGAAAAAATTATGCGAAGTAGGCAAGCCAAAACCATGGTCGTCATTACAAGAATCTATAAAACAAGGACGACATTGACATTATTCTCAGAACAAAGTTTACAGTCATTAGTTGAATGAAGAAATCAATTCTGATCTATTGTGCAAAATAAGAGAAAGTGAACACCAAAAGTAAACTGGTGCCCTGATATTCACCCCTTTTGTCGTTCCCAACTTAATAAATTTCCTTTGTAAGCTAATGTTTGATGATAAAGGTCGTATAAAGGTCTTCTCTAACATACCTCAGCTTGAAGTTTCTCAATACGATTGTTGGCATTTTCGTATGCTTCCTCTGCTGGATTGTTAGTCAAATGCACGATCTAAAAAAAAAAAAAAAATGAATACGCTTTAAAATCAATGAACGAAAGGATAAAATAAAATTTCAGTTGTACCTTATACTTCCCGATATTGAAATCTCCCTTCAAACACCTGTGTTCCAATTCAAGTTCAAGTTCTTCCTTACGACGTTTTAATTTTTCATTCTCCATGCGCAGATTTTCAATTTCTTTTTTAAAATGTTCATAGTTCTCAACATTCAAGCCAGTTTCTGTTGGTAAGTCCGGAAGTAACTTCAGTGAAGCCAGTTCCTTCTCTAAACTTCCACACATATCTTTGTAAGCCACTAGAGTTTTCTCAAGCATCTCTAAGCGACAACGTAGTTGTGATTCGGGATTTGCTGCTTCAAGGGCGCTCGAAACTAAAATAGAAACACACATGCATAAAATATATAAAAAATTTAGAAGCACAATCATTTGTACTTGTCAAATCCTTCTCAAAGGTCTCCAACAATTGTTTATAACAATCACGTTCTTTGGCGACCAACATTAGCTTCTTCTGAACTCGGAGTACAATGTTTTTGTGGTGTTTTAGAGCTGATCTTAAACTATCGTTATTTTTTGTGTATGTGTCCACTTGCTGTAAATGCATGGAATATTAAATAAAATCGGAAAGTATGTACAGGCTATGCTTTTGGGATTTACCTGTTGCAACTCATATAGACGCGATTCAATGGAATGCTTCTCACATTGGTTTGTGCTCTTCTCTGAACTCATTATGATGTCATTTTGAAGAATTTGCTCAATTCTGCAACGCAATGCAATCGGACTGACCAGGGTGTTTGGCAAACAATGATCCTGTGCCACCTTTACCCATTCCTTAAGCTCTTGTTCTAGACTTGTCAACTTCACCTAAATCGTAAACGGATATGTAGTTTAATCAAATATTCTATGTAGTGTTCGAAAAAGGTAAGCAAGGCATATCAGGTTAAGAAACATAGAAGGTAGATAGAGATGGTGGCTGCGGGCTATTTGGCTATGACCCCAATTAGCACAGTAGCGCTGTTTTATAAACAACAACTCATGTCACTTGATTGCTGAAGTGTGAATAATGTTGTCAGACTCTCAAATCCTACAAGTTCGAAACCCAATGCTTTTTGTGAGTGGTATTTGCATCTTCGAAACCGAAAGACTTTCCATAGAATCCGCCAAAAGTGATTTCTTCAAACGATGGAAACAAATACGTTACACCTTCTGAAATGGGATTTGTTGGAATCCCTAACATGTTTCCTGAATGTTTAACCGATTGTACCACAAAGCAGTGCTCCAGCGAAATAGGTAGTATCATGGCGCCACTTCAACACATCACCTGCAATACGCATCAGCCTTCGAACGTTCATCAGTTTCGCCTTAAACCTACGCTTGGACATACTGTCAAATACATATAGAAATTGTTTCCCAATCCGAACAACACGATTGTGGAATGATCTACATGGCTTCGCGTTTCGTCATCTCTACAACGCGCAACCAATGTGCATCGGTATGCGCTTCGTCTCTCCTCTAATTTTTCCAAAGGCACCCAAACCCTAGTTTAAGGGTAGTCATAACCCTTTTAGGTTTTCTTTCAAGTCGTGGAAGAAGACTGTTTATTGCCGAACATTCCCACTGGAAATGAAGAAGAGTTTCCTGTTCCTTCCATCATTACAATTTCGGCAATGAGTGCCATGAGTACACCGAGTTTGGCCGCACAGGTCCCAACTGGCAAGTGGTAAATACTGGGGCGCGTTCGAAAGAAAAGTACCACTTTAGAATCTGCGTGCGAAGAAATATAGAACTGCTAATTCGAAAGATCTTACGTAGGATCGGGTTCAATGGAAGAGTGCTACTAATCAGGCAGGTCCCTACATGGGTTAGTAGCCTTATTAAGTACATAAGCAGGCGTTTAACTTTATCGTTGTTTAGCAAGTTCAAGGCAACGGAACAGGAATCAGATTATGTACATAAGGAGTCGAACTTTATCGTTGTTTAGCAAGTTCAAGGCAACAGGACAGGAATTAGATATGTTGTTATAAATTTAAAGAGAAATATCCAATAAAACCATCACTCACCTGCAGTGCAACAGCATCGTTCTTTGTATCTTCATATTTCTCCAAGCGACTTTTTAAATCATGGACTTGCTCTTCCAACAATAGTTTATCCCCCAACGCATCATGAAGATTCTTATTGTTCACTTTCAAACGGTCGATTTCCTTTTCCATATCTGGAATGCCAGCCAAACGCGTTTGGGCATTCTAAAATGGATCATTCCTAATATATTATACTTTCACCATCAAACACGGTTGTTTGAAACATACCCTTGTTATTTCCTTCCAATCAGTATATGAAGATATTTCGTACTCCAATTCTTTAACCTTCGATTTGGCTTCGTCTGAAGCTTGCTTTTCCTTTACCAAATTCAACTTAAGTTCGTCATATGCACTGGCCTTCTCTTTGGAGTCCGCTAACAGAGTTTTCACATTTCCCAATTCTTCTTTCACGTGTTCTAATTCCTAAAAGTGAGACAAATGTCAGTTGAGTTGTTGAAATTGATGAAAATTCTATTTCTTACGATTTGAAGTAGCGCCGAGTGCCGCCGATATTCACATAATTCATTATTCAGCGTTGTTTGTAGGGTACGAGTATTTCCCTCAATTTCTGCATTGATCCTTTGTAGTTTATGAATTGTCCCCTCTAAGGTCATCTTCTGTGCGTTCAATTCATCTTTTACAGCGGCTATTTCCGATTTAGCTCTCTGTTCTCGTTTTCGAGTAACTATCAAATGCTTTTCCATGTCCAGTATTTTGTTTGAAGAGAAATCACACTGTTTGGTGAGCTCGCGTACTTTACTTTCATACATGGCTTCCATTTCTTGGCGAATTTTGTGCTGACGTTCGATTTCATGCTTGAATTTTACAACCTATAAATGAAAAGAGGGAGGATAGAGAACAAACCAAACTACGGTACTCAAGTGTGGTGAGTAGGAACTGATAAATTGGCAGATCGCATATGATCTTGAACAATTTATAACATCGGCTGACAAAGCTCTTAAAAAACTGACTCTGGCACCATGTCACTTGAACTATTTATAAATGAAAAGGGCGAAGGAATGGCATGGTGCTCTATTGTCTACGAAGGTAGATCGATTCTGAAGTTCGTGAGAAATGGGATTAGGAGAGTAAAGGAACTTCAAATCTTCTAGCAAGCCATTGAGCCCGACGCTTTGTAGTATGCAAATCAACCGTGGGCTTTGTCAAGGCTAAGTTCAAATGCTGTTACTTCGAAACGTATAGCCGAACCAGAGAGAATTATTTTTGAGAGCTTTTTCATAACAGCCAACCAATTGTTCTATGTAGAGATGTAATTGCGTCTTAAATTCAAAGCGAGTCGCTCAGCCAAACACAGACTACTCAATTAAATCATTTGAATCCTCGTAAAAATGCATGGAAAGCATAAAACCCGACTGATTGCAAACAAGTCGATGAATTTCCGTTCCTTTGGGTATCTTAATCAAGCTGCTTACTACTACTGTTACAAACCCTTCACTTATGGATTACATGACGCAAGCGTCATATTACCAACCAGCTATGTAAATATATCCCCAAAAACCAACTTACCCTTGATTTGGCTTCAATCAAATCAGCTTTCAATCGTCGAGTCTCCCATGGACTAGGCGGAAGCGATGTATTCAATGATGTATTAGTACTACTAATCTGTGAAGAACTGGGATTATCGTTTGTTGTTTTCCCAAATGAAGAACTGTTCAAGCTGTTCGAAATCCGTCGCTTTTTCGGCACTGCAAAAAGAAACAAATTATGTATAGAACAAAAACAAAACAAGAAAGTTTGTTGCCACTGACATGTTTCATCCAGCGAATCGTTGGGAAACTCGAAACTTAGCTTTTTCGGAACACAATGATTTATACTATCATTAAATTGTTCCATTATTCTGTCGAAATTTGTTTTAATATCTTCCATTGTAAAAGGAATGCCAGTCGCCGGTAAGATTCTGCTCCAGGTGTTTGGATTGGTAGTGCTTTTCAATTTCAGAAAATATCCGATTTATCATCAAAGTTATGGAGAATTGACTAATCAATTTGATTGTGTTATTATTTTTGTGATTATTTAAAATTAAACAAGACAAAATTTAGAATGAAAAACAAAACGAATCAAGAAAGAGTATTCAAAATCTAATGAAAGGCGTGCGCCATTTGCGAGATATACATATCTTGAGTGACAGTTTTGTTTTTGTTGTTTCGTTTGCCAATTTTTAAGTGATAACGACGACATCTGTGAGTTAAATGTGTTGATACATTTAAGTGGTGCCAAGTGTAGAACATTTTTTAAGTAAAAAATTGTTTTTGGTAAGTTGTTTTTTTTTACAAATTGAGTCAGATCTGATCTGATGCATTTAGTTTGCTTCTGAAAATGACGATGAGAAAAGTTAGTTAGGGTTAGTTTGATATTTTTAAGGACATTCTGAACTATCCCGGGTGTATTTTGCAATAGTTTTCGATGTTTTTTTGCTAATAATTCACTCGGGTTTCTGAAAAAGCATTCTCCGAGGTTCGTCCTTTTGTTCCAGCTGAGGCTTGAGTATTCACAGAAGATGTGGCCGTGGCCATGTCCTCTTTCGAGCTCAAGTTGCCTATTATTATTAAGTGTGATCTTCTTAGAAGAAGCAAACTGCGTATTTAAGAACATCTATGAGCTTTAAGACTGTCCACAACTGCCGTCATTATTAATAAAGCAAAACTTCCGACAAGGTCAAGCTCTCTTCCATTTGAACTTATTCAAGTAGATGGATACGTTGTTCGAATCCAAACCGGAGGGACAATGCAATAGAGGAAGACCTCGCCTAAGATGACATGCACAAGTAGAAGGGAACCTCAACCAACTTGAACCGGGCTAACTGGAGAAGCTTGTTTGTTGAGGCCCCGGTTCACCCTGAACTGTAGCGCCACCTAAGTAAGTAGGATACGTTGTTAGTTTTTATGACTCACGGGACTTTGTTTGAAAATTATGGCGGTAGATATTGATAGCCTATTTCAGAGATTAAATTGATTTCCCTTACGTAAAAGTCGAGCTGTTTGGATTGATGCCGCATTTCTCAGATCATTTCTTCTTTGTTGTGGAACTAAAATTTGAGCTGTACCTGCGTGAGAATGAATGCAATAGCTGCAACAAGGGTAGTTCAAACGTTGCTCGTAGTCATTTCTTATTCTCTCAAGCCTTACGGCAATTAACTCAACATTGCTGTAGGAAATAATTGTCTTCTTGGCCTGTTTCAGTGAATTCTTTAATTTCTAAAATCTCCAGCTGTCGCTATGTAATTTAGAGTAGAGGTCCAAAGCTTTAAATAAAGCGAAGAGACAATTGACATTTAAGTATGCCAGATCGGAGAGGACTTTAAAGAAGAATGCTCCCAATGTAGAAGCTTCCTTTGGATGAAGTGAGCAGGACACACGCATAGGAAGTGAAGAATACAAGACAAGACTTCTTTATTGCATAACACTGGTTGGGAAAAACGGAAGAAGAGACAACATTTTGGTTTTGGAATGTAGACTACTTCTTCGAAGTGACGCAATGCAGAACTAGCTTTAATTAGAATTTGAGCTAGGAATGCAGTGTAGTCGCATTTTCACGGATGGCTCTTACCCTAGCAAAGGTTCTGGTGCTGGTGTTTTGTGTGTTGTATGATTCTTTAACATACAAGCGGACTAAAAGGAAGAAATAAGCGGAATTTTTCCTTTCACTCAGTAGAAAAGAGTGCGGACAATTTATTTGCGTCGTTCTAATGTGCTAGGCTTAAGGATTACTCTGTGGAACATTTCCTTGGCGAGTGTCCTACCTTTGCTTGCGGATATTCAGTGTTGACGGGTGAGTGTTGATACTATAAGCTCCTCATTACGAATAAATCTACTCGACTTTCTACAATATATAGGACTTGCTTACCTAGTAGTACAGGGAGCCAGTTGTATCTGTGATTTTAGATGCTTTCAGCTGACTGATATTCCAATGTCGTTCGCATAACTTTGGAACCCTTTTCTTTCAACAATAGTAGAAGCTCATTTCCTGCTAGATTCCAGAGAAGGAAATTGCGGCGTGCTACTGCTTATGAATCTTCTGGCAGAAGCCCTACCTTGTATTGATAACCTATCCTGATAGCGTAGAAGAAAATTAGTACTTTATTGAAATTTGTCTAGTTATCGCTATAAGGCTGAGTCGTGTCATCTCAAAGGTCATCCAATTAACGTAGCCCAACATATACAAGAGGGTTAAACATGCATACTCGTACGTATATGCAAAGCTGTAGCTATAGAAGTACTACTTATCTTTTCGCTTCGTCCCATTCACTTAGTTTTTCCTTTCCAACAAAGAGAATAGCCAACAAGGACGATGTGCTGTGCACTAGCGTACACCAGTTTTAATGAGTAAATATTCAAGTTGTTCCATAGAATGCATGGCATTGCTTGTTCGGTTCCTTTCACTGAGACCAACTTTTATTAAAGAGGGCAAGCACTGCACGTAACTTGGTAATTATCTCATTTTCGAGTTATTCTTTGGAAATAATTTCTTGAAACAAGATAATGAGGTCCTTGTTAACCGAATCAACAATCCTGTAGTTATATCGTTTGTAATAGGTAATGCCTTCTCATTGATTTGATTTGAACAACATTTTCGAACTTTCTAATTGAGTATTCTTGCATAATAAGCGCCCTTAAATTGATTAAATATAATAAATATGCTGTTAAGGGTCTTTTGAGGACTTCAAGCCGACTGGGATGAATGAAATATACCCAGCCATGCTGCAACAAGGAGATGAGAATCTCCAATTTGAGCTTGGCACTGGCTTATATACCAACACCCAGATTACAACTCACTCATGAAGAGCTTCAGATCAATCATTCTGTTTTCGTTTTTGAACCAAGGATCAGATGGCCCTAAATGTAGTTAGTACTAGTCCTAGAAAAGGAGATTCTCAAAACAAAAAACGTTCTCTAGAGCCAATACTCAAAGTCCCACTTAACCATAAGGCAGCTTTTGGCAGAAAATAAGGCTTGTCACCGGAAAAATTGTTGCGCACCGAGGCTTTCCCGAACCTGTACTCAGAATTGGTTTCGGGTATTACACGCACTGGAGTTTTGAGAATCTCCTTTGACTCAAATCTTATGGATTAGCCATCTAACGCAATGGTTCCAGAATTAAGACTGCTGTACAGATTTATGGTCGACTTTTCCTGGTTTTCGTCGAATTTGTACACCGACGGCTCAGATGCTAGAGTCTTGTAAAAATCGAAACAAGACTTAACATTCCCGTAGATCAAAATTAGTTGAAGAAAGCCGGACTAGCTTGAATTCGGTTGGAAGACTAAATCTTCTAAGTCTTATCTGGTCTCAGGAAACAGCGGGCTTAATAGAAATGAGATCTCTGATGGTACAGGAGAGAACTTCTCCGGCCCTGAACCTACGTTAGGTTTATCCACGTCTTCGGTTGGGGCTACCAGCAAACGCAACCGAAGGTGATATGACTCTCCAAGATGCAGGCTGATCAAATGCATACTTTTCGACGACTGTAAGAATAGGAAGCTCACGGCATTCCAAGCAGAAAAGACTACAAACACATTTTTGGCGTTACAAACATCACAAGGCGTTTAGGCTTAGGCGACGAAACTACGGATCACTTCAGTCACTTAAGTTTTCAGTGATTCTTCCAAAGACCAAGCATAGAACTGGTCAGTCATCGAATAAGCCAGATTGTTGGGTTCCAGTAGTGAGTTAGTAGTTAGTAGTGACTTTCTTAACGTTTGCACCTACATAGCTCCTTGAGGTAAGAATCATTCTTTGTGATTTCATTAGAACTCTAGCCCCAAACTTTAGATCAAACCAACCACCTTGTTGCCTTTGGCTCCGACGTAGTTTTTAGGACGTCTCCAACTTTCTTTTCAGAGCATTAACGGCCGGATGTGATGGTTTCGTGAGCTTGTTTCGAGTCGACTAATATATGGATAATGGCAAAGGCTTGAGAGCGTATATACCACAGCTTGAGTCATTGAAATTGAAGCTAAGATCCATGCGAAAGGCTTAAAAAAGATTCACATCTTCTCAGATAACGAACTACATGAACTCTTTTATAACTGTTAAGATCAGAGGACATCAAAGATAATAAGGCTTGAATGGGCTTACCCGAGAGGGATTTGAAGTCAAATTAACCGGCTTAGAATGGTTATGTGGCATCATTTGTTTTTTTATTAAAAATACTATCATCAATCGAGACAGAAAACAGCTCCTTGCACAAAAAGTAAAAAACATGCTCCTGGCCATAGGATAGGTTAGAGATCAGTTAAGGACCGACGAGCGAAAAGAGTATAGTTGGGAATGTCTTTGAATTAAGACAATCGCTTCCCCATCCCTAGTTAAATGGAAAAGATGACCGACCGTTGCCATCAATCATGGACTCCTTTACATCTTCGAAGTCTTTTTAGGTCTTCCAGCTCTTCGAAGTGTTGGATTGCTGCAGAATCAAAAGACTCTTTAATCTAAGGGCGCATTCTCTCTATCTAACTTTGATTTTTAAGCGATGACAAGCTTGTTGAGATTATACTATGTTTGGTCGGTTTCATATAGCCTTGCTGCCGAGGCTTACGAGTACAAAGTCAGTGTCCATAATGCAAACACTGTTAGTTGCCAGCTTAGCTTGTGTATTTCAGGAGCTACTCTGTCTTCTAAGTTGTACGTTGTAGAACGAAATGGCTCATCGAAGGACTTCCTTATAAGAAAAGCTTGGACTAGTACTATGTACTTTAGCTCATTTAAGGGGACCATTTTGGTCATCGATCCAACGGAAACCTTTTGTCTTTCTGACCTATGAATGATCATCTCGAATTGTACTATTGCGCTCTAGAAGTCAGATTGCTGTCCAATTGTCTCAACAGAGACCAACGTTGTTGAGCAAACAAATTTAGACTGAAAAAAGGTACAGAAGCATGGCTTAGACTTGACAAAGTTTGGTAACCAAAGTCATATTGAATCTCACAAGTAATGGAGTCGATCTGGAATTAATGACCAAAATTTGAGGGGCTTCAGACAAATGTATGCGCTTGACGTACCCTCGAACGCCCATCTAGGAGCATTTCAATCTTCCTTTTCAAAGATTTATACAATTTTCTCTCAACGAATTAACAACATTGTAAATTGCCAATTGCCAAAGCAAGATAAACACCCTTGTTCTGCTATCCGATCGTAAGCTTTCATGGTCAACACTACGGCCCCATTTATCCTTGATCCCAGGTCATTGACAATTGCCAAAGCAAAATCATTAATCGCATAATATATCAAAGTTTACCTTGCGTCGCGCCGTTCACTTTTCCACCTTGAGAAGGTCCACAAAATGAATTCAATTTACGAGAGAGAGAGCGGATATTCTCGGTCGACCCTGTCAAGGGTTCAGCCATAAATCAAATCTTCCGACATTCGCAATTTACTCTTATTCATCCGGCATACAGCCGTCCTGTCGATGGAATTGGGATAAATTCAAGTACATACACTAACAATTGATTCTGACAGGACTCTCCTCAATTAACGTGAGCCCTACTCAGAAGCCAGGACATGGGTGTAATATTATTATTAATTTGTCGTCCTTTTATTGCCTCTGGCAAATTGCTTCTAGTAAACTGTGTGTGTGTGTGTTGATCTTGTTTTATCCATTTTAAGTGGGGCAACCAATATGAAAGTCCTTTTTCCTTATTCGTGCCACGTGTAGAATTTGGCAGCCACAATATAAATGGAAAGCGTATACTATTTGTCCTGACCGAAGTGAAGTCTTAATTCTCTCCACGAATATTATATTTCAGATATGATTCTTGGAAGGTAATTTCCCCAGAATATGACACACAGTTGGTTGCTTGAATGGCGTCGCGTTTTTGTAGTGATTTTTCGACGGCTTACGTAGAGTCCTTTGCTCTTTCTGAATGGAAACGATAAAAGGCGAAACGATATTATTATGCAAACGTTTGCAAAGTTTGTCCTGCTTTCGAAGCGCTTTGTCAGGCGTCCGTTTGGCAGATGATGTCTCACCACCAAATAGAATAAAATTCATCATTTTTATTTGAAACAATCATTTTGGGGCTTTTTTCCCCCCTCCCTCCAACTGTGGTGTACCCTATATTTTCGTGGCACAAAATTTGCTCTGTTATCGCGTATTCAGTGTGCTGTTTCAGTTCAGACGGTATCTCTGGGAAATTTGGTGACAGTTTTGAAATTGAATTGTTTAATTCATCTCAAAGATGCGACAAGTGCTGGTTTTCTCTACGCTTTCTCAAGGGGAAAGCAGATAAAAGGATCCAATTGCAAATGATTTCAATTTTAAAAAACAAAAATGTCCTTAACAGCTTTATTGTGTGCTTCACACTTTCGTTTTTACTGTCAATGGATAAGGCGCCGTTGTCCTAATTGTGACTTCAGAAGCGACTGCTCTCACTACCAGAATTTCGGTTCAGAAAAGATGCCTACATACTACCTATGCATCCATTTTGGAGGCATTAGTGACTTTGAGCGTTCCGTTGATTTGTCATTTTACATTGACTTTGTACTCGTTAAGGATTTAAGCTTATCCTATCTGTCCTGACAAGCCAGGCAGCTATACGAACGAAACAAAAGGGAGCCAGAGTATAACCAGACTTGAAGCTTTACTTATAGAATTTAACAACAGGACTTCGACAAGTTAAACAGTTTGTTGATCCGTCAAATAATAAGAGAAGCCCAGAAAGTCATCGCAGCTCTTTACGGACTTCCTCACTAGACCGGACCCAGTTACTATCTCAGGCCCCGCCTCTCAAACATGAGTTGATTTTGTTGGAAAGACTGTGAGACTACGGAGCACATTATGTACGAATAACCGGTCCAACTTGGGACCACAACATTCTCCAATTGTAAAAGTCCCTTAAAAATGGAAGGCCTGGCTGTAGCAGGAAAATTCTCTGAATAACAGCAACGATGTCGTTGGGTACTGCAACCTTGCATAGACATTGCGCTCCAGGTTGCACCTCTGCTAGCTCAGCTCCTCGCTCCGCGGGACCACCGTCAGGTATTTTTTTCGCGGAGCGAGTTTTCCAGTTTAGAATTGCCTGAGTTTGCCGCACTCTTCTCCGACTCCCTGCCTGCTCTGAGCTAGATTTGAATTCGGGTTAATGATGTGCCTGTCGCGCCCCAATTTCTCTCCGATTAAAGCACCCCTGCTGTTATATTTGAGACATTAAGTGCACTTTTTATTTCCCCTTTCAATCTGCATTTTTTCTTAAGGCACCTTGGCCAGTTAAAATGACATGTTCCGGGTCTTCATTGCATCCCGGACATGCTGGCCATTTTGGCGAGCCGATGAGTCTTAAGCGATGGAGCCATCAATTGGTAGTTTACTTCCCCATGTCTTCTACTTATCCAGGGTTTTATCCTGGGGAGTAGTTTGCATGTTCACATACCCTTGTGTGAGGTAGCCTATCGTTGTTGCCATATTCTTAATGATACTGTCTTGTCTTGTCTTCCTAGTTCTTTAGCTGCAATCTTTTCATTTCTTCCACCCCGAACTCTTTCTGCTTCATCAGCTAGAAAGTCAATGGGAATCATACCAGCGATGACATACGCTGGTTGCTTTGAGATTGTCCTGTAGGCCAATATAACTCGAAGTGCAGTTAGTCTACAGACTCTGTTCAACCGCGTCCGATTGTTCTTTGACTGCAACATGTTTGGTCATTAACTGAGACACTGCAACCTTGCATCCCCTTCAATCAAGGGCGCCCTATTTTCACTTCTCTTCTGACATTGGTCTTTAAAACGACTGTAAGGGTCTTTGTTGTCTTGAACATGAGGGGCGAAGATTCCAAGACCTAATATGGAACCTCGAAGGAGTCCCATATTTGCTCTGCCTTCTAACCTATCTCCCAGCACTTTTTCGAATTCCCACGTGCCAATTGTGAAGTTAAGATAGGTGAACTCCTTCAAGTTGTCATAAGTAACGTTCTGTCCTATGCTGTGGTGTCCAGGATTTGGTTGATCTGCTGAGCCGAAGTTCACACTGGTACGTGCCGTTACTGCACTAATTTGGTTCCTGGCTTAGAATCGCCACCGTTCCGTGCCTTTTGGTGGTGCTGCACACAACACACTAGACAGAATCTTGTGAACGACATTTAGCACGGACATGCCTTGGTAGTTCTTGCAAGATGTAGGATCTCCTTTTTTGATGATAGATCCAGTCATCGGGCATTTTTTTGGAGACCAATACCTAGTCGATGACTTGTTGCATGTGCTTTTCCAAGACATCACCTCGGTAAAGCTCCGCTGGTTAGCAACTGAGCGGGCAAACCTTTTTTTTAAGTTTCTTCTCTTCTTAACTAGAAGGGGGTTTTGTCCTATCTTGTCCTATCCCTCTGAGAATTTGTATAGGAAAGGATCTTATCCACTAGTCAGTGAAGTTCTCCGCGTCGATTGACTAATCTAATGCCGAGTGGTCTCAATTATCTGATGTTCATGGCCAACCTTTATTTCAAACAATCCCAACAGACCTTACCCTAAGCTGCAAGTAATTGTAATTTAAATGAAAAACTTCCTACATCCTCTGACGGTGCCGGAACCTACTCTTTTCCGGAAAAATAAAAGAAACACAAGAAAAATTATCCAATTAATAATTAAGTCGTTAAGGACATCATGGCTTTTAAAACGCCATATTATTGCTTAATTGAAGTTGAATTGCGAGTAAGATGTGTAGGTGCATATACGACAGAAGGAGTTTATCCTTAAACTAACGAAATTTCCTGCTTTTATATCGTATTTCCCAACGGCATTTGGAAATTCCCCTTGAATCAGAGTGAACATTTCCTTTATTATTTCAGTAGGCGCACATTTGGAAAAATTATTACGAAAAAGTGATTCACTTAATCGCTGGTTGTAGTAAAGACCTTTGTCTCTCTCGAACAACTAAAGTGATCCTTTATAAGATCTTAATTAGTCCAGTCCTGCTCTACGGCACAGAGGCATGGGCTTTGTCGAAAGTGGATGAGGTTGCTCTTGAGTGTTTTGAGAGAAAAATTCTTCAGGTGTCTGAACAGACGGTGAGTGGTGGAGGAGATACAATGACAGTACAGGCTGTACAGTGACAATGACTTAGCCAAAAGAGTGAAGGTCCAACGACTGGAAGGGACTGGGTTGTGTAGGAGGGATGGGCACCAATGCTCCGACCCGGAAAATCTTCAAATCCATCCCCGACGCAGTAGAGCAAGATTCCGATTCAGGTAGCGCACACAAGTGGACGGGGACCTCAATCAACTTGGTGTGCAAAAGGCCGAACTGGCTGGTTGAGGCCCATGTCCACCCTGTTGTCCAGTGACAAGAATCTAGGCACTATTCTCTGCCCAAGAACATTATCTGACAAACTTATATAGAATGATAGATAAAGAAGGCATGCACAGTGCTCTATGACTGTTACAAAAGCTTCAAAGCTTACCAAAGCTTCAACAGACCTGATAGTTGGAAATGAGCTAGAATGGAGAATTTTCAGTTTTGAACCATACAAAGTATGTCAAACACATTCTGATGAGTATCCTAAGTGTATATCCTATCTAGCTCTTGCTACCACATCCAGTGTCTAGTGTCTTAAGGAAAACAGTTGTCTTTATATCCAAAGTAGGTATACTACTGATAGGCTTGATCTCTTTTCTATTGAAAATCCTTACGAATCAGTCCGCTGTTAAATATACCACAGTCCTAATAACAGAGCCATTAACGCCTCTTTTGGTAACAGCTCAGCCAGACAGAGGTCACACCAAGATACACTTCAAGGAGATATACTGTCTTTTCTGCAATGAAGTCTCTGTGTCGGCTAAGTACCCTCAGACACTGGCAGATATTCTGCCCTCTGCGGCCTTCGTGTCAATCCGTCTAAAACGAAACCGGTCTTTTTATTTTTGTGCAGCGAAAATATTCCCAAACGTGCTGGGAAATGCGCAGTAAGTAGCAGAAAATTATTAGGTCCCAGATAGGCTGTATATTGTAGCCGTGAGATCGGCTGTGGGGTGTCTCTTAACGAAATCGCAAAATAACACAAAGCCCCACTTTCTTGGATTCTAAGTCCTGACGACATTCTGAAGATATATGTGCCGCTGACGAACTAACCACGCAAAGCTCTCTAGGATTCTTCTATTAAACTGATGCTCTGTTGAAAGCAAAGGTTAAAGCAAGGCTAAGGACACAACCTATCGGGCCTTACTGAACACTACATCCAAGACAGACCCGCTACGCGTTTTTCATTGCCTAAAACGATTTCTATAGAATCTCCCATAGAATGCTTGAATCGTATCCACATTTTACCCTTAACACTGCGTGACAATATGGCACATGGCAAACTCCACGAAACTGAAAAGACCACAGTTCTCCTGCCTAAGTCCTTGCTTAACATTTCACAATGGAATTTCCTAAGAAAACACTTCATGAGTTTCTTTTATGCAATCCAACTTCGACAAAAGTTTATAAATGGGTATTATTTGCAGCACCAAAGTTCAGTCATAATTCGTAAATCTTATAATTCTACAAAAAGGAGAACAAAAATTATTAGAAAAAAAATTAAATATTCAATTCTAAATAAGCTCTCAATCTAGTGTTTATGTTTGTGTGTGTGTGTGTTAAGTTGAAGTGCTTTTCAAAGTGTTTTGTTATTAATTGTCCTTAATTAGCACGCTTAAAGCGTTGACCCTGATAGTATATTTTCTGTACAGAGATCCTTGTGTGTTCTCCATCCATTTTGACCTTGTAAGTTAAAACTAAAATTGTTTGTTAAGCTGTTGTTAAATTTAATTAGTATCCAACTACTGAATGTGTGAGTGTAAACCATGATGTAGTTGTGGAATTCCAGAAAAACTGTGGGAAGCTGGAGGAAAATTCCACAAATCGCTAGGTTAAAAGTGAACCATGTTCGGGAAGATTATGTGTTTTTATAGTGAAAAGTTTTACAACTTTAGTTGGAATGAAACCACCTTTAGCTGCCTACTTTTTCCTTAAGTCCTAACACGTCCAGTAATATGAACGCATTTCTATTTACAAGATATGTGTCCTAGTCGTAGATCAAAGATTGAATCTTAATCCTTATATCCTGAGTGTGACCTTTTTTTGGAGAACAATTCGGACAAACTTTGCAACAGGACATAGGGACATTCTGGGAAACTGCAGAACGGATGAGCTGGCAAAGAACGTGGCAGGTCAGAATCTTTCTAGAGTGGAACAATCTACTTCTTCGATACAGTTTCGCATTGATCCTGAAGCAAAAAGAATGGCAGATTGCAGTTGGAATAGCATAAATACTTGTCTTTCGTCGAAGCAGATCAGGCCTAACCTGAATATCTATAAGGGAATACCTAAGCTTTATAGTTGAAGCCCCCACAGGGCATGTTACGATTTTTGCAGAAGCTTTAGAGCCGAAGACAAGCAAGAAGAAACCCACTTTCTATGCATCTGTCTTGCCCTTTTCAGGACTAAGGTAGAAAACCCTTCGGGAGCTTAACTTGATACTAACAAAACTAAGAACCTTATTTCCGGCCCGAAAAATCTTCGAGTCCGCGCCCGAGGAATACCGCAGTAAGGGAGGACCACGACTCAGGTAGCGCACGCAAATGGAAGGAGATCTCAACCAACTTAGCGTGCGAAACTGGAGACAGCTAGCTAAAGATCGAGCTAGCTGGAGACGCATGTTGTTTGAGGCCCAGGTCCACCCTGAACTGTAGTGCCACCTTAAATAAGTAAGAACCTTGTCTCCGGATCTAAGTGGTTCTGTACATAGTATGAAGCAGAAGGAGGTTAACACTAATACCGCTATCGCATTTGTTTTTAAAGACGGAGTCTAGTCTTCTAGTCTAAGTATGTCCCTACCTCAGCAGGAACAGCCATCTAACCATCTCGTTTGTGTGTATACCCAATTGGTCGCTTAGAAATAATCGCCAAAAGTTTTCCTTCCATGAGTGGCAATGAAGAGTAGCAGGTAAGGAAATCAATCGCAAGTTTGGTGTCCCTACTTTAAGTAGAGCCCACAATTTCAAAGGAACTACGAGTTTCCTTTGCTCTAGTCCGATCAAGGGTTTCAAAATGATCCTACACCTAGTCCCTCTAGATCTAAATATTGAAATCGTGCAGCCCCACGGAGATAGCAACGTCTTGGATTCGCTACCACGGGACCTGGTAGCATCTTCAACTACTGCTATGCTATGCTATGTCTGTACCGGGAGAGATATGGAAACAGACCACCATTTTTGGGTCCCTCTCCGTCTCTTTTTTCTGAAACCTTCACTGTAAGCTTGACTTCCAAAAAGGAAGCGATGAAGTGATAAAAGAATTCTATACAGCAATTTTCGCCGACACGACTTAAATATGCACTGTGGGATGATTGCAAGAATCTTCTCAGAAGCACTAAACTGTCAGTTCGTGTCTATTTCTTATGAGTTCTTGGTGATGAGCTAGCCAAGAATAGTAGAATTTTCATTGCATAGTCGAGCAGATATAGCTAGGAGATGCCTCTGCTTCTGGTACTTAAACAAGTTCTAGACCTTTTCCGGTCAACGTTCTTGAGAAGTATGGTGGCTTAATAGTTTCCTTCATAACTCGTTACTTTCAATTATCTGCCCACTATGAAGCCTTTCTGATATTATGCATATTTCCATTCCATGTTCCGCTTCAACGAGGCTTGGTATCCAGGGTAATCTTATTGATTTCATAAACCATTTCAGGTCTTATTATGTATGAGCTTAATGCTTTGACGACATCATGGCTGTATTACTTTAAATAGTTTCTATAGAGAGTTAAGATTACCTTCTGATAGCGTGAACTTTTCCTTAGAAGATGCTGGAGAATCTTCCAAATAACTCAGAAGATTCCGTTCTTGGCTCCAGTGTTAGTTGCGCATTAAAATTGCCTACATAACACATCAAGTCGTTTGATCTCAATTCGAATTCTTGATAAGTACCACTTCGTCCATCAATAAGAGTCGCCTTTTTCTAAAACATGTCAAAGATGACTAATTTGGTCAACGTATCCAGCTTATTTATCTAAGGTTATACCGATGACGAATAGATTTTGACCAAAACTTCATGTAAAAGCAAAACCTCTCAAGTCTGTCGCTGAATGGGGTTCACATCCCTTTCTCAAGGGAGCCTTATTTTTGTATATTCGAAAGTTAAGAGGTCACCTGTAGCTTGCGCCACAGAACTTTAACTGCTTCACTGCTTTTAACTGCTTCAAGTTCGAATTCTCATATTTTCTGACAGACACAAGGGCATTTCAAGACAGAAGAAGCTCTCAATAGGTCTTCGACAGTCTAAAAAGTTAATCAGCCCCCTAAACAATAAGAGATGTCAAAAAATATTCGTAGGTAAGCGAGATACTAAGTTCCTAACGTACTTCCTCACCGGACACTGCACTGCTCAATTACCATCTCAACAAGATTGACATTAGTTCATCGAACATGTGTCGATTCTACTTGGAAGATCAAGAAACTTCGGAGCATATCTTGGATGAATGTCATGCCATAGCTCGAAGCAGCTAAAAATAAATTGGGAGCGAGTTTTTTTTAACGTCGGTTTTGTTGGACATCACGACATTCTCCAGTTGTAGAACTACGAGAACTAATCACCTCTTAAGTGCCAATCGGTGTTTATAAATCAGTTCTCTAGTTCATTCTCGAAACATTCGTGTACTATTTTATGAAGTCCTGTTTGAAGCCATTCATTCCTTCTTCTTAGTGTTGGAGTGGCTCCTCCTGGTCGAGGATTACCTTCACAGCCACTGTGTCTTTTGTCCCTATTGAACTGTATCCCTACTTTTATCTTTGCTGTGCTAAATTGAGTTCTCTTAGCTGAGGTCATCATCATCATCATCATGGTATTCATTCAACGAAAGATGTTAAGTGTGCATCCCAGTCACCTTTTAGATAAGCTTGTGGTATTTCAAGGTATTTGACTTCCTTCTTCTGGTCTTTTCCTGGTAAAGTGTATCACTATGGTATTAGTTGGAAGACATAATTTCTTCCTTATCTTAAGTCCTCCCTGTATAATGCCGCAAAAATGTTTTCCTCGAATTTGCCAAAACGATTCTTTAACCAAAACACATCATTCACCTTCTGTTCACTCACACCCTATACAACATTCCATTTTCCATGTGCCCTTAGTTAGGTTAGGTTAGGTATTAGGGGTGGCTGCACTTATGTACAGCCTAATTACGTCCCCTAGTTCACATAAGGACACATTTGTCATCGTTTCGAAAATAACCACGTTGATAATAATACAATCGTCGTTCATAACCTGTCTGGTCACTATAATTATAATTCCATCAGAGCTTTGCCAAAAAAGCAGACAAATGGGACTTGGTAATGACAAGGAATTAAGTTAGACACAACAGGAAACCGAACCACAACAAAACTGATTGTGTTAGGGAATGAGTTGAGTCTTTTAAGTCGTTTGGAGTACCTACTCTGTCGAAAGCAAGGATCTGCATGAATATCATTGTTAAGACAAGGCTTTTGTTTTGTGACACAACTTTGGTGTAACAGAAACTTTAAGACAAGATGTGACGCTCCAACATCAGAGGTAAAATCTTTCAGAACTCCGTGCTATAACGTGCTAGAACATAATCGGGAGAACGCTAAATTACACCAGTAACGCGTTCGTGAGCATTGAAAGGGGAGCGGTGATGATGAGTTTAACGAAAGGACACTCAAAACTGACGTTGCACACAGAACGTCACCCTAGATAAATAGATAGAGAACTTTGAGGTAATGACGGACTTTGTCTACCTAGACTCCGCTATTAACTCAGACCATAACACAAGCGCTGAGATCAAACGTAGAATAGGTCTTGCCAAACGCTGTTTCTTTGGGTTAAAAGGACAATTAAGAAGCAAAGTCCTTTTTGTTGAATAACTTAAGTGGCTCTATACAAGATCCTAGGCGTGTAGAGTGGATGAATACCATCGATCTGTCCCAAAGAGTCTTCGAATCTTTTCTGGAAGAACAGCGCCGTAGAGGAAAACCACGTCTCAGGGCGTCGAAATAACTCTAACCAATTTGGTGTGCAAAAAACTAAGGGGAGCTAGCTAACGATCGAATTGGCTGGAGACACTTTTTTTGTTAAGGCTATTGTCCGGTTTGCAATCTTTTATTTGGAATTAGTTTGTTTCGAGTGATCCTTCATCAAGCTTCTGTAGCTTTTAGAAGTTGTGTCGATACGGAGAATAATTGGGGCCAAGAAATTTCCTTGTGGACACCCTTCCAGGGCAATCGAGTGGTCA
The DNA here is from genome assembly GCA_951813785.1 of Criorhina ranunculi. NCBI lineage: Eukaryota > Metazoa > Arthropoda > Insecta > Diptera > Syrphidae > Criorhina > Criorhina ranunculi. Next base: position 34,417,058 of record OX638384.1, read on the forward strand.
CCATTGCATTACTCCAGTTTTCTATGACCAGGTCTTTACATTGATGGATAGCCAAAGTGGTTTATTCCATTTTCAGATAGGAAAACCAATCACGTGTGGAACACAGTGTTTGACTGTAACCACCAAGAAGCATGGAAGTGATTCAAGGAATCATGCTTCCACCAAGATCCCAAATGACAAAGAAGGATCTTGTAAAAAATGGGATTAGCAATCTTGATATGCCGATGGATGATAGGGAACTTGATGGCTACCGAAAAGAACCATAAAGCTCTTACACGAATCAACGTCTGAGAAGATGGGAAAGCGTGACAAAATGCAAAGTGTCTGCTATTTGTACCAAAAGGGACGTCCAAAACATGACGTGAGGAATTCTCAAAAAGGTGGAAGTAATGTCCACAGGACACGAAAACTTTAAACAGCCTGTAGGCTGTCTCTAGAGAGGGACGAATGCTAGGGTTTACATAAGGAATCTTGTTCAAAGAAAAACTGCGAAGAAATCAGGAGAGAGAGGAGAGGAGAATGTTAAGTAGAAAGAAGAGGGCAAAGCCGGTCTCCCAGCTAAAGGAAGTCGAAAATAAATTGAGTGCGCAATAAGATCTGGAGTTTTTATAAGAATGCCAAGCAACTGGTAGTTGAATTCAAACCTGAATCGAGACGTATGACTTGTTTAATCTCTCGTGCTGAAGCAGATAGTGTTCTGGGCATCAATTTGTCCAGCTACTGGGAGGCTCCCAGTGGCTTTCAAAGCAGGACAGCGAAAAAGTTGGTCTTGAAGTGAATAGGAACAAAACAAAGCAGCATCAATCCAATGTTGACAACTGTGATGATCTCACCTACCTTGGAATGAAGGTTCGACGAAAAATAACCGAGGAAAAACGCTGCTTCTTTGGTAAGCAAAACAACTGAGTTCAAGACTCCTATCCCTTACCACTCCTATTATATGGCAGCGAGTGTTGGACAATAAGTAGGAAAGAGGAGCAGAGATTGAACTACTTTGTCGGATATTTAGTGTAAGTATGGCGAATGGAGTGACAGATTTAACAGCGAACTCTATGAACTGTATCAAGATGTGGATCTTATCTAAAAAGTCAAGACGCGTTGACTTCATTGTCTCGGCTACCTCGAGTAAATGGACAACATGTTCTAGCCAAGAGGATCATTCAATCCCAACCCTCCGAGACCGAAATAAAGACCAAGGAATGGCGAATGCAACAAGGCTTAGTCTGGATAAGTCTCAATGGCCCGCCCGGGATGGAAGAGGATGGAAAACTGCAGGCGTCGAGCAGACACTCTCCATGAGTCGGGAGACCGATAAGTATGCCATCGACTCACAGATTTACCTACAATTTAGCAGACCAGTGGACCCAATTCCGTCATCATAGGTAGTAGATATCCTTCTTCTATCAAGGTCATCTCATCGCGGACGTTCCATCAGTACGTACATACGTTTTGATACCAATTGCAATGCATCAAACTCCAATTGCTTATTGAAAAACTATGAAGAGCTAATCCACAGAGGAGTGCTCACCCCACTTCCAAGGACACCGTCCTATCATCCTCAAATCACATTAAGCAACAAAAAGAACAAAAAAAGAAACTCTCAAACTGGTATGCATTAGTTTTCCAAACATATAATCAATATCGACTACCCACTGCGAACCCTTTTGTTATAAATCAAATTCAGAAAAGGGTCGGAGGAACGTCAGAAATTATCTGCACCTCCCCAACTCCACAGCACCGAGAATTCCGAAAACAATAATGTACAACACACAAAAGGCGCACACAGTAAAAAAAACCACAACAACAACAAGAAAAAAACACGGTTTTCCTAGAAAAAACTCCCAAAACAAGTAAGCAATCCCAGGCAAAATCACACACAACCTTTCCCTTCCGTCTCAACAGGGAAAATCCGTTTATCCTGCATGGTGAGAGAAATAAAAAAAAAATCGTTATGTCATATTATAGCGGTAGTGGCCCAACATTCGGATGCGTGCCAACAAAAAAAAAGGACACACCAACAAACAGTGTTCCGAATAAGGTGTATAATACACTCTCGTACACCCATAGATGGAAAAATCCAACTTGTGCAAAGTGTTTGCATTTTTCCTGGGGGTCTATAGCTCCCGGACAAGAGTAAACACACTTAAAGGATCTATCCGCGGTACTCTTGTCCTCTGCAGAGCACACACTGTCGACTGAGCGGTTCTCGCCATTTTCCTTGATTTCAAAGCGCCAACGTGTACTGTACCATACAGCAGAGGATATTTTTTTGGCTTTGCCGAACCAACCCTCTGCCATAAGCCATCTCCTCCTGACTCAACAGAGCAATTGTAAGGTTGTAAAAATCGTACCTATATATCGATGGTAGTGTGTCTATGGACTACGACCACATGTATGTAGCTTCTGCAACTTGTAGCTGTTTCTTGCACAGCAAAACAGCTAAATCACGGTTGTCGGGATCATTATACCTAGGGGGAATTGTAGGGCAAAAAAGTGCGACGACAAGGGAGAAGCAAAAGCTCAACAGGAGAAGCCGATAAGTATTCACTCACGGACTGCGTTGAAAAGAACTTAATATCCTTTCGCTTTCAGTTTTCTCTTCTCTTTCCTTGCTCAGAACTACACGAGTAATTTGTCACAAATACTCGTACAATACAGGGTGTCAGTGTGTGCGGGAACAAACAAAATGAACAGATTAGTTGCAGGGACGTAGTGGGGTTCTGAGAGATACTTTGAGGCACAATAGACGGGCCCTATATCGCAGCAAGATGAGAAAAGTGGAACATAACGTGTGAAGAGATAAGTGCGTTGGTGATTGAAACAGAGGAACCAGCAAGCAAGCTTGATAGTAGAGCTGTCTAAAGAGGTCACGGCTCCACCCAACATCCAGTGAAAAGCTTAGACTGTTCTTTGTTTGCTTCGGATCAGGGCTTATTCAAAAGGAGGAAGGAGCACAGTCTTGAACCATGTAGCACCACAACTCCCAGAATGAAATCACTAACTATCGCACAGAAAACACAACCAAAGCTGAAGGACTCGACGGTATGCCCTCGTAGATCTTACGAGCTGCGTCAACAATTTCTGCTGAGCTTATGACATTGATTGGTAAAACAAATGTTTGGACGCCAACATCTCCCAATGAATGGAACAATGGAATGGTCGTCAAGCTCCCCACAACTCAAGCTCAGTACAACTTGAAGAAACATTCGATGCCGAACAAGCACTTCGGATCCTCTTGTGCCCATCACGCCAACACTGCGTTGAATGCCGTTTGCCATTTCACCTACTGTTCTTCGATTTCGAGAAGGCGTTCGATGGAGACAGGAGCATTCTTCTATTCCATGCACAGGGGAAGTCTGCCAAAAGGAATTTCAGCTCCAAAATGGAATTCGTAAAGGCTACATTCTGTCGCCAATATCTATGTAGACGGGGTTCAATCGAGTCTATTAGTCATACTTCTATCATTTCCTGATAGTTTTGAACCCTCTTCAGTACGAGTACAGTTCAAGTATAGTTTGATGAGCATATGAAGGGCGAAGATACGCCTTGTTAATCACGGCACCGTTTGTAGAAACATAAAACATTTGGTCGCTCTAGATGCATGTGCATCTTAAGTCACAGAAGAAAGCATTGAATTTGGAACTCTAGCTAATTGAACAGCAGATAACTGTTCAGTGTAAACGCTTGCCACTTAACTTAATCGAGTAAAAACAAGCTCAAAATTCCCTCCAGAGAGAGCTGGACAGAAGGAGAGGTCATTAATCCCAACCACATACCCATTTGTTACGGATGGGTCAGAAATGGATGTGGGTGTAGCTGTTGGCTCTGAGATTTATGAATCAGAACCAAACATCGCACGGTCGATAAGACTTCCAAACCATAGCAGTGTGTTCCAGGCAGAAGTTCAAGCAATTGCCGAGGCCTACCGAGATCTATCACAACAGACACTCCTAAGAAAATAGATCGACATCTACATCAAACAGCCATCAAAGCCATCACATCCACAGCAGTCAGATCCAGAACCGTGGAATGCTGCCAAGATGAAGTCAAGGCACCTAGCGCTAATCATAACGTCACACTCACTTGGGTCCCGGGACATAAGGGCATCGAAGGAAATGAAAAGGCAGAGCTCGCAAGAATGGGTTCCGAGATGGATCTGACAATGGCCGATGACTCAAACTTACCTCCCTAACCCCTAAAGCCCAGCATCACAACGAAATTCCTAAAGCTCGCGAACAAGAGATGGATTCCACTTACGACATGCCACATCTCAAGAACGCTCTGGACAGAACATATTAAGAAAAATACAAAAGCTATCATCGCACTCAATAGAAGTCACCTATCACTTCTCATAGGCATTATGACAGGTCACAGCCTGCAAGCGGCCCACCTAAAGAGAATGCTTGTGAGTACATCGAACCTATGCAGAGGACGTAGGAGGACACATTCCACCTCCTATGCGAATGCCCAAGCCTCAGCAGACACAGGAAGATAACCTTCAGAGAACACTTCTTCAATGATCTGGGGTAATTGTCAAACAAGCCACCGAGAACCATCCTACAATTCCTTGAGGACTCGAGTTGGTTCAGGGAGGCCAATTGATAGTAAAAATCCGTGTTGATTTCCATCCAAAATGCGAGAAAAACTAAATGTTTCACTTTTCGTTACGCTCCCTCTTGTAAAATTAAAATTTGTTCGTGTGTATTTCACAAAATTTCCCCCAAATGCGACGCCACTGTCAGAATTTTACTTTCACTCGTGTTTCTCTTTTTCTCTGTTTAGATTTTTCTGCGAGTAAAAGTTCAAAACACCATTACTCTAGGTAGTACACATAAATACAATTACACCCACACACCCTCAGTAGTAACACGGAGAGTTGTACTACGTACACAGGATATCACGCCGTGCCTCCCTTTATGGGATACAATCCTCCAACAGACACTCACACACACAAACATCTATCTTATTTGTATCCGACAGGACAACAACATCATAGTATCCCGTCTACTATACCGTATACATATTTCAACTCCCCCGAACAGATGTGTGTGGTGAGAAGGATACTCGCTCTCTCTCTTATTGGGAAAGTTCACTATTTTCCTATCCAGGCAAATGTACCCTCGGTGCCGTAAAATTAGTTGCAGTGCGTAGGCGGTTGTCGTAGACGTAGCCACCACGTGCTACTCTATCTGCTACATAAAAAAAAAAAAAAATATTTTGTATTATTTTACAACTTTGCACAATTTAAAAAATAAAAAAAATTTAAAAAAAAATTAAACGAACGACAATAATATTTTTGATTTTACTTTTAAAAATAATTAATCTCGCGACAATAAATTAGAAAATAAGTAATAAAAGTTTAAAAGAAAAGTTTTTTTTTTCTTGTGAAAATTAAATTAAAAAAAAAAAAATCACCCCAGTCATCACAAAATGTGAAAAGAAGACTTAATTTGGAAGGGAAAAGCAGCGCTCATTTAAGCCCTTTTTTTCCCATCTTTTTCCATCTGCCTTTTGCCTTTGATGAGTGAGAGAAGAAAATCGATGAGATTCGAATTTGAAATTGTTTTTGGAAGAAGGCACATCATACTTGTATCGAAAGGCTCAGTGAAAATTTAATAAAGCGCTGACAAAACAGTTATTGTGCTTGTGCAAGAAGAAAAAGAAGAGAAAAGAAAATTCTTCTTCTTATAATTTTTTTTTTATTTTTTTTTTAAGAAAAGCTTAAATTTCATTTAGCGATTTCTTTTTATTTTTTTTGGGAGAAAAATCCTTTGTGTATACACATATGTGGAGTTTGACGAAATTATTTCGAAAAGATATGACACGATAAAGAAGCGGCTACATTGGAACTTTATTTTGTTAAATTTTTCACCCCTCCACCCCCTCCAACATCATTATTCGATGGAAAGGGAACCATCAACCATCATCTAAGTTATGGTAGCAGAGAGTTTACGTGGGAATTTGATAAAGCATAAATCGAAAAAAGTAAGTATACGCCAGAGTAACTTTTTTTTTTTTGAACGTTCTTTGTCTTCTCATCTTTCCATCAAGGGGACTGATTAGGGATGATTAAAGTTTTTGGAGAGGACAGTTTATCAACTGCGTGTGCTAGTGTGTCTACAGTGTTGCTTGTGTGCGCTCCTTTTTGCAGAGGAGATGGCTATGATAAGACGTTTGTTTTTGAACGTTTTGATTGATATCACTTGTTCGCGAGATCTTGATTTTGTGTTTGTTAAAACGACAACTATGACATAAAGAAGGTTCATTGTGATACCACTGTGAGTGCTATTGTGAAGACCAGTCCAACACAACAGTTTAGGTCGATCATTTGAATCTGTGAAGAGGTTTTCCTCATTTTACTAAGGACAGGACACGAACGAAAACTAATAGAGTTGCAATCTTCTCGAATCTAGCTAGAAACAGTTAAGTTAGGGTCTTAGGAGCCCCTATGACCCTATCTAACAAACTTCTCTTACAACTAGAAGCAAGAAAGATCGAGGATATGGAGGAACCTCAAACGAACGCTTGACTATCTTTGAGGAGTTGAATCCACTCGTCGATGTGTTTTAGTTATGGCGAAGCATTCGAAAAAGATTAGCTCTGCGGTTTCTTGATCTTGAACTTTCGCCCATGTTCGTAGGATTTGTCCTCAGCGCTAAGAAGGTCAGCATCATACTAACTTGCGTAAGAATTTCTTGACTTCTCTTGTTGTTTGGAGAGTTAATGAAATTTTGAGATTGATGAAGTCCCCGTAGTTGTGTACCATTTTGAAAGCTTAATTTGGTGCTGCCATGCGTTCAGCTCCTTCTTAATGTGACAGGTGGATAAGCTACAGAAGGGAAGGTTGGTTGAGCTCCTTTCCTGATGAGCTCATCAGCAATCTCGTCGTCCTTAATGCCCTTGTGTCAGGGAACCCAATAGATGGACATGAGGGGTATTTAGGCAGCTCCAGAAAAGCCATGAGTCTGCCTTGTTAGCGCATAGATCGATTTAAAGCAACCAAGAGCTTGAAAGCGCCGACAACAGGTCTTTTTGTAGTTTTTGATCAGTCGATGGTTCGCATTGCCTGGGAGGTAAAGATGATTGAACTACTATTGTTCCATTCAGTGAGTTCGCCAAAGTGTATCATAGATTTTCCTCTCCCTCATCTCTGCAGATCCCGTGTAAAAATCATCGCAGGCAATGTCCACTCGCTAAGCATAGTTTGAATAGGTGGTTCTTTATTTAGTCAAATTATCTACATAGATCGAGGATGGACCCAATAATTCTGGTATTGTTACAATAGTCGGGGTATTGCCATCTACGTACCTATTCCTTTTGACAGAGCAAAGATATGTTTCCGTTGGTGCAAACATACCTTTAGACTTCAGCTTAGACTTGTAAAAAATAGCGCCTGAGGCATTGACTTGGGAATTTCGCACTATTTCCCCAAGGAACTCATATGCCAGTGTATCGTCCTGCCAAAAACATCGAGTGGCATTGAAGATCTTGGCAGCCAACATTTAGTCCAAACCCTCAAGAGTTGGTCAAGTTTATTATATCATAGGTCCTCCAATTTTGAAAAAAACAAGTCCAAGAGCCATTCTTCTTTTAGTCCATAACAGTCACAGTAGATGTCGAATGGATTTTATATTAATCTCGTGCTTTAATCTGCTGCATTCACCTTATCCACCGCCCTCTTTAAAGCTTTTTGCTCACTGTGGGATCCACTTGATCATTTTCTTTTCCAATAGGTCTTTTGGCGGCTTAATATAATGGAGACTGTTCCTTTCAAAGTTGGTTGATCGTCACCAAGATTGCTCACAACTTCGCTAAGTCACTCGTTTTTTGATGGAGGATGTCAGGGATGTTGTCGATGATGTCAGCAAATGCTATAATCTTTGCTTGTTCTGGTATGTGTAGTCGATGAACTAAGTCATTTATTCATTTTCACTGTCGTGGACCCAGTCCGACCCATATTTTCTTCGTTGGGAAGTAGGAAAACTGATTGGATATCCAGCCCCAGAACCCATTTTCCAATTGCTTCTCAGAATCCTCGTGGGACAAAAGTTTGGTATTTCATCACGGGATCGAGTTCACTTCTTCTATGTCTCGTCCTTGAAACCCTGTCTCTGATCTCCACTCATAACAACATACACATGTAAGCTTCACTATGTCAGCAGATGCAAGTTAAGCCCGGAAGCATCCATAGCCAGTGAGTGCTTGACTCAAGTAAAACTCCACTTCCACATTTCTGCACTTTTAAGTCCACCCTCTCAGGACTTCTGCCTGGTTTTTTTGCATCTTCATTCAGAGCTTCCATTGATGATTGGGATACTCTTAAAAACACAAGTGTATGTAACATGACTCTCCAGGATCCACGCGGACTAAAACGATGCTCACGGACGTCTGTAAGAAATCAGTGGCTTTCTTGATGTTACTCAGAGATCAAAGTAAGCCTTGAAACAACCAGAAAACCAACCAACCAACTACATTGACGATGCAGTCAGGTACCCTCATTATTCGAAGTAGGTTTCGAATATTGACTCAGCAACACCAGCCTTTACTTTTGTCCATTGTTTCTGGATAGTTCCGTCTCATGTACACATTTTTTTAAGCAAGTTTAAGTCCCCGTTTTGTATTTTATCCAGTCAAGATCCCTTTTATCCTCAATTCTGCTACAGAAACCGAAAAGCTTGTTTCTGTATCTGCTCCTGCCAAATGACCATCTGATAAATACTTTATATAATCAACTTTTCCAAGATGCATTTCTACTGCTTCTTCTGCTTGAACTAACACACTAAAACTTCGCATCCTGTGTGCATCCTTTATTGCAACAAATAAGCCTGATAACCTTCAACATTTACTAGGCACTTTTCTCTACAAAATAGCTGGACATACGTCTGAAGTTTAGAACTACAATGAGAATTCCTTGCAGGATTTTTCACAAGAAGAATTCCTTCAACAGGACTTATGAAACATTATGTTTATGTCATTCCTCTCCAGAGATGGACAGATGAAAAAAGGAAACTCATAAAAAAATGAATGCATTCCAATGTACAAAACAATGGTGGAAGAGAGATATGAGACCAATAAATCGATAAGAGTCAGGACAATCGAATTGAATTGCATCTTAGCTATACACATTCAGATCTACCGTATCGACTATCGTGCCACCTTCCTCTAGAGTACACATTCCGGAAATTACCTTCACCAAAGGACGACATCCTGCAAACAGAGCACCACACAGATGGTAACATAGAAGGAAGCGCAGTAGCTAGGACCATTCAATGGAGCTATTGACATGAAAGGATATACGATATGCATTAAATCCTAACGGATAGAGAGTGTGTTGTGTCTGGTAAATTTGATATTTATTCAGTCCACCAGAGATAAATTAAATTGAAGCCCGCCGAGGTAATTCAATAATGGACGCCGTATAATCCTTTAATTTTAATTGAAAAGTTCGATTACACAACCAACTGCGGTTACGATGATGAAAAGAGATTGTCAGGATGTCCTAGATGTTCCATGCAGGTTTCGTCAAGTGCTTGGAGGCTATTAATTTAGTTACAGAGCGATAGATACCCAAAGAAATCCTTGAAGTTTCGAGTGTTCTATTGAGTAAAACAAAAGCAAATAAAGGATATTTTACCTCGCACCTGACAGAGCAACACGCACTCACAAGTCACAACGATGGAAGGGTGTGTCTGAACCGTCATCATTTATTTCAATATTCGAGTTCAATTTGAAAGTTTTGACAGCGCTACACTTGGGATTTTTAATCCAAAAAAACATCGTCCTTCGGAGGGGGGGAACAAAATGAAGAAAAGAAGCACACGTTGTGTGACAGTTTTCACAAGTTTAATAGGAAAAGGGTGGAGGTTTGTGGAGGTCTTACATAAAAGTTTGTTACATTCTGTGGTGAACCTCAACAAGCCTTGGTTGTGGTCTTTCTTCATTGTGACGTAGAAGTAGAAATTAAGATTCGATCTTCTGCGCAGTTTCTCTGGAATGTTGGTATTCATCGTAGACAGCACATAGAAGACACGTTTAAGCTTCTTTTGATTCGGTTCTTAAAGACCCACTAGAGGCACTGAAAAGTCGCTTAACTGGAGTTAATTTTCGGACCTGGTGTCACTACTTGGTTGTCGTGGTTTCTGATGGTGGCAAAGGGGAACAAGCTTTTATCAAAAAGATTCCCACTAGCACATTCGTGTACCAGCTTCAATATACCTATGTCCTGAGGCGTCTGTGATCCATTTTCCCAGATTGCCTGGAAAGAAGGGTCTTAAATCCTTACCTGCTCTTGAATATTTTCATCTTAGCTGCTCGATGCTTAGCACATCATTGTGTAAATTATGATCGCTCCCTTAGAACCTTGGCTGTTACTAAACCGGATAATGACAGGTTATTCTGAGTAGATTCCAGAGCCTAGCTCTTCATCCGATAGATAGAGTGCTTGCGTTTACGTCTTCGTTAAGTTTCATTAAAAGGTCGTGACCCATAGAAGTGGCAATAAAACATCCCATTAAGGTGTGTCTATGGAAACACAGAACCATCCAGTTCTGCGTTGATCCGCCTTGATTTGAGCATACAATCCATCCAGTCTGAGATTTAAGAGTCAATGCTCAGGCTTTCAGTTTCGCACTATCAAAGGCTTCTGCATCTCATGCAGTGCTGTCTCTACTGATCGGTCCTTAATGTAAGCTTTTTGGGCTGATGGACGTCTCCATTGACTTCAATTTGGAGCGAATGTAGCCAGTTAGACTTGAAAGTCCTCGATCTTTCTTATAAAGTTGAAGGTATCTCCAGTTGAGTCGTTTCTAATGTCTTCAGGTATCATTCTTTGAGGAAAAAGCGCTTTCGATGCAGCAAAGAGCCACGCACTCACACAGTTAACATTCCACTGGTTCGTCTTCCTCAAGACAGAGTCGGCGATCAGTTCCCTGAACAATATTTGGTTTGTGTAAGTGATATCTGAGGCTGCAGTGTCCGGAGAGGAAACTGACAAGTCTCTTGATGTCGTTCCTTTTGTCATTAAGAATGTTCTTTGTGGTTGGCCTTTTTGGCTTTTCCAAGTCGATGAGTGTTGTCCCAATGGGACAGGTACAGTGGAATCCATTTACTACGACTTCGTTTGTAACAGCTAACTGTTGTTAGCGACGTAGACACAACAACATGTTAAGCTTGCATACGATAAAAAAGTTAAAATTTTCAGTTCGTTTTGTGCCTCGTCCGGTTAGAATGACTTAATGTCGCCGGTCCCTTGATCGTCCATATATCCGGATTCTACTGTAGTTCAATTTTTGCCAGCTGTCTAAATCAGCAGCTTTTGGACAGCCAAGCGAGAGACACAGGTTCGATTCTCAAAAGCTACCCAATGTTTTTCGCTGCACCACTTCTTCGCAGGCATGACAAACCTGTAAGAGTAATAGAAAGCTTCTTAATTCGTCGTTCGGAGTCGGCATTAAAACTGTAGGTCCCTTCCATTCGTTCGAAGAATTAAAACACGCACAACATGAATGGTTGTGAGAAGCTAGACCTTGGCTCTCTATGAGCTGTCGTGCCAAATATACATACTAGACCAGATCTTAACACGGAATTAGGGGTGCCGCAGTAGGGTTCGACACCTATCTACCTCTCAGAGGAACCTTTCCTGGCAAGTTGGTTTGCAATTTCATTGCCTTCTATACCTCCGTGTCCTAGTATCCACTAGAGATTGACTTAATTTCGGTTAAAAAAGTCTTGGAGAGCATTGAAGCAGCCTGAAATGGCCTTTGAGTTGAAGTTATGAGAACTCAGTGGTTTGAGGGCTATTTGACTATCGGTGATTATGTTGATGGTTGCCTCTCTATGCCGAAATCAAGAATAATATTTGCGCAGGGATAAATGGCATGTAGGTCTGTCTAAAAGACACTAGGGCACATTCCATGCCTATGAGACTTTGTAATTAGGGCCATAAATGCCGGCTCCAACACCTCAGTTCATCTTTGATCCATCAGCAGCGGATCACCAGTTTCCATAGAACAATGATTCGGGATCTCAATCTCGAACTTTCTACCAAAACAGAGTATTTTGGGCATCAAGTTGGATACCGTACTGATAATCTACAGCTCGGGAAAGTCAGAGAGAATAGGCATGTGACCCGTGAGTTTACTGAGCTGAATTCCTGTGGAGCGTTGAAAGTTAACTGCTCTACGTATTACTACTTTTTTTTACCACAGTGCCTCAAGGGCTGCCACGAGGCAAGTTCCAGTGATGCCAAACCATGCTTAAGATTACTGGGTTCATCCACTTTGGTGATTAATATGAACTTGACTTCCCTCCATGTATACGGTATATACTTACATAGGTGCATTTGAGGAAACCTCTAAGAACTTGCACGGGTCAACATATTTTTTTGAGCTCGGCCTACTCTCGTCCTCCTCTGTCAAAGACTACTCTAAAAAAGGTTGCTGATGAATGTTTTTAAGGGTTTTCATAAGAGCCTGTCCAAGAGCTACCTCCAAGAATGGAAAAGAAAAAAAAGTTTGAAAATCTATCTTGTTATGTCAATAATCATCCGCTCCTTCCAGAAACCATTCAATAAAACTGTAGAACATAACAAACAAATTGAATACACAAATCCTAAATGACAAAAAATCCCCTTCAATCACCTCAATGGACTTGATAATAATTGATAAAGTGAAAACATTTCATTATAAGAATCTTCAAGTAACTTGACGTGTATACCTGAGTGTTTAATAAGAAAAAAAAAAATTTAATAATAATACAAGAGAATGCCTACAAGCTACAAGCACATCGCAATCTATTCGTCTTGTTGTTTGAGGCTTGCTGCGAGTCCTGTCATTATTGTTTGTCGTCTTCTTTGCCATATCCTTGAAGAGCGCGGAGAAGAAAAGAAAAAAATTCATTTTCCTTGTACGTGGCAAATGAGTTGAGAGAGAGAGAGAGGAGGGTTGTCAATTCCATTTGTGATGCCGATACAATGATGATTTTTCTTCTTCTCCTTTTTCCTATTTCTATTCGAAAGGAAAAGAAAAACATACGAGATATATGAAGATGAATGTATCTATATTGACTTAAGTTCACTTCAGTGTGTAGTAGACACAATCGTACATGTGGTTGCTTATAAGCAATAAGGACGAACAGAAAAGGAAAAGTGTTTTGAAAACCTTTTAGTGAAAGAGGTGTGTGTTTTCTTTTCTCACAAAAGTCAGAAACGAAATACCAATTTCCAATAGGATGTCATTTAGTCCTTTTTTTCTTTCTTTTTTGTACGGCAAATTACATCGAAACATTACTCATCGACCGGAGGAGAGACCTTTTTGCAAAATTTAATTCAATTTCGGATTTAGCATATTCCACATCAAAGGATTGACACTTCCTTTTCGGGATAAGTTTTCATTTAAATAATTAGAAAATATTTGAAATGTTTGCCTTTAGTCGAGGGAAAACTAAAGTAGGTACACAAAAGCTTACAGACAATTGAGCAGCTTAGGCTTTTGTGTTTCTCAATTTAATCCGTGTTTATAAAATGAATTTCAGATAAGGATTTCAATTTCCTTTCGTTTTGTAAGTGAATAAGCGGGGAAATGGATTACAACTAGGATCCTAGAAACTTTCCCTGACTTGTTGTAAGAATCATTTGAACCTTTGAATGAACCATAGAAGGAACGGATACAATTAGACTAGAAGTAGGTCTCCTGAACCAGTTGAAGGGTTGCTCCAAAGTTATGGAAAAAGTATGCTCCCAGAACAAGCAAAGAAACCAGCTAAGCTGTCCATCAGGGCAATTTGTAGTCATTAAGCTTGGGAAACTAACCTTAAAGGCGGAGGAACTACGGGCAGTGGTCAACGGCAGGAATCATAGATTGTTTGCGGATGAGTCTATTTCTGTAAGGTCACCGGCAACAGCTAGTAGCGTCTGTTTACTATATTGGGTGGGTACAAAGAGCGTCTGTTTTCCTACAGTGGGCGGCCTCAATTCAGTATGTGTTCGACCATCCAAAGAAGAGCTGATGTGCCTGTCGAATCTAAGCTTATGGAGTTATTAATTACACCAACTGCGGAATGAGACATATTATTGCATAAAGTATGACATCAAATGGAACTGGGTCCCCAAGAGGTAACCATCTCATGAAGAGCCCTCCAACTGCAATGGCTGTAGAGAACTGCACATCGGATTTAGGGTGCGGTATCTTTCGTGTAATAGCGTCAACCGAGATTTAAGAAACTTTCTGGTATTGCTAATGGAACTTTTGGCTACCGTAAACGTACAAAACGTGGTGAAGGATGGTTGGTTTAGTGCACGCTGTCTGGCTCTTGCTATTGCCAGACATTCGCAGAGGAAATTGGAGAGAGTTTCCATCTTATTTTCAGTGGAGGTTGTAGGCAATTCGGCCGCATGGTCTCCAATTGGCCAATGCCTGGGCGGATTCTGCTTAGGAGGTCTTTTGTTCTAATCTTATCGTAGGTCGATCATATTTTCCTTGATATGGCGCAGTTGTTTATCCCCCTCCATTTGAGGTTGATCTTTGGCAGGAAGTGTGAGTGGATTTGTCTTTTAATCGCTCCTAGCGGCATGTGGACTCTTGTCGTGAGTGAGCAGTGCAGAGCTGAGCCCAGTTCATCAAGGAAGTTAGTCTCAAATCAGTCTTGCCACCGCTGTGTTAAGCCAGTTAATTTCTGACAAAGGATTCCCTACCAGTGGCAGCTTTCCTGGCACGTTTAAGGGCATTCGTTTTCCAATTCAGCACCCTGTCTACGACCAATAGATACCGCTTAATTTCTGGGTATTGACCTGTACTTCCTTGTGAATACCACTAGCATTATTTTTGCCTAAGCCGCATTTGTTAATCCATTTGAAAGCCAGAGCTTCTTCCAACAAATCTCTAAGTTAGTTTGCATTAGATTTTCTTTCACCTTAAGTTTAAGGAACCTACAAACCCTACCACAAAAAGTCACAAAAGCAATCCCCACAAACTGATACTTAGAAAATTGCTTCACAATTCATAAGGGAATTTCAAGAAATTTATTGATTAAGTAGCAAAGGCTTATGACAAGCCTGCATAACTTGAACTTTTCAATCATAGGGGGTAGTACTTCAGGCATCAAAACTCTGATTAATGTTCATGACAAAGTGTTATTAGAGCAGGGATACCCTTAAATAAGCTACAAATGATGATGAATGAACTTGAAACGATGCTGCATACCATGTGACACTTACTGTTATTATGACTTTAATTATACTTTTCGAGAAGGAAGTAGAGAACACGCGCCTGTTGTCGAGATTGCCATTTCGGAATATATACTTATATGTGTGTACAAGTTACGACTTTGTGACTGCAGAACAAAAAGAAGCCACAAGAAGGAGCGAAGGAGAGATACATGCACGTATTTCTAACCTTCAAGTGGCTTAATAAAAAGGATTTAAAGGAAATAAAGTGTAAGACACTATGTATGTTCGGTTTTCTCATGGATTTTATACGATTTAATGTCAAAAAATTGAAGGATGCATGGGCTTATGATTTACAGGCACGTGCCTCTTCTTTATTCCACTTACTACCCCTAATGACGATGCGTTTTTCATCGAGATTTATTTCTTTTCAAATTAATCCCTCATGTGTGTGCAAACACCTCATTAGCCTAGTCATTATAAGGGGAAACTCCTTCGTTGTCATTTGGGGCTTTACAAAGTTCTAAGTAATTTCATTGAAATCCACTTATCGAAATTCTCCGAATCCTCGATACTTATGGTGTTATGTACTCGTATGCGTGTTTCTGAAAAACATCCTAAGCTCCGTGTATACAAAATCTGTTCAGATTTGTTGTCCTTCAGTCGATTTTTAAATTTGAAGACTTGTTTCAGTGATGCCAGCATCTTATTTTTAAACTTCCCAAGGGGATGCATTAAAAGTATCTTTTTTCCCACACCTTTCTAAAAAATGGTTTCTTTCAAATTTCCCATAAAAAAAGGGCTGCATATACAAATCTGTACAGTCGCTCAATGCTCTTGATACGCGTAGCCATTACTGCAGCTTGAAGACAGTACCTTTTGTCCCATTTTCAGCTTTCACCATTGGTAAACACTTCCACTATCAAGGTCACTTGCGATGCGGTAATGAAGCATATATCGCAGACTCACGAGGTCGTACTCAATAACCTTTACATTGGCGCAGTAGAGCCTTATTACTGAGAAGCTTTTTCATGACAGATTATACTCTTGGAGGTTTACTATTGCCAAGAGGTGGTGCCGCGAAAAACCTTTGGTTGTTCTGCAGAGGCTCGAGCCTGTGTCCTCTCGTTTTGTAGTCCAACGCACTAACCATAAAGCCTGTGCAAGTTCGAGCCGGATTGGGAAACATCAATGGCCACCGGAAAAAAAAGGGAAACGGAAAAATGTTGATTTCTCCAACCAGGAAGACCAAACCTCCGGCTTAAAGATCAAGCAATCGCGGACGCTAGAAACCTTGGTCTAGTAAACTGAAAGCAGCATGCTGGAACCGTGTAGGATGGAAAGCGGCATTAGTTCAGGCTCAGACCCTCCAAGGTTCACTGGGCTAATAAGTAAGTTGGAAGGTATTAGAAACGTCTCGACTGGACACGAAGACCTTCTGGTCTAACAGGCTCTCGCCTCAATAGATCGCAGTGCCTTTTGCGTCAGTCGCTTTTTGGGGAGAGATTGGCTAAAAACTTTTCAAACGACCCTCATATATATTCCTAGCTCCAAATCTTACACTGAAAATTTGAAAGTTTTGGATGTTCATAAACATCATGGAATCTTATTTGTTTTCTTCTTCTTCTTTTTCTTCTTTTGCTTCTTCATCTTTTTCTTAAGGTGGCGCTACAGTCCGGGGTGGACCTGGGCCTCAACCAACAAGTGTCTCCCGTCAGTTCGATCTTTAGCTAGCTGCATCCAGTTTCGCAAGTTAAGTTAGTTGAAGTCCCCTTCTAGTTGCGTGCGCCACCTAAGTCACATTCTTCCTCCACTGTGCTGTTCTTCAAGGGTGGATTCGAAGATTTTTGCGACCGGAACATTGATGTTCATCAGCTCTACATGACCTAGCTACCTCAGGAGTTCTTGAACCTTTACTCTTCTGGCTTAATCGATGTCGTTGTACAGCCCGTACAGTTCGTGGTTGTATCTCCTCCTCCACTCACCGTCTATGCAGACGGGACCGAAAATCACCCTAAGCGGCTTCATCCAATTTTGACAAAGTCCATGCCAGGACTGGATCGCCTAAGTTGTTCGCGAGAGAGCTTTGCTAGTCAATTGCCTTCTTAGGCCAACGAAGAAGCGATTGGCAAGTTATTCTTCATTTCATCTCAGCGCTGGTGTCGTTGTCTGAATTGATAGCGGAGCCTAGGTAGACAATGTCCTTAACTCCCTCAAAGTTATATTTGTCGAGGGTGACGTTCTGTCCGAGAAGTCGATGTTGGTATGAGAGTAGTTGGACGGAAATTAGAAAAATTGTGCCTCTCTGGTGTTGGCGTGTGAGTTTTGCACAGTTCTTTCAAGAACGATGTTAAAGAAATCGCATAACAGCGCGTCGCTTTGCCTGAATCCTTTTTTGACATCAAAGGTCTCGGTGAGGTCTTTCCTTACCGACCTTGATGGAGCAGCGTGCATTCGTCATTGTCATCCTGTACAAATGGACGAGGTTGGCAGGGATGTCAAAATTAGACATTGCTCTGTAAAGCTCGTCTCTATAGATACTGTCGTACATAGCCTTAAAATCGATGAAGAGGTAGTTCGTATCGATTTAGAGCTCCTTGGTTTTTTCCAAGATCTGCCGTAGTGTAAATATTTGGTCGATGGCTGACTTTCTTGGCCTAAAGCCACATTGATATGGACCGATGAGGTTGTTGACGAACGGCTCTGCTATATGACAGATGAGATCTTGTAAGCGATGTAAAGAAGACTGATGCCTCTCTAGTTGCACAGTTCAAGGGGTCTTCTTTCTTGAGGATGAGGCATGCTTTCATCCGACCATATTTTACAAATTAGTGGGTGTTTGCTCCTTACTAAGTCATTGCCTGCAGCTTTGAAGAGCTTAGCAGTCAGGCCGTCCGCTCCAGTAGTTTTGTTGGACTTCAGATATGGCTATCTTCACTTCATCCAGGTTAGATGAACGGAATTGTTGGTCTACATCGTCCAAGTTGAAAAGTTCATTCTGCCTGACAGCGGTATTTGCTTCGTCGAGCACGCAAACTCGTTTCGATCCATTGTACTCCCAGGCAGAAACCCCTTTTTGATGTAGTGGTTTGAAAAACTCAAATTTTGTTCGTTTTTCTCTTCATTTCCGGTGACTGTTGGTGTTACCCGACCCGGCTCGAACCTGCACAGGTCAGATTACAAGCGAACACACTCTCCACTACAAAATCGCCACCAGTTATACAGTCTACAGAAATACTCTTTCGAAAACCTCAGCATCGATTGCGACTCTACTAATATGTTCCCTGGTTCGTTTCTACAGACTTCGGTTCGGGGTTTGAGGCCTTTATCGTCGATAACAATCGCAGTAGTTTTCATCCTCTTTTCGTCCGGTCTTAGGTTCCGGTTTTAGGAAGCTTATAAACCCCTTTTTGCTAAATTTATGTGTCGAAACGTTTGCTCGAATTGGCATCACTGACGTGTACATCATCCAAAAGGGAAACTACATTTATTTGGATTCCTTTTGAAACGATAAATAAATATTTAATAAAAAATAAAAAAAAGTATAAAAAGTTTTAAAATTAAATCCGTTTTCTATTCTATTCAACCGCACAACAAAGTAGGTAGCTATTTTTAAAAAAAATATTTCACATTATTCAACCAAAGAATGAGGACCACAAAATAATGTTCCATAGCACACACATGTATCCAAGGCAGCAAAGAAGGGATCCTTTTCATCAGTCACTGATATATTACCGCTATCATAAATGCGCCATAAAAGGAAGCAATCAGTGTGGACATGAAATGTAATATACCTTTGAAATATGGCAAATACATCTTTCGTAGCATGTATCCTTATAACTACATATATTCGTTGTATCTGTGGACTTCACAACTTGTGTGTCTGCGATGGAAAAATACAAAAAAAAAGTCTTAAAAGTACCCAACAAGGGTTTTATTTGAGGGGTGTGATGTGTTTTCTTTTGGGTTTCCATTTTCCGCTCTTGTGGTTAGTTGTCCTCCTCCTTCCGATATGGTCACCAAAAAAAAGAACACACATTATGTGTACTCGGGTCTCGTCTTTTTTTTTTTAAATAAACCTCTCAGATGAAATAGCTTAATAATAACAGTGGAAATTGTTTACCAATAATTTGGTCAACTCCCAAGGGGAGGATCTATCTAACCGAAGTTTATTTATGTGTCTTGTCAAATGTTTATACTCTGGTTGGCTAATTCACTCAGGTTTTTGCTTCATTTGTTGTGATTGTCATTGGAAACTGGAAAGTGCCAACGATATGTCAAGAATAAATCAGTTCCGACCACTCTCCACTAGCTTACTTGTTTGTTGTTATCTTGGTTTTCTATTGTAGGCTTGTTTGTCAGAGAAGACCCATCACCATTGTTGAGTTGGTGTCACGGGGGAGGGATAAGATTAATTTACCCCAAGTACTTAGACACATGGTGGTCCATTGCTTAAGTAACGGGTCACTCGAGAATCCTGGATAGCAATACTATCGTTTCTGGTAAAACGGACTCGTCTTTCCTTACATTGATTTCAATGTGAGATACAAGACAAGCGTGCTTGAGAATCTGAGGAGGTCTTGAATGAATCTGCGATAGAGATATATACAGATGGATCTAGAACAGCGTATGATACAGGGGCAGGAGTCTTCTCTTGTCCACCTGACTTAAATATCACCAGACGGCTGCCGGATCACTGTAGTGTATTTTAGGCAGAAATTGCAGCAGTCCCAGGAGCCACGGCTTCGCTTTAAGTAAACGCAGTAGAAGGTACCGCTTTTGTAACATATATAGATAGTCAAGAAGCGATAAAAGCCTTGGAATCACCGACAATACGATCCAAGTTGGTGATGCAATGTCCTGGAGTCTTGTGGGGCGTTAATCCACAAGAGAATGAGATATTTGGCCAAGTTCCAAATTTCAGCTAAGAATGTACCAATTATTGACCGACTTCTCATCCTAAGGGAAGGGTGTTTTTGAAGTTTAGTCTGATTAGGTTTATTATTAGAGCTTCGTTCCTTAACAGAGCTACGATTATGATTGATATGTTATTATTGCTGTTTCTCTGACCATAGGACGGCCCTCATCTAGCTAAATTTGGTGGCCTTATCAGGAGAAGTCGGGACAACCACGAATATTTTGACGGAATATTGATTTTAAAGCTGCTTAGTCTGTTGGAGTTAGTGGGGGAGATCATCTGGCGCTCAGAGTTTCGCTGAAAGATGTTAGGCACCCAAGAAGCATCAGCGTGATAAGGAACACTTTCGATGGAGAATGTCGTCTGGTTTTTATGATTGAGCCTTTCAAGGACTTTTCTTCAATTCGGAGGTGATCCATGAACTTCCGAATTGTTTGGGGAGTTTGCGCGGGAAGGTGGCGGACTAGGTAGCGAAAGCAGCACGATTTCGGTTTTCGTTGTTAGGGCGGCGGGGGGAATGATTGACTTATACTTATTCATTACAAATTGAGACTTTCTTGTCGTTAGATTTAAGCCGGCGTTGCATCGATTTTGTGGGAAGCCAATCTCACATCATAACCTATTTCGGTACCACCAGTGGGCACAATAAACCGTGTGATCCCAGTGCAATACCCTCGTACAACAATAACGGTAATAACAGCATTCTCTGCCTAACACTCTCGCTTTGCTTTCAGAGTTAGACTCGAGTTGGCACCACTGAAAGCATTTTTAACGTCAAAGAATATTCTTTTTTTAGAACCTCCTTTGAACTTGTTCCTCTCTCAACTTTTATTAAGCTTGTCTTCTTTAAACCGTAGTACTGTCTTCCACTTCCTCTACTTCTTCCTAGCATGCAAAATGGTCGCTATGAAAAGGGGGCTCATTTGGTGGCTTACTGTTCCCTTTTGGGGAAACAAACCAAATACATGTATACCTTCCACAATCGACGACGGCCAGAAAAAGAATTAAAAACCGAGTAAGATATAAAAAGACAATCGTTAAAATTACGCGCAATAAAATGATATCCCTTCGGGAGAGTAAATACGTCACCGAAACCCGGTAGCACAAGACTCAAATTAGTAGACCGTAAAAAAGAAAAAAAAAAAACAGACGACCCCTCAGGTAAAATTTAAGTCTCATTTCGTTATATAACCATCCCCATCCAGGGAATGAGTCGTTTACGCAATAACTTTTGAGAAGAATCTGATCGAAGAAGTAAGTTTCATTATTGTGTGGGAACTGGGAACCCTCCCCCGTTAAGGTCAAACCCTTAATTACCGATGTTTTACTATGGAACTTAAATTCCATAGTGTTCAACGTCTCGCCTCGCAATGTCATTTGGGTATATCTTTAAAGGATGTCTAATTATCGTACATAATCAATTTATACACACAAGGAAAAGCAGAAAAAAAAGTAAGAAAAGGTCCTGGGGGATTTGCGACACTGTAGGAATTTGGTGAGTGTATAAAGAGGAAGCCTTTTCATAACCCTCATGGAATCAGGGCCGGGGTGGGTTTGTTCGATGATGTGCTGTGTGATGTGATGTTACATAATTTGAAAGGAACCCATCGTTATGGAACTACATAATGGGGTTATAAAGGAAATCAACTGACAATTTGCCCTCTCTATGGAAAGAATTCAGAAAGTAGATGGGGGCAAAAAAAAAACATGCTAGGTTTATTGTTATTTTTCTTTTCATTGAATAGGTCCTTTGAATTTTGTATGTGTGTATGTGTATACTTCGGTTATTTTTCTTTTAATAGCCTTATTAGTTTTTTTCTGATTAAATGATGACTGAAAGAGATTTACTAAGTCGAGGTTTAATTTAAAAAATAAAGTGGCAACCCTTAACAGTTTCGGCTTGTAAAAGAAACAGTCCTCTATTCAGCAACCCTTCCAATCAATCTAAATTGAATCCATAACATGCTAAAAAAGCAGGAAAATTAAAACCAAAGAACGGCAGTAATGGGGAGAGGGTGACAGGGTGACCGACAGAGATGGAGAAATAAAGGTCTGGTAACACGGTAGGCTCCAATTTGCACAATATCAGTACTGACGCTGGAGTCTGTAAATCCAGATTCCATTGTGTAAACGTAATTATATCTTTTTAAAGAGTCAGGCAGTGCTATAAGGACTTTTTTGCCTACGTGACTTGACTCGAAGAAACCCCTCTCCAAGTTTCAGAAAGGGCGAGAGACTATAGTGCATCCTTGACCGTAAAATAACATGGAAAGAGAACATTTCAGAAAGAATAAAGAAAGCGTAAATTACCTTTTACGCGTGCAGCAAAATGATCGGTTAAAAATAGGGGCCCCAGACCCGCGACTATCCACTGGATGTATACAGCTATTGTAAGGCCCATCCTGACCCATGGATACTTAATCTAGTGGCCAGCAGTAGAGAAAACTACAAACCTCAAGGCACTTACCACGATATAACGACTAGCACGTACTAGAACCACTCCAACTGCAGCCCTGGAAACAATATTCGCCCTGATTCCTATACCTAAAGGAAATAGCTTCGAGAAGTGCCCTGGGTTTAAAACAGTCCAATCTTTGGAAAATGGGCGATATGTGCCATCGAAATATAGCAAGTTGGACAAAACTAGAAACTGACTCGAACTACCTCACACCATCACCTGATGTCAGCTCAAGTATAAGAACAATCATCCCCTCAAGAGAAAAGTGGGCCAACGGCAAGGCGGGTCAAAAACGAATGAAGGAGTGGGCTCCGGGATCTACTCACTAGAACCTGGTCAATAAGACTTCCGAACTACGGCAGTATGTTCCAAGCGGAAGTCCTAGCCACGACTGAGGCACCCCGAGAACTGTCAGCGAAGCTGGTCTTAAGCAACACTATTGACATTTACATAGACAGTCAAGTCGCTTTTAAAGCCATTTCATCGAACGTTGTGACGAGGAGTTCAAAACTCGCACCGCGAACCACAACGTTACACTCTTTCGGATCTCGGGATACAATGGTATCCAAGGGAACCACGAAATGCCGGATAAGTTAGCTAGGAAGGGTTCAGAACAGAATCTATCAATGGTCGATCACTCAGTACTGTCCCCTCTAGCACTCATCAAATCTAGCATAATACTTGACTTCCAAAGACAAGCTGATGAGGGATGAAGCGCATGCCGCACCTCAAGAAAATTCTGGACAATCGTCAACAAAATACAAACAGAACACATTTTTGCGCTAAACAGTCTTCATAGGGATCATCACAGGCCACAACTTACTGGCGGCCCACGTTTAAGAACGGAAGTGGGAGAGAACACACTTCACTTCGTATGTGAATGCCCCAGCGAACACAGAACAAGAAAGACGGCTCTTAGTGAGTGTTACAGCTATGTTTTGTAATAAACAACGAGTCAGTCTGGTTCTGACCGTCAACCGAATTAGTCTCTTCTCATTCTCACATTCACATGGTGTCAGGTGTGAAAACTTAAATAAAAAAAAAAAAAAAAAAAAAAAAAAATGTCAAACAACGAAGGCAGT
This sequence comes from Criorhina ranunculi, assembly GCA_951813785.1. Classification (NCBI taxonomy): domain Eukaryota; kingdom Metazoa; phylum Arthropoda; class Insecta; order Diptera; family Syrphidae; genus Criorhina; species Criorhina ranunculi. The sequence continues at coordinate 34,440,676 of OX638384.1, forward strand.
AGTGGAAAAAAGGAAGTACCGCTTGTCGTTAATAATAATTTTCGACAAATTGCAATCGATAGTGGATGTATTCAACCGTTCAATTTGCAAAGTTCTAATTTATGTGCGGCGTGGAAAATGTGGCACAAACAGTTTAAAGTGTTTCTATGCGCAAGTGATCTGAAGGATGCCTCAGACGCGAGAAAAAATTCATTGTTGCTTCACCACATGGGTGCAGAGTGCTTTGAAATATTTGATTCTTTCGAGATTGATGAAGAAACGGTTAAACATGAGTACTTGGTGAAGAAATTTAATGACTACTTTGTGCCAAAAGTCAATCTATTGATGGAACGCTATCATTTCTTCACAAGAAGGCAAGGCGACGGTGAGACAGTGGATGAATTTGTAACGGCATTAAAAAACCTAAGCAAGAACTGTGAATTTGGAACATTAAAAGATGACTTGGTACGTGACCTGTTTATTAGCGGGTTAAATAGGATTCATAATTACATACGCGAAAAGCTACTAAATGAATCCACGAAAAAACTGGAAAGTATTATTGAGATGGCCAGAACAATGGAAGCAGTCAAAGTACAGTCGAGAGAGCTGGAGCAAGGCATTGGTGTTGGTGATGGTAATTCCGGTAAATCGGACAATACATTCATAGGCGGTCTAGGTGTAAGAGAAGGACAGCAGCAACAAACTACAAAATGGGACAAGCATGGCAACAACAATAGGAGTAATCAGCAAGAATCTTTACGGCAGCGAGTGCAACATTCCCAATCAACTTTTCAACAGCAACCAAACAAATACAGACCGCTCCAAGACTGTAATAAATGTGGACAACGACATATCAGCAACAAATGTCCGGCAATCGGTATGACCTGCTATCGCTGTAACGGTAAAAATCATTATGCGAGAGTGTGCACGTGGAAATATTCTAACATCAGCAAGCGAGTGAGCAACATCGAAGCAGTCTCAGACTCTGAATCGGAGGGGAATTTTGATGAACTGTTTATAAAAACAATGGTAACGGCGAATCCGGCAAAGTCGTGGCATGTATATCTGAAAATACAGCATCTCTTGGTCAAAACACAAGTGGATACGGGTGCAGAAGCCAATATTATGTCTTTAAACCAGTTTACTTCATTAGAACTAGATAAGTCCTTAGTCGAAAAAACCAAAACCAATATATTCACTTTCTCTGGAGAGAGTTTAAAGGTATTAGGAAAATGTAAATTAAATTGTTTGTATGAAGGGCAAACATATACCCTCACTTTTTATATTTTAAAAATTAATTGTGCAACAATACTTGGCCTTGAGTCTTCCATTCAAATGAATATTGTTAGGGGCCATAACATCAAATCTATCTCAAAAGGAAGTGAATATATTCGTTCTTATAAGAATACATCAAGTTGTAAAAGTGTTAACTCCTTTAATTATTTAGATGAATTCAAAGACGTGTTCAATGGTTTGGGCCACCTAAATAATAGATGTCACTTGGTAGTAAGAGAAAATATCACGCCGATGGTGGAACCGCCAAGGAAGATTCCCGTGCAATTGCGGAATGAGCTGAAAGAAGAACTCGAGCGAATGGAAAAATTAAATGTTATTGTACGTGTTGAGGAGCCAACTCCCTGGGTAAGCTCATTCGTTATAGTAAGAAAGGCAAATGGAGGCCTACGTCTGTGTCTAGATCCACGGAATTTAAATAAGGCAATTATGCGCCCGCATTTTCAGTTTCCGGATGTAGATGATGTAAAAGCTCGGTTGTCAGGCGCTAAATTTTTTAGCACATTAGATGCTAACTCTGGTTTTTGGATGATTCCCTTGGATGAAGAATCGTCTAAGCTGTGCACGTTTATAACGCCTTTTGGTAGGTTTCGTTTCGTACGTTTACCATTCGGAATTAATGCGGCTCCAGAAATATTTTATTTGGAGATGATAAAATATTTCTCGGACATTCCGAACCTGTTTATATACATAGATGATTTTCTAATTTTCGCGGCGACAAAAGAAGAACATGATAAAATTTTAAAAATGGTTTTGGAACGAGCCAGAGATATAGGTCTCAAGTTTAACAAATCGAAATCACATTTTTGTGCTAAGGAAATTAAGTTCATGGGCCACATTTGTAGTGAGGCGGGTATTCGTCCCGACGGGAGCAAAATTGAAGCTATTTGTAAAATGCCACGACCTAACAATGTCAAGGAACTGCAGCGGTTTCTAGGCATGGTGAACTACCTATCTTCTTTTGTTAAAGACCTCTCTATCGAAAACATGAATTTGCGGCAGCTTCTTTAAAAAGATATTGAGTGGCATTGGAATGATAGTCACGAAAAAGAGTTTGGAAAGCTAAAATTATTAATCTCTCAGGCGCCTATATTGACGTACTACAATAGCAACAAACCAATCAAACTCTCGGTCGATGCGTCTAAATCAGCTGTAGGTGCAGTTATTCAGCATGATAACAATCCAATTGCGTATGCATCAGCAACCTTGACCTCTTGTCAACAAAATTATGCACAAATTGAGAAGGAGCTGTTTGCGATTCTTTTCGGGTGCACTCGATTTCATAAATTTGTTTACGGTAAGGAAATCGTGGTTGAAACCGATCATAAACCTCTGATCCCAATATTTGCTAAACCTTTATATAGCGTTCCTCCACGGCTGCAAAGATTTATGCTTAGTTTACAGGCGTACAATATTAAAATCATTTATAAGCGGGGTAAGGAGATGCATGTGGCAGACACTTTATCTAGAGCAGCCCTCCCAAATGAATTTTTGAGAGATTTTGATAAGGAAATCGATCTTCATTGCAACTTAATCATATCGACCTTACCCGTGAGTGAGTCAAAATTAGACCAAATACGCAACGAGTCCGCTAAGGATCCTGCTCTAGTAAAAGTGATGGAGTATTGCAAAGAGGGATGGCCGGTTGTAAAAAATAAAATAGATGTAATAGCGAGGCCATATTTTAAGGTTAGGAATGAGATTCAGGTTATTGACAGAATTCTTTTTATGGTGAATAGAATTATCATACCCAAACAATTGCGCGCGGAAATATTGGGTTTGATTCACGAAGGTCACATGGGATCTGAAAAATGCATTAGTTTGGCTAGGTCGTTGGTCTATTGGCCGAATATCAATAGTGAAATTAGAAACATAGTCGATGGGTGTGAAATATGCATTCGACATAGAAGTTCAAATGCTAAACAACCATTATTACCACACGAAGTTGTCGAAGTGCCATGGCACAAAATTGGAATTGACTTTTTTGACTTTGCAGCAAAAAAGTATTTAATAGTAATCGATTACTTTTCAAAATATATTGAGATTGCAGTCTTAAACCAGGGGTTTTCTGCAAATAAGGTAATTGTAGAGTTAAAATCTATATTTGCTCGGCATGGAATTCCAAAAGTTTTAGTTAGTGACAATGGTCCGCCTTTTCCTTCTGAAGAGTTCAGGTTATTTTGTAAAGATTGGGATATTGAGCATGTCACTTCAAGCCCGTATATTTCCCGATCAAATGGATTAGTAGAGAGATCAATCCAAACTATTAAAAAGCTTTTGAAGAAAAGCATTGAAGGTAAATCAGACCTCTATATAACATTACTACACTATCGTACAACACCAAATAAAAGTTCCTATTCTCCGTCTGAACTTTTAATGAATAGGAAACTACGGACTAAAATACCAACAAATATAGAAAGTCTTAAACATCATAGCGTCGACCCAGGAAAAGTTAGTAGATACTTACAAAACAGGAAGCAAAAAATGAGCCATTACTATAACAAATCAGCTAGGCCTTTAAAAGAATTGGAAAAAGGAGACAGAATTTATTATCAAAAGACTCCAAAATCAGTTTGGTACCCCGGACTGGTTATAGACAAGTGCAGGGAACCGAGGTCGTACATTATAAAAGGCGAAAACGATGAAACTTATCGCCGAAATCGTCAGCATATAATCTCTCCACCTAAGACCATATTGGATAAAGACACAGACATAGGCATGCACGCACAAAATGAAATGAAACTTTCCGACGGGGTCACTCTTAGCTCACAATGCAATGCAACGGATAGTCCAGCTGGCGGGAAGTCCACAAGGGGCAACGAAGAGGGTGGTGTTTTTTCACGCTTTGGCAGAGAAATTAAAGCACCGAACAGGTGGACCTATGAGACGTAAAATACACCTGACATTTGTTTTTTCGGTGTCCCAAACGTTGTTACATATATATTATATATACAAAAAACTAAAAGAAAAAAGTATAATAATAATTGACCAACATCACCCTATCTATTTAATTACTTAAAAAAAAAAAAAAAAAAAAAAAAAAGGAATATTGAATTAAATTTAAATTATGTAACTTCATATATATAAAAAAAAAAAAAAAAAAAGCAAAAAAAAGTATATTGAAATAAACTTGAATTATGTAACATTTAAATAATCTAGTTTTAAGTTCAGACCTACTTATATATATTTATAGGTATATTAAGCTACTTCCTATAATTGAAATGTTATATTTGAAAAAGGGAGATGTTACAGCTATGTTTTGTAATAAACAACGAGTCAGTCTGGTTCTGACCGTCAACCGAATTAGTCTCTTCTCATTCTCACATTCACAGTGAGCACATATTCAAAGACCTGAGCGACCAGTTTAGCATGTCCCCCAAAAACTACTCTTGAATTCATTACGAATTCGGGATGATTCAGGGAGGCCGAACGACCGTTATGATACTCACTCGGACCTTTATTTCCTTTTTGTCTTTTAAGACTGAACATTCCACGTTTAAGGAACACAATGGATTCGTAGAGATCCGAGCGAAGGCTTAGAGTGAAACCACTTCTTCAACCTTCCTACTTACCTACATGATTTGGTTAAGTTAGGTTAAAGTGGCTGCGAGCTAAAGCCAGCACACTTAGAACAGTGATAGGTCACTTGTGATACAAAACAGATGTGTAGATATCTCCTTATCAGGAAAGAGCTGAGCAACTGCAAAGAAGGTGGTGAATAGTTTCTTCCTCCTCTTCGTCCATGCAGCTTCTATAAAAAATCGTTTGAATGTACTCCAAGCCTTGTTGCATGCTTCCTTAGACAGTGTCCCGTACCACATGAATCTAGAGAGATCTCCTTACCTACTCATCCAACCAATTGGAGCTTCTGTTGTGGAACAGTCTACATTAGAACTAAATTAAAATCGTTGTGTGAGTCTTTCAACTTATACAACTTTTACTTGTGCAAGGTTAAACATTAATTTTCAGATTTTAAACATGCAAGCAACATGTACATTATGTTTGTTATGGGTAAACATAGGAACTACTAACTTATTTCCATAAAATCTTTGACTTGTGCTTGTTTGTTGCAACTTATATAAACATCTTCCCTGTATACAGATCACGTATACATATAGACCACCTTAGAAAACTTGTTCCTCATGATTTCTCAATCAGTAATAATAAACCTGCCACACATGTGAGTTTGGTAACTTTTTCCACAAAAAGTTCGGTGTATACCCCCTCCCCAAGGGATTGCCGAACTAACTTCAAATGAATGGAATGGAACAAGACACATCCTGGCATCTCGCATAATAATTGATTTCCCTCAATTGATGGAAGTAATCTGTTTGACTAGTCAATCTGTTGCGAAACTTAATTAAAAAACGATTTTCATATTTATCTAAAGCTTTTGAGGTTTTTTTTTTCCATTTTTGCATTTGCATTTGCGTCCTTTGGTTTACCTTGTGGAAGTTTTTACTAAGCTGACAACTTAATTACCACTACTGACAGGCAATTAAAAATCATAATTCGAACTCTCCCAAGGTGTTGAAATCAATTTTACACTCGAGAACATTCCTTTTGATCGTTCATCAGTAAGAGAAAGACGGAGAGAGAACTAGGACTAATGCTGATTACAGAAAATCTTGAAAAAAAAATCGATTTGCCGCTTTTCACAATTTCCAGATGAAGTCCTGTGGCAGCAATATCCAAACAAAATGATGCAACAGGGACACACAAACTGTCTTTGAAGAGGCAAGAGAGACAGTTTCACAGTGTAATGCCTGGTGCTTGGTGCTCTCCGGTTTATTTGAAAAAGGATTAAAGGCAAACACGAGCGTTGCAACGAGGTTTTTACGTACTTTGTTGTCATAGCGTGTGTACGAGTATACGGGGCCCAAGGGAGGACCAATGTCAAGGAAGTTATTTCCTTTTAAAATGTATATGTTGGTGTATAGCTGTTTAAACGGAACTGTTATTTGTTTTGCTGGTTGATTACACAATTATATGTTTAATTTGATGCACTATCTGAGGACTTTTGTACTCGAGTCAGTATTTTCAGAGGGCAGAGATGAATCTATAAGGATTGCAGATACTTCTTGAAAGTACCTGGAAGTGTATTTCAAAGTTAAGTTTTGTTGCTAGGTGAACACACCAGTAAATGAGACAAGTAATAGGAAGCTTATGTTTAGGTATCGTCCCATTAAGTTCTTCAGAACATCTGCTATGGTACATCTGATATCAGTCTTCAATGGGAGCAACGGTTGTAGATTGATCTTTGTAGAAGAAAAGGAGTTGCTCTAAATAGATAGATGTATGGTCGTTAAATTTCCAGGTCTTCTTGGTCACATCTTTGATTCATCCATCTAGTAACTGTGTGTGTCCATTGTGTTCTTAGTCAAGTCGTTGATCGTTGGAATAGACATTAAATTGGCTTTAAGTATAGATCCTTGAAGTACTCCACCTTTTACAGGATAAGTACTGAAATATACTTTGTCAACCACAACTGTTGCGGTAGTCTATAGAAGGCTATCTTGCTAGGACCCTGTATCAAGGTAGGTAGGTAGGTAGAGGTGGCGGTTCAGGATGAACCCAAGTAGCACTAGGTGTGCCTTTTTGTTACCACGACTCATGTGACCTGGTTGATGATGTGTGTTGATGTGTGTGGGACAGTCGGTGCCTAGATCCAGCCTCTGGAGTTAAGAAAGCGGATTAGATCCCTTATCCCTTTACCCGAGATGTCATTAAGGTCGTCGAAGAACGGTTGGTTTAGTGCAAGCAATCTGACTCTTGCAAGCGCTGGATATTTGCAGAGTTTCTTTCCCTCTGTCCCTCTGTCAAACTTAATGGAACGATTTTAAGATGTCCAAAGCAATGTCCAAGGCTCTTTATACTTTCTGATGGCTCCAGTTGAAGATCGACGCTGAAAACCATACTCTCGGTCTATTATAAGTCCGTTGTCGGTTCGATCTTACGTGCTGTTGCCTATAATCCACCCTTTTCCTTTGAAGGAATGACGAGGAAGTTGTGACTGAAGTCACTTTTGGCACGGGACCAACTATGACCGTCAAAATGTTTGCTCGTGGCTCTCTTATTATATTGTCTCTTCGCAGATTCAATCGTTTTTTTTACGTGTGATTTAAAGTCTGGCGAAGGCTTCTAGTATTCTTATCATTAGTGCCTTTGCTACAGTATTGAACACGCTGATGGCCATAGCAGCTAGCTCTTTCATATTTGACAACTTCTAGTTGAAGTCTAAAAGGCTGACACTAGGGCATTTTTTAAATTACCTAACTGTCTAGCTCTGATGAGCGAAACCTATTTAGTGTTTTTGAAACACTTTCGACAAGTTTGACAAGATTTCAACTGATGCCGGAGTAGCCAGTTCCAGTTGTCGGCAAGGATAATTGTCGAATAAGGAAAGTCATCGTGGTTTCAAGCGAGGGCTATGGAGAAGAAGACTTAACCACTAACAAGTTGTACAGGGAAATATCAAGCACATGTAGAGCGAATGAACACCAACGCGTCGGTTTGAAAAGTCTTTGAATCTTACCCGAAGGGACAACCCAGTAGAGGAAGATTTAATCAAAGTTGGTGCATGCAAATAGAAGGCGTCCTTAACCAACTTGAAGTGGACAACTGGAGGCGGTTGGTGGCAGAATGGTTTCCATTACAGATAAATGTGTAGGTCTATGAGTTTGTTAAATGTTGGCCCCTGGTTAGCCAAGAAGACAGCAAAGACGTATTCCTCGACGCCTGGTAAGTGATACACTTCCTTACTTACTTATAAGACCAGCGACCTTTGGAGGGTCTGAGCCTGAACTAATGCCACTTTCCATCCTTCACGGTACCGGGCACGCTGCTTCCAGTTTACTAGAACAAGGTTTCTGGCGTTCAGTCTTCCTTTTCTTCGTGAATCAGTCGGCTGGGATTCAAAGATCCAGTATTTTCGTCCATTTGCTCGATGTGGCCGAGCCATTGCAGTCGACGGATTTTTGCCTTCCGGACCACATCCACATCTTTGTACAGCTCGTAGAGTTCGCAGTTAAATCTTCTCCTCCATTCGCCCTCCTCGCAGACTGGACCAAATATTCGACGTAGGATTTTTTTTTCGAAGGTTCTTAAGGTCTGATCCGCTGTCTTACTTATCGTCCAGTATTCAGTATTAGGGTTTTGTAGAGCATGATTTTGGACCTTTGAGTTAGGAGTTTAGACCCTAGTTGTTTAGACAAACCGAAGTAGCAGCGGTTGCCTAAGGTTATCCTTCGTCAAATCTCCACTAGGGTGTCATTTGTGGAGTTTATATTTTCCCCGAGTTAGATAAACTCCTTCACTACCTCGAAATTATAGCTGTCAATTGTTAGGTTTTGACCTAGACGGTGTTCGACGGATCGGTTTTTGGTAGACACCATGTACTTTGTTTTATCCACGTTAATATTGATATATCAATCATTTTTTCGACTTCCATTGACAATACGGTTTAGCAATCTACTTTCTTCTTCGATTGTGACAAAAGGCTGCCTGCCAAATCGTCTTAATTTACAAAAAAAAAAAAAAAAACTTAAAACGCAATATCGTGTATAAAAACTCAAAACAAATCCAATTAGGACTCGTGTCAACAAGGAAAGCCTGTTAAGTTGCCATTCAGTCTAAGGGAATGTTGAAGGGCGAAAATCGAAGGGTGTAAAAAAAAATTACCGCGAATCCTTACTCCACACGGTATTTTACAACGCACTTTACAACTGATCCCACCATTGCCACTCAAAAATTGTTTATTACCTCCATTTCCCACGTGAATATCGGAATTTTCCATCCATTTCCTGATTCAATTGTTTATTCCACACGGATTTTGTAAACAATTATTTCGTTTTTTTTTTTCATTCACCTCCACTTACGTGTTCATAATATATGAAATTTTAAAATTAAATATTTCCCCGCGACGCTTGTTTAATAATTTTTTTTTCCATGGAATTCAAATTAAAAAAAAAAATTTCAGTCATCGATAAATTTTATCGTAAAAAGAATATTTCCCCGACCTAGTCGTGAAATTCAATGGAAAATCCAAAAAGTAAATATGTATGTATGTATTTATTGTAACAGTAAATAGAGAAAAGGGAGAGAATGGGGTAAAACAAGGATAACATTGAATCCTGAGTGAATTCAACGAAATCGGAAACTCAAATCGGATTCGAAGAAGTTGTCTGAAAAATAGGAACACAATCAGCGTGTTTTTTTTCAAATACCTGGCCAAAATCGAGAATTTAAGAGCGCGCATACTGAACTGAACAAGCAGTCTTTATTCGGCGGGGAATGTATCTAATGGATTTTACACTGTATCACCATGTTTTTTGTATCTTTTGTTGCATTTGTAATGATTCGCATCCACAAATTGATGATGAAATCAGAAATTGAAATTAAAATCAAATCGAAACGATAGAATGGAAAGTTCTTGAGGATGAGGGAATGTTTTACCTTAAAGATAAGTCCACGGAGATAGGAGCGTAGACGATTGAGGAATCCACTATAAACAGCATACATTAGCCACTTCCTGGACATAAAGAGTGCCTTCACTAATGTGCACGCTGAATCCATTCAAGAATCTCTCACCAAGCTTGACACAGAAGATTTTGTCAGCAACTTGATCATATCCATGCCAAAAACCAGAATCATTCAGTCACAATTGGGAAATAGCCTCATAACCAGATCAGTGCAGGGTACCACTCCCTGCAGCGCGGAGTTATCTCGCCTCTTCTATGGCTCCTGGTCATCAACAACATCTTGACGGAGAGTTCGATAACATTGGAATCAAGGCAGCTGCGTACGCCGACGACGAGGTTATTCTAGCATCAGGGATATACCCCTCAGTGATTAGTGAACTCACAGAGAGGGCTTTTACTAAGCTAAGCGCTTGGGCCAATCCGAGTAAAACTACCAATTACAAAGTTCCAGGTCTTAACAACAAAACACTTTCTCTATCCTCCAGTGCAAAATATCTTGAAAGAGCCGACTCACTGGCAAAAGACGGTGCGCTAACAAAATTCATTGGACCTAAACCCTTCTCTGGGGTATACCTTCCATCACTCTTTGCGAGCCACGCAAAAGGTCTTTGTATGCAAGAATCTAGGGAAGCCGGACTCAATACACCAGGACAAGCATGTTCAAAATTGCCATTCCCGGTACCGTCACAAAGAAAATCAAACTTCATTGTGAACCTCGATAGGAACTACCTTAGAGCAGCGGTCACTGCCGCCTGAACAAACACCTACATCGCATGAATCTTACAGCAGATTTAAGCTGTAGACTCTGCCTTGAGAATGGGAAGACCTCTCTTCACATCCTAACGGAACGCACAGCTCTCTTTCGACTCAAAAAATAATACTAGGTGGCGAATTCGTCTCTACAGAACAGTTTGCTGCCATCCACCCAGAGAAGTTCATTAACTTCCTGATATCTTCTGGAGCGAAACAACTCATCTAGGAACACTCGGGAAGGCACAATAGGAGTTTTTAGAAACCGCAGTGCCAAGGGCTGATCAGCTCTCCCGAAACAATAATAATAATAATGATATCTTGACCCCAAGCTGAACTGGAAATTAAACAAAGAACACAGGGTGGAGTCACTTTCTACGCCTGCAGCAAGACCTTTGGCAAAAGGTGGGGCTTCAGTCTAAAATTGTCCTCTGAGTGTACACTGTCGGAGTTCGTCGCATCCTTACTTATGGATTGTTCATGTGGTGGCCCGCCTTAAGCCTACAACATCACAAAACGTAGCAAAGTCCAAAGAAAAGCTGGTATTAGGACCACCATATCTCCTCCATATCCTGCTCCTGGACCTGCACATCAAACACATCGTCTCGTATAGTGCTATCAGACTCAGAAAATCGGAGTTCTTGTCCCCGAAACCCTATGGTCATAGTAAAGCTCTTAATCTGTTGCCTAGAAATCTAGCCTCGACCGCAACTGACTACACGATACCTAAACTCAAATTCTGATGCATAGATCCCAGAGCCTATATATCCATTTTTGACCTATTCATGAAAATGAATATGTAGTTGCGGTTTATGATCTCTTCTTCTGTCCAGCCCTCTCTCTGAAGGGAATTTTAAATTCGAGGTTTAGGCTGAATTCAGGGATAGTTTTGGCTTCAATGTTCACCCACTTGGTGATTACTTGGTGACCTATCAGACCCTTTCTCAAAAAGTTGGATTGTTGTAGGCGAAGCGCACTTTTCGCGGCCACTTCCTTTGTGAAAAGATCGACAGTCGGTGTTCTGATGATTACACAGGTTCAGCCCCTGAATCAGGATGAAGTCAATATGTTTCAATTTATGCTTTTCGCTGTGTCTGGCCACACACTGGTCTAAGTGTGCTGGCTTTAGTTGGCAGGCACTTCAACCTAACCTTACCTACTCCACTTATGAAATTGCAGATCAACTTGCCAGAAAAGGTTCTTCAGGAAGGTACATAGGTGCCGAATCCTTCTGCGACATCCCTACTACCGTGAAAAACTATTTTCGGCATAGAGTGTTGCTATATGACGCAGATGATGGTGTGAAGAACTACGCAGCCAAAGGAGGAGTACCGCAAGCCTCGGTCCTCGGACCGACACTATGGAACGTCATGTACGATGGCATTCTTCGCCTTGAAATACCAGATGGGGCCAAAGTTGTTGGATTTGCGGATGACATTGCCATAGTTGTGACAGCAAAATTACTGGAAGAAGTGGTCCAAATTGGCAATGAAACCATTGCAATTGTTCAACGGTGGCTATCATCTGTCGGCCTTACGCTAGCTGAACACAAAACAGAAGCTGTACTGATCACCAGTAGAAAACGAAGAGAAACCATCACGCTCACAGTAGGGGGACATGAGATAGTATCCAAAGCGGCTATTAAATACCTTGGCGTTATGATTGACGCAAGACTTACATTTAAAGAACACCTGGAGTATGTAAGTAGTAAATCCTCGCGTGTGGGTGCCTCTATGGCGAGGATTATGCCAAATATAGGAGGACCAAGATATAGCCGGAGACTTCTCTTAGCTAAAGTAGTCACATCAGTGGTGCTCTATGGATCACCAGTTTGGGCCGGAGCTATGAAGGTGAAAGCATACAAACGCAAAATCATAGCAGTAAATCGGCTATGTGCGTTAAGAGTGAGCAGCGCTTTCCGCACGACCTCGGATCAGGCAGCTTGCGACGTGGCAGGAATGCTACCGATTGATATATTGGCAGAAGAACTTCAGAGAAAGTTTCTAAACCTGAACCAACAGGAGCGGCGGCTTTTATCCAGTGATACGGACACAACAGAAAGGACCGCAAGCGTGAGGGAGTGGCAGCAACGTTGGAATCTTTCGTCTAAGGGCCGATAGACATACCGACTTATTCCGGACATCGAGACCTGGATAACCCGCAGACACGGCGAAGTAAATTTCTACATTACCCAACTGCTAACAGGACATGGTTGTGTCCGGTCTTATCTACAGCGGTTTAAAAATGACAACTCCCCCACTTGTCCATCTTGCAGTGATACTCTCGAGGACGTGGAGCATGTATTCTTTCACTGCCCAAGATTCCAGTCACAAAGAGAAGCACTACAAATTGTTTTGGAGGAAACACCAACTTCTGAGAACATTGTGCAGCACATGCTAGACTCAGAAAATAAGTGGAGCACAGTGAGTTCCTACGCCAAAGCTATATGCCAAGAGTTGAGACGACTTGAGCGACAAAGAAGAGAGAGCGAGGAAAATGCAAGAAACAGCGCAGAGAACACGAACAGACACATAGACACATACCTGCAGAAACGCGCATCCCTACAGTAACGCACAGGCTTACAGAGACGCACAGACAGACAGATATACGAACATATATGCGCACACAACAACACGCAGACTTATAGACCATTCGTGCAATGCACAAACATCCCCAGACACTCTGGCTTTCGATACTTTCCATCTTTTCCTTACAAAAAAAAAAAAAAAAAACATCCCTGCTACCGCGTTGAGAATGAGTCTGGACAGCTGGGAAAAACGAAACTTCATATCCTACTGGAACAACACTCAAGGACTCAGACAGGCTAAAAGGGCCATCCGGCCTCTGAACAAATCCACAAAAAATATTCTCAATCATAAAATGGACGATATCAGAGGACTTAATGGCTTCCTCACTGGTCACTGTTGCCTCAGATATCACTTACATTCACTATATATAGTTCATGAATCTGAATGCAGACTTTGCTTAGAGGAAGAAGAATCAACGGAACACGTACTTTGTGAGTGCGTGGCTTTGTGCCGAGTCAGAAAACGCTTTCTTCACAAGGAGTTCCTAATACCGGAGGACATTCGTAATGCCTCGACTGGAGATATCCTCAACTTCAGTAGGAATATAGAGGATCTCCTTGTCTAACTGGCTTCAGGCACAATAGATCTTTCAGGTCGCAGTACCATATGCGTCTGTCGCAGAGCCTAACGAATAATAATTATAATAACCTCCACTTTGCTTATCAAGAAAACTGGGTTTTCGAAGTTTCACTTGTGTAGTGTAAACCACACGTTCTCTTCTTGTTTTTATTCCTCAAAGCTTAACCTTGCACGTTCTACCGCTTCAGAGGGCAAACTCTTGCACACAACTAATCCCCTTCCAATAACCTCTGACACGAACAAATCAAGATCACTAGTTAAGCTCGAAATTCAGACCCTTTTCCCTCAAGAGATTCTGAACATACACAAAGCAAAGGTCAAATTAGAACTCATCCCCACTGTGGTACCTAGTACCTACACACGCACAAATTATACCCGCATAAGATAAAAACAAAATCGATAATGTTAATTAAATAGACTAAAAAGAACCTCGAACGTATCTAAAGCACATCCATCCATCCATCCATCTCCAGTCGTATATGTATATGTACGCAAGGACTCGTAGGTTCTATTGAAAAGTAAAAACATGACATGAATTTAAATGAAAGCTTAGGCGAAAAATCTCAACTAAACCATCCGGCGAATTTGCGTTTAAAATGCTGTCGGTGCCACCGCTGTTCGAATAAAGATTCCCGTCTATACACAGAGGGATAGCTATGTATATGCCTGGACAAAGGAGGAGGACAGCAGCAGCAGCAGTACACTTGTATGTCAGGAATAAAGTGTCACAAAAATTCTAGAGAGGGATCTTTTTTTTTTTCTTTTTTTCTTTATTACTCTCTCCCGCGTTGAAGGAATCCAAGATAGCAGCAGCACCGAACTCACTTTTCATGAGCACGTCCATTTCGGGAGGTTCCATCTACAAGTTATTTTATATTAACCAAAATGGTGACAACATTAAATGTCGTATAAGAGGTATCCAATTCAACAGTCCCCTACGTATGTATATGTATATTTCATTCTAGTGATGCGACGACCTCCAGAGAGTATATATCCTTTGGACCGACACGTTTGCACTCTACCACGAGGAGAACGGATGCTCGTGGTCGTGTGGTGTGTGGTGTTCGAGTCTGTTGAAACTTTCGACAAAACGTAGCTGTCTAGGATATTTTTCTTTTTTCCGTGAAAAGCCCTTTTCAATTTTCCATGCCATCAAACGTAATCCTTAAAAACTGAAAATGTAAGATGAAAAGAACACCACCAAGCGAGCGGCAGGACACTGATGGAGAATGGTAAAATGTGTACGCAGCATGTCCTTCTTAAGTCGTGTCCTCTTCGCATTTGTGTTATGATTCATGTTTGTTTGCACACATGCAAATGTAAGTGCATACATTTTCTTTTTTTTTGCAAAGCTATTACACAAAGGATTGTGCATCCTCGAGTTAATCATTAATGTGTAGTAGATGTGTTCTACATATCCTGCTTGCTCATATAAGTAGCAGCAGGCATATTGTCCTCGAATTGTGGGCGGGGGGGGAGGCATGTAACCGTACATTAAGTCATTATAATTGATGCTTAGGGTAGGCAATGTCTTAAGGATGTTGATAAAAGGTTATATAAGCCGAAGGGTCTATGAGGGTTAATTAATTTAAGTACTTTTATGATAGATAGGTGTTGGGTGACCTTTTTTTTACATTTTGAGTCATAGGGTAGCATCAAGGCTTTTGGAAATGAAGAGATATACAAAATTAAGTAAAATAGTAGGTCATGCAATCGTGGTTCTTGTGGTCATTACTCCTTGAGTCACATAAGCGAGATCAGCAATATCCTACGTGTCCTCACCGACAAAAGAGTACTGAAATACGAACAGAAAATCTTAACGAGTACTGCTGTTTGACGTGACACAACGCTTAAACATAGAAAGCCTGGCTATTTGACAAGACTCGACTATCATATCCTCCAAATTAGTGCGGAAGTGCCGGAACGAGCTTGCCCGCCTGGGTCACACTACTTTCGGTTCCAGGGCACATTGACATATATAAGGAAACGAAAGTGCAGATGGCCAGGCAGGGCTCAACTCTACACGGCTCACTCACGACAAGAGTCCACATCCCGCTAGGAGTGGTTAAAGGACAAATCCACTTACACTTTCTGCAGAAGGTTAACCTTCAATGGAGAAGGTTATCCGACTGCGCCATATCAATGAAGATATGACCGAACTCCTAAGCACAACCCGCGCAGTTATCGCCAGAATAATGGCGATAACCACGGGGCATTTGCCAATTAAGGACCATGCGGCCAGGAAAGATTTTCCCTCGTAGCTTTCTAGTTTTCTCTTGAAGTCACATTGATCTATCGGTTTTGTTGTCTTGTTCTGAGGGGATCAATCCCGATTGACTTAGGAATACACACGGTTCAAAGGTTCAAGTTTGAGTCTGACTGTCATTCATTTTGGTGATCGATTCTAAGAGAGGATCCTCACATATGTTCTCACGGAAGTGTTTGTTCCAGTCTTCCCTGGGACTTGGCTTTGTTAGACAGTTTTGTTACTCTGGACTTTAGAGTCAAAATTTGATCCGTCCTTTGTTATTTTCTTTGTACATGCCTCTAAGGTTTCTTGATCCTGCATCATTTTCTGTGGTGAACGACGAAGGTCCAACGACTGAGGTGGCTGAATCATGAAGAGCGGATAGACACCAATGCTCCGAAAAGTCTTCGAATCTTTGAAGTCTTCCGAGGGACCTCAACCAACTTAACGTGCGAAACTGAAGACAGTTAGCTAAAGATCGACGCTTGTTGATTGAGGCGAAGGTCCACCCTGGAATGAAGGGCCACTTTAAGAGCGACATGATCGACAAGTGGGCCACGAATGAACAAGGCAAAATGACGATTAAAAGGAGGGACGTTATAGTTTTGTCCACAGGACACGGAATCTTCTGAAGAAAACACAGAATATATAGATCTTCTGGAAGATAATACCTACAAGGCGTGTCTAGAAGATGAGGACGCAGCTACTGGCTATCAGAAGCAAAGAAATATTCGGTTGCCAATGGCAGAATGATGGAGAAATCCGGAAACCATCTCTGACTCACACCACTCGCGGAAGAAAGACGAAAAGGTGGTCTGTTTCTACACATATCTCGCATGCTGAACGACATTCCAGTGGCAGTGGAACCAAGACTACTCTATAGATTGGGACAAAGAGTTGGGCATGTATTAGTGTTTCATATTTTCATTAAAACAATGGAAACCTCCCACCCTGCTACAGTCTTTTCCCATCTCTCGTCCATTTAAGATAGTTAGCCCACAAATAATCAGTTTGATCCAACAACGTGAATGTAATCACCAGAACGCAACCGGCAAAGGCCAGACATAATTAATTACGAAGTCAATACCTTTATCGCCTTGTGGCTGCTCATTAGAATGATTTGGCATTTATCTCTTCCTTCAGTTTAGGATACCAGGGAAACGATTCAAATTAACTTCCTTCGAGCAATCTAATCTGAAATGAATATCAAAATGGCTGCAGGGATATCCGTTATTAGTTCGATGATTGATGGGACTTTCTCTGACAAAATCACTTGGACAGACATTGATGAACGTCTTTTTAATGACTTGTCATCACCGGAACTCCTAGTGCATCATTAATGTGTGCATTCAACAATCGATATTTCAAATCAATTAACACTAACACAATACACATACGTTCCAAAAAATCCTAGGCGTATACGTAACATTTTCAATGACAAGTGATTATTTTTCGAATATTTTACTCACCCTGAACTGTAGTACATTCCATTCCAGGGCCTCCATTTCGACATACTCCATGCTGAGACAACGCCTTGCTTTAAATTTCAACACCAAGTGATTGCAGGTATCAGAAAACTGTACCCCCCCCCCAACTCGACAGTCAACCGGATAAACCTGAACCATGGAAGGAATGTGTTGTTATTTGCTGTTCTCGGTTGTTTACGGCGGGGGAAATTGGTTTTCACTTGTCGGCTTTCCTGATTAAAATTTGTTTGGCATGGCTGTTCCAAGTCTATTAGGCTTGACAGTGCGACAAATGTCACAATCCTGTGCACGGATGTGAATGGGGGGATGGGACAAATTGGAGCTAAGTTAATTTGGCTTTGTCACGCACACGTTGGTTCGCATATTTTGTTCGTTCCCCGAATGTTTTTATGCATTTTTTTTGTTGTGTTGTGTGTTGTCTTTTGTGTGAAATGAATTTTGTGAATTTCATGAGAAACTTATCCAAATGAGAGGGGGGAGTAGGAGAGTTTCTACCACAAAGCTGATTGTGGTCGACACTAGGAATTTGTGTAAAATTTTCTCAGAATCGGTACCTAGTTGCCTTTTAGGAATTTAAAGTCACAGCGTTTGTACATAATGCTCTTTGTTTTAAAACGGCTTAATTTAAGGCTCGTATGTGTAATCCTTTAAGAATATTTTGCATCATCTTCTTGATTCAGATTGGAGCAGGAAACTCTCTCGGATCAAGTTTCCAAACCCGATAGTCTTCAGAAATACATTCAAGAGTGTTAATCTCGTGACGAGTCCCGTAACGCATCCTTTTAGGTTCAACAAAAACTTAGTTCTGCTTCATTGTTTGACTCAGAAACAGTCCTAAATTGCCTACGTTGCAATTAGCAGTCTGATACTCCAACCTAACCTAACCTAGTTCTACTTTTTCTTCGGTAGGATTGGGGGTTAATTCCAGCTTTTACACTACCGACCTTAACCTGCCCGAAAATGCGAAAGACTTAGACTTAGAAAGCTAAAAAGAGTTTGAAAAAAAGGGCATCGATCGCCTTCTTTACTAAACTGGGGACTGAGACCCCAAATATCTCAGCTAGCTGCAGTGTCATAGAAAAACTAACACCAATGCGGATTCGTGCAAGACAGTTCTACCACACAGTTGCAACACAGACTGTGCGAATTGTAATAGAGAAGTATAGAGGTAGAAAGCCAAAACCTAAACTTAGCCTTCATAGACCTGGAAAAGGCATTCGATAGGGAACCCAGAAAGCTTTTGTACAACGCATACCGCGCTCATGTCGTCCCGGAATACTACAAAAAGTTGGTGGAGGATATGTTCTCAAGTACGACCCAAGTAAAGACTGCAGTAGGCACAACGAACGAATCGAGGGCAGAACTAGAGCGTTACCTTAATTGTTACATAGAATGGATCCCTCGCGAAAAATTAATGGACTGCGTATCAATCTTACCAAAACAGAGTATATGTCCGTACTGGGAGTGTGCGGGTCGAAATATGGTTAAGAGGAGGAAGAGACTAGGCGTGGAAGGCGTTTCTTAGAGAGGATGTACTAAAGTGAAAATTAAAATTATAATGCATGCCGTTAGCCTTACGTAGCATTCTGGACATTGGGTCGTGAAAACCATAGTTGTTGGGGTGGGAAACAAGGTGAAAGAGAGGTACGGACCTGAGGTTACGGGTATTGGTATTGAACGAGATCATTTCAGTCGATGTTACCAGCTAATAACTGAACAGCTTCGATTCGTAGAGTATGGATTTCGTAATACGGGGACCATACTTGGCTGGCATATTCAAGGAGAGGCCTTACGAAGGTGATGTAAAGGGAGTGAGTGAGGTATGGATCAGAGAATTCCTTAGACCAACGTTTCACAAAGCCGAGTGCAGAATTGGCTCTACTTTTGATGTTGTCTACATATGTGGGCACGGAAATTGAGTTTCGTATCACAGATAACGCCTAGACCGCGTAAAGATGTGACAATGGGAACAGGTTTGTTGCAGATAAAGTAGGGTCTGGGATATGGTGGGAGATGCTTGGGAGAGTATTAAGTCACCATGAGCTGCAAGCAATTTTTATAGCACCACTCTGAGAATCTTTTTTTTGAAGTAGGCGAGAGTCAGCGAGGCATGATATGTGCTTGCAGATTTTCATATCGTCAGCGTAGATCGATATGAAAGAATCTTTGATGATACAGTCAACATCATTAAATATTATTGATCCAAGATGGCTGCCTTGCGGGACTCCTGAGGTGGCTTTAATAGGATCGGACACGGAAGTTCGAAAAAGGACTTTGTACAGGGGATCTATCATGTAGGATTTCATCCACATAATGAACCACGGAGGAAAACCAAGAGCCTTGAGTTTTAGGAGAATTATTTACTGAAGTCGGTGGTAACAACATCAACTTCTTTGCCATTCTCCAGTGCCCATAGGGTTCGAGACACGAATTCTGTGACGTTGTTGATCTACCCTTAAGAAAGCCGTGTTGGTTGGGAGAAAAGATAGATTTGCAGTGCAAAAATATTGTATCAGACAATGCTTTCGAAGAGCTTGGGTGTGCAAGAAGGTTAAGCGATGGGACGGTAGTTGGATACTTCATTCTTGTGACCGTTTTAGTGGATAGGGATTATGAAAGAGTCTTTCCACATTTGGGGGGAAAACGCCCTACGAAATGGATAGTTGGAACAAAGCTGTGAGGGTTCGAGCGAGATCGTTAGCATATTTTTTTCAAACTATGGCGGGCAAACCATCAGGACCGGGAGAGTTATCTTCCTTGAGCCTGCTTATCTTGTCCACTACAAGTGGTAAGGTTATATCCAATCGAGACTAAAGAAGTTTGGCCACAGCTGTGCATATAAGAGAAAAAGTCTCAATCCGGTTTGAGGACGTGGACTGAGAACGATTGGTTGAAGAGCTTAGCGAACAAGTTTGCTATTGTCTTGGGGTCTGCTGAAGATGTCTTGAGAAAATTTAGAGTTGGTGGGTAGCTATCAGATTTATTCTTAAAGTTGATAAAGCGGTAGAAACTTTATGGATCAGCGATTAAGTTCGATTGCGTTCGGGCATTGTATACTCTACAAAGCCCTTATATTGCCAGTCTTGCTTTATGGAGCTGAATGCTAGACGATAAGTAAGAGAGGGGAGCAGATCTTGGGATCCTTCAAAAGAAAAATTCTCGAATATTTGGTCCTATCTCCGAAGAGGGCAAATGGAGGGGACGATGTAACTGCGAACTCTACGAGCTGTACAAAGATGTGGATATAGTCCGGAAGTAAGTCAAAAATCCGTTGACTGCACTGGCTCGGTCACATCGAGTGAAAGGACAAGAATGCTCCAGCTAAGAGGATCTTTGAATCCCAGCCACCTGGTTCACAAAGAAAAGGAACATCGAACCTCCGGTTTAAAGATAAGGCAATCGCGGACACCAGAAACTTTGTTCTAGTAAACTGGAAGCAGCGTGCCCGGGACCGTGAATGATGGAAAGCGTCATTAGTTCAGGCTCAGACCCTCCAAGGGTCGCTGGCCTGCCCTTTAACTTATCGAATGGTCACCAAATTGTTTACATGTTAAATAAAAGTCCCACACAATTGTTGTATAGAATTTCAGAATTTTTTTTAATTTATAAAGCCTCAAATAATTACTAAAGAACAGGCATCAGGCATCTCAATTAACTGAATCATTAAATTTTAATTAATTTAATTGCGTAAATTCTTATTGAAATATATATTGTGTAAACAACAATTAATTAAAATTAATAAATGCTATTGTGGAATTAAATATAAATAAGAGTCAATAGACACACCATAAGAGTCCAATTTAATTCAATGCGACGGCATGTTCCTCTTGTAAACAAGGAAATTGAGGACACAAGTCGTTGTTCAATCAATTGGTCCTTGATTTAAAGTCTGTCCCAAGGTTTTCAGTAATTCATTATTACAGTCTTCCTCTATGTCAGCATGCTGATGTGGAGAGACCACTTGATGGTCCTGGTCACTTCTACTTTTACCACTGCAGGTTGTTGACTATCTTATCGATGTAAGGACTTTAAAATAATTTTATTTTTCTTTACAGCTTAAACCGTTTTAATGACAATACTAGCAAAAATGACATCACTATCACTGAATCCGAAACACTTGACAGTATGTGAAGATGCGCCACCGAACAGTTTCGATCAATTAAGTCGAAGTCGTCCTAGGTAAGTTCTATTTGTCACAAGTCCATGGTTTCATAGAATTCAAGGAATTTTTTTCTTTCTTTCTAGATCTGAAAGAGCTTCCAGTTTGGCTTTGCCAAATAATTCACTACTGGATCTTTACGATAAGGAACAGGAGCAGTGTAGCTCTATTGCGTTATTGCCATCAAATGTTAATGTTGTTGTTCGGCGTCATTCTTCACACTGTTATCCTATGTTAGATGATAAACCCCAGGCCAGTACTTTACCCAAAGAGGAAACAAATCGAAAGCTTGATCTTAATCTTAGAACTGTTAGTCATAAATTGAGTCATCCAGTTACAATAAAGGTGAGTTTGAAAACCTTTATCAAAATTCAGCGGTATCTTTTGGTTACCCAGCTTAAGATTGAGGGTCTACAAGGGAAATCACACAGAAATAATTCACACACCCAATACGGGAGTCATTAATGGCATGTTTGCTGGGTTTGCAACGAAAAATGTTGTTCCACATCCTGCAAAACTTTAAGATTAAAGTTCGTTTCGTTTTCATTCCAGTCTTTCGCTCGGCTCGGCTTTATACTCACTTTCTTACTTATCAGGCTTGCGACCTTGGAGGGTTTGAGCTTGAACTAATGGCGCCCCAGGCACGCTGCTTCCAGTTTAGTTGACCAAGGTTTCTGGTGTCCGCGATTGCCTAATCTTTAAACCGGAGGTTCGGTCTTCCTTTTCTTCGTTAACCAGATGGCTGGGGTTCGAAAACCCTCTTAGCTGGAGCATTCTCATCCAATAGCTCGACGCCAGTAAAGTTGACGGATTTTTGCTTTTCGGACTACATCCACATGTTCTCCTTCATTGGCCCTCCTCGCAGACAGGACCAAATATTTTGAAGGATCCCAAGATCTGCTCCCCGGTCTTACTTATCGTCCAGCATTCAACTCCATAAAGCAAGACTGGCAGGATCAGGGTTTTGTAGAGCATAGTTTTGAACATTTGACTTAGAAGTTTGAACCCTATCTGTTTGGACAAACCGAGGTAGCAGCGGTTGTCTAAGGTTATCCTTCGTCGAATCTCCACAAGTGTGTCATTTGTGGAGTCGTATGCTGTCTTATGCTGCTTTGAAGTCGATGAATTGATGGTGAGATGGTTTTTTCCAAGATTTGACGAAGTGTGAAGATTTGGTTTACCGTCAGTTTGCTGGGTCGGAAGCCACACTGGTAGGTGCCGATGAGTGTTGTTGAAAACAACTTAAGTTGTTCACACAGGATCTTGTAAGCTACATTAAGCAGAGATATGCCTCGGTAGTTCTTACAACACATAGGATCGCCTTTCTTGAAAATGGGGGCAGATAGAGCTGATAATCCAGTCGTCGGACATCCTTTCGTCATCCTATACTTTGCAGATAATCTGGTGCATGCTCCTTACCAAAACATTACCACCAACTTTGAAAAGCTCTGACTGTAATCCTTCCGAGCTGATTGTTCTTCAGCTTTTGAATGGCTGTGCCGACTTCCTCTAGGCTGGGTGGGAGAACTCCTTCATCAACTGGAGTTGAGTTTTCTTCATACCCTATCCCTCTCTCCTGGTCATGCCCAGCTGTTGGAAATGCTGCTCAAATAAATTCACGATTCCCTGTGGGTCGGTGACAAGATTATCCTCACTGTTTCGAAGGGCCTGAGTTCCTAGTCTGTAGCCTGCATTTCTCCTGCTCTCTTCGATATCCTTGAGCTGGGAGACTGCGAGGGCACTTTTTTTCGCAGTATCTTTTTCACCTCACAATGGATCCGTAAAGATCCTCTTCAACCTATCTACCTATTCTCCACCCTTCTTCTGCCTTCTTTACTTATCCCACGTTGCCCGGGTTGTTCTTTGCAAAACCTTCTTATATGCTCCATCTGTTGCCTTCTTCTTCTGCATGAACTCCTCATTATACCACGGATTTCTTGTCGGGGGTGGTTGGTAGCCTAGAGTCGTTTCGACTACTTTCTGAATAGTAGTGCAGCATTGTAACCACATGTTGTTGGCATTTGTGGTAGGCAATGGCATATTTCTGTCCAGTTGCTCTCTTCACTCACAGTGCCTACAAATTGGTAGGAACTGCATAAGACACCATCGACTGAACAAGCTTTTGCTCGGAGCAGCCTTATTGTTGCCTCAGTTTTCGTGAACTACTTTTTTTTTTCTACACAAACATTCCAGTCCAGTTGGTGTCAATCCTCATCTATAGATACCTGTTTCTACTGTGACTGGTTCCTTAGGCTTCCTGCTGCTGATTAACAAAGGTTCTGTTAAGATTTCAGCCAGTATTTTACAATCCAAAAAGTGGACCTACCACCGATTCCTTTGGAACACCGCCATCGTCGGTAGTAGAAATAATAGAAGTCTTTCGATTCTTGTCCCTTTACAGGCAGAACAAGTGATAAATTCCTACATGAAGCCTAAGGTGTCAACTCACTCTACGCATTTAATATATGTGTACATACACGATTTATTTTGGAAGCCTTTAACTTTGCCTTTGAAAGCGCATGGCTGCTGAAAGAGGGCAAGTACTGTCTTCTCTCGAGCGAACTATTGGTAGAAGGTAACCTTGGAGCACCTTGATGCTCATAATACTTGCGTCTTTTTAATGTCTTTCCTTCGGAATTCTCCAAACCTTGTCCACTGCACTTGTTATGAATAATTCCAACTGGTCCAACAAATGAATCTGTTGCAAGGTTCATGGGATGTAGGCGTTTGTGTTCGCTGAGAAAAAATTCAATTAGTGCTCTAAGGTTGATCCTATTTTTTGGTGTGTTGAGCCAGGCTTCTCTGGATTCTGGCATGCAAAGACCCCTTGCAAGTCTTGTGAAGAGTGATTTGCTTTCCCCATAAATTCAGGTCCAATGAATCTTGTTATTACACCGTGTTTTGGCAGTGAGTCGGCTTTTTCATTGTTCTTAGCTAGGTCCGAGATCACACTGCGGGTGTCTAGGACTAGTTTGGATTTGATAATGGGCAAGGCGAGCGCTTTAAGGATGAAGATGAATATGGTTCTCCCCAAGGTGTGTTAGAAGACTGATTAAATAGCACACACTGATTGATGGAAAACACTGACTGAAAAGTTCGCACATGATGATTGTCCAAAAATTCCGGATTCAATTCCTGTTCCCATTTTGAATCCGTCCTTATACCAGACGAGGTCAGAAGGTGATGATTGGGGTTTGCGGTTCTCTCAGTCTTCCTTGGTCGGGATAACTATTGAGAAGTTTTTGCTGAAAAAGTGTTCGGATAGCATGTCATCTGGAGGCATGCTGAAGATCAGTTAATGGTCCAGTGTGTCAAGCGGGGATAAGTGTCCCCCTCTATAGGACTTTCAGTCGAAATTGCTCGAGTGAAAGAGCCGATGGATGCCTAGCTTGACTTCCATTCGTATGAAGTTTTGTGGTGGTGGTACGACAAAGATGACATTGGAGTTGTGCTAAGGCACCCTGTCATGGAGGTTTCGGCTAGACGTTTGCCGCGTTCTAATTTTCTTACTGTGGTACGCTTGCGTATGAAATCATCAGACTGACGATCAGTGTATATAGCCAGAGTATCATCTTTGGTTGTACTCCCCAATGCTCTCACGCTGAGAATGGCATTCATCAGTGATCGTGGATGTCCAGCTTAATGGAGACGCAAGAAGAGCATTTCCTCGTATAAGTTTATCAACGATTTTTTCCATGCTTTCGAGTATAAAAGACATGAGACTTAAAGGATTGAAAAAGTTTTGGTTGCTGTCCAGATTTCTGCCCGCCAGGATAGATATTTTACTGTTCCCCATTTCCATGTTTTTGGCAGATGTCCATGAGCTAAACTGCAACTAAAAAGCTTATATAGACTGGCTGCTATAATGTCAGTTCCCTCCTGTAGTAGTACTGGAAAAATTCCATCCTCATCTGCCGCTTTAAATGGCGGTGGTTTGGCACATGGTTCTCGCAAGTTTCCAGTCTTCCCTGGACGGTATCCAAGTCGGTTCTACATTGTGTAGACGGAAGTGAGATATTATAAACTCTAGAGAAGCAGGCGCTTCCTCTCTGTTTTCAAGGAGAATCTGATTCTGACCTGTAGTTACCTAGAAATGTCGCGTCTTTCAGCGACCTCGTTTAAAAACTTGCGGCATCGCTTTACCAACTTGGATTGTGGGTGATTCTAAGGCTTTTGCCCACTTCCCTTAGTCTAAGTTTAGTTTTAACTACCTTGCCGTCAGTCAAAGTCGCTCCCTGCATCTCAGTCATGCTTAAAAAATAGATTCCTTTCACCAGTCCATTTATTCCATCCAGTCCATCCTGTTTCCAGTTCCTTCTCCGCATTAGGTCATAAGTTAACAGAACACACACCCAAATATCACATCTGTATTGAAGGAACTTGCCATTAGTAACCATGATAAGTGCCTTCTTAAACTCTGAAGAACAAAAAAAAAGGTCTACAGAATCCAGTACAGTACTTATGTAACCTTTTGGACACATAAGATTTGTTTGTCTCGCCAGTGAGTTCAAGTGAAATCGCCTCTGTTGAGTGGCCTGGTCACCCTCCCCAATAATAAAAATAAGATATTAGAATAAATTCAATAAATTCAAGACATCTGTACACGTTTGCAAGGAATGAAAGCAATTAAGGTGCGTAGGGGATACAATAAGGAAGAACCACCCTTGTTATATCAGCATTCATAGGTTTAGGGGTGTGTTGTATCATATACAGATGAATAGCATTAGAGAGTTGGATAGGGTCCAATTCACACATAACTGATGTATGGTGTGCACATGTGTCACTGTTTTCATATGGTCCAATGCAGACATGCTCGCGCCACGCCTATAAAGGTGACACATGTCCTTCACAACACCACCACCATACACCACTTGTGTGTGAATTTGGCCTAAAGTTCCTCTTATTACCACGAAGTTCAAAATTTCTAATACATTTCCATTCGTTTCGTTGCAGGCGATTGAACAAAACAATAAATCCAATCCCCTGCCACCACCCATACCGAAGCGCACTTTCCGGGGTAAACTATCGTGGAATATTGGACGTAATGACACGAGCTACAACCAGAACAAAAACCTAACAGCAAACGTGCAAAATCATCATAAACAGAACTTCGAACCGAACAATAGCTATAGCTTTTGTCCCATTTTAAAGGCGCCCATATCCTCCTCGTCAACGGCTATGTACAGCTCGTATCAGAGCGACAATGGCATGGATATATCCCAGCAATGCATCTACAATGGTATTTCTCCGAACGAGCAAATTTCCGATGACGATAGGATGAGCCTGGAGAATTCGGTTTTCGACGAATCAATATCCACACCCTCCAAGGTAATCCTGTCGGGTGGTGGTGGCATCATCACCAAAGCATCCAGCATCGGCAATGGTTCTACGCGCAGCATCCCCGGCAGCATTAAGTCCGGAGGAAGACCGACTCCACCCAATGGTTTTGCTTGCAATACATCAAACGATTTATGCACAGTAAACAATTGCACTCGACGAGCAAATCGATCATCGGGCGATTCGAATAAATCGCAAGCAACATCCGACACAGGCTACATGTCCAGCAATGGCAGTGAACGGAATCCATCGGATTTTCGTAGTCGATTCTCGTCGGTGGACACTCAATCATCGCTGGACAGTTGTTTAACTGAGAAAACTATTGATTCGCCACTGTCAAAGGATTCATTTAAAATTGACTCGACGAATGGAACTCCGACACAGACTGGCAATGAGTTCGGCAACAATAGCAACAGCTTTGTGAATGCCAACTCAAGTGGAATGACCGCAAAAGTTAATTGCACACCTGGCGGTGCCAAACAATTGCCAGCTGTTCCATTGCGTAAACAATTTTCCATACCTCCGAAAATCCCTCCACCAGTACCGCAGACAAATGGCAGTAGATCGGCATCAACATCTACTGCGACTTTAACACGTCCTATACCGCCTACGCCTCCAAGTCGTTTACACCAACAAATGAATGGGGATATCCCAAATCGAAATGTGGGTCAATTCTCTCCTGGTGAGGATGGTTCGGCAAAAGCACTTACTATACGCAACAAGCTGACAAAACACAAACCACCGCCAATAGTTTACCCCAAGCTGCATCAGCGCCAGGACTCTAGTTTGTCCAGTGATAGTTTTTCGATGACCTCAAGTCCGGGTTATAATTCGAAGAGTTTGATGGAAGCACCATTGATACAGAGCTCCTCTTCGAAGGCCAACAAGACGGGTATTCGTCATCAGGATTCAAGTGATAGTTTTGGCATGACAGTTGCTGCAACACGTTACAACAATAGCCAAGGAAGTAAGGTTAACTTTCGACAGGATTCCACCTTGTCCAGTGATAGCTTTAGTCAAACCTCAAGTCCTGGTTACAATACGAAAATTATGGAAGCTCCACTGTTGCCGTCAATGAAGAGATTTTGCAATGGTAAGTGTTTTGTTTGATAAATTGTTCTTTGATTAGATCCTTCATGAAGGTCTTGGAGTGAACGAAGCTATTCATCTAAGCCTGGGTAAACGAGGTCTGTTTACATATTTTAGCTGTTATTTCAAACGAAATGAAGAAAAATCAAGTGCTGTACTGAACAGGCTGTTCATTGGTTGGAGTTGCCACTGAGTAGAGACAGGAACGATACATACAGGCCTAGTTAAAACTGCTGAGATCATTGAAAATGTTTTCCCCCAGAACGGCTTCCCTTCAATTGCCGTCAACGCCTTTATGACAGCTCACTGGTAACACCCCAAGATATTGATTTGTGTAACTCAAACCCAACAGCCTGACTGATTTATTGAAGACATTCTTATCCGTGTTGACTTCAGCCCTTTGCACATCTTCTTCTCGAAATTTGGTCCACTTTTCGAGTAGCTGCAGGATGCAAGTTGCACATTGTTGAAACTCCAGTCTTTAGAAATAGTTCCATGCACCCAAACTTCCTTACTATGCTCGATAACAAGACATTACCTCAATTGGATCCTTCGACTTTGTTGTCCTTAAAAGTTGTAGTGCCTTCTTTCAAACTTGGAGGGGGGAGCAACCAGCAACCCTCGTCAAATTGGTGACAAGAGTCTGCTTACCGGACTTGAAGCCAACTGCCAATTGCTTAACTTTCTTATAAAATCTCCGGATGTGTTAAACTCTTCGACATTCTTGAGCTAAAAGACTGCATAGGTCGTCATTTTTGTGGCGGAAACGATCTTTACTTCTAGTCTTCCAGGTCGATACTCTAATCTGTCGAACCCTTAAAAAGGCCACAACCAGCTAATTATCATCCGATTCGATGTGGATTCACTTTTCATGAAAGCACAGATTATGGGTAGGTAGGTAGAGGTGGCGGTCCAACAGAACCCAAATAGCACTAGGAAGTGCCTTTTTGTTACCACGACTCGTGTGACCTGATTGAAGATGTGAGACGGTCGGGAGTGCCTAGATACAGCCTGTGGGATTTAGAAAACGGATAAGATCTCATATCCTTTTACCCGAGATGTGACTGGACGCGGAAGTAAGGATGCCGCAGAAGGGTTCGGCACCTATGTACCTTTCTGAAGAGCTTATCTTGGGAAGTTGATCTGCAATTTCATTGCCTTCAATCCCTCTGTGTCCTGGTGCCCACCAGAGCTTGACTTCATTTCGCTTTGAGAAGTCTTGGAGAGTATTGAAGCAGCTTAGAACGACCTTTGAGTCAAAGTAGTGGGAACTCAGTGCTTTGAGCGCTGCTATCGGTGAATATATTGATGGCTACCCCCTTTATACCGGAGTCGAGAATAATAGTGGCGCGGGTATCGATGGCATGTAATTCCGCCTGAAAGACGTAAGGACACATTCCGAGTGCCTTTGAGACTTTGTGATTAGGGCCATAGATACCAGCACCAACACCGGAGTCCATCTTTGAATGGTTGGTTAAATGCACCCAGTCTGGCTCTTGCTAGTGCCGGACGTTTGTAGAGGGAACTGGAGAGAGTTTCCTTCTACTTTTGGAATACCTAGTTTGGCCGCATGATCTCAAATTTGCCAATGCCCCGTGGTTATCCCCATTATTCCGGCGATATCTGGGAGGGTTCTGCTTAGGAGATCTATTATTCTGTAAGTCTTCCTTGATATGTCATAGTTGATTTACCCCCTTCAGTGAAGGTTGACCTTCTGCAGAAAGTGTGAGTGGATTTGTTCTTTTACCACTCCTAGCGGGATATAGACCCTTGCCGCAAATGAGCCGTGTAGAGCTGAGCCCTGCTTGACCAGTTCATCTGCTTGCTCTTTTCCTTTTATGCCACTATGCCCTATGTGTGACCCTAAAGCGCCCAAGCAACGGGCAAGCTTGTTCCGGCACTCCTGTACCTGTTTGGAGGATATGGTAGCCGAGTTAATAGTTTGGCTATCTATGAGGATAACAATGTTTTGTTTGCGCGTTGTGTCACGCCCGAGTTGCATACAAGTCTATCGAATTGCCAGTAGTTCCGCCTGAAGGACGCTGGCAAAATCCGGCAAGGGGGATATTTTCAGTGATTCCGAGTAGACATCGGCCCCCATATCGCAGTTCATCTTTGATCCGTCGCTGCAGATGACCGTGTCGAAGTCCTTCGTCTTTTTTCAACCGAGCTCTGGTGGAGAATCCTACATGGAAGTTTGGGTGTGATGTAGTCGGTTGGGAACGTGACGATGCTAGCTCCCAGATTCTTTGAGTCTGACTGCGGTGCATAGTGCGGTATTTTTTGTGTATATGCCGAGAGGCAGAAGCACAGTAAGGGTATCCGTTTTGCCCGACCTCAATGCCCCTGTGGTGCCTATCCCAGGTGTTCTTTGGAATCTTTTACTCTGCGAGTGAACCATTCAAGATTGAGGTACATCTGGCTAGTGCATCTGCTTTCTCATTCTCTTCTATGTTACAATAACCGGGAATCCAGAGAAAAGTGGTATTAAACCGAGCGCTTACTTTGAGTAGCGCATGGTATGCTTCAGCTATTTAGTTTAAACCAATCCAGGACTTGAATTTCATGCATTTCTTTTTTGTATCCTTTTTCAGTTCCCACTAAACAACAAAAGTTCCAAAATGAAACAATTGAAGAACTTGAACAAACCGTTCCTACATCGCCAATTACAAAGAGCGTCTCCACTCCAGCTAGTCTACAAACGATAGTCCGTTTCCAAAATGGCACATCAAATATGTCACTCCAGCATAGAGTAAGTATACAATTTATTATAAAGGCCGTCCCTACTAAATATACCACAAAGCAACAAATAATTTTCTAACGCGTAGATCCGGTCTTCTCTCGAGGAGCAGGGAGCATCAACAGAGTCTGCGCGGCATCCCCCGACTTTGCAGGAAAATCTCTCGTTCGCAATGAACACCAGATAGATGAAATCTCAATCCATGCTTTGGAAACTCTTTTCTCAGTCGATGAAGTACAGATATAGGGAGTATGTACATAAGTGATGCATATGTTGATCCAGGAAGTTCCCAAGAGGGAACCTACTTTTTCAAACATTAAGAGCTAAAATCAGGTGTTCCTTCCTTCGTTCGCGGATTATTATAGCTGCCTCTCTTGTTTCTGTTCTCCAAAGAACCATCCTCCCCTGATAGCTTGATGATCTACCGTCTAAGTCACTATCTAAGACGTTCCTTACAAATGAATACCTACAGCAAATCTGCCAATATATTTGGCGCTGTTTGGAAAATCTTAGAAAAAATGACTTCAAGTCCTACCACGTTATAGCCTTTGAGTGCTTTGATCGCGATTCCAGTGTTGGGTAGATGTTTGTAGCTCATTTGGATTCGAGACCATGCATGTCGCCTAAATGCTTGTGAAGGAGTACTCTTTTCAACTTCTAGGTCGACGACCATCAATCGACGTCTCTTTACAGGGTATTGCTTGAAACTTTGATCACCTATACGTCAAGAAAATCGAAATCAAGGTATGCTCCTCGCTCGATGCAATCCAATAGTTCCACGTGCCAAACAATCTTCCAACAGATTTTCAATAAAACGCTCTTAAAATGCAACAATATGTGTCATCACCAGACACTGGCGAGGAGAGTAGCCTCCATTTCATATGCACCAGCCTCCAAGTCAAAATTTGGCATCTCATACATATCTGTGGCCACAAGGAAAAACAACATAAGTCACACACAACACAAGCCGACTCATATGTTGTTTTTCCTTGTGACCACCGATATAATCTTCAACTGTCTCCTACTGTCTGCTTCGAAGCTTCAATTGATTCAACGAGTAGGTTGGAGAATCCCACCTGAAATCATGGTATCACAATGGATCCCTTTTGGTGTAAGTATGCTAACACATGCTGGCTGCCACTAACCCTTAACCTTGCCTTCAGATCAAGCCATGTAGACCTCCTTTTTTTCTATGCAGGGAATGTTCGTCTACCATCCTTGTAAGTCAGTACTCATCTCTTTGTGCTCCTGTTTTTTGCTATAGCGCTTTGCTTGCTTATTTGCCTTATTTGTGATCCTCTTTCTTTGAAATCACCCACACTATCACAAAGCTTCATGAATCTCCTGGACTTTGGAGGCAAACTCTCGTATGCACCAAGCGCTCCAAGCCATCAGAAGTAGTTTCTTTTCGTAAGATCGCTGAGCAGAGAAGTAGATAGAAACTAAGTTCGATGTTTGGGCCAACTAGCCCATTGGTAGGCTCCTGAAACATCTGGATATAGCCGGGTTGTGCTCGTACTTGTTTCTTTGTGGTATTAGTCTTGGTTAAACGAATTTTATTTAAATAACTTATTTCTCATTACAGATAATCAATCGGCGAAAAAGTTCAAACCCTTATGTAACCAATGGTCGGTTAAAGTTCCGACTATTCCAAATCCTATTAAATGCTTTTGCACTCTTGGCAATTGCAGGTAAGTATCAGTTGCTGCTTGGAGCATCTCAAAAAGAAATGCTTATAAGTTTCAACAGGATTTTCAAGGAAAATGCACCCTACCCCGTTTTATGTATCGCAATTAACCTCATTCGGACTGAGTGTGTCTGTATCGCGTGTACCTTTTCCAATTAAAATTTTAAGTCAAAAACGACTTAAAAGCAGTAACATACATTTTCGATGAACCGCTTATCCTTTAAGAGGGTTGCAACGGTAGGATGCTCAAGAAAACTTTCTATACTAATCCACTGACTCCATTTCATCAAGAGGAGTCTCCAGAGCCAGATGGGTTCAGGAATGATGTAGGATTCGATTCAACCATCTCATCCTAGATCTGGGAGGACCCAAAGCTGACCAAATCATTCGCGACTGATTCTCAAGTCTCTCAGTATAAGACATTCTCCACCACGGCTACGCTGTCCACATAAGTACGTCAGTGATAAAAAGGAGAAGTATGTCCAACGCCCATAGTGAAAGGCATCAGTTTCTACAGTTCCTATATTAAGTTCGAATGACCCATAGCAGGGCACATTCATTCCAGAGCCTGTCTCAAGGTACCCGATCGCATGCTACTACCAGGCCTTCCCAAACACCATTCTGCTAAAATGAAAGCAGTTTAGCCAATCCCCTAACCAAAGCTCAACTAAAGTCTTGGAACGCCTCGCTTTTTAAAAAGAAGGACAATTCCTGTGGTGATTCCAGTCGCTGGGTATTGCACTTTACTGACATTCGAACGCAATTGCACTTCGTCTTTACTCACTTACTTATCAAGGGTCGCTCCCTTGGAGAGTCTGAACCTAAACTTATGCTGCTTTCCATCCGTTACGGTCCCAGATACGCTGCTTCTAGTTTACTAGACCAAGGTTTCTGGCGTCCACGATTGCCTGATATTTAAACCAGATGATCAGTGGCTGGGATTCGAAGACCGCCTTAGCTGGAGCTTTCTCGTCCATTTGCTGGATGTGGCAGTGGCAGTGCAGTCGACAAATTTTTGTTTTCCGGACTACAACCAGATCTTCTCCTCCATTCGCCCTCCTCTCAGACAGGACTAAATATTCGACGTAGAATTTTCCTTGAAATCTAAGATCTGCTCCACTGCCTTACTTATCGTCTAGCATTCAGCTCAGTTCAGGGTTTTGTAGAGCATGATTTTGGACCTTCGAGTTAGGAGTTTGGACACTAGCTGTTTGGACAAACCGAAGTAACAGCGGTTGCTTAAGGTTATCTTTGTCGAATCTCCACAAGGGTGTCTGCTCCGAGGTAGATGAACTCATTCACTTACTCAAAATTATAGCTATCGATTGTCAAGTTCTGCCCCAGACGGTTTTCAAAAGATCGGTTTTTGGCCATAAAAGCTTCAACGGGTCATGATGTCGATATCGTCTGGGTATCCCAGCAGCTGGATGGATTTGTTAAATATAGTGCCTTCTGTGGTAACGCCTTTCACACTATCTGCTTCAGCACAAGATCAAAGAATTCACACAAAAGCGCGTCTCCTTGCCGAAATCCGGTGCACGTTTGGAGGCTCTGTTCCCAAACTGAATTGTGAATTGCGAGCTCTCTAGCGTGGTGCAACACAACCGGATCAGTTTTCTCGGGATCCCGAACTCAACCATCACGTTACATAGTTCGGTACGATGACTCCTATCGTATGCAGCTTTAAAGTCAATGAAGAGATCGTGAGTATCGACTTGGAACTCGTTGGTCTTTTCTAGGATTTGCCGCAAGCACTTTACCAGCCCCCCTTCATCTTTACCTACTCGTAAAGCCTTGATCATTTCTTTCAGGATTCCATCTACACTCTCAGATTTGTTAGCGATTTGATCGCCAAAGCGACTTCCTTTACCGTAACTG
This sequence comes from Criorhina ranunculi, assembly GCA_951813785.1. Lineage (NCBI taxonomy): Eukaryota > Metazoa > Arthropoda > Insecta > Diptera > Syrphidae > Criorhina > Criorhina ranunculi. The sequence goes on from OX638384.1 coordinate 34,474,970, forward strand.
CCATCTTGAGTGCTGTTCGAGATTGAGGTGCTCTGAAAAGTGTTGCAAAAGAGATCCTCTCGCTAAAACATAACACAGTCTACGTTATGTCGTTAGACTTGGTTCAATCAAAGTCTCAGCGATTGGACCTTATCGTGAGCCAATTTCTCAAGTTCTAGTTGCAGTGTAGTTCTACGCATAAGCCTGTCTTCCTCTTTCGATGACTTCTATGCAAGGTCCAACTTGAAAAACTGTAAACCTTTAAAAGTACACATATACAATGTCCTTGTTTTCCGTCCATGTAAAGTGGCTTCATCAGGCCCCTCTCTAACTCCTCTTGCTAAACTTTCCTCTTAAATGTTTTCCAGGTGGCTTAGCTGCTTACTTCAATGCCTATCCAACAATAAAATTCGTCAACAAAACAATAATCAATACCATTCGAGTCGAGGAAGTTTCCGAATTCGGTAGGTGAACCCCTCCTAACCACACAAACATTTAAGATCTTAACTAGGGTTAATCTCTGTTGAATAGGAAAAAATCCAGCACCCGGCACTTGCTTACCTATAATTGTGAAATTTTGTCAAGGACCCTTAATCCCATACAACTATACTGTGTTCCCCAATTATATTGGACACTTTGGCCAACTGGAAACCCAAGTGGTGAGCAATGAATTCAGTTTGATTCTTTTTTTCTGAAAATATCTTACACTTTGTATAACGAACTAGGATCTGGATGCGTATGATGCTCTTGTTGATGTACGTTGCTATGAGCTGGTATCGTTGTTCTTGTGTACACTGTTTGTTCCGAAGTGTGGATCGACGGGATCGACAGTACCTCCCTGCAGGACACTCTGTACAGAAACAATGCGACGCTGCGGCTTTTTCTTTGACGTTTTCGGACTTAGCCTGCCAGAGTATTTGAATTGCAATCTATTCAAGGACTTTGACAATTCCGATGAATGCGTTGGTCTACAGCAAGTGCGAGATGTTATGATAGCTGCCCGTAACCCAGGTAAGGATTCTTTTAAAACGAGTTTTTTTCTGTTTCTAACTTTGCTTTGTAGTCTGTAGTGGTTTCGTATGTGATCAGACACGTTGTATTCCAAATGATTACGTCTGCGATGGCCACTTGGATTGCATGGATCAGTTGGACGAGGCAAAATGTGATCGCTGTGATTCCGATTCAATTTACTGCGGTGAAGATCGTTGCATGAACTCTAAGCACATTTGTGATGGCATCATTGATTGTCCTTATGGTCAGGATGAGCGGAATTGCAGTAAGTATCACATTCGTCTGTCAAGACCTTCTTTGTAGCCATATCTACTTCTAGTTCGACTGAGTGAACGCAATGGTGACTTGGGCAAAGGAGTTCTTGAAGTTTTTCGTTTTAGTTCACACAAATGGAGTCCAGCGTGTGTGAAAAACTGGGATCGTTCTGTATCACCGACAGCTGTGTGCTCCATGCTTGGTTATAGTTCCGTAAATGCAACCAGTGTTGTTACCCAAAAGACCCATCGGCCACTCTTGACTTCGGTTAATGTTTCTACTGACATTTGGAAAATGTACTCCAAGAAAAGGTCGAACCTAATGAAAGAATTCTCCAGCTGTACCCCTGAGGAAGATTATCCAATTGCTGAGTTGACTTGTGCTAATTTTGGTAAGTTCGGAACTCACCACAAAGTCTGTTGAAAGATTGAAATGATTTATGTCCCTTAGAGTGCGGTAAAGTACGGCGGGAAAAATACAAACCTGCAAGACGTATTATTGGTGGATCAGCTGCTAATCCAGGTGCCTGGCCCTTTTTGGCCGCAATTCTAGGTGGTCCCGAGAAAATATTCTACTGTGCTGGTGTTCTAATTGCCGATCAATGGGTTCTAACAGCTTCGCATTGCATAGGAAAGTAAGTCTAATAAAGCTTGGAACGTATTTAAGAACCAAATGAATACTTTTCTTTTCAGTCATACTCTGATAGATTTGGATGATTGGACTATACAGCTTGGAGTTACACGAAGGAACTCTTTCACATACTCTGGACTAAATGTGAAAGTTAAAAATGTTATACCACATCCCCTGTACAACACTCAGATTGCTCACGATAATGACATTGCTTTATTCCAGGTGAGTTTGACATCATTCCCTGTTCCTTATTCCATTAAAGGATTCCACGAGGGCATCGAGGGCAACAAATCAACTGAAAAACTTGTTAAATAAAAATCTCTGCTTTCCTTTTATAAAAGCACGCAACAAGACCGGGCCTCTTCTCAACTGGTTTCTGTAGGACCTGAAGTGCGTCTATAAGGAGGAAGAGACATCTTAGAAAAGGAGGAGAGTATTCTTCACATTCAGTGCAAGTGTCCTGCTCTCTTCTTCAAAAAAAAGCTCCTTTAACACCCTCTGTGATCGGATAAATATAAATTATAATTGTCTCCCATGCTTCATCCTTGACTCCAAGTAGATTGACGAACAGGTTGGAGATTGTCGTCACAATTGATTCCTTTCGATCTAAGTGTGCTGCCTCGCTGTGAAAGAAGAAACATGCCGCTAGCAAAAGATTTACTTCACCCATTGCCAGCTGAGGAGAAACGCAAGCACAAGCTTAAGCGTTTGGTCCAGCACCCAAATTCATATTTCATGGACGTCAAGTGCTTAGGATGCTACAAGATAACCACTGTCTTTACTAAAGACTCTTTTTTCATGCCCAAGGAATCGTTGTGTGCGCTGGTTGCTCAACGATTATCTGCCAGCCAACTGGTGGACGAGCAAAACTCATAGAAGGCTGCTCATTCAGGAGGAAGCCCCACTAAGGGTATAGCCCTTAATTCTTGGACATAAATATGTATAAAGCTAGTCACTAAGTTTTTGGAAAATAAATCTTGAAAATCTTGTCCAGGTTCTACTCCCAAAAGCGTTTTCTGTACCCTAGGAGTCGACGCTTTCGCAGAAGGATGTCCACGTCTTCCTTTTCCCGATATGCTTTCCAATTATAGGTGATGAAAATGTCCAAGCTTTTATTTTGAGATCGCTACGCTCTTTGTTTCACTAAGGCACGTCACTAGACTTTAGCTTAAAAGGAGCCTCAGTTTTTTGTTTAGATTTTAATATTGAGTGACAGGGCTCCAATCAATATGCCACCCTTTAAATATAGCGATCAAAACTTATATTGGTAAGCTTTGGAGACAAGGCTTCTTAGAAAGAAAATTTAGAAAGGGCTATTGTCAAGCATGTGAAGTATTAAAATTGTAACCCAGGACAATCCGAAGTTCCTTGAAATTTACTGACAATCGCTGGTGAGGCTAATGGGGAATCTTCTACCACTTGAGTATCTCTCTTCTGGGGTCTCTCATTGGGGGTAATCCGAAGTTCCTTGAACAAATTTACTGACAATCGCTGGTGAGGCTAATGGGGAATTTTCTACCTCTTGAGTATCTCTCTTCTGGGATCTCGCATTGGGAATTCAGCTTAGATCAACAGTGCATATAAAATCTGTGATGTGAAAGCACACTTTTATTGGCTTCTTCTTAAGATTGATGCCCTGGGTTGAGCTTGGTTCTACTTTGATTTTGCCTAGACACATCTCACACAAAACTTTATTTAATTAAAGCTTTCCACACGTGTGTCATTTCATGAACACTTATTACCTGTCTGCCTGCCACCACCGGGGCTTAAGCAACTTAAACCAGGAGAACTCTGTACAGTGATTGGATGGGGAAAACGAGAGGATAAAAATCGTAAGTAACAATGTGTGTCTGGAATTCGTAACCCTTTGTTTCTAGAATCCATATCTTTAGCTAAAGCAACGTACGAGCCAATTGTAAATGAAGTTCAAGTACCAGTCATCCGGAGGCAACAATGCGACGAATGGTTAGACAATCTTACAGTTTCTGATGGTATGATTTGTGCAGGATTCGAAGAAGGTGGCAAGGATGCATGTCAAGTACTTAATCCCTTCAAATGTTTCTTTTCAAAAATTGTATTTTGAAATTTTTTTTAATTTACAGGGTGATTCAGGTGGACCACTTTTGTGTCCATATCCGGGGGAAAAAGACAAATGGTTTGTCGGTGGCATAGTCTCCTGGGGTATTATGTGTGCTCATCCAAAATTACCCGGTGTTTATGCCAATGTTATCAAATATATCCCATGGATTCTAGAAGAAATTCAAAAATTCTCCAAACCCCATAAACCACCCGAAGCCAGGGGCAGCAATAGAAGTTCAAATAAAATCACCGGCTATGGAAACCGAAGTCCAACCGACATAGATTATTATAATAGTTATGAGAAACCATAGAAAAAGCTTAAAGACAATAATTTTAGCTTTTTACGGAACACAAATCCCTGAAACAAGTCCTAACAACACAATTACGTATTAACACAAGCTAGACGAAACAATCAATGTCAATTTTTCGAATTTATTTGATGCAAAATTGCATAAAAAAAAAACAAAATGTATCTCCAGACAAAACATCTCTATATCAGTCGATTAATTAAACCATATCGTTGATATATTATCAACTATACAATTATTTTTTGGACAAAAATATCAACAAGAATAAAACATACATATTTTCTACAAAAGAAAATCAAAGAAATATTTACTTGGGAAATCAAAACACTACATATACATATGTTCCCTTTAATGAATATCATTATAAAAGAAACTTGACAATAATTTAAAAAGCAAGGAATAATGATAATAATTTTGTAGTGTTCATTATTTTTATATAAAAAAAAAACAAAAATACAAAACAATTAAAGAATTTTTAGAATTCAAAAAAAAAAAAAACTTAGATATAACCAATGAAATATCAGACAATACTAAAAGTCAAAAAAAAAAATTGACATAAATTTTAAGACAATAAAATAATAAATATTTATATATTATATAACTTGATATAGAATGTTCAAATGTTGTGAAAAATAAAAAATAAATGCATATTTATACAATATGAAAAAAAAAAGCTATAAAATACTTCTAAATAAAACATATACATATATTTAAAACATTTATAAGACAAATGACAAATAATCTATACTTAATAAATATCAAAAAAAAAAAAACAAAAATGTATTATTTTTATACAAAAAAAAAGACAATTAGTAAAACAGTAACATATTAAGAAAAGAAAAATAGTATATTTGCTTTTATTTATTGGAACATGTTGTATTCTTTATCAGAATGAATGTTTAATAAAAAAAAAAAATTTAGTGAAAATGACAATGTACTGACAAAAAAAATAAAATAAAATAAAAATGATTTTAGATGCATATATAGTATAAATTAAAATTGAAAAATATACAATTAAAATTAAGAAATTAATATACAATAAAATATTAAAAAAAAAAAATAAAACTGCATGTGTATTAAAAACATAAAAACAAAACAGAAAATCCTACACATTGTATGAAAAGATCAAATATTATATTATACAGAAATATATACTTAAATATAAAAAAATATATACATATATATATATTATATATTATACACCTAGATAATTATAAAAAAAAAAACTATATAAATATAAGCTTCCCGTAAAAGCTCATGCATGGGTTTCAGCTTTAATGATGAATTGTTTATCTTTTAGATGAAAAACAAAAAAATAAAGAACAATCGTATAGTTAAATGAGATTACATATATTGTATATACTACACTTTTCATATTATTTTTGTTTTCATTTTTAAATTTTAATTTTTTCTCATTTAACAGTTGATCTATAGAATGATGTATAAAGGAAAAGATATTTCAAGAAATGTTTAATAATAAATAGTATCATGAGTTACAATAGTAGTTGTTTGTACCTATACCCTACATTAAATACTATTAGCTTTATGAAAGGACGCTTTTTTGTAGAAATGTTTAGATATACATATACCTATATACATATGATGAACTAAGAAATATAAAATGTTTTCTTTTATGTGACACATTTTAACATATTTTTTTTTAGTTTTTAATTTTTTATTTATTTTAAAGAGTAATGAATATAGTCTTAAGAAACATTTTTTTTTATACTTCTATTTGAGAAAGGAGCCTACTGCCTATCAAAAGTCTGTCATCTTAAATCAGAAAGTCGCCCGTCTCCTCATCAATGTTGCTTCAAAATTTTCTTTTATTTTTATAATTCACTAGTGCTAAACGGGTTATGAATACCCTTATGATGTTATTCACTCAGCACTAGTGTTGGTGTAGTGATTTTGAAACTCAGATGGTATTAGTTTTCAGTCTTTTAGCTCCGAAGGTGGTGTCCAAAATGACTGGGGAGAATTATCGATACTGTTGCCATTGCTTATAATTCACAGTATTTCTTTCGAAGCTTCCAATGTTATTAGTACAATCAATACTTTCAAACCATATCACCACCCTACTGCCAGTGTTATGCCCATGCAGTAGAATTGACGTCAGCGTTTTTCGTAGTTGATCGACTTTTTTTTACATCGAGATTCGAACCTGGAACCTTCAGCGTGTCAAGCGATGAGGCAACTACTACACCATAGCCACCCTAAATCAAACCACAGTTGCTCAACCGCTGCTGTAAGGAACTTGATGACACAAGGCTTCAGTACTTTAAGGATTTGTGTAACAACTAGCTTTTACCCGCGGTTTCGCCAACCTATAATTTGCGAAGTTACTCTTTATTAACCAAATAGCTTTTACTGTGTGTGCCACTCTGTGTGCAAAATTTTAAATTGATTGGTTCCGTAGTTTTCGTGTTACAGAGGAACAAACAAACAAACGGACAACGTTTCACTTTTATAATATTAGTAGGATACTATGTTTGCTTGACTTCTCTAAGGATTTTGACAGAGTTAATCATTTTTATGTCAAAAGTTTGTTTTGTATTTTGGGTTTAGTAATAGAGCAGCTGGCCTATTAAATACCTATTCAATGAACAGAACGCAAAGGGTTTAAGAAGCCAGAAATCTACCAGCGGGCGTACCTCAACGTTCAATTTTGGGCCCCATCTTATTTTTCGCATAAATGACTTGCCTAGGTTAGGTTAGGTGGGGCGGCTGTTCCCTTAGAGCACGGACCCACTTAGGCCAAAGCGAAGACCCATTGTGATACCGCGTGTAGAAACCGGAAACCACCCTCAGAAACCTCACATGTGGAATTTCCTATAGATGAAAAGGAGTATAAGCTCTAGGTAACCGTATCGGTGTAAACTCTATTCTGTGTCACACTTAGTGCAGCACCAATTAGACTCACATACAAAACTCTTAATTCTTCGGATTTCGAGCCTGACTGGGTCGTTGAGTTCATTGAAGAAGTACTCTCCTAGTGTTTTCCTCCTCAGCCTTGATAGAGAAGGTCATGTGCAAAGAAGGTGTGTAGTTGTTTCTTCTTCCTTCTCGTCTTGCCTAGGGTTTGCATGAACGTATCTTTTCATTTGTACGCTGATGGCATGCAAGTTAATCAATCAAAGCCCATTGGCCTCATTGAAGATTTAATTGCAAGGATAAATGAAGTTTTGACTGCGATCTTAGGTTGGCCGGAAGCAAATGGTCTCATCCTAAACCCAAGTAAAACACAAGCTATTATACTCTCGAAGAATGCCTATAATACGGATGACATACTTTTGGTTCTTCTTAAAGGCGTAAGAGTACAATTCGTGAAGCCTTGACTTCAAAATAGATTCTAACTTATCATGTAACGAACATATAAATTTGGTTGTGGGTCGCATTTATAGGACAATGGAGCTGTTGAGGATGTGAGTCGACTTTACTCCCATCGAAACAAAGCTTCGGTTAATTAAAGTTTTACTTATACCCATCATATCTTATTCCAAAGTATTAAATGCCATGACCCGGTAAATTTATGGCTTACGGAGATATGACCACATCTCACCCTTCCGAACAAAGATTTTAAATTATACTTTGTCGCACAGTATTTCAATGTAAGAAATTACGTTTTCCTTCAATAAAATAACACACATAAAGCCACCACATTTCTTGTACAACAAACTTAATATCACAGAATCCTAGTCATATTCTGTTGACAGCTTCTGTTGACAGCTTCTGTTGACAGCTTCTGTTGACAGCTTCTTACGAAAGATTCTGAAGGAGCAAGGTTTGGAGAATACGGTGAGTGCTGAAGAATTTCCCATTTTATTTCCTTCAGTTTTTGCAGTTTTTTTTCGTCTGTCGAGCGACATTATTATGGTGGAATATGACGCCTTTTCGATTGGCCAAAACTATTTTCTTGAACTTTCTCATTGAGCTTAGAGCGTTGTTCACAGTATTTGTTCATAGTGATTGTTTCGCCTGGTGAAAATAGTTCGGAAGAAAGTTTTCCCCTAGAATCCCACCAAATAGACAGCAATATCTTCATTGGATGCAAACTAGCTTTTACCGCGGGTTGTGCACCTTCACATGTTTGTTTTCAGCTCCTTTTTCATTGCATGACTCATTGTTATGACTCGATCCAAAAAATGTTCATTTTCATGGCGACCAAGAAGAGATACAACTTTTTTTCCGTCAAAGAATGCGGCAATCCATCTCGAGCTTGGAAGTGAATCCAAGTTTCTTTAAATGGCGAAATGCTGACGAATGGTCAATAAACAGCCTTTCAGCAATCCCCTCAGTTGAAATCCTTAGCTTATTTCCACTTAGGTATGCACAATGTCGTCATCAATGCCGAAAGGCTGTCCAGAACGGCGTTGATCGTTCAAGTTAATATCACCGTTCCGGAATCTGGCAAACCCTTTAGAGCAGAAGCATGATCCGAATAAACGCTCTGAATTTTTTTTTGTTGCAGTTCTAACACTCACTTCTTTTTGAAACTTGTATAGCATTTCATGACGATGGTGAGGGTAGGTAGGTTAAAGAGGTGAATGCATCGGGTGATGCAGCCTTCACTCGGATCTCTAACGGATCCATTGTGTTCCTCTGACGTGGAATGTTCATTCTAAAAAGACAAGAAAGAGTGGAAGGGTCTGGATGAATGCAGTTATGAACGTTTGGCCTCCTTGAACCATCGTGCATTTTAGAATGGCTTTTGGTGGCTTGTTGGACAGTCGTTGAAGTGGTATTCAACGAGGGCCATCTTCTTGGTTCTATATAAGCTGGGACATTCGCATAGGAAGTGGGTTGTGTTCTCTTTCGCGTCTGTATTACCGCAGCCTCTGCAAAATTCGTCTGTACTTAGACGCATTCTTCTACGGTGGGCCGCCAGTAGGTTGTGACATGTGATGATCCCTGTGAAGAGAACTAAGTTTGATCTGTTTAGCGCGAGAATATGCCCCGTTTTTATCTTGTCCATATTTGTCCAAAGTTTCCTGGAGGTGCAGCATGATAAGAGTGCGCTCCATCTCTCATCAGCTTGTCTGTGAAAGTCTAGTGCAATGCTAGATTTGACGAGAGGTAGGGGGGACAAAACTGAATGATCGACCAGTGATAGGTCCTGTGCCGAGCCCTTCCCGGTTAATTCATCCGCCGTTTCGTTCCCGTGGATACCTTTGTGTCCCGGGATCCACCAGAATGTAACGTTGTGATTCGCGGTTAGGTTTTTGTGCTCGATAAGTGTTAAAGCGATTCGAACATGTTTACCTCATGAAAGAAGTTAACGATGGTGAAACTTTTCATCCTCCATTTTAGATTCCCAACCCTCCTCCCCCCACACAAATTAACTTAAGTCAACGGGGTCTAGTGATAAAATGACTTATGGATGCTACGACCTATCCACTGGTATACAACAAGTCCATAAAGCAAACACTAGGCGCATCATACAGCGAACTTTGCCTGATAATCCTGAGATATTCCTTATTTCCTTCTGTTTCTGATACATGGATTGATGATACACAGTTTAAACAGGGTTTCGATTAATTTAAGACTAATATTCATTGCTTAAAATTTTCTTGTTCCATCCTCATATTTTTATTAATACTTAATCTTATATTTTTATTTTATAATTTATTTTTTTATTTTTTAGGTCGACATTGGAGTTGATATACATAATTGTAATTTAAACGCACATATTATACAACATTAACTCAAATGAAAGAGTACCTATACTTTACTAACAAAGAAAACGCTTAGCTTTATGTATTTATAACAAACAAAAATAATCAATAAACTATCTAAAATATAAATATACATATATTTATTAAAAAAATTATAAAATAAAAAAGAAAAACAAATGAAAAAAATGTACTCTAAGATGCTTTAAGGAGCAAATTAATCTTCTGTTGATGTTTTCAAAATTATATATTTCATTCATAACTGGACACTCTATTTATTATCTATTTTATTTGTAATAAATTATAATTTTATGATTCATTTTAAACATAAATAAACACAGAAAATACACAGGTATTCTACATTTAATGTGGAAATAATAAATTTTTTTTTTAAGAATTACTATGTAAATGTGTACACTTATCAAAACGCTTATTTTGTAGAAATGCCTATAGAGGCCTATACATACTATATATTTATATACTGTAACCGTTTATATGAAACAAAAAAATAAATAAATAAAAATTAAATATGCAAATTAGTTAATAAGATCATATAATACAATAATTTATTTGCTTTTATGTTTCAGTGACGAATATACACTTGAATGTTTGAAAAAAAGAAAAATTGTATTCAAAAATCTAAACTTAGTGAAACTTAAACAATAATTTATGTAATACATGCCATAAACAATCATAAAAATAATGCCAAGTGTATTTTTTTATAAACAAAAAACAAAAATTAATGAATAAATAATACATAAGTTAGCTTTTTCGTAAATGGGTGTTAAATTCGATATACGAATACATATGTGCATTCAAAGCTCAAGTTAGCTAGACCGCTTGCATGTTTTTTTTTTAAGATTTCACACTCCAGGTCATTAAAGCATACCCTATGGTCAGCAGAAAGAAACAAGCATTCCTGCAGTGAATAATTGTCAAACAACAAAAGCTTTCTATTTAGCCTTCTGCTCTCCCTGCCTTATGATCTAATTTTCTGTAATCCAACTATATCCCATGAACCAAACTAAATTCAAACTGTCTCTACATTCTTGATCTTTTTTTAATCTTGTAAGACGAGCAAAGATTTAACCGCAGTCTTGCAAGATATTCCATCCCCTCCAACTGTTTTGCCATAGTATACACCTGCCTCATCACTAGACAAATTTGGCCTCAAACTGTTTTCCCATAGTATACACCAGCTTCATCACCAGATAAATTTGGCCAAGACTGGATTCTAAACGCTCGCACTATCTTATCAGATAGAAAAGACTGCTCATAAGTACCACAGTAGGTGTCATAATGGGACACTACACCATCGGTAAGCACGCCAATAGGTTGGGCTTCCTCAACAACGACTTTTGCAGGAGCTTAATAGACGACGAGAAGGAGACAATTCTCCACTTTCTCTGCACATATCCGATCCTCTCAGCTCGAAGAAGAGCGCACTGAGGAGCCAGCTTCTTTCACAGTCTAAATGAACTGCCTGACATTAGTATAGGGAGCCTTCAGCGCTGCTTATAGCAAGCTCTGGCTAGTTCTGCGGGTAGTATTGAAGTACCGATCCATGTGGTAACACAAAGGACTTTATCTGGTCTAGGTGAGATTGCAATTTGCAGTCTGGTATTCCAATCTAACCTAACCTATACCATGGTACAGACTTTGTACTGTATTTTACATTAAAAATCACGAAATAAAAATGTTTGGTAGGTTACTTTCCAATGAAAGATCCTGCATGTTCCGCAATTTAATCACTGTTCATCCTTTGCTCGCCAAACCGAAAGGTTTCGTCCTTTGTAGTCGGCGCAATAAATTGCTCTCATCCAAAATTTGAAGGACTGTATTGTTGACATGTCCAATTAGTCGGTTTCTATGCTTTCATGCGAAGCTTCTAGTTTCAGTTTCGATTGCAGGAATTCCAAGATCCTTGTGGATATCGTCGTTTCTAGTATACCACGGTTCTTGAACAATATCTCAAAGCATTTTATTTTTAAAGGTTTGCATAATATAAATATTTGTTTTCTTGGTACAACCCGGGTTGAGTACCCTAACCCCAAAAACCAAAATTCACAAAATCAATCTGTATTGCACCGCTTCGCTCGGCTGCCGCTCCGCTTCACTACTCTAGTCCTTTTATGTCCAAAATCGATTAGGAGCAACAGGTTTTTGTTATATTCAGAGTCATGGCCTTATATCGCTTTCGCCAAGCAAGGAATAGAGCAGAAAAGCGGAGCGGTGACCGCAGGACAGTGCGTGCGTTTGGGGATTTTTCAAAAGTTGGGGATTTCAAGCTTTTGGGATGTTTCGCTAGGGTATTATGTGGGTCTCCCGTACAACCTGAAAGTTGTATACCGTAGGTTCACACCAGCTTTAACACTTGCTTGTTTAGAAGCAGTTCGTTCTCGGTACTGAGCAGGGAATGTTTTCCGAGTAACCAGTACATTTCCCTTTTCGAATTCTTTACGCCTCATTTTCACGTGCGAATTCCACTTCAGCTTTGCGTCGAGGGTCATTTCCAGGTATCTGTTTTCGTTTGCAAGAGGTATTCGGGCCAAGTTTAGAAAAATAAGTTTTCTTATATGTGAAATTCACATGAACAGATTTTGTTTCGTTGAGGCCGATCCGCCAGTCCCTCGTCCATTCATCTAATTTATTTAGGACGTTTTGCAGTTTTGCAGTCGTTTCTTCGATTGTTTTACCGACTGCTGGGATAGCAATGTCATCAGCAAACGTAGCAAGGATAGTGCAACCTCTTTCAGTATATCACGAGTATATTAGAGATAGAAAAGCGTTCCAAGAACGCTGCCTTGTGGTACGTCGGCCTAGCTTCGAGTACTCGTTTCCATGACTACCACAAAAGAGCCTTTTCCCGAGATATGATTCTTGAAAATCCTTAAAGCATGCGGGGAGAACTTGTCCTAATTAGCATTATAGGTTCCCCGAGTTGTATATACATATGTAGATTATATCGAATTTAGTAAACAACACTTTTATTAAAATTTTAATCACTGTTTTGTGCCCGATAAACAAATAACAAAAACGTTTTACGCAAATTTTGTTATTAAAAAAAAATAAAGAATCAAAAAGTAAATGTAATGGCCGCTGTTAAACAATTGCACTTGTTAAACTTGCACAAAAGAAAAACATTAGTAGTTTTTTCACTGTCGAATTGTTTTATTTTAATTTTTCTTTAAATTATTAAATATAAAATGAGGTAAGGTAAACTACTTACAATTACTAGAGCAACTATAGACAATAAATCAATATATACATCAGTGTTTGTAAAAGTTATTTGCAACATAAAAAAAATAAAAGTAATTTTTTAGAGGACAATAATACAAAAAAAAAATGCCCCATTAGGACGACTAGGGCAACAATTATAAGTTAAAATTAAAAAAATTAAAATAAAAAAATTATAAAATATATAAGAAATATATGTTGAAGCAAATGAAACGCATACATTATAGTAGATATATACATCTATAAACATACATATATGTCTAAAAATGTCTATTTATATAGAAATGTATATTTTTACCTTGAAAAAAATATAGTATTGCAAAAATAAATGAAAAAAATATTTATGAAAGTGTGTCAGAAGAAAACACAAAGAAGTGATAGTAAAAGAATATTTGTAAAAAGAAAAAATACAATAAACAAAGAATAAAAAAGAAAAAGAAAATAAATGTTAAATAAATGGTCAAAAAAGGAGTAAGGATTTTTTTTCTTTTTGTTATGCCTAGTTTCAAGTGGAAGTTATAAGCGGCAACAATCTCCTCTCCAACTCTTACTTTTGCACAATCACCCTATCTCTTCCTGACCTTGATATTTTGTGCGATTGGGAACTCAATTTCCGTTTACATTTGGATGAGATAATCCTTAGGGCCAACTCTGTATTAGGCTTTGTAAAACGGTGGTCCAAAGGATTCACCCACCCATACGTAACCAGGTCTCTCATTATTCTAGACTCCGGCATAAAGGGAGTAGCCATCAATATATTCACCGATAGCCAAGCAGCGCTTAAAGCACTGAGTTCCCATTACTTTAACTCAAAAGCCATTTTAGGCTGCTTCAATACTCTCCAGGACCTCTCAAAGCGAAACAATGTCAAGCTCTGGTGGGTACCAGGACACAGAGGAATTAAAGGCAATGAAATTGCAGATCAACTTGCCAGGATAGGGTCTTCAGAAAGGTACATAAGTGCCGAACCTTTCTGTGGCATCCTTACATCCGAGTTTAGAATGAGTCTGGACAGATGGAAAAAACGAAACTTCATATCCTACTGGAACAGCACTCAGGGACTCAGACAGGCTAAAAGGGCCATCTGACCCCTGAACATAACCACTTAAAATATTCTCAACCATTAAAGGGACGATATCAGAAGACTTGGCGGCTTCTCACCGGTCACTGTAGCCTCAGATATCACTTACATAAACTAAATATAGTTCAGGAATCTGAATGCAGACTCTGCTTAGAGGAAGACGAATCATCCGAACACGTACTATGTGAGTGCGTGGCTGTCAGGGTCAGGAAACGCTGTCTCCACAAAGAATTCCTAACACCGGAGGACATTCGTAACGCCTCGACTGGAGATATCCTAAACTTCATTAGGAAGATATAACATCTTTTTGTCTAACTGACTCCAGGCACAATAGATCTTTTAGGTCGCAGTGCCATATGCGTCTGTCGCAGAGCCTTATTAATAATAATAAAAAATAATAATAACCAAGTCTCTCTGTTCTCCCCCTCCTAGAGTAAGCCAGCCAAGTGTGATCCCCGTATCATCGTGTGCATATCTCGAGAATCGAAAGCATCCAGTGCCGTGTTCTTCGATTTGCCCTGGGACGACCCTTTTATTCTCCATTCTTATCAAAAGCGCATCAACCTCATTAACTTAAACACCCTTGAGATACAGCTGACACTCTCTTCATACGTCGACTCCTTTCAGATCACGTTAAATGACGTTTCCACCAAATTAACGATACCCAAGGCCCCCAGAACCTACTTACTTACTAAAGGTGGCGCTACAGACCGGGCTGGGCCTGGGCCTCAACCAACAAGAGTCTCCACTTCCATGCGCCAACGCGATCGCGGTCTTCCTCTACTGAGGGGATGGATTTGAGGTTGGTCTCAACCAATAAGCGTCTCCAGCCAGTTCGATCTTTACCTAGCTGTCTCCAGTTTCGAATGCCAAGTTGGTTCCGCACGGTCAATCTCTACTGCAGGGGTGCATTCGAAGATTTTTCGGACCGAAGCATTGGTGTCCATCCGCTCAACATAACCCAGCCACCTCAGTTGTTGGACCTTTTCTCTTCTGGCTAATTGGACAGACTTTTGAAAAATGGGGGCTCTTGTGTTGACGCGTACATTTTGCATAATTCTTTCAAGGTCGATAAAGAATTCGCATGATAGCGCGTTGCCTTGTCTGAATCCTTTATTGACATCAAACGTCTCAGTGAGCTCTATATCGACCTTGATGGAGCAGCGTACTTTCTCTATCGTTATCCTGCACAAACGGACTAGTAGATCTATATATGCCGTCATACGCGGCCTTAAAATCGATGAAGAGGTGGTGTGTATCGATTTGAAGGTCCTGAGTTTTTCCCAACCGAACTATCCTCATTAATATTTCCACGAGGTCGACATATCTCTCAGTTCTGCTTTTCAGAATCCGACCACTCAACAATCGTCTCGGACTCGTGACCATTCAGTCTGATTGGCTTAATAAACAGAATGCACAGCGCTCGAGTCAAAAGTCCAACCATTCTTTTGCCAGGCTAGATCCGGACAAGTATGATTGCAAATGTAGTATGAACGAGGAGGAAGAAGAAATGATTCTCCACCTTCTCCGTATGTGTCCAGCTCTCTCAGTTCGAAGAAGAGTATATCAGCCAGCTGTCTCCTATGAACATAAATGCAGCCTGCGGCGCTTCTGCGGGTAGATTCTAAAGGAAAAATCCACATCCATGTGGTATCACAAAGGATCTACTAAAGCTTAACCGATTGTAAATATATCGCCGTCACCATGATGGGTGGGTGCTGTAGAAATAGGGTAGGCACTGAGTGGTGTCAACCTAGCAATGCCCAGTGCTGTAATTGTTAATAACCATCAATTGTGCTTATTTTATCTCCACGTGGTAGCCATCGAGTATGTGATTGCTGCCCCGGACTCAACTTGTTAAACTTCTGAGCGCGAGTGCTGACCAGAAGACAAAAATAGCAGCACTATATGAATTCCCCATACGGTGGGGTGATAAACTTTCAGAACGGATATAGTAACTTATCTGGGCTTCTTTGACATATTCGGAGCTTAAACTGATAAGGATTTCCAAGTTGGGGTCTTGTAAAAGAGCTAGTAGCGAATGAGCCCTAAAGGAACCAACGACAGCAATAAAATCCCCGAAGTGTGTTACCAACATTCGCACAACCGACCCCTTGTCGGGGTTTCTAAAAGAGGAACTGATCCTCTAGGTTGGGGATTGTTCCGTCGGTCACATAAAAGCAAACATCTGCTTCGAAGCCATAACAAGCCTCGAATACGAACGGATTTACTGATGACGAACCATGCAATACAACAAATGAACGCCCCCTTATCCCTTTTCAACTAAATTCGTCATATTTAGGACAAAAACCATTAAAATCTTGGCTATGCTTAGCATATTTTACCACCAAAAATAACCCAATATGCAATATCCAATACATGGTAAAATATCCCATTTGTGTCAAAAATGTCAAATGTTGTGGAAGTTAAATTTTCGTTCGGTTCGGGATCGCGATCGCTGTGTACATTTTAACAATAAAACTGTAATTTTAGTGATTTATAGTGAAAATTTATATTCATTTTGTAGTTCAAGAAGTGTAGTTAAATAAAATATATGTTTTCTGTGTTTTTTTTTTATGTGAATAAGTGGAAATATTGCATTAAAAATGATTGCATTCTTGAACGAGTTTTTTTTTTCTGTGTTAACGGGAGTGCCCGTCTGTTACGAAATTTGAAATTCAAGTTTAACCGTCTTTTGTGTAGTTTTGGTAAGTTTTTAATTATTAGTTGAGAGATGTTTAAATTTGAAAAGGATTCAATTCTATCAAATCGAAATCTATATTTTGAAACGAAATGCTGGGTTAGTAATAGCACTAAAGTTTGGGGTGATCTAGACTTTAGAGCTTCAACTAACAATCATCTCCATGCATCACGACTTTTAGCCCACGTCTTGCGCACATTAAAGATGAGATCGTCACCTTCTGCATAGTCCTTCAGTGGTAGACGCGAAGACTTATCCCTTACCCATTTTCAAGTAAATGGGATTGTAGATCAATCGTAGGGCTTTTCTTTTTAACAAAGTCCATGCTTCCTTACCATATCTAGCAGTATATGGATGAATGCCTCACTGCATAATTGCCTCCTAAAGCCAAAATAACAGCGATTAACGAGTGTTATTCTACGTTGAATCTCTGTACTGATTTCGTTGACCGAATTTATAGCAGATACCTGAGTAGATGATCTCATTTACCATTTCGAAGTTATAGCTGTCCATCGTAACGTTTTGACTACGACGTCGGTGTTGTGTCTCAGGGTTCTTAGACAGCATGCACTTTGTCTTCTCGTTTACAACCAGACCCTCTTTAGAAGCTTCTACATCAGTGTTTGTGCAAGTGCCATTGACTAATCGCTTCGTTCTGCCGATGATGTCAATGTCATCTTGCTCTGTCTATCTAAAGCCGCCCCGAACTCTGTGGCCTTGTACGATTTAAGATTGGCTACGACTGCTTCAACTTCGTTTCAGTCTGGTGGTTGTAGTGAATAGTCATCCTTCCGGTTGAGACTATCAGACTCTCTGATACCGGGATTTGGGCTTTCTTCGCCGTTTAACAGTCAGCAGAAAGAGTCCTTCTTGATAGTCAACAACTGCATTGCCCCTACGTTAGGGTTGGTTTGGGTAACGAAACCTTGAACTGACCGCTTTATCTTTTTTTTAAAGAAAAATCTTCCGGATCTAGATCTCTCATTTCTCATACTCATGCTCTGATTCCAGTGCCCTTCTTTCAGCTTCCCATCTGCTACAGGCGAAGAACGTGTGATTTGTATCGTCCGCTTGAGAGTCACTGTAGTAGCAAGCTGGACTACTTATTTAGCCCATCTTGTGGAGGTACGCGTGGAAGTACCCATGTTTGGTGTTAAATTGGATGACGTTATATTTAACCTCATTGTGTTGCCGTCCCTTCCATTCAGCAACGTTTGGGATCAGCCTCGCGGTCCATCGTTCTCGGCTTTCTGAGTTATTCTAAGTTCCGCCTTTTTGTCGTCTCAGATGGCTGATTCCGTTCGGGATGAACTTTCTTTTGTCGCAGAGCATCGGCCCATATATCACACCCATACAAGAGAATGGCGTGACAAATTGTCATAAGGAGATCTTGTTTGCTGGCTGTAGGACCACCTACATTTGCCAAACTTCTCAGCGACATTGTGACCTTCGCAGCTCGTTCACATGGGGACCTTATCTGTTGCCAGAAAGTTAGCTTCGTATTAATAGTTAGGCCCAGGTACTTGACTCCTTCCGTGCTGGTTATCACAAACCCAACTTGAAAGTCGACGATAGTCGGGATCCTCTTCCTAGTCAAAAGGACTATCTCCGTCTTTTCTGTGGCCAGACGTAGACCATGTTTTTCCATCTCATGACCTGGTTGAGTTTTCTTTGCGCACTAACGGTGTCTCTTGCCGTAATCACCTCGCCGATATCATCTGCATACCCTACCAGGAAAGTGTCTTCGGGCGAAGGATGCCATCATAGGAAATGTTCCAGAGGTCGGGTCTCAGCATCGAGCTCTATGCTGCTCCAGCAGTGACTTCCTTTCTTCGCGTGCCTGCTGTGGTGTCATAAAGCAGTTCTTGGTCCTAGATAGTCCTTCATCAACCGCAAGAGATGCTCGGGAATATCAAAAATGTTTTCGAGCGCGTTTAGCATATCTTCCCATCTGGCTGAGTTGATAGCGTTTCGGACATTTTTGAATGTCGATTGCCTCCTTGAGCCGTTTGGGCGGTCCTTACCACTTCTTCAATTGCACTAATTGTGGAATGGCCCTTTCTGAAACCGTGCTGTCTTCATGACATTTTCCTTGTTCTCTGTACCGCTGCCGTAAACCTTGGTTTCCGCATTTTTTCCAAGAGTTTCCCTGCAGTATCCAACATACAAAGAGGTCTATATGCTCATGAGATCTTTACTGATCAGTACCAAACCTTGCTTCTTCCAGCTCCTGAGTAAGACCCCCTTTCGAAGACAGCTGTTGTAGATGTTCAGTAGCAGCCGGGCTCGCTTTTAGCACTACCGCCGGTATTCCGTCAGGCCCGGGGGCTTTTCGGTTCTGTAGGGTTTTTGCTGCGAAGATCAACTATTCTTCGCTATTACATTGGTATTTTCTGTCGTTGGGCAGGAATGATGTCAGTGTTGGGTCCGATATGAAGAGCTGGGAAGAGCGTGTCCACTATGCACACATTCTTTCTTCGCTGAGGATAGAACTGACAGTCTGTGCTCCCAGCTTTTGCATTACGACACTCTGGCTTCTCTTCAATGTCGAATAAATCTTACGTACACGTAGTGTACGACATGCATTAGCGTCATCACTCTTTCAACCCATAGAGCTTTTTTGTTGTGAAAAACTGCTGAAAATTAATGGTGTCACCTTGAACATCCTTAGATTTCCTTCGTCCCTAAAACAAAACAATCACTTTTCTTTATATACACATCTGCAAAGTCGTTGCATATTATTTGACTATAGTTTTATTTTTATTTATAAAGAAACGTACAAACATATTTTACAAAAATTCATATCACATACTTAGGTATTTTTTTTAATTTAGCAATGATTAATTCTAAGGCGGATTATGATTGCTTTAAAGTTAAAAAAGTCTGTAAGACACTATGATATATTAAAACAAGACAACAACACGGTTGTCATTTCGAAGAGTCAAAAGTTATATGTTTGAATATACAAATAGTTAAAACAGTTAAATTAGTATGAACTTTTCGCTTACGCTAGAGGCTTCAGTAGATGTTGAACGCATCACTGAAACGAAGCACAATTGGTATCCACATTCAAACAAAATAACAATACATTTATTTCGACGATAAAAAAAAATACAAAAATGTAAACACCCACGCGTATTAGAAAATAAGAAGTTGACGCAACTTCTTATTTAAGTCACATATCGCATGCTCTTTAAACATGTCATAGAATAAATCAAAAGGGCTGATTCTTCGGATCAGCAACGAGCTTACATATAAAACATAAAATAGACATAAAAAATCATGTTAATACGAAATCACTTAGATTGCCCTTCGGCTGAACCATATTCGCTGGCATTAGTTGGGCGATCTTGTTGAACAAGAAAGCACGGCGGCTTTTCAACTCAAAAAGATAGTCCTGCCGGGCTCGCTTTCCTCCACTTTTTCGATACAAGTAGTAGGATGTACTATCTGATAAGGTTGCTGTACTATCGTAGGATTCCATGGAAGAATCTTCTTCCCTTTCAGCTGCAGTCGGTTCGTCAGATTGTTGTGGAGTATCTGAACATTGAAATAAAAAAAAGTTTACTTTAATTCTTGACTGCCTTGTCAAGTGTATTTACCTTCCGCTTCGGGATTCAATTGGTTTTCAACCGGCAACGTAGCAAGTGGCGGTTGTTCGACAAAAGTAGGCTCTTCTGGTCTGAACAGAAATGCGGCTAATTTGTGGAACTAAAAATTGTAAAAAATGATTTACAGTTGAATTCTAAAAATAGTTAGTTGAATACTAAAAATTGTAAAAAATGATTTACAGTTGAATTCTTAGAAAGCCGATGGCTGTACTTACATTATTCAACTGTACCGGATCGGAGTGATCAATAACTTCAGATACATGAACCTGTAGGTATCGTAGTGCCCTGATAGGATCCACCCTTGTTATTTCCTCATAATAAAGCTTTCTCACTAAATATCGGCAATGATTTAATATTTCTTGACGTGTCGGTCTGCAATGAAATGAAAATGACTTGCGTTATTTATCTATACAAGGCTCAAACAGAATGTAAAAGCAAAGGTAAAGGACTATAGTCTTCCTCCAAATGAACAAACCTATAGGTTACTTCCGGATATCCTTCGTACTATCGACTATTAACTCCTAAAATTCTAGGTATCACCTACGGTACGCATACAAAGTTGCGAGAGCGTCTTTTGCAGTCGCCTGATCATGGTTAGAGCTGGGACAACTGCCAAATTTTCAATGACAAGAAGTAAACTCTTGTTTAAGAGGGTTATGCACACGTCCGACGACACTAGCTCTAGCCAGACAACCTCCCTGCATACATTGTTAAAGCCATGGCAAGAAGGAAATTCTTGCTAACTTTCTTTCCAGTGTTAGCTTTCGTCCTCTAGGCCGGCCCTGCTTCATCAACCTTAAGGAAATCTCAGTAAATCGAATTGAAATCGTAAAAGGCTAAGTATTTCGGTATCCAACCCCATCGTCGTGTCTTAGTGTTTAGGGCGATGGACTGCTAAGCGTGCTGACACTAGTTCGAATCTCAGACAAACAACTAGACGTTTTTTCACACGACCACCGCCCGGCAGGCAATGACAAACGTCCAAGAGTAAAATTTTCCCATGAAAACTACTTGCCTGGATTGATTCTATTCGCGTGTACACATGAGTGGTTGTGAGGAGCTGTTGCGTCAGATGTTTATAATTTGTAAACAATATTAACTCACTTTTCTAATACTAAAATCCAGAAGTCATCCAGCCTCAATTGGGGCAGCGTAGTTTTCCCTGGATTTCCTCCAAACAAGTAGTGCATCTGAAGAAGGCACAAATAGAATTTTTACAATTCAGTTTCAATACAATAACAACTTACCTTTGCAACTTCATCGTATATCAACTGATGAGCATACCGTGGACATGGCTCAATAGAAGATGTGGAATTTTTGTCTGTCGGATTAGTGTCACCAACATAACGACATGTATATATGCGGGACCATTTATTATTCTGCAACGAATATACCCAAAATGAGTTCGATGAATCAAGCTGTTGAACATCTCTGCGATCCTTTTGTTTACTTAAACTCTGTTTGAAATAGGAAAAAGATTAGTTGCTGTTTGAAAACTTACTGAAGTCGACATCTTACAGAAAAAACATAGATTTCATCTCTATCACAATCAATCGTTGCTCGCAGTGTGAAACCAGCCGATGGTTCATTCTTGTTCTCGTAGCCAGAGTTGTCTTTATTTAAAACACTTATGGCTTGACTGTCAACATCATACGCCATAAATTCCTCAATGTCCTCTTTGCCTCGTTGTCCACCATAGATATACAGTTTCCTTGTTTTCTATACACACAAAAACGTCGTTTATTAATTTGAAAACCCCCGCCTTTGTTCAGTTTAATGTCTTACGCTATGAAACACCATGCAGTGTGTGATTCGAGACTTGATTGATAAAACCTCTGCTTGGCACGCCGAAGGATGATGACAATCGACCAGAATTTGAGTCCATGTATTTGTTGCAATGTGATAAGAGAATAGACCAGAATACTCTGGCTCGCTGGAAGAAATATGAGTAACGCTTCGAGGTGTTAAAATTTTACCACCAAACACATAAATCATTCGTTTCTCGACATCAATACACATCTGATGGTCGTAGACAAGTTGTGGTCCGCCAACTTGACTTGTGTCGTCGCAAATTTGTAGCCATGTACAGGCCCTTGTGTCGTACAAATAGAAATCACTCTTGATGTATTCAGTTGTTCTAATTGAATTGTCCAAATACCGACCAAGCATGAAAATATTTTCACTCACTGGATCGAATATCATTTTGTGACAGGAACGAGGTGTGGGTCCACCAAATTGCTCCGAATGTTCAAATATTGAGGACCACCTGCTGGTCGCTATGTCAAATACCCACAAATCACTCAAGTCTTGGAATCCATCCCAGCCTCCAAACAAATACACTAGACTTTTCTTAGTGTCCATTACCAACTGATGACCTCCTCGAGTTCCTGAAAAAAATTATGTTAAAATACATACAACATATAGTTTTCCTTTCTCCACACACCTGGTTGTTCCATGCTCTTTGCCTGCTGAAGTTTCCATGAATGCTTGTAGTCCTGTTTTGCCAGATACGCATCCATAAGACCTTCGTTTACACATTCAGCGACAAACTCTTCGGCCTTGTTAAAGTCTCCATTTACTACCAAACACTGATGCAGATCACTTATAAGCGTATGTTCCAAACGAACATTGGTTTCCTCTTGTAGCGCCTTAAAGGCGGCGTCATAGCCTTGTTGCCGAAAGTGTTTTAAACACAATTTTATAATTTCTATTTCCCTCAACTGAAAAAGAATGAGAGAAACTCCTTTTGTACTGATTTAGTAGTAGAACTAGGACTACATACCATATTATAATTTTTTAAACTTAACCCCATAAACATGGGATCGTCCTGACCGTGTAATTCGACATACCATATGCTAAAATTAAAGCTCGGTCCCCATGACAGTAAAGGCATAATTTTTATATACAAAATCGGGAGCTTATCACCTTCTTCTGTAAGGCACCGTAAACTAAATACCTCAGGTATTGAATCGTTTTTCAAACCACTGCAAGTAAAAAAAATATTAACAGACCATGTTAGTTGCATTTTAGAACATTTTTTTAATTGTCTCAGTCGTTCTTGAAATGGAGAGCAGAGCTCTTGTCAGGTTGTTTGATCTAATCACTAATCTAAAGCTGTACGATCCTATTGTTTTATGTTTCCACGGCGAGGCTGACAATTGTTTTGATCCTGTCTGTATCAATAGTGTAGTAAAATTATCTATCGTTGGAACATGTCTTTGAATTCGACCCAAAGGGACCTTTTCGGTACCAAACCCTTCTTTGGCTCTCACCCATTAGTCCGCGTTTACCAATCTCAGACAAACAATTAGAAGTTTTTTTCACGGCACCACTTCTCGGCAGGCAATGAGAAATCCCATCGCCCGTTTGGAGACAGCAATAAAAACCTGCATATCCCTTCCATATACGCGACAAATATAAGAAGTACAACATGAATCGTTGCGAGCAGCTAGGCATTGGTTCTCTAGGAGCTGTTTCGCCAAATATTAGTATTTGTTGTCATCAAGAGGGTAGCCAAAGTGACAAATCGAATGCCTTATGTCTGCTTGTGAAGAAAAGCGGGACATTCATCACTCATTGCAAATTGGTCACAGTCCTTAGAGCATTTCTATTCAAGTGAACGAGATTCGATGTGAGAATATGGAAAATGTTTCTTTGGCACAGTTCGGCGCACTGGAACAAATTTTGTTGGATCAACTTTGATCGCTAAAGGCTTTTCCATGCGTCTTTTGTGGGAATTAAATCAGTGATGTCCCGAATCTGGAAAGTGTTATGTTTCGCATGTAACCAAACGAGGAACTCGTACATTCCGGGCGCAGAACTGGTCTTCATCAGTCACTGCAGTGACGTACAGCTAAAAGAGGCTGTCTAACTTAGTACGATATATCGTGCATCCAACGAAAAAAGGTGGCACACCAGGAATGAATGAAAGCTTATCGTTAAGAAGGTTATGAGTTCAACAGACAAATGGATATAGCGATTAGATTGAAGCGAATCCTCCATTCAAAGAGATTCGTTGGAAATTTAGGTCCAAGAGCAAGACTTAAGCTGGGCATCCACGATCACTCATGAAAGACATTCTCGGCGTGGTGTTTTCAAAAAAGTTTGAATTTCTTCGCGCAATGAATGCGCACTCTGACACGCAGCCCCCATCCACGGTCATTCATGAGTGCGCTCTGAGTGATTGTGGATGCCCAGCATTAACCACCACTAAGAAGTTGTTGCATTCTTCGTTGCAAATCACGATTTTTTGCCAGATTGTGGAAGATGGTGTTACGAGATGATTCTAAAGTAGAAACAGCCTGTGCAATAATTTGTTGGCCGACTAAATGGACAGTTAAGTCACGCTCTATCGACACTTTCAGTGACATTACAGATGAATTTTGTTGGTCTACATGTGTTTTACCAAACGAACACTCGAAAATAATGGGATTATCTACTAAATCTATGACTAGAGCCACCCAATCATGACAGAGAACAGCGCCTTAAGATTTGTCTATACAAAACTACCCCGAATCACTTCCACATCATTGGATTACATACCTTTCAAGAAGCAGTATCATCCGACTCTCGTCCAAGCCACCATACACACGAAACTTTTTTAAATTGCACACATGCGACTTCTCGAATTTGCCAAATTTTATTTTTTCCACAATAGCCGGTCGCCGGAGTTTCAATGTTAAAAACTGTGGTGGATTGTTTGTATTCGATGACCATCGAGACGCCTGATTGCTAGGAGTATCTTCCAAAATATTTCTGAAATTAAAAGACAATAAATCTTTATGCACATATTTCAATAACATTGTGCATTCAAGAGCCGATATATGACACCACTATACCGCAACACTGATAACAGTTAAATCTTATGATAGATATACGGTTATCAAATAATTGCTATGTTCCTGTTATTCCTGTTAGAAGTTAAAACCAAAATTCTGCAACACACCGAATATTTTGCAGTTATTTAACTTGCATTAGCACTTACTCTGGCAAATAAGAAGTCGCATAGCTGGAGTATTTATGAATTTCGTAGACAAGTTTCTCGGTATCACCCATGTTGGCTGCCATGGTTGAATTACGTTGACCTGTTCTCTTTGCAAAAAAAAAAATTCCGGTTTTTTTTTTTTTTTTTTGTTAACAACCTACGACAAGAGTTCACGCAAAAAAAAAAAAAGATTTGTATGTTGTGTGACTTTTCACCCAATTGGGATTTGTTTTCCCCAAAGAAGATGCAATTGAACTACACTATCGACTTGGGGTGCCCATATGTTACTAAGTGAAGTGTTACATGAGCGGAGATTTGTCAGAAGCGATGAGGAACGTAAAATTATAAACGGAAAATATTTTTACCGTCTTTAGCTCAAAACTTAAAGGCGTGTGGTTTGAAACGAAAATCAGCTCACGAGCAGTTTCTTGTTTTTGAATTTTCTGCCTTTGTTTCCAAAAACGGAAACAAGACTTACATCCAAATATTTACCGTCTTAAAAAGGCAACCGCTTGGTGAAGTTTAATATTGAGTATAGCAACATCTCAGAGAGGACTTGGTTATCACCAAGAGAGGAAAATTGGAGGAGGCACTTTGTGAGATAACACAGACTGTATTAAGAATCACACGGGAATGGTGGTAAAAAGAAGGACTAAACATAAAACTGACCAAGAGCGCAGCGATACCTTTCAACAACAAGGAAAGGAAGTTCAAACACATGTAATCCAAATATAACACTAAATATGATTTAAGTCGACCCATAACAATAGGACAAAGATTTAGGTACAACACTACACGGTAAACTTTTCTGAAAGAAACATGAGTCAGCTTCTGACTCGAGCACTAATGGTGCTTATAACATACGGGTCAGTAGGAACAGGCTATGTACGACAACGAAGACCCTTGAAAAGGGCATAGGCTGGCTGGCGGAGGCCACAAGAAGCGGCCAAACAGCGACTCAGGACAGGATTTTGCCCTTCTCTTCATCTAGTGCCACTTAAAATAATCGAAGACAAAGGAAAGGAAAATGCGTCACGCGTAGAGAACGAGAAACACTTTCCAAATCAGTCCCGCTTCTGGACTGTCACAGAGATGCTTCATCTCGAAGCTTTCCAGTTAGAGAGAATGGAGAAGTGAGTCGGAGGAGTACCATCTAAAACACAACACTAGACGGATTCGAAACAGAAACTGGGGCAAATGTGTATACGCGCCCAGTACTTTGTATCCATGAGAACTTCCTCCCGCATCTTCCAAGCAGAGGTCTACGCAATCAAAAGATACATTCAATTTAACCTCAGCCACGCCGCTATCAAAGAGACCAATTAAATCAGATCTAAACATGCGAGGAACTGTCTGGTTAAGATAAACCGACTGGATGAGTGTGCTTCCTCTACTCGCTACCAGGCCACTTAGAAGTTGAGGGAAATAAAGCAGCCGGCAAGAAAAGGATCGGAGACCCGCTTGTTCGGACCGGAACTATGCTGCGGACAGGAACCACATAAAATACGAAAAGAGAATTGCAAAAGCATCAAACTTTGGAAGAAGCTTCCTAAACTGAAACTTACTTTCTTACTTAGGGTGGCGCTACTGTCAGTGGTATACCTGGCCCTCAACCAATAAGCGTCTCCAGGTGGCTCAATCTTTAATTAGCTACCTCTAGTTTTGCGCGCTAAGTTGGTTGAGGTCCTTTTCCACCCCTTCCACTTGCTTGCGCCACCTGAGTAGTGGTCTTTCCTCTACTTCGCTGGAACATTTTACGGAATTGGATAAAGAACAACGTGAAGATGTTGAGAAAACCCCAGAGAACTCAAAGATTGTAAAGCACTAATCCACACGGTGCTCTACGTCGAGTATCTCATCGATTAGGTCTCAAGAAATCTCGGAGAGAAATAAAGTAAAAAATTTCAAACAAAATGAACTAAACTACACTGCACTACCCTCTCTTCATTGATAATACAGTGTTGTCACATGAACTACCCTATCAAACTCAAAATGCCCCACCATGAATGGCAATGCCATAAAAAATTTACTTTCGCCATTTTTATCGGTCAGTTTTATGTGTATCGTATTCTGCTCTCTAGCTATAAAAGAAATCCGTCAAGGAAAAGTTGAAGAAACTTTCCAACCAAATTCGAACAAATCTCCATCAAATGAAATAAAATCCACTTTCGTACGATAAATAAGTTTTAAATTGATTGTTTATTGCATTCGGTGAAGTAAAGTTTTATTTTAAAAACTCAAAATGGTAAATTGCAAATCAAATTCCAAAAACTCCGCAAAGTGTGTTTTTTTCGTTTCTCCTTATCCCCTTTGAATATACAAAAGAAGAAAAAAAAAAAAAAAACCCCCCAACTCTCCAAAGAATAGAATCCTTGTGAAAAAAAAACCTGCAAAGAATACTAATGAATTACAAAAAAAAAATACATATGTATAATTATTCAACCAGAGCTACAGCAGCTACTAACGGGGATTACTCAATTGCGAGTTACACGCACCAAAAAAAATGAAATAAAAAATCAAAATCTATAAAAAAAAAAAAAAAATGAAATGAAATTTTTATCCTTCCAATATTGTTTTGCATTTGTTTTTTTCCTTAAATCCGAAATCTCTCTTATAAGTTAATAATAATAATATAAAGTGCAGTGATGCTGATGTATAATTTTCTTGGTGAATTTTTCAGGGTAACGAAACATCCTTGCCCATGGAGATGTGCTCCAATTGTAAGTTTTTAATTGCACCCGCATTGCTTTTTTTTTAGTTAAATTTTTTGTGCTTAGTATTACTGGTGTGATGGCCTTTCAAAAATATAACAAGGGGGCAATATATACACTAGATTTTAATATTTAATGGGGTCGTGCAGGGTTACTTTGCTTTTGGACTGCCCGCCCTGGTGTCAGAAACAAATCAGAGTGCGTATGTGCAGAATCCTTATGTGTGTAAAAGAAAAAGTTTTAAAACAATCGCCCAGGGTTGAAGGTTTTTTTTTTCTATTTCTTTGAACAAAGCAAGAAGCAACATCAAAAGTTGGTAACGAAAAAAAAAAAAAGAAGCTACAGTCCAAGAAGAATGTAACCCACCTGTTACGACGACGACGACTACTATGACGGAGGAGACGACAGACGACAGAGAGACTAGGCAACGAAGGGAGCAAATGGTTGCCACCACCTTCTCCCCCATCCTCGTCTGCCTTCGGTATGCCTGCCTAGGTGGTTGGTGCTCTGCTAGCTGGCATTTACAAGCCACACACATATTTTATTTTTCACTTGGCCTATTTTTAGAATTTTTAATTATCAAAAAGAAGTGTTTACACGTTTGTATATTTATATTAGCATGTGCTAATGAAAATTTAACCCTTTTGCGATTTTCTTTCTCTTCCCCTCCTCTTCTCTCAGTTGAATGAATGCGCGCGTATGTGGGGGTTCGATGAAGCGCTGGCTTTATGTTTGGTCAGGCGGCTGGCAGATAGGGGGTGGGCAGGTAAATTGGTTTACTATTAAGCTCTTGTTTACTATGATTATTAATTGGAGTTAATTACTTGTCGTTAAGTGTTTTCTATGTTCTCTGTTACTCTAGTGGGGAAATAATAGTTAAGCAGTAAATTAGCTCACTTGGAACGAAACGGAGATTAAGTGAAACGACGAGAGAACACGGCGAATAAACAAATATAATATTAATTAAAAAAAAAAATGTAAAACAGCATCGAAGTGGTAGTAAAAATGTCGACAGCGTTTATCTTTGACTAAGTTTAATGTTGTTAACAGTTTCACGGTATTTGAATTTACATTTATGTACATAGGTATATAAACAGGTTTTTGTGTGCCTCGAAACGACTCACTTTTAGGCAACAACTAAGGATTGCGCATTTCAAGTTGATTTTCACGCAAAAAGGTGTGCAAAATCTTTTTAGTTATCGAAGCACATACTCCCTATGGGGGTTATGCCTACGATTATTAGATTCATTGCAGTCAAACTTGTCAATTTCGAAGAATATCGGACTTTCCATGGCCCAACATCGACATCAGTTGTAGGTTCCCCATGCCAATGTAGGTTTGGTCCAAAATCATTGTAAACTTGTACCATGCTTGGCGACCTAGTTGCACCTGCAACATAGGCTCGAAAGGAGAAAAGGTAGTAAAAACCATTATGGGAAGTCAAGGATGCTTTTGTTTATTTGCGAGATGCATTGCCGCCTGTGAAACAACGCCAAAGTTTAAAGGGTAGGTAGGTAGATAGAGGTGACGGTTCAGCAGAACTCAAATTAGCACTAGGATGTGCCTTTTTTTTATTACCACGGCTCGTGTGATCTGGTTGATGATGAGTGAGACAATCGGGAGTGCTTAGATCCAGCCTTTGGAGTAAAGAAAACGGATTGGACTCACATCCCTTTACCGAGATGTCGTTGAGGTCGTCGAAGGATTGGTTGGTTTAGTACACGCAGTCTGGCTCTTGCAAGTACCGGACATTCGAAGAGAAAATGTGAGATGGAGTTTCCTTCTCTGTTTCGTTTCCGTTAGCCCGCATGGTCTCCAATTAGCCAACGCACCGTAGCTGTCGCCCTTATTCTGACGATATCTAGGCGGGTTTTGCTCAGGAGATCTTTTATTCGAATCTTATCGTAGGTCAGCCATATCTTCCTTGATATGGTGCAGTTGGTTAACAACCTCCATTGCAAGTTGGCCTTCTGCAGGAAGTGTGAGTGGGTGGATTTGTCCTTTAATCGATCGCTGTATGGCTAGTGCATCTGCACGATCGTTTTCTTTTATATCACTGTGCCATGGAATCCAGAACAGTGTGACTTGGCAAGCTCGTTCCGGCACTCCTGCATCAGTTTGGTGGATATGGTAGCCGAGTCAATGTTGTGCGTTGTGTCACGTCTGAGTTGCGTGCAAGCCTCCCGGATTGCCAGTCGTTCCTCCTAGAAGACTGGCAAAATCCGACTAGCGATATGATCTTGATATTTTCAGTCATTCCCAACACCGGCCCCCACACCGCAGTTCATCTTTCATCCGTCGGTGAAGATGAACGTGTCGAAGTCCTTCACTACTTTCTTTCACTGAGCTTTGGCGTGGAAGTGATGAAGTCAGTTGAAAACGTGACGATGCCATTTGGTAACAAGTCCAGGATGTTGCAATAGTCGTAAGGCCGTGCAGTCCAGCACCTAGATTCTTTCAGTCTACACTGCCTAGTGCGGTATTTTTTGTGTGTAAATCGGGAGACAGAAGGTACAGGAGCACAGTATGGGCTTCCGTTGGAGTCGGAAGGCCCCTATGGTGCCTTTACTAGCTGTTTTTTGGAGTACTGTAGTCTACGTCTGCGTCAAGTCAATGTTACCGTCGCTAGAGAGAATCAATCAAAGCTATGGGTGAAGTGGAAAACTTAATTTAATGGAAATTCTTCCAGATGAATGAAATCTCTTGGCACTTGGTGGTCGGCAAACTTAGATCGGCCATATTCTGTGTTCTGATGTGCAAGCCTAGGGATTCTGAATCGGTCTGCCACTTACCCATTTAGAAGGTTTTCTGCCGTGTCGAGGGCGTAAAGAATATTCCATCGGATAGTCGTTGGATTTAAGCTGTCAAATAATGAATTTAATGCCGTTCCGTGGTGTAATTCTACTCCAATCCCAATCTCTACGACTAGACCGGTAATATATTCCTCAGACAACGATTAACAAAAGTCTGCAGTTTTATATTTGTGATATTGGTGGTCACTGTATTGATGCCTATTCCATGTTCCAGCTCCTTCAGATCTTAGACAACATACCGAATGCGGTGCTTGTTTTCTCTTTTCACTTCGTTTCCCTCATCGACTACATATGCATCAAAGCCTTTTCAACTGTGAAATCCTCTGTGGAAGTTGTATCGATAAATTCAAAAAATTGTCTCTGCTTGGCGTCATCTCGTTATGCATGGAATGGGGTGAACTGTCTACGATCAACGAAATATGTTGAACTGAAGCGACTCTTGCCGCACGATTTGTTCTTCATGTCGTACATCACAATGAGTCCTTCTCGGCTATTTCAGATTCTTGGAGTTTTCCTTTGACAAAATGTTGGTGGATGTAGTGCATATTGTTTGTCAATGCAATGCATTAGGAAAATAAGGGAAGGGACAAAGGAGATACACATTAGTGTTAAATGTTTGCCAATTGTAGTGATGAGGACACACAGATCATTCAACATTTGTGTTGTGCGGCTTAAGAATCATGCCCATCGTTGACAAAACGTCTGAAAGTAAACTTACGGGTGCATTCGAAGCATGGCGCTTATTATATGTGGAAGGTTGAAATGGCTGTCTGGTAAGTCCTACCAGAAGTACAAGGAGCGCTAATGCGTCTTTTTGATAACACAACTCACGTGACCCGGATGTTGATGGGTATGACTAAGAAGAGTAATATTCAAAGCCATCCTGTGGAATTGAGAAAGTGAATGGTGTTGCAAAATTGTATGTCGGAGATCTCAGATAATTCTTTGAAAAAGGATTTGCTATGCCTGGGCAGTCACAGAGAAAGTGGAATAGGGCTTCCTTTTCGTGTGAGTTGTTGCAACTACGTCGGTGGGGGTTGAACGGAATGCCTAACTTGGGAGCGTGTGAGCCAATTGGCCAGTGGCCCATACTATTTACTTTGATTTTTCCTGTTTCGGTGCGTGTTCTACAGATTAATTCATTCGTCCTGTTTTGAATGAAGGCGGGGCTTATCTGTCTGAATATGTCACAGACTTCTAGACTATAGTTGGCAATACAGAGAAAGTGTTCGAGAATTCATCCCTTGATGAGTCCAATCGGAGAGCAGACTGACTCCGCGAGTGAATCATCAAAGATTGATGAGCCACATTTGGCTAGCGTGTCTGCTCTCTCATTTGCCCCATTGTTACTATGGCCGGTAACCCATAGGAAAGTAATATTAAACCGAACACTTATCTGGGTAATCATTTCCTTATATTGTTCTACTGGACATAAGGTGTGAATGGATCGCTTTGATGGCAGCCTGGCAGTCAATAAAGATTCTTGTTGTTGTTTTTGGTTGTGGAGCTGGGACTAAGTATCATGCAGACGGATTATTATTATCAATTGGCCTCCCTTCCCTCCGAAGGAATTATAGGATGGTTCTCCTCGGGGGCTTGACAATTCGCCCAGATCATTGAAGAAGCGTTCTCCGAAGGCTGTCTTTTTGCTTCTGCTAAGGCTTGGGCATTCGCATAAGAAGTGCAATGTGTCCTCCTCGGCTTCTACGTTGCCACATCCTCTGCACAGGTCCAATGTACTCCCACGTTGTGGCCTATCATAATGCCTATGAGAAGTGATTAGCGACTTCTGTTGAGTGCGATAATTCTTTTTTTGTTTGTTTGTTTTTCTCTTAGTTCTGCCCAGAACGTCCTTGAGATGCGACATGTCGTAAGTAAAATTCTCTCGTTCGCTAGTTTTAGGAATTTCGTGGTGATGTTGGACGTTTAAAATTCTAGTGGGGGTAGGATCGAGTCATCGACCTATGTCAGATCCACCTCAGAACCCATTCTTGTGAGCTCATCCGCCTTTTCATTGCCATGAATGCCCTTATATCCTGGGACCCAAATGAGTCTAACGTTATGAGTGATTTGAGTTCATCCTGACAGCGTTTCACGGTTCTAGATCTGATTGTTGTGGATGTTGATGGCTGCTTGGCTGTCTATGTAGATGTCGATGTAACTTCTTGGGTGTGTCTGTTGTGATAGTTTTCGTGAGGCTTCGACGATTGCTAGAACTTTCGCCTGGAACACGCTACGATGGTTTGTAAGTCTTTTTAACCGTGCGATGTTTGGTTCTGATGCATAGGTTTTGGAGCCAACACCCACATCAATTTTTGACCCATTCGTGAAAATGGATATGTGGTTGGGGCTTCTGACTTATCCTTCTGTCCATCTCTCTCTGGAAAGAATTTCGAGTTCGAGATTTAGGCTGAATTCAGTTTTGGCTTCAATGTTCACTTGGTGACTTTTCAGACCCCTTTTCTGAAGGTTGGATTGTTGTAGGCGAAGCGCACTTTCTTCGACAGGTATTTGCCGTCAGCTCTTTCAGTGGAACCTCTCAGAGGACCAGAAGCTATGTATGTTTGTATGTATGTATATTTGACACAGCAGCTCATAGAGAGCCAAGGCCTAACTTCTCACAACCATTCATGTTGTGCGTGTTATATCCTTTGCACGAATGGAAGGGACCTACAGTTTAATGCCGACTCCGAACGGCGAATTGAGAAGCTTTTCATGACAGATTGTACTCTTGCAAGTTTGTCATGCCTGCGAAGAGGTGGTGCCGCTGAAAAACTTTTGGTGGTTTTTGAGAATCGAACCTGTGACTCTCGCTTAGCAGTCCAACGTACTAAGCCACGGAGACCACCAGAAGCTATGGAAATCCAAAAATGCCAGGGAAATCGTGGAAGAAACTAAAAGTTATTTTGAGGGACCGCCGGGGCACCCGATAATGAAATAGCTGATGAATGAGTTAGAAAGAGTTCAGTCCTAGAACGAGAGTAGACGATACGCTTAAACCTCCAATCTGCACTAAAATCCTTAATCGAAGCAAATAACTCGTGGAAAGCGTTAACCACCCTGGGAAGAAGGTTGTGGCCAGGACATGACCAAGCAAGGACAAGCTAGCTTGTACAAAAGGTCAGAAAATCGTTGTCAATGTCGGTAGGGGTGCAAACTGACCATGAACCCATGCAGCATGATCTTGGGGGGTTGTAGTCGGTGGCGTTTTAATAACACATGTGGTTCCTATGCAAGCCAGTTGCTGAATCTTCGTCAGGATGTTAAAATACGCCCGGCATTAGTATCTACTTAAACTACTCACGGAAAACCTATATAAAATTTTGTTTTAGTTGAAATTTTTTAGTAGCTAACGTTATTATTGAATTTCCCAGCTGGGTTTTCCACAAAAAGACTCCAAGTCACAGCGCATAGCGCATGTAACACAAAATTCATATGACGCATCCATATTTTTTTCTTTATTTCCATGTTTACTAGCACGTTTTCAAATTACGATTGTGTCGTTAAAACAAAAAACGAACTAAGATAAATGCTAGCATATGCAAAATGTTATATGTATTAATAAAAAAAAAGATTTGGTTTTATGTTCTCCATCTAGATAGAGCTTCATAAACTGTGTTTTATGTGTAGAAAACATTTTTATAATCATTTAATTAGCTGAATCATATTTCAAGGGTCAATGACAGCTAAAGGTTGTGTCCCAATGGGAGGCGTCGTTTGACATTTTTGCTGAAATTTCATTTTACCCAGTAGACGCACTTGTATTTTTAACAGCGCTGCCGTTGACACTAAACGAAACTTTTGAAGAAAATATTTTAGTAAAACTTTTTGAATTTTAAAAACATTTTCCACCTAAAAAAAAAAAACAAAAATTAGTTTCATACACTTTTGTGTATGGATTTGATCGACCGCTGTGCTTAAAAGTGTTTTCGGCAATTCAAACACTTTGATTCGTCATCGTTTAGACACTTTAAGAAGCACTTTGCTGCTAATTTGAATAAAGTATCTACATTTGCATACTTAAATTGACAAAAGAACTAAAGCCAGCCAATTATTTGCATCGTCATACAGGAGTCAGCTGGCAATTGATCTTCATTTTCAGTGACGAAGGGTGTTTTCAACTTCATCAGCTTGCACGTATAGCAATGGCGATTCATATAACTACGTATTTAGTCGAGCTAACGTACAAAGAAATACTGTGAGGAAGATTGAAAACGAAAGGCAGCAATCCTTTGAGATTTTAAGACGTTCTGCGACGCAAGCATTAAGGGCAGAAGGACACACCGTGTGGCTTTTTTTTGTAACTGAGGTGGTATTTGGTTTACATCTTGTCTTCGAAGGTTGGTGTCTAGAATACATTAGAAGATTTTTTTTTTTTTGTGTCGTTGGTGAACTTTTAAAGCCATATGACCACTCTACTGTCAGTGTAGTGCCGATGCAGTAGAATTGATATAAGCTTTTCACAGCTGATCGACTTTCTTGACACCAGGAGTTGAACCTGGAACCTTTAACGTGACAAGCGATGATGCTTGGACGGTCACCCCAATATTCACATTTATAACATCACATTTAGAAGGTCTATGTGGACTCATTCCCCATCGCGATATTAGTTACTTGGTGATGGTGATCCATCAGACAGTTCGTCGATGTACTCTAACTTATTTGGCAGAGGTTTGGGCAATGACAGAGAAAATAGGTCGTGGCCTCATGAACTTCCTCATCGCCGCATCCTCTGTATATGTCGTCATCGTTCAGATGTAATTTCTTTATATGTTTTCTTAGCATGCTGTGGTCGGTAGGTACTCCTAACAGCATTGACAATGATTTCCTTTCCTTTTGTACAAGTAAGCTTGGTCATATTCTGACCACAACCTTCTACCCAAGCGGTTAACGATTTTCACGAGTTATTTGCAGATTGGAGGTTTAACCGTATCGTCTGCTTGCTCTCGGTTTAGGGCTGAACCCTTTCTAACTCATTCATCAGCTGTTTCATTACCTGGTACCTCGGCGGTCGTTCAAAATATCTTTTAAGTTCCTTCCACGATTTCCCAGATTCTTCCATTCCTTTTAACATTATACACTTCCATTCCATTTTTGGACTTCCATTGCTTCTGGTCCTCTGGAGGTTCCACTGAAAGAGCTGACGGCAGACTTCTCCCGGATCTTTACGGAATCTATTGCCAATCCATCGTTATTTTCTGAGTTTTATTTTGATTGCAACTTGTTTTGTGTTGACGAACACCTAGATTTTATGCATTTAAGAGTCAGTTGCGAACCAAATCTCACAATCAAGTAGATAAGGACGGAATCGTACATAGTGTGAAAACCCTAATCGCTTTGGCTATTGTTGTGTCAACTTCTTTTGTTATTCCGCTCCTCCTCTCATGCTTTCAAGGGACCGAAATCGAGTTAGTTTTTAGCACCGTCTTATCGGATTCTTCCATCATGTACATGTCTGACTGTTTGATTGATTCCAATTGGCATTTATAGGGCCCGCCCTTCCCTTCGCGTCCCTTCGCGTGTTGTCTAGGGTTCTGGCCAGTATATCCTTAAGCACGAGGACATTCCGTGGTAGGATCAAACCAATCTGAAAGGGCTTTGTTGTGTAACACGCTGCAGTTGAAGTCCTCATATCTTGCTTTGCAAGACATTCCTCTGCCTCTCAGTGGCTCCTTAATTTCTTTGGCAAAAATGAAGTCAATGCCCATCTCTTTCCTGTTCAATTATGATTCTTTAGGTGTTCAAGGCCTCGACTCGGACAGAACGTCACCCTCGGCAGACATAACTTTGAGGTAGTTAAGGACTTTGTCTACCAAGGCCCCGATATCAATTCAGACAACGACACCAGCGCTTCTTTGGGCTAAAAAGACAATTGACTAAAAAAAGTTCTCTCGAACAACTTAGGCGACCCAGTCCTGGCATGGACTTTGTCAAAAATGGATGAGGCTGCTTCGGGTGATTTTCGGTCCCGTCTGCATAGACGGTGAGAGGAGGAGGACATACAATGATAAACTGTACAGGGAAGAATGAAGGTCCAACAGCTGAGGTGGCTGGTTCATGTCGAGCGCATGGACACCAATGCTCCGGCTCGAAAAATCTTCGGATCCACCCCCTCAGTAGAGGAGGACCGCGACTCAGGTGGTGCACGCAAGTGGAAGGGACGTCAACCATATTGGCGTGCGAAAGTGGAGGCAGCTAGTTAAAGATCGAGCTGGCTGGAGACGTTTGTTGGTTGAGCGTTAAGTCCACCCGGACTGCAGCACCATTTAAGTAATCAAGTAAGTTTGGATGAAGGATTTGGTGTTCTGCCGCCAGCAGGGGGGATTTCATGCGAAGTTGCTCGACGAATTGCAAACTGAGGAGGATCCGGAATTGTATTGGAATTTTTCGCGCATGGATTCTTAACAATTCGACAATCTTCTTGCTTTGGTGACTCCACATATCCAAAAGGAATAAACGAATATGCGCGCGACCATTTCAACGGGTGATCAGCTTGTGTTGACGCTACGCTACCTGGCTACTAGTGAACGTCCATCATACGCATACCAGAAGCAGTGAAAATATGTCACCGAAATAACAACAAAAACCACTGCCAATGATTCTGTTGTCAGCTTCGCACATCTGACAATGGTACAACAGGGTGTTCCCACGATTGGTCGATACCTGACAATGGCCTCATAATGCTTTTTCTTACAGCGTTGTCCGACCAAAATTGACAGTTCACACGGTTGTAAGACATTTGGGACTCGGTTTCCATTGATAGATCTGACAACCGTCTAACCTTCAATTCTATTTGATATCCCTTCCCTCTATTTCTTGTATCTTTTAAACCATTAAAAACTGTTGTACGTATTTCGTTTATGGCATTTATGTGTGCCGGATTGTTTAAGCACAGAACAGACCTGATACATCTGTACAAATATTAACTGACACGTTTCTTAGCTTGAAAATGTTTGCTTAATCATTTGTGTTAATAAGTTCATCATCGTTATCCCTTATCTGATTCACATTATAATTTAATCTACACGTTGGTAAAGCCTCAGTTATATAATGTGCTTAAATCTAATCAAGTTCTTATCCCACGTTAAATGAACAACGGATGAGAAATAAGCATAACTACATATGTATGCATTCGTTGCTTTCTATTCGCGCACCAAAGCAAAATACATAATTAAAAATAAAAATGAGTGTATTATTTTAATTATGTAAAAAACTGCGTGTTTATTTAAATAAAATCTTCACTTCAGAATAATGAAAGTGTTATAGTTAGTTACGATTCACTTTATATAAATATGTAGCACGGGTTAAGTAGTGAATTCATTTGAAACTTAATCCAAGGTGTTCGAAACCCAAAGCGGTTTTATTCAACCTTCTTGTTGTGCTTGCTCATTTGGCGCATTGATTATTTTCTGCTCTCCAGCACTTACTTACTTACTTATCAGGTTAGTGACTCTTGAAGGGTCTGAGCCTGAACTTAAAGTGTGGTTCACGCAAAATCTGTACGCCTATATGCTATTATATCTTTTCGACCAACACTTCGAGAAAAACAAGTAATACCTCAAATTAAAGGTTGTTTTTTAAGCTTTAAAGTTGTATTCAAACTAATGTTAGATTTCTTTGCTGTGCAAAAAATTTCGGGTGTTTTTCCTGAACATCTTTTCTGTTGACTTCTGCTGCAACATGGTTTCATTTTACCAACATTGAGTTCAAATTTTTCACAGTTCCTGCATTCCTCCTCAATTTAAATTTAACAATTGCCGAATATTTTTCTATTGGTTGAAGCTGGGGGCAGTTTGGTGGATTCATGCTTTTTGGTACAACATCCACATTGTTGCTGTTGTACCACACCATGGCAGTCCTGGAGTAGTGACAACTGGCTAGGTCACAACAAAATGTTACTGGTGTATGGTGTTGTCGTTTGAAAGGCCGCAGTCGGTTTGTTAGGCACGCTTTGATGTGAACATCTGATGTCACTGTGGCAGTTGTCACAAAAGCCCTGCTCTAAAGTCCACAACTGCAGATCGCCCGCCAAACCATTGCCTTCTTAACGAATTTATCCACTTTAATATATGTATACTTCGAGAGGACATTGCCACGATTCGTCGAAACATAAAATGTTTAACCTGGTAGTTGCTTAAGGTCAAATTTAAAATAAGTTTCATCGTCCATTACTAAGCAGCCTTTAAATTTGGTTAAGAGTTTGTCATAAAGAATTCTAGCCCGTTTTTTCACTACTTAATTTTGTTTGCTAGTCCTGTTTGGGTATTTAATCGCACGATACGACTTAAGTCCATCTTTCAAACGAATATGCCTTGCTGTACTCTTGCGGGTGTTGAACTTTTTTGCTCGATCATTGTCCGATACCCCGGGATTAGGTTTCACAGATCTTATTACTTTTGAGACCAGTTTTGAATTCTTACATCCCGTTTTCACAATTTTTTTTTTTTGTTCTTTCGATACTGAGTGTTTCTTTATACCGTTTGATAACCCTGCACACAGTAGTTTTCGGTTATTTGAACACTTTTGCGATCTTTGACCCCAACCACGAAGGATTTAAAAAAAAAATTGTTCACTATTATTTTGCGACTTTCAACTTCCATTGCGCACAGAACCGCTGACACATGTTCAATCAAAACAAATAATTCAGCAATTTACAGTTAAGCTTTTCTGAAAAAATTTGTATTACAATAGTTCGCTTCTTATCTCTGGGGCGCTGCAATAGTCATTAAATGGCGTACAGATTTTGCGTGAATCGCAAAATTTCTTAGGTTAACACATCTGTCATTAACATTCCCTCCAAATTTGAGCGTCATAGCTTGACATTTGTAAAAGCTACGCTGTCAAAAATATATCTGCCTCCATTTGTTTTTAGATTTTTTACGATTTTAAAAATTGGATCAACAACGAATTTGCATCAAATTTTGTGTTGAAAACGGATTCAACGGTGCGAAGACTTTGGAAATGTTGGAGAAGTCTTTCGACATCGATACTCTTTCGAAAACAAACGTGTATGTGTGGCACAAATGCTTCAAAAGTCGTCGTGAGTCCGTCGAAAAAACCAGGTCGTTTTCAGTCGAAAAAGAAGGCGATGCTCACGATTGTCATGGATTACAAGGGTGTTAAGCATCATGAATTCTTGCCAAAAAATCAGACAGTCAACAAGGTTTATTATTTGGACGTTATGAGACGTTTGTGTGAAGCAATTTGCCAAAATAAGACCGGACTTGTGGGCAAACAACTCGTGGGTTTTACACCACGATAACGCACCGTCGCATAATGCTATCCTTATTCGTCAGTTTTTGGCCAAGAATAGTACGAATACCATCCAAGAGCCAGCGAATTCGCCTGATTTGGATCCCTGCGTTTTCTCCCGACCAACTCAAGAAACCGCTCCGGGGAACGCGTTTTAGCAGCCGAGAGGAGACAATTAAAAAATCGAAGACGGCTCTGATGGCTATACCAAAATCCAGAGCTGCTAGACGATCTATTAGTAGGGGTACCCTGTACAAAGTGGCGTTCTATCCCCTCTTTCATGGAATTCGGTGATAACCTTAGAAGCAAAGGGATGCACGGTGATCGGTTATACGGATGACGTGGCTTTAGCAGTGTCAGGAAAGCAGGAAGAAACTCCTCCAAAGAACTAAATAACTGGACAGTTCGGTCTGGTTTAGATGTAAACCGCTACAAAACTGAACTGGTACTCTTCTCTAGGAAAAATAAAACTCCTAGTTGTTGACCCTCCTTCCCTTAATGGTATAAACCTCACGCGCTCTAACGAAGCAAAATATTTCGGTCATATTTTGGATAGGAAATGAATCTGGAAACCCAACATCTCAAGAAAGAGTTAGGAAAGGTACAGTAGGACTTTTCTCTTACAAAAAAAGCTATTTGGAACAAATGGGATGGTTACATCCTTATCACACTTAGGTCCATGTGGCCCCATTGTGATACCCATGATTTGTTTCCTACCGTGGTATTATCGTCTTGTTTCTAGCCATCCGGACGCCCTGGTAAATTTGAGCAGTTTTAACGGTGATTCATCTGATAGCTCATCGATATGGTCGAAGAAGAATTTGCCAGAGTTCTGTTTCTGAGTTGACAGAGGAAATGGGCCGTGTCCTCATGAGCCTTCTCATCACCTTTGCAGATATCATCGTCGCTTAGACGTAGTTTTTTCGTATGATATTTTAACATGTCGTGGCCAGAAAGCACTCCCATCTGTATTGACAGAAATTTCCTGTCCTTTTGCAGGAGTTTGCTGGTTTTCATCTTATCGTACTCTGACCAAAGTCTTCTTGATATTTCACAGGTGGTTCGTGATTTCCACCTGTTGTTTGCTTCTATTAATGACAGAGTGGAGGTTTGACCGTGCCATCTGCTTGTTCCCGGTCTAGGGCTGAGCCCTTTCTGGCCATTTCATTCGCTGCTTCATTGCCTGGTATCCTGCTGTAACCAGGGACCCAGCAGAGTTTTACATTGTGCTGCGTGCCAAGAACCTTAAAATCTTCGCGGCAGCTCTTAACAAGCTTTGATGTTATCTGCGTTAATGGTATTTAAAACCTCGTATAACTCATTGGCTTCACATCTCAGTCATAAGACGGGGTGGCTATCTGTTGGACCGCCTTAGATAAGGCCATAAACCGAGATTATCCAAAAAAGGTCCAACAATCAGCTTGTTTGTGCGCATAAGCGGAGGACTTCGCACTACACCCTCCACAGCATTGGACATTCCTTTTCATGTGACACCCCTTGAAATCTTTGGCAGCTAGTTCAGCTGTTCGTCTCAAATCAATTTCACAGTGGTCCACAAAAGATTTTGGCCACGCCTCCATTTTCATCCAAAATCTACCAAAGAAACAAAGACTACACCACACCCAAGCTACATTTTAATAGAAACTTCCTTGTCACCATCCCCTTCAGGTCATTCGGGGAGTATGAGGCATTTCTGGAAGATAATTCGATCCACTTTTTCACCGATGGATCAAAACCCAATAAAGGTGTAGAGGTGGAGGCTTAATCTCAGTCTCCCTTCCCTTCTTTCAAATCATTGCAGCGTGTTCCAGACGGAAATTATGGGCGGCCAATTGATGAACGCTCGCCGTGAGATGACCCAGTCGTCAAATTTCTCCTTCACAACTTCGAACGTTGCGTCGCTTGTATGGCATGTAGCGCCGTCTTGTTGGAACAACAGCTCGGAAATATCGATGTTGTCGAGCTCTGGCCACAAATAGTTGGTTAACTTCGCTCTATACCAGAGACCATTAACGGTAATGCTGAGATGAAATAAGAAATAAGGTCCGATGATGCCGCCATGCCATAAACCGCACCAAACGGTCACTGGATGCACTAATGTTTGGTTGAACACTTGTGGATTGTGTTCGCTCCAATAACGGCAATTTTGCTTTTTGACATAGCCGCTGATTTTTTAGCCAAAATCCGGATCTCCGGCCAACATTTCCAGCGCCCAATCAGCGAACTCAAGGCGTTGTCTATGGTCGTCCGGCTTCAATTTATCTTATGTGGATATAGGCCCACATCCAACCGCAAAAAAGCCGGGTTGACTCTCTGGCGAAGCCCAATTCAGCTGATCGGCGCCGAATCGACATTTCTGGTTCATCTTCGATACTGGCCGCTACGGCAGCTATGTTTTCTTCATTTCACATCAATCTCTATCTGGTTGGTGACTTAAGCTCCAAAAGAGTTTACACACGCTCCACGGTCCAACGAATTGCCTTCACACTACTAAAGCCATGATGACAACCGACCTCAGGACGAAATTCACGTTGCGTTTTGACAGCTGGATGTCATTGGTAACTTTGACAGCTGCTGAAACATAACAATTGTATCCTTCCAACGGGAGGAAAGAAACACTTTTTATTCAACAGGCAACTGCATTGGTAGACTCGCAAAACTGGACTGTCTGTCTCGTTGTTCCTAATGCTTCCTCAATGTCTTCGCTTCACCATTCCCTACGTGCGCTCTATAGGTCGGCAAGGTAACCCGATCCATACGGCGTATTCTTGCAGCTCAAGAATACGTAACATTTGTTTTGTTACCTTGTGACCTTTCGGTTCGTTTATTGCGGGCAGTTAAGTGGGTCAGTGTGACGGCACTTGAGTGTTCAGTGTGACATGTTGGCCATGTGCACAATTGGGTTTTCGGGTTCGCTCGTATCGATCAGTTATGTTTCACTATGCGCAATTGGGTTTGCGCTTCGGTGCTAGTAAAATGCGATCTGGCGTCTTGTGTGGGCACAACAACGTGTATAGCGACAAAGCAGATTTGGCCGCGGCTGGATCTGAAACGCTCTAAGAATTTAATTTCTCTCAACAGATTGCTTATCAAAACGATAATAGGTGCCATCACGGGACAATGTCTAATAGGCAAGCATGCAACAAGGCTTGACGAATAGAAGGAGGAAACTGTTCGCCAGCTTCTTTGTAGCTCCCAACTCTTTCTCGCAAAAGAAGGCTCCACTTAGGATAATTCTACTTTAACGACTTACGTGGTCTGATAAATACAGATGTCGGAAACCTCCTACACTTCCAATTGGTTCAACGAGTAAGAAAAGAGATTTCTTCACATTTGTGTGGCATCGCAATGGACCTATTAAGGCTCTGCGACTGACCCATATGGCACTACGATCTGAAAGATCTATTACGCCTGGAGTCAGTTAGACAAGGAGGTCCTCTATCTTCCAAATGAAGATGAGGATATCTCCAGTCGAGGCATTATAAATATCCCCCGGTGTTAGGAATTCTTTATAGAGAAGGCGTTGCCTGACACTGCAGACAGCCACGCATTCACATAGTACGTGTTCGGCTGATTCGTCTTCCTCTAAGCAGAGTCTGCATCCAGATTCCTGAACTATATTTAGTTTATGTAAGTGATATCTGAGGCTGCAGTGACCGGTGAGGAAGCCAGCACTGATTTTGTGAAAATTAGCTTTGTGAAAGTCATAGGAAAAGAGAGTTGTGGGAGGAGTGGGCTGGACAAAAGAGTTATGAAAAAACGAGAGAAGAAGG
The DNA here is from genome assembly GCA_951813785.1 of Criorhina ranunculi. Taxonomy (NCBI): domain Eukaryota; kingdom Metazoa; phylum Arthropoda; class Insecta; order Diptera; family Syrphidae; genus Criorhina; species Criorhina ranunculi. Next base: position 34,519,067 of record OX638384.1, read on the forward strand.
GGAGGGTGGAAGTTATCAATTGTTGAAAGGGATAGGGGACAAATCGAGACGGAGGAGTTGATTGAGTCTGTGGTGAAAATAAGGTCCAGTTGCCTACCCATGTAGTTGGAGATACCGCTGACTTGACATAGACTTGAGTCTGTTAAGCGATCTAGGAAGAGACATTCCTTAGCTGAGCTAGCATTTGAAGCAATGAAAAAAGATTCATCATCTGATGGAGTCCACTGTAGCTGAGGAAGGTTAAAGTCGCCAAAGATAAGGATATCGTCAATGGGATCAGACAAGTCAATCCTCCCTTTTATGATTGAGAATATTTTTAATGGTTTTGTTCAGGGATTGGATGAACGTTGTTCCAGTAGGATAGAAGGTTCTGTTTTTTCCCAGCTTTCCAGACTCAATCTGAACGCGGAAGTAGGGATGCCGCAGAAAGGTTCGACACCTATATACCCTTTCTGGCAAGTTGGTCTCCAATTTCATTGCCTTCAATGCCTCTGTGCCCTGGTACCCACCAGAGCTTGACTTTATTCCGCTTTAAGAGGTCCTGGAGAGCATTGAAGCAACCTCAAACGGCCTTTGAGTTGAAGTAATGGGAACTCAGTGCTTTGAGCGCTGCTTGACTGTCCGTGAATATATTGATGGTTACTCCCTTGATGTCGGAGTCGAGTGTGCTGGCAACCACTTCAACCTAACCTAACCTATCCAAGAAAATGAGCTCAAAGACCGAACTTTTACTTTCCTAAAACTAAATTGTAGGCGCCAACATAATGTGATTTTTCATAAACTTTCACATAACTTACAACTCAACAGCTGTGTCGTTTTATATATATACTTTGTTGTTGTTGTTTTTTAATGTTTCATACATCATAAATTCTAAACCAAATAAACATCAATTTTAATTTATAATTAATGATACACAAAGGAGCATTCGAGGAGATTCAAGTGTGTAAAAATATCCATTCAGGTTAATCTTACAAAAAAAAAAAAAACAGAAAAAAAAAGATGAAATGAAATATTTATTTCATTTTCAAAGGAAAAATGTTTTATTTATAAAGTTTATGAACTTAAACTTACCTACTCGTCACTAATCAGTTTTACTAGAAACTAAATTTAACTAAAAATACACTCTACAACTAATTAAATTGAAAAAGAAGGAAGACAAATGTATATCTGTTTACTGCTTGAATGGCTAACATAAGTATTTTAGTCAAGGAATGACATCGGGCATACCGCTAGTTGTTGACTTTTTGCATCCTAATCTGACAAATATTCGTTTAGTTTCAGAACTCCCACGTATTTAGGTACTTCCGGTGGCATAACTTGCCTTATATTTTGTACTAAGAATAATATTTCAAAGCTGTCCCGTTCCTTTGTTCTTTTTTTTGTTTTTATGATAATTAGTTATTTATTATTTGATTTATCAACACACTCATAAAATCTTGACAAACAAACGAGTATAGATGTATAATTTTTGTGGTAACAAAAATCTTTAACACTTTCTTTGTTGAAATAAGCTAATAAATATTAAAATATTTTTTTTTTTTATTAGCCTAGCCAATCAAAGCGGCACAAAAAGTCAATTCATTGGCAACGAATTTATGAAATTGTTTCACTCAATCCATTTGTTTTTTATTTGTTGCTAGTATTACATGCGGTGGTGGACAAAAAAATAAATACAGTTTACTTTGCCTTTACTGAATATTCCGCCATTTTGTGGAAAGTAGGTAGGGAGTGAATAGAAAACGTACATGTAGGAAACAAGAAGGATCATTTACCGTTTCGTCAAATGTCATTTTGTGTCATTTGTTGTTTGGACAAAAAAATAAATACACATACTGAATGCGAAGCGTTTTTGGTGAAAACAAAGTTGAAAGCTTATTATAAAGCAGTCAGAAAGAAAAAAGGTGTATATTGCTGCTAAAGGATAGTTCAATTTAAGTGTTACTGATTATCTATACTTGTTTTTATACAAAGAAATGGGACGTAACAGACATTTTTCGGATTAGAGGAGAGAGTTAATAAGAAATATGAAAAGTCAGGGGTATTCTTACCGGGATATAGCAAGAATTATTGGTTGTTATCTGGGAATGTTGCAAAATGCATTTAAAGCCAAACCATCGCAGGAAAACAGAGTACACCATCGAAAAACAACCAACAAAATGGGCCGTTCTAGCGTAGTAAAGGGTGTTTAAGTTTTAAGGGCCGATGTTTATTCTTTTTATTATGATTATATTGGTATGGTTCAATTATGTATGGAACAAATATCGGCCAAATGGCCGCCGCGACCTCGGCGGCACACCTCCATCCGATGGTCCAAATTTTCGATGACGCTGAGGCATAATTGAGGTTCTATGCCGTTAATGTGCCGAATTATCTCATCCTTTAGCTCTTGAATTGTTGCTGGCTTATCGACGTACACCTTTCCTTTCAAATAACCCCAAAGAAAGAAGTCCAACGGTGTCAAATCGCATGATCTTGGCGGCCAATTAACATCGCCACGACCTGAGATAACACGGCCATTGAATTTCTCCCGCAAAAGAGCCATTGTTTCGTTAGCTGTGTGGCAAGTGGCACCGTCCTGTTGAAACCACATATCGTCCACATCCATATCTTCCAATTCGGGCCATAAAAAATTCGTTATCATCTCACGATAGCGAACACCATTTACAGTAACTGCCTGACCGGCCTCATTTTGGAAAAAATACGGCCCGATGATGCCGCCAGCCCATAAACCGCTGTACGAGCATGCACTGGTGTTTTTTTACATCTCCTACAGACCCGGTTTGCTCAAATTTTTGCACGATTTTTCCGATTGTACGCACATTTGGACGATTAAATTGACCGACAAAATCACGAAGTGCACGATATGCATTTTGATTTGAACGCCCATTTTCATAATAAGCTTGAATAACTTTAACGCGTTGCTCGATTGTGTATCTTTCCATGGTTCAAATTGAGTTGGTCTGAAATTGATAAATGTCAAATGAAATGCAGAAAAAAACTTGACGTTTAGATGTGGTTCACATTCAACATCGGCCCTTAAAATTTAACCACCCTTTATTACATATGTAAATGGCTATACAATACGTTAAAATGTATATTAGATGGCACAAAACAGTTGATTCAGTTGAAAATGTTCTCATTACCGGAACTGGGATGCTAATATTTCCAAGTCAGTTTAGTACATCTAAAGGGTCTTTCATTAAGCGCTCCTATTTTTGAATCTAAATAAAACAAAGTGTGTGTGAGATATCATCGACATTCGTTTGAAAGGCCTATCGATGCCATTATGTATGGAATATAACATCGTTCAAATATCCGCCGCGGCTTCTCTGGGTGGCGCGCATCCGAAATGTCCAATTTTCCATGACTCTGGTGCATAAATCAGACTGAATTTGACCGATGGCATGGGTTATGTTGGCTTTGAGGGCCGCTGTGGTTTGTGGCTTATTCGCATAGACCTGCAACTTCAGAAAACCCCACAAGAAAAAGTCTAACGGGGTCAAATCACACGATCTCAGTGGCCAGTTCACATCACCTCCACGTGAGATGACCATCCCCTCACATCGCGCTTGTGCAGAATTTCCAATGTGGCGCCGCCGTCCTGTTGAAACCACATGTCGTTGTTGTCCATATCATCCAATTCAGGCCAAAAGAAGTTGGTAATCATCGACCTATAGCGCTCGCCGTTGACGGTGATGGCCTGGCCAACGTCGTTCTCAAAGAAATATGGACCGATGACGCCGCCAGCCCAAAATCCACACCAAACAGTGACTTTTTCGGGATGCATTGGACGCTCTTGGATCTCATGTGGATTGGTATCGTCCCAAATTCGACAATTTTGTTTGTTTACGTACCCATTCATCCAGAAATGGGCCTCATCGCTGAAGATGATTTTTCGATGAAAATTCGCGCGAATCGTTGCCCGAACAGAACACCCATTTTGATAAAACAATTTTATTATTTGCACGTGTTGTGGAACGCTATATCCGTCCATGGTGATTTGGCAAAACAGGCTGAATAAATGACAGCCAATTTGACAGATGTAGCTTCAACAATATGGTCGCTATCAACTGTCAAAGTTCGGAAGTCCCTATTGGAAGACCCTTTACATGGGTCTATAACCGAAATCACGAATAAAACAACGATGGCAACGTTTGGGCACTTAAGACTCGAGGTAAACCCTCTCAAAGTCTCAGAAAGAGCGAGATACCTAAGGTGCATTCTTGACCGTAAAATTACATTGAAAGAGAGAGAACATTTTAAAAAGAACAAAGAAAGTGTCAATCGCCTTTTGCTCGTGCAGAAAAATGTTTAGTAAAAAATGAGGATGTGTACAGCCATTGTCCGGCTCATTTTATCTCAAGCGACGAGTGGGTCAGCGGAAGAGTCATCAACCCGACAAAAATTTCAATATTCACAGACCGCTCAAAAACCGAAGAAGAAGTGGGCTCCGGGATCTACTCAATAGAACCCAACATTAACCGGGTCAATAAGGCTTCCGAACCACGCAGTGTGTATAAAGTGGAAGTTTCTTAGCTTGGCTCCAGTCCAATTGAGCTATGTATGTGCCAGAGATGGCATTAGACGTTATCTCTGGAGGAAACAGATTGTCATCTTTTTTTGGCAGTCAGCTAACGATAAAGGTTAATTTGGAGCCTTAACTTAACACCCTCAGGTAGCTAGCTTTCTTACTTATTTAGACCCGTGAAGTCTCAAGGCTGCGGTATCGACGAAGATGAAGGTGGAGCTCTAGAGTTTCTCAAAATGAACCTTCTGACATCCGTCTCGTCTCGTTTCGAACTTTGGAGCTTGGATGCCCATTCTATTGGTATGGCCGGGGCTAATGAATCTTGTTACAGCTCATAGAGTTCGCGGTTAAATCTTCTCTTCCAGTCGTCCTCCTCTCATACACGTGACTTAATATCCTTTAAAGGATATTTCCCTCAAAAGAATTCAGTATATGCTCTGCTTTCTAACTTATTGATTTTGGAACACAACATCATTCAAAAGTCCTTCACGGAAACGCCAGCACGAGTGAATGAGAAGAATATGCCGACAATTTCTCATGTGATGAACGCCCCAAAAAAAAAAATAAGTCCACTGGCGTCAAATCCCACAAACGAGGCGGCAAATTGATTGGTCCATTTTTGGAAAAAGCGCGGTCACCGAAATTTTTCGATTCAAAAACTCGATTATTTCGCCAGCTGATGGTCATTCGGCTTTAGGGATTTTATAGGGATGCAACAAATTGGTCACAAAGATCGACGTGGAATCGACAAATTTGGGGCTGTCTTACGCTCGTGGCTGCGTTTCTTTGGCGTGTTAGAACGGGAGCATCATGAAGTGTATATTTTGACTGAAATTTGTTTATCAGACGTTCAATTGTTCACCAGAGTTGTTTCCCTAATGAGACTCAGAGATGGGCACATGCTGTATAAGTGTACTGTTGACTTTTCCTCTCATTTGTTCTTAAATTGTTACCTAATCTTCAAGCGTTTTTTTTTTCAAGAATAAACTGCCCGGTGTTTGCAATTGTTTATTTAGAGGCATTTGAACTGATCCAGAACTTGCAATAGAAGCTTAGAGGTGTTGAAGTGATGTAAATGTATCCGCCTATGTCGTTGTCTTCATTTTTAATATCCCTGCCACCTATACCGAGCTACCAGCCTGAATGGTGCTGCTTGTAAGAGCTCTAAGGACAGCCTGTCATAGCCATGTCATATTCGATTGATTCGGTCCTTGAATAGTCAGAGATCAAAGGCTCATGGAAACATATCTTCTGTGAGTCAATTCCAAAGTTGGACATCAATGTAATGAGCACTAATAGCTTGCCTGGTAGTCAAAATGCCACATTCTTAGGGATTATTCCATTAAGTCCTTTCACCATGTAGTACCTATAGGCGTGTTCGATGGGCCAACGTCTAAATATTAAAAACTAGTTCGGGATCTTCTATGAACTTGCTATGTGCTATCGGATAGATACAGAGAATATTTTAGAGCTGAGCTACATTACATTATGTTTGTGAGAACTATACTCAAGTTGTATTCTAGATTGTGAGAAGTATTTGTTTGCTCTAAACAGTTAGTACAACCTCTTGGATAGTGATTTTGCAATGTTGAAGATGCGGTTGGACCGCGTTACACCAAGAAGATGCATGGTCCTACTTGGGTTTTTGGGTTTGTTGATGATTTTATTGTTTAATTGAAACTGAGGTACAGTAAATATATTCTTTTTGGTGGACATAAACTTGAGGTAGTTAAGCACTTTATCAACCTAGGCTACGCTTTCAATTCAGACAACTATACCAGCGCTGAGGTCATAACAACGATTTTCGTTGAAACGACCATATATTCGATGTCGCCAAGAAGGCTGCGAAATGTCTAGGTTTCCTCAAACGATGCAAAAAATACTTTACCCCTTCTGATCTGGCTTCAATCTACAAGGCCAAAGCTTGAGTACAACGCTCATATCTGGTCTGGTGCGCCAAAAACCGTCCTGCACATTCTAAATAGAATTCAAAAACGCGCGATAAAAATAAAAGGTGACAGAAACATTGCGAAGTCAATAGACTCGCTTGAACTTGAACACCAAAAAAATGTTTCCTGTCTCTCACTGTTTTATCGTTTCTTCTATAAAAAATGCTCTAGCGAAATAGCCAGCTTCATTCCGCCCCTGCAACATTTCACCCGCAATTCTCGTCATGCTTCGAATGCACATCAGTTTACCCTCAAGCCTAATTTCGGACGTACTGTCAAATATAGAGATTCTTTTTTTAGCCGTACCACACGAATGTGAAATGATCTACATAGTTCTGTGTTTCCTTATCACTACAACCCACAAGCATTTAAAGCCAACGTGCATCGGTACCTCCTTCGTCTCTCCTCTAATTTCCCTTATGCCCGTGCTCTTGTTTAAGGGTAGTCATAATCCGCTAATTTAAAAAAAAAACAAAGAATAACTCTTGCCAATCGCTGCTTCTTTGGGCCAAGAAGACAATTGATTAGCAAAGCCCTTTTTCCTACAACTAAAGTGACCTTACATATATAGGACCTTAGGTAGGTTGAAGAGGTGGGCGAATCGAGTGATGAAGTCTTCACTCGGATCTCTAATGGATCCATTGTGTTCCTCTGACGTGGAATGTCCATTCTGAAAAGACAAAAAAAGAGGGGAAAGGTCTGGGTGAGTGCAGTTATGATTGTTCGGCCTCCCTGTACCATCCCGAATTCGTAGTGAATTTTAGAATGGCTTTTGGTGGCTTGTTAGACAGGTCGTTGAAATAGTGTTCACCGAGGGCCGTCTTCCTTGTTCCGTATAGACTGGGACATTCGTAAAGGAAGTGGGCTGTGTTCTCTTTCGCGTCTGTATTACCGCAGCCTCTGCATAACTCGTCTGTACTTCAACGAATTCTTCAAAGGTGGGCCGCCATTAGGTTGTAGCCTGTGATGATCCCTGTGAAGAGAGCTAAGTTTGATCTGTTTAGCGCATATATAGGACCTTAATAATCCCAGTTCCACTCTATGCCGCAGAGGTATGGACTTTATCGAAAATGGATGAGGGTGCTTGAAGAGGAAAATTCTTCGGGTGTCTGCATAGACGGTGAGATACAGAGATACGACGAACTGTACGGGCTGTACAGCGACATTGACTTAGCCAGAAGAGTGATAGTCCCAGGACTGGGAGCGGATGGACAGTAATGCTTCGGTTTGAAAAATCTTCGAATCCGCCCCCGAGGGACAGCGAAGTGGAGTAAGACCGCGGCTCAAGTGGAGTGGGACCTTAACCAACTTACCGTGCAAAACTGGAGGCTTGTTGGTTGAGAACCAGGTCCATCCCGGACTATAGCGCCATCCTAAGGACATAAACTTAAAACTGTTACGTTCTTTCTGGACATATCAGAAGCTAATATAAAAGTATTCATCTACATATTTGCCAGTGTCACGTCGATCAACGCAAAAAGTATTTGAAATTGTGTTTGTTATACAAAAAAAGTGTTAATTGAACAGAGATTATTTACACACCTGCTCCTCGGCATTAATGAATAGTTTTTGTTTTTTAAATTTACAATAGCCCTCTAATTTTGTACGATGATACAAGATATGACAATAAATATTGTTATTTTAATTAACACATTCAATCAAAGGCCATCCATCACAAATCAGAAAAAAAAAAACCATCGTTTACTAATTATATTTAATCGAACCTTAACTAATGTGTTTTTTTTTTTTATTTTTATTTTATAGTTGACGCAGATGAAATCCGTCGCTTGGGCAAACGTTTCCGAAAACTCGATTTGGATAATTCAGGTGCACTGAGTGTTGATGAATTCATGTCTCTGCCAGAATTACAACAGAATCCTTTGGTACAACGTGTCATTGATATATTTGATGCCGATGGCAATGGTGAAGTAGACTTTAAGGAATTCATCCAAGGTGTTTCACAGTTTAGTGTCAAAGGAGATAAACTATCAAAATTACGGTTCGCATTTCGTATATACGATATGGACAATGATGGTTACATATCGAATGGAGAACTGTTTCAGGTAATTGATTCTTCTTAATTCTTTTGTAAACAAAATATTATTTTACACTAGATAGATAGATAGATTACAAATTGAGGTGGTCCAAAGTCCCTTATCACTGCGGCCACAGATGGGCCTATTGTGTTGTGCTTTGTCTTTTAGCCAATTGTTTATACAGCCTTTTGCTCTGCTTGTTGGGAGGCCGCAGAATGGTCTTGGCATCATAAAAGTTGATGCAGAACCTTTTCTGACTAGTTCATCTGCCTTTTCATTACCTTCATATCCGCTATGGCCCGGTACCCAAATGAGATGGACTCTGTTTGTGCTAGCCATTGCTATGAGTAATTGGAGACAATCCCAAACAAGTTTAGAGTTGATTTCGCAGGCGTTAATTGCTTGGAGTGCAGCTTTGCTGTCAGAAAGAATGTAAATGTTCTTATTTGATAGAGCTCTGTTTATATTTTGTCTGATGCATAGTTCTATAGCGTGGATCTCCGCCTGGAATACTGAGTTGTTCGTCTCCATACTGCTGAAAAGAGATGTTTTGGTGTGTGGGTTGTAAACTCCAGCTCCGACTCCTTCATCTGTTTTTGACCCATCTGTGTACCAGACATGAGAGTCGTTTGCAAATGTTGGTTTATTCTGTTCCCAGTTGTTACGTTCTGGAAATGTTACCTTGAAGTTTTTGCTGAAGTTGAATCTAGGTAGACATCTGTCCGATATTGTTATTCCGAGTAGCTCATTATTTGTTATTATTTGGGTAATATCTGAATGAATGAGTCTGGAATTAGATTCATCTTCCGTGATGAGCATATAGGCATTCACTATTGCTTCTTTTTTTATGAGAAGGTGAAGAGGTGGGAGATTTAGTAAGTTTTCTAATGCTGCGGTTGGAGCTGTTCTCATCGCCCCTGTTGTACACACACAGGCTAGTCCTTGTAGTTTGCTGAGCTTGGTCTGTGTGGTCTTTTGTTTGTTGCAGCATAGGTGAGGATAGGTCTGACGACAGCTGTGTATAGCCATAGCGTCATTTTGGGGTTGAGGCCCCAATTCTTTCCTAGGAGACATTTGCTGGTCCATAGTGAGATCCTGGCTTTGTCTATGACCTTTTTGAGGTGGGAATTCCATGTAAGTTTTGAGTCTAGAGTTACCCCTAGGTATTTAACTTCTTTTGAGAATTCTATTGATTCGCCGAAGAGTGTCGGTTTTCTTAGTTTATCCAGTTTTCTTCTCTTGGTGAAGGCAATTATGGTGCTTTTCTTCGGGTTGATGTTGAGCCCTACGTTCATGCACCATCTAGCCACAAGATTTAATGCCCTCTGGAGGCGATCCGAGATTGTTTCTTCTATTTAAGACTAATTTGAGTTAATTGAAGTGGCTATCCATCTAAGGTCGGCATTTGTAAAGGGTTTTTCATTAAGCGTTCAATAAAAAGAGTTGTGTGTGAGATATGATGGAAACCTTCATTGCGGATTAAAGTACATTCAATAACATTATGTTTTACAAAATGGCTTCGTTTACAGGACTCGATCCGAGAGGTACAATTTTGTATGATTTTGTTGCATAAGTCTTCCTGAATTTCACCAATCGTTTGAATGATGTTGTTGGTCAATTGTTGTTTGTTTGTTGCCATAAAGCAGCGACTTAAAGTACCCCCAGAGAAACAATTCGAACGGCGTTAAATCGCACAATCTTGACGGCCATTCCACATCGCATCTTCTGGAAATAAAGCGTTCTGGGAATTTTTCTTGGAACTGCAATGTAACACGCGATGTATGGCATCTTTCGCCGTCTTGTTGGAACAACATATCGTCCAGGTCCATGTCACCCGATTGAGGCTACAGAAAGTCAGTTGTCATTGCCCGATACCGTCTGGAGGCTGTTTGAATTCGAATTCTAGGGAAACTCTCATATTAAAACGGAGGCAGTTTGAATATCAGAGTAACTCAAGCGCAATTCATACTCGGATCTCGTCTGGCCTTTCTCATTTCAGCTGTTGTATGGCCCAATGATGCCGCCTGGCCAAAATCCACACCAAACAGTAAGTTTCTCCGGATGTAATGTGCTTCATTCTTGAACATCCGTTTCCAACTGCTCCAGAGCGAACATACGACGAGATTGGTGAACTGGGGACTTTAGTTCTTGTGTCAATTGAATCTTATAGGGATGCATGCCAAAGTCTTTTCGCAGAAAGGCCAATTTCTTGTGCACGACGAGGAATATCGAGAGGTTTGGGTCTTCAGCAACAGCAGACAAAATTCTCGCTCGACTGCGCATTTCGATGACGTACAGGGACTGCTCGATCAGCAACCACACCACTTTCCCCGAATTTCTTGATAATTCATTGAATTGCTTGCTCGATTGGACGATCATTTCGGCCGTAAATATTTCGTAGCTCGCGAAAAGTTTGGCAAACAGAACACAAATTTTCATAATAAATTTTAACAATTTCGACGCGTTGTTGAATGGTTTAGCGTTTCATGGTTAAATGGTGACTATGACAGCGTTGACACTTGAAACAACAGAGCAATACGCTGTAAAAGATCGGACATAGCTATTGAAAAACCCTTAACAATGCTCCCCGGATGGCTGCCTTGAGAGTTTTTCTGATTTGTTTGGTCACTTATGAAGGGAAGTTACCTATCCGTACCTATTTGCATTGTTATGCAGCTACGCGGGGGAGTGCTTATCCGGGTATTACTGTTCTTCTCTACTCGGTGAACCAATTGAAGCTCTGATGAAGCGTAATACGATCTGTATTTATTTATAAGGCTCCCAAATGGAATTTGCAGAAAAGTTTTCTCCTCTTCTCGGCATATACGTATAGTTTCAACATAACTGATACAGTCGTTGGTCAGCCTTGTCTACAGATCCATAGAATGTCCCTTTACCTATTCAACTGCTTTGCCATCTCTGTGAGTGACGATCGACAATCTAGAGTTAAGAGAAAGGACTAGGTAAACACTTGACTGTTTGAAAGTATGAGGATACCACGTTTTTCTTCGGATAAGATAAAATGGAGGCGTTTTAAGGCAAGCGGACAAACGGTCATACGTGTCATTCCACCAGACACATTTATGGCCTGAAGTAGATGACCATGAGCCAAGGGACATTATCAACCTCAACAGAATACAAATTCGCACAATTACTCGTGATATCACAGGCCACTGCTTACTAGGACAACACGCCAGGAGATAAGAAGCTCTCTTCAATGACTTTTGCATAAGCTGTAGAGATGAGGAGGAGGAAGAAACTACAACTCACCTCCTCTGCCACTGCCCAGCGCTATCTCACAGCAGAAGAAGATGGATCTTCCCATTTGATTCTCTGGGAGAGAACATGATGACAGGGCTCATATTGTCGGTAGAAATCATGGGCAAGGGACATTGTTCAGACATTTTACGATATAGTGCCAAAAATCACGTCCTTCGAACCAGACTCCATCTTATCTGCTTTCTTCTGGATGGTTACGTCCAGGTAGAGGAGAACCGCGACTCAGGTGGCACACGCAAGTGGTAAGGGACCTTAACCAACTTGACGTGCGAGACTGGATCTGACTGGAGATTATTTTAGTAGAGACCCAGGTCCACTCCAGACGGTAGTTTTGAGCATGGTTCCAATCATTCCAAGACCGACTTCTCTTCGCAGTCTGCAATCAGATGCATATGTGAAAAATTGTCTGATGATCGTTGTGTACAGCCAGTGCACTGCATCACAAATAAATGATTTTGCGAGCTCGGTAGGCCTGCCAGAGACACAAGTAGCGCGGATGGTCCGTTTTGATACGACAACTCACGTGACCTGGGTGTTGATGGGCGAAGCTTAGAGTGTAGTTTTTCAGATCCATCCTGTGGAGTTAAGAAAATTGACAATGTTGCAGAATTTGATGTTAGAAATCTCAGATAGTTCCTTGAAAAAGGGTTTTCCGAGACTGCGCTGCCTGGCTCTGGCAAGTGCCGGGCAGTCCCAGAGAAAGTGGAATAGCGTTTCCTTTTCTTGTGAATTATCGCAACTACGGCAGTGGGGGTTGAACGGGATGCCTAACTTGGCAGCGTGTGGACCGATTGGCCCGTGCTAATTGCCGAGATTTTAGCTGTCTCGATGCGGTTTCTATTGATTAGGTCATTCGTTCTGTTTTTATCGTTTGCGAGCTCGAGTCGACTTCAGTTCGACGTGTGTTTTCCACCTTCCTATCTTAGTTAAAACCTAAATCATCCCAGATCATCATGGTTTCTCTTACGAACAAAGAGAAGTAATTCGTTGTTGATTATCTATTGTTCGCCTATCTACCTAGCCTGAGGCAAGAGCGGCTGTACTAGCAGATATCCCAACCAATTGACTAATGCACCATCTTTGGTATCCTCAAAGCCACACCCGCATCAAAGCTCGGTCCGGTAAAGAGATACGAGATCTAATCCGTTTTCTAAACTCCACAAGCTGGATATATGTAGGCACTGTTTGTCTCAGCCATCTTCAACAACACAAATCATCATCACACCAGTCATGGTAACAAAAAGACACATCCTAGTGCTATTTGGGTTCTGTTGAACCGCCCCTCTACCTACCTACGTGATTAATGCACCAAGTGAGCTATCTATAATTCCCATATACACGTATACAGATAATATTCTTAAAAAATTTATTGGATATGTCAACATATATACAACCCCTCGGGGTCTAGCCCACCGGCACATTAATATTCGCTTGTCGTTTATTTTTCCGTTCGCACTTTGCTTTCAAAAACCGAAAAAAAAATCTATTTTTGATTTCTCATAGTAAACTGCATAATAAATTCAAGAACGGCGGGAATTTTAATTGCCAAATAGTTTGTTGATATTTTCTTAATTTCTGTTGTCTTTAAATATTTGCTCAAGAGATGTTCTTCTCGACACTACGCCTAAAAATGCTAAACGTTTATTATGTCAAACATGTGCTTTTGGGGTGGAATATTCGCGCGAAACGCGATATTGTTTGTTTTTTCATTTAGATTGTTAGATCGTTCTACTGATGAGTGTATGGTTGTGTTAGCAAAGCAAACAAAAGGAGAGAAAACTAGACCCAGTTCGTGGTGGTGGTCCAAAGTGTATCCACAATTGGTAAAGCTTTTGTGTTTCCAATACAGTTGGTGTTTTTGGTGGCGCATTCAAGTATGACCTTATGATTACACGAGACATGCTCAATGGAGATTCGAATCGATGTTGGCGGCTCGGAAGATTCGAACATCCAGAATACGGGAAGCGACGATCGCAATGTAAACAATTTGATTTGACACCGTGATCAGGGGACTGCGGGGGTAGATCTGGACCTCAACCAACAAACGTCTCCAATCAGCTCGGTTGCCTCCAGTTCCGCACGCCAAGTTGGTTTAGGTTTAGTTTAGGCTAGTTAGTGTAGTTCTGCGAAGATCTTTTCTTGTCTGTCTCCAGTGTATTGGCATAGATCCTTGGACAAATGTTTCCTTCTTTTCCGCCTTTTTTTTTTGTCCGTCTGATATCTATTAAGGGTAATAGGGAACTTTTTCTTCTATATCTTGCGTAAATGGCACGAAATTTTGTGTGGTGAGCAGGTGGTACAGGTGGGATCGAAAAGAACTACTTCCGTCCAACGAGATAAGCCGAGCAACGACAAGCAAGCTGTCGTCTTCCTCACCTGTACCGAAGTTGCCTCCGTGGCTCTACCCTGGCTCACAACAATGGCGCGGTCTTCCTCTACTGCATGGGTGGATTCGAAGATTTTCCGGACCGGAGCATTGGTGTCCATCCGTTCTACATGACCGAGCCACCTCAGTCGTTGTACCTTTACTCTTCTGGCTAAGTCGATGTCGCTGTACAACCCTTTCAGTTCGTCGTTGTATCTTCTCCTCCACGACCGAAAATCACCCGAAGAATTTGATTTGACGCCGTGATCAGGAGACTGCCATGTTACTTACTTATTTAAGGTGGCGCTACAGTTCGGGGTGCACCTTGACCACAACCAACAAGCGGCTCCAACCAACTCGGTCTTATTGCCTCCAGTTTCGCAGGCTAAGTTGGTTGAGGTCCCCTCTCAATGCAGCCAAGAGCAACCTTATCCATTTTTGATAAAGTCCATGCCTCTGCGTCATAGAGCAGGACTGGGATCATTAAGGTCTAATATAGGGTCACTTTAGTTGTTCGAGAGAGAGGTTTGCTAGTCAATTGCCTTCTTATCCCAAAGAAGCAGCGTTAGGCGAGGACAACGAGGAAGAAGAATCAGCGGAACACATACTATGCCATTGTAACTGCCTCACAAGAACACGTCATCGTTTTCTAGTTAAACGCTACCTCGTAACGGAAGACATAACCACCAGCTCACCCAAAGATATCGCCGGCTTCATCGCGCACTCCGGCATCATGGAGGAGCTCTAATTAAGAGGACATCACAATAGGCCCATTTGCGGCCACAGTGATAAGGGACTATGGACCACCTCAATTATTAATCTAATCTAGGCGAGGAGACTGTCATGCACCCTTGTGAATGTTGACATGAGGAAATCGTATGCTTGGTATAATGATGTTTCCCCCCGCAGCAAAGGCAGTTAGCTTGATGTGTTGTCGTGTGGGCACCTGTCCTACCAAAGATGTTCTCTTTTGCTATTTTGGCGACAACCGACATTGCACTCTTCAGCAGCAATGTCCTTGTCCTCTGTGGCGCATATCAGGCTAATGTTGGCGAATTTATTCTTGAAGATGTTCGCGGACCGTGTCGAGAGATTAAGACTTTTTGTCCAAGTCTGGTGTTTAAGCTCTGCTTCTGCTCTCTGTAACAATTATTGTAATAGACGTCTCAATACTTTATACTGGACCCCTACTTTGTATTGCGATTCTAAAGTTCGGATCGTTCGAAAAAGGACATTTTGTATGGATTTTATGAATTGTGTTTCAAATTTCCCATACAAAATTCCCGCTTTCGAACGATCTGAACTTTAAAATCGCAATACAGAGTAGGGGCCCTGCTTTTGCCTGATCCATCCTATCGCACTTCCTGTCTGAGAATTACCTATATCTGTATTATAGCAGATATGCGGCGTTTATTAATTGACTCCACGTGACTTGTTAAGCGTCTCAACATTCCACGTACTTATTCGAAAGTCGCTGTCCTTATTGCGTTTGCTATGGTCATCCACAGTAGTACTATCCTTATCTGAAGTTTCTCGCTGAAGTAGATATTTGTCACGTGGTCGAGCAGGCACGACCCCCAAAAGCGAAGACTGCATCTTGGGAGTTATTTTCGTTGGCGCCTAAATACTTACAAGGAAAAATGTCACTCACCAACAACCTTAGGGGTTGCAACTATGTTTAGTCGATGTGCTAGGCATCCGCGGTTCATCCCGTGGAGGTGGGAGTAGAAGTTGCTTTGGGAAAACCTGTGGACGCTTATATCCTTTTGAAAACACATTTCGAATACCTCTCAGTGAAAGATTGGTCCTGAGATTTCGCTGTTTCATAAGTAAACACAGAAATGTAATCGAAAAAATTATGGTCCAACGAAAATGCAAATAATCAAAACATACTGGTGGCACATGTGAGATCCATATTTATTTCTGTCGATCTTGTTCTATTGATCTTTCGTTGCAATTCATCCATATTCTGTCTGTCTGTCTGGCAGCGAAAGTTTTGAAAAAATTCTTTTAAAATCATAACTTCAATGTTTTCAAATTATGCATAAATTTCTTTCAATTCAAATCACGTGCATGACTGCAGTATGTCCTACGACTATCAATATTTGAACATGCCTAGGCTAGAATATGACAAAGCTAATTTTATAAACATTTATTTTCGGTGACCAAAATATGTAAATGAATCATTTGAAATGAGAAAATAATAAACGAACATTTGTCCATCACTTGCACTTTCGCGTCATGTGATTGAACATCTACACACAAACTGGCAAACAAAAGTTCCGGGATGTGTTTTGGGCACAATTTATGCAAGGATGCAGTCTTTTCGGATGAGAAAAGTAATAAACTTGAATGACATTCAATTTGATTTAGAAAATGTGTGACCCAACCCAACTAATGTGCGTTGACTTAATTTATTTGAACATTTGCAATTTATGGAAAAGTGTTCAAGCTGACACCACATCAATGATTAGACAGCTTTCCCCCTTTTTTTTGTTCAAGGTTGGCTGCAATAGCAACCACACTTGGACTAGATAGGTGTTACCACATGGATCTATACTTCAACAGAATGCTACCCGTAGAACCAGCCGAAGCTTTGGAGACTGCCTATGCTGATGTCGGCCAGTTCCTTTAGGCTATGCAGGAAGCTGGCTCCTGGGTATACTCTTCTTCGAGTTTAAAGGGCTGGACATATGCAGAGAATGTGAAGAATTGTCTGCTTCTCCTCCTCGTCCATACAACTTCTGCAGAAGTCGTAGAAGAGGCCCAGCCTATTGGCCTATAAACCATTGGTGCAGTGTCCCGTTATGACACTAATGTGCTCATGAGCAGTCTTTTTCTGTCTGATGTGACAGTGAGAGTGTTTAAGATCCAACTTTGGCTAAATCCGCTTGTTGATTCTGTCCACCTGCATTTGACGATGTCAATCTCGTTTCTTTTAAGAAGCAATTTACAGGTGGCGAGAGGCATGCTTGAATTCCCTTTTTCCGGTAGATTTGGTAGAGTTGTGGCCCTTCCTGGTGAGTCGTCAGCCAAGCAGGTGCCTGGAATGTCCCTATGTCACATGATGACACCTTTTACGGTTCTGAAATGCGATCTGTTGAGAGAACTTAATTTCATTGATGCCCGAGTGCGCAAGAAAGTTGTTGGTTTTTTTCAGCAGTTTGCACAGGCGCATTGTCGTGGTGCAGCTCCTCTTTTTGTCGGTGTCCTAGTACATTTTGGAAAACTTTTGGTAAGCAAGTTTCAGTATACCAATTAGCAGTGACTATCTGACCAGTTTTAATCGGGGTAACGGCGACCAATTTCGCCCTGGTGGAGTACATCGACATTATAACTTTTGTCGCTGGCTTTTGTTGTTTGGCCTTTACTGAAGGATTTGCACTTTCTGGGCTCCATTCCATGGACTACTGTTTGGTTGCCGGGTCGTACTTGTAGAACCAAAATTCATTATCTGTAACGATCTTATTGAAGCAGCTTAGCTCTCCATTTTCAAACTTATCCAAGAAATATTGAGCAAAACGAACACGAGCCTCTTTTTGCTCTCCATTGTTGGAACCCATCGAGCTGACTTCTTCGAATATTTCAAGTGATGATTTAAAATTCGTGAAACAGCCATGGCATTCAAGCCCAGTCACCGCTATTATCTCCTGTGTCATCCTGGCATCTTCGTAAATTTTAGCCTTCACCAGGGCCACATTTGTATCGTCGATCAAGGATTCGGGCTGACCTTCACAAGATGGCTAGTCTGGAATCTTCGAAACCACTTTGAAATAGTAACAAGAGATGGTGCATTTATTCCGTATGCATTTTGACATTTGTGCAGAATTTGGACTGGCGTGAGTTGACGTCGAAATCCGAAAAGAATGGCAAAACGAATATCTTCCTATGTTGGCGGTGGAACTTCCACTGAGCTTACGTCACTAATTTTTCTTTTCCTCATCTCCATTCTTACCTATTGTTTTGAAATTTGGAAATAAATATTGTTATGTAAGCTACAGAAAGCATATTTTTTTTCCAAAAATTACTAAATTGACACCAACTAGCAAAACTTTCGTATGTCCCTACGTAAAAGGAAAAAGTCCTGACTGACTCATCATCGCCGAGCCTAAACTAGTGTTAAAAACTTAAAATTTGGACAGCAGTTTCCTTTTGTGACGTAGACAACCACTATGAAAGTTTTTTTTTTTTTTTTTAAATGTAGCTCCAAAAGGGGAGATACAAAGTGTTCAAGTTTGTATGGAAAAAAATAAATTCAATTGGAATAAAGAATTGAAATTTGGTAGATAAATTCTACAAAGAAACACCTGTTATGGTTTTTCAAAATTGTAAATAAGGACTATAGTATGCGCAACCGTAGCCATCGGCACATCGGTTCGTGATCGTGTGTTGTTTTTGTTTTGTCGAGTTGTGCAAGGGTAGTTTTTTTTTCATTTATTTTTCTTTGGTCGTATTCTTGCATCTGTGGATACACCTCGTTGTTTATTTACGGGGAACGGGTGTGTACGATGATTTGTTTGGATGGGTCTTTAAGTATCTGTGGAACTAATGTATCGATTTCAAAAATTCAATATTGGTATTATGACACTTTTTGATACCTTTTATCTTTGAAAGTTCCATAGGGACAGACAATTTCTAGCGACCTAGTATGCATTTAACGCGTGCGAAGCCGCCGGTATACTGCTAGTCGATAATAATAAAATTGAAACCATTTAGTGTCAATACAAACAGTGACCACTGAGTCACCGAGACAATCAACCCCACTAACGACGGAAATATTATTTTCGAAAACAAGACAAGATGTCAATTCTATTTATAAAAGATTAGAGTGTCTTAATTACCTGTCGTTCGAAGATATTTTCTTTTTTACATTTCTTTTTGTTTGTTTTTATTGCCATTTGGTTGGCGCGTTCACTATTCTAACATTTTTAACTTTTGTTATATGAAATAATAAAAAAACAAAAAAATATTTTGTGGTGTTTTTTTTTCTTTTAGGTGCTTAAAATGATGGTAGGAAATAATCTTAAGGATACACAATTACAACAAATTGTAGATAAAACTATTTGCTTCGCCGACAAAGACGAGGACGGTAAAATATCATTCGACGAATTTTGTTCGGTCGTCGGAAATACAGATATTCACAAAAAAATGGTTGTTGATGTTTAAGTTAATTTATGCAATGTTTTAAATTTTTATTTTTTATACATCATTATTATCATATTTTTGTATGTTTAGATCAAGTTTTTTAATTCTTCTCCTGGTTTTTCTTTTCTCTTCTCTTTTTTTTTTTGTTCAAATATTTATCTTCAAAAAGTGTTTTCCTTCTATATGAATAGAGAAATATATACTTAAAAACAAAAGAATTATATATATATACATAAAATAAAAGCAAAAATATGAGAAAAAAAAAACAAAACAAAACTAAACAAACAAATTTTATTGGATAATTTTACAAGATTATATATATGTGGCGTAAATTAATTAACACTCAAACAAAAATATAAATCAAAACCTTATTAAAAAAACAAAACTGAATTAATAATTTTTCTATGGCGATCATTACACAAAAATAAGTCTAATCTTTTCGCATAATTACTACTGATAGCCCTACAATTAAATTAAAGAGAAAACAAAATTTACTAATTGGTATAAAGAGGAAAACTAAATAAGAGGAAAAATATTTATAAATAACAAATTTAACTAATAAGTAAGACATTTTACTAATTAACACAAAAAAAAAACAAATCAAGCATTAAGAAATAATCTTTAATAATATCTAACTAGAGCAAAACAAAACAAAAAAAAAATCGTTTCTCATTTCTATTTAAAAAAAAAAAACAAAAAAACAAAAATGATAAATAATAATAAAAGAGCAAACATTTTTCTACTTCAAACTTAATAATTAAATTTAAATACTTAAATAAATTTATAAAAAAAAACAAACAAACATGAAAACAACAACATTAGGATCATTTAAATGAATGACATTAAGGAATTAATTAATTACTGTAGTGTA
Source organism: Criorhina ranunculi (assembly GCA_951813785.1). Lineage (NCBI taxonomy): Eukaryota > Metazoa > Arthropoda > Insecta > Diptera > Syrphidae > Criorhina > Criorhina ranunculi. The sequence goes on from OX638384.1 coordinate 34,539,240, forward strand.
GAGACTAACACGAAATATTGCCTTTTTGTGTATTTTCTAATAAACTTAAACAAAATTTGTATATCTTTAAATCTATGAAACCTTTTTCTCGTCACCGTATCTAATCTGATGTTTTCTTCCTTTTTTTTTCCTCCCTTATCCTTTATATTTTCATTTAGTTTTTTGTTTTGTTTTCCTTATTTTGTTTGATTATATATATGAATGTATGTATATTTCTTGCATTTTTGTGTAAATTGTATAAAAAAGAGTAAAAAATAAAAATATATAAATATTATTTTGTATGTAAACTCTAGTCAATGTGAATTTTTTTTTTTTTTTTTTGTAATCCTTTTTACTGTCATAAGATTTTTTAGTTTTTATTTTATTTGCCATATATAAAGAATAATGTTATAGAAAAAAAAATAAATATATTTACATATGTATACTTGGTTTTTAATGCAAAAAGAAAAAAATATGTTTGTTTTATATAGCAAATTTTAACAAAAATACAAGAATTTTTATTTAGGGAGATTTAATTTTTTATTTATTGAGTTCTTTTTTTTTTCGTTTAATGTCTTCGTGCCATTTTCTTCGTTACTTACTTACTTAACGTGGCGCTACAGTCCGGGGAGGACCTGGGCCTCAACCAATAGCGTCTTCAGCTAGCTTGATCTTTATCTAGTTGCCTGCAGTTTCGCACGTCAAGTTGGTTGAGGCCCCCTCCACTTGCGTGCGCTACCACAGTCAGGATCTTTCTCTACTGTTCTGTACCTCAGGGGCGGATTCGAAGATTTTCCGGGCCGAAGCATCGGTGACCATACGTTCTACATGAACCAGCCACCTCAGTCGTTGGGTCTTCACTCTTCTGGCGATTGCGCTGTACGGTACAGTTCGTCGTTGTATCCCCTCCACTCACCGTCTATGTAGATGGAACAGAAAATAACCCGAAGAATTTGCCTCTCAAAACAGCCAAAAGTACCCTCATCCATTTTGGATAATGCCTCTATGACAGCGCCATAGATCAGGACTGCGCCACTTTAGTTGTTCGAGAGAGAGCTTTGCTAGTCAATTGCCTTCTTAGCCCAAAGAAGCAGCGATTGGCAAGAATTATTCTTTGTTTGCTGTCAGCGCTCGTGTCGTTGTCTGAATTGATAGCGGAGCCTAGGTAGACAAAGTCCTTTACTACTTCAATGTTATATCTGTCGAGGGTGACGTTCAGTCCGAGACGTCGGTGTTGGGTGTTCTTTCTTGTTGACAGCATATACTTGATCTTGCCCTTATCGACCGTTAGATCCATCTTCGCCGCTTCTATCTCAATACTCGCGAAAGCGCCACTAACATCACGCTGTATTCTTCCGAGTAAATTTCAATATCGCCCGCTTATGAGAGTAATTGGACGGACTTTTGAAAGATTGTGGCTCTTGTGGTGGCGTGTGAGTTTTGCACAATTCTTTCAAGAACGATGTTTAAAAAAAAGTCGAATGAAAGCGCGTCGCCTTGTCTGAATCCTTTTTTGATAGCAAAGGTCTCGACTTTGATGAAGCAGCGTATATTTTCCATTGCCATCCTTCACAAACGAACGAGTTTGACAGGGATGCTAAAACTAGACATTGCTCTGTATAGCTCGTCTCTATAAATGCTGTCATACGTGGCCTTAAAATCAGTGAATAGGTAGTGTGTATCGATTTGGAGCTTCTGGTTTTTTTTTTCAAAATCTGCCGTAGTGTGATTATTTGGTCGATGGTGGACTTTCCTCGCCTAAAACCACAATGATATGGACCAATCAGGTTATAACAATACGGCAGATAAGGTCTTGTAAGCGTTGTTGAAGAGACTGATACCTTTGTAGTTGGCGCTGTTCAGAGGGTCCACTTTCTTGAGGATCGGACAAACAATGCTGAGGTTCCATTCATCGGGCATACTTTCGTCCGACCATATTTTACAAATGAGTTGGTGTATGCTCTTTACCAAGTCATCACCTACCGCTTTGAAGTGCTCGGCGGTCAGGGCGTCTGCTCCAGCAGCTTTATTGAACTTCAGTTTTCTTCGTTATCATTGATTTTATTATGCTCGTGTTCCTTAAAGAACACAATGAAACTGGTGGACGTTCTAGTTCTCCCTTGACGGGATAACTATTGAGAAGTTTTTGCTGGAGTAGTATTCGGGTAGCATGTCGTCTGGAGGCATGCGAAAGATCGTATCTTACTTCAGTGTTTATAGTCGAAATTGCTTGAGGGACTCTTTCACATGAATGCCTAGTTTGGCTTCGATACGTATGAAGTTTTGCAGTGGTGGTAAACCCAAGATGACATTGAGTGCAGCAGTTGAAGTTGTGCGAAGCCATCCTGACATGGAGGTTTCCGCTAGGCGTTGGATTCGTTCTCATATGTAACTGGTATTTTCATTAGTTTTTGTCCACCAGACTGCGCTTGCATAAGAAATCATTGATCTGACGATCAGTTTATATAGCTAGAGTATCATCTTGGGTTGTACTCCACAGTTTTTCCCGCAGATTCGGCGACAGGTCCATAGTGATATGGTAGCTCTGTTGATTATTCTTTTGATCTGTGGGTTTCAGGACATTTTGCTGTCCAGGATAATTTCCAGATATTTTGCTTCTTGAGAGAATGGGATAGTTTCGCCGAATAGCAATATGGGTTGGGTTCTTGTGTAATATTAATTTTCGTTAAAGCTAAAGACGTTTAATACAATTTTAAATTAAGTTGGAAAGAGAACAAGACATTTAAATGTTCCAACAGAAATCGAGTCAAATAAAGTAACTTTCTTTTTTTACTATTCTTCTACTTCGCTTATCTACTGTTTAATATTCGCTACAAAATTGTATCATAAAATTAAATAAAAAAAAACGTTCAAGACTTCAGTTAAATATAAAGAATTAAGTTTTTTTTCTTTTTTATTATTTTTATTAATCGTACGAGTATGTATTCATAAATATTTAAAATATTTATACTTCATGGCTTTAATATTCACCATGGTGAATATATTGTGCTTTATTTTCTCTTCATCATTTGTGTATATTATTCATTTTAATACAAAAAAACAAAACATCAATATTAAATAATTCATTAGAAAAAAAAAAAAACTAAGTCGTTTCTTTTTTAAGTCAAATAAAAAAATTAATAATAAATATAAAAAATTTATAAGGACAAGAGTAAGTTTAATATGTCTCGGAAAATTTATTTAAATATAATAGGATTATGACTAATAAAATATAAACAAAATATAGCATTTTTACTATCGACGTGAATCAAGTCAGTCAAAAATGTTCAGTCATTTCAATCTACAAAACAATTATTTTTTTCATGTACTGCAGATTTAATATGAATTGTTTTGTTTAATTTCAACCAACAATACAATGTATTTTTAATTTATACCTTAACAATATTAATTCTTTTAACATATTACTTTAAAAGGAAAATAAAGCGTTGTATTGTAAATTACTTGAATTTAAAATAATTGTCTTTGCAAATCAGCAAAATTTCTTAACACTCATGCCAAAACTTTAAAAATACATTTGAAAATATTTATAAAAACAAAAGAAATATTTTCTAAATATACTATTTTAGCGTTGTACTTGAAAGAAAATTAAGAGTGTGTATTTAATTTGCAAACAAATTTCACTTTTTTATAATGTTTTTGTATGTAAACACCTTTTATATATATATATACATATTAAAAAGATGATAATTATAAAATGTATATAAAAGCATTTATATACTTAAATATATATATATACTACATAAGAAATATATGATTTAAAAAAAAAAACATCTTAACAATCTTTTTGCAATAAGCATTAATTTATATATACCATATGAAATGTCTCTGTCAAAGAAATACATTTTTTGTTTTTTTATTAAATTAAATTATTAATCAATATTGTTTCAATAAAAAGAATGCAAATGAAAAAATTATATTATAAAAGGTAAAAAAAAATTTAACAAATTTATGAAATTTAAGAAAACAAATTTAAATGCTAACAAAATATATAGTTAAATTAAAATTTATGAAGGATTATAGGAAAAAGTAATAAATTTAAATGAAAATGCATACCAAACAAAAAATTGAAAAATGCACTAATAATGGATCTTTCTCTATCAGCACGGACATATATTTTATAATAAATTAATTAATCATCACTTTGAATTTAAATTGAAGAATGTTACAAAAAGGAAAAAATTAATAATAAAAAAAATACATTTGAAAGAAAGGAAACGAATGTAGAATGAAAAGACACAAACAAAAAAACGCCATATTGTTTAAAATTACATCCTCCCTTTTTGTGCAAACATTTACGACATGAAACAACAACATAAATTGAAATTGATACAATTCATTAATTTTAAAATCAACAGCAATAAAAAAAAAGAACAAAATAAATCTTATTTATATTTTATTTCAATGAGTTTGGTTTTTAATTTCATTCTACGCACTTCAAGAGGATCAAACCTTATCCAGGACACGCTACGAGAACCAAAAAAAAGGAAATAACAACATGTAGGTGCGCAACCAAGTTATTATTGTTTTTTTTTTTTATGAAAATGCAAGTCTATCGTGAAAAATCGTTCAAAGTATTGCCCATCGCTAGCTACAACTTTTTCCCATCTTTCTGGCAGAGCTCCAATACCGTTACGGTAAAAGTGTTCATCTTTTGAGGCTATCCACGAATCAAGCCATTTTTTGATATCTTCATATGAGCGGAACTGCTGCTTTTCATCACCCGTCACGATGCGATGAAGAAAACCCATCCTTTTTTGACGTTGGAGCAGTTGTTAATAGGCAAAAAAAACGACGCTCAACGTCCGTCATAAGGAACCCAAGTTCCTTGTTTTCGAATCATTCCCAACGCATGCAATCGTTTTGTAACTTCTAATGTTGAAACAAGCTGTTCTTTCAATTTGCATGGATCCTCATCAAACAATGCCTTCAGTTCAGTGTCTTCGAAAGAATTTGGTCTTCCTTCACGCGGACGGTCGTCAACATCGAAATCACCGTCTTTGAAGCGACGGAACCAATCACGGCACTTTTTTTTTATAATTCACTAGCGCTAAAGGGGTTATAATGCTATTAACACAGCGCTAGTGTTGGTGTAGTGATTTCTGAAACTCAGGTAGTATTAGGTTTCAGTCTTTTTGCTCCGAGGGTGGTTTTTCCAGAATGACTGGGGAGAATTATTGCCATTGCTTATAATTCGCAGTATTTCTTTCGAATATCCCGATGTCATTAGTACGATCAACACTTTCAAGCCATTGCCTACCCTACTGCCAGTAGAGTTGACGTCAGCTTTTTTCGCAATTGACCGACTTTTTTTTCTGTGACATCGGGATTCGAACCTGGAACCTTCAGCGTGACAAGCGATGATGCAACCACTACACCATGACCACCCTTGAAAGCTGTCTTGCTTTGCACCCAGCTACCCTATGGTCACTCCCGTATCTTACAAAGATTCCATGACCTACCTAACAAACTTGATCAACTCCTTCAAGAGGAACTTCAAAGTCACAATTCCCACAGGGGACAACTGGTATAGCTTTAGAAAATCTGTCAATAAACAGTTCACATTTATACAGACAGCTCCAAAATCAATGATGATGTAGGCTGCGGTATCCACTCATTTAAACTTAACATAAACCAGGCGTAGGCTTTGCAGCATGTTCCGCCGTCTTGTTAAAACCACAGCTTTTCCACAATGCCTTTCAATCGGGGAACGAACAAGTTTGTATTCATGGATCTATGACGCTCTTCATGAACCATAACGTTCTGGCCGGCATCATTTTTAAAGAATTATGGACAAATGATTCCACCAGCCCATAAAGTATACAAAACAGTGACTTTTGGTTGATGTAATACTGTCCTAATAATAACTGCTGGAATTTCTTCACCCCCGATGTCAGAATTTTGCTTGTTGAAGTAGTCATTCAATCAAAAATACCACAATTTTAATATGGCAATACCTACCGATACCATTCATAAAGCTCGTGCATACGAAAACTTACAGCTGTTTCGCAATTTTGACATTTAAGTTAGCGCGTACTCTTTTGTTTTTAAATTAAATGCCGAACAAGTCACAACAAGTTTTCTACTTTCGTTGTGAAACTGAAGATGATTTGATTATACATTTCAATAGCGAGTAATTTGTTAATAAGCATGAATAGTGTTGTGCATATTTGTTTAATTATTATTCAATAATCAGCATGTTAAATTGATTTGTGTTGTGAAATAATACCTTAAAGTTCCTACGAATCCTATCTCAATTAAGTTTAAGTTCGTCTAATTGGTAACTAGTAGAAATCATGTCCACTGTAGAAGGAATATTCTCGTTGCGGATCGTCACAGTTGATTTCTATATGGAGAAACCCAAGTCAGGACTGGATCCTTGCTTTTCAGAGTTCCGTGCAAAAGAGATCAAGAAGGTATGTGTACATACATAAATGATTAAAATACTTTTAAACTAATTAATACGAGTAGGTACCCATCATTCGAATATTCGGCTCAAGCAGAGAAGGTCAAAAAACTTGTATGCATGTACATGGAATATTTCCCTACTTATACATTCCCTACGATAAGAAAGACTTCGAAACATTAGATAAAGCAGTTTATTTGATTGCTTCAAGTATTGATAAAGCCATCAATATATCTCTAGGACAAGGCACTTCTGGAAGTCAACATGTCTTCAAAGTACAACTGGTCAAGGGAATGTAAGTTCGTTTAAACATTTTGAATGACGAAAATAATTATCACAATTTTCTTATTGCTCTCCTCAGACCCTTTTACGGATATCATCAAAGGGAACATCAATATCTTAAGATATATTTGCTTAATCCGCGGTTTGTTAAACGGGTTGCTAATTTATTGCAAAATGGAGCAATCATGGGTAAAATCTTTCACCCACATGAGTCCCATGTACCTTATATTCTACAGTTTTTCATCGATTACAATTTGTATGGAATGAGTTTTCTGCATGTACCAAAAGAAATTTTAAAATTCCGGCGAAAAAATGTTGAAGATGGTTTGATGCTAAAGAAATTTTTTAAATTGATTTGTACTAATCAATCATCTTTCCAGTTATACCATATGCTACGCAAGAAGGTCAAATATTAGATTGCAATGTTGTGGAAAAACAATCCACTTGTGCGCTTGAGCTGGATATTGGATCTGGATTTATATTGAATCGATTTCAGCTCATGAAGAATACAAGTGGACACTCAAATCCAGGTATTGAGTCGATTTGGCAGGATGAACGTGTTCGTCGACAGAAAATAAGTGAAGAACGTGATGAGGTATAATGGCTCTTGGATTTTTAAGTTACATACAAGACAATCTGGCTGTAATTTTAGGTTCCACCTTTAGAAATACCTCCATCCCAAGAACGTCCAGATGTTAAGCCTACCGAGAGTGAGAATTTTTATCGTATTGGACTGATTAATAGGCTACAGCAGCTGGATATGTCAATGGATCAAACTTTGAATGCTACACTTCAAACATTTATAGCACCCGCTGAAACTAGTGCAAGAGAAAAGGTACAGTTTTCTGTTTATTAAGACGTATGTATATGACCACTCAGGTCAATGTCGGCCCATTGTTCAGTCTTTTATAGATAATTTCTTTAATTCGGTCACGACCAACACATCCGTATGCTGTCCGTTCACAGGAAAAAAGCTCCATTGAGTAGTCTTCACTCTGCGTAGAACGCCAGTAATACTCTGCAGTCTTCTCCTGAGGTAAAGTTCTCTTGAAAACATCGAGGAGCATTTCTTTGTTTTGTTGCTATCCTGCATGTCATATGCGGTTTTATTCACGACAAACTGCACTCCTAATATAATTCGAGGTTGTATGCAGACCTTCATCGAAAGGTTTCATATTCTGTGATTCTATTTTAACCTTGGATCAGCCAAAGGAATTCTCATATGAAGCACTATTACAGAAACCATCTCATCTTCTTGAAGAAGCAGTAGATTTTGGCAGTGCATAGCGAACCCGTGATGTAATTCGTTGAGTTTTTTTGAGTTTATTTTTACACTGGACTCCATTCAACCACTTTTCCATTCTTCCATCTGAACAATCTGTCTAGCTGCAAATAGCTTGCGCTGTTGGGGAAGCTCATGGTAAAGTTCTTAATTAATTTATTTACTTTAAGCGCACAGCTTTTAATCCATTCGACCTGTTTGGTGGTTCATACCAAGAATGAGTATTGGTGGTTATTTTACCGCCACAAAGAACTATTTTTCACATCAACGGTAACAACAATCAGTCTGTGGTTTATTGCGATGTTTTCTCTTCTTAGCAAAGCTGTTGCCGAAGCTGCACTATGATTGTCAGAATGTGGTTTATCATGCAGCAGTCCAGTGCGGAAATCGCTAACTTTCCCTGTAGAACTTTCAAGATTGAGTCAGTATAGGTAAACATGTTTGAAGGCATCATCGAAAGGGATGTCACATATACAGATCATTGGTCAGAATCACACTAATTTTGAGATGAAAACTGGACTAAAAGTAGAACTTATGTAGTTGAGAGTGAAATGGGTTTATACTGGTCTGAGTGCTCCCTCTAATCTTTCAATTTATTTATTTCATCTATCTCTTATTTATTCTAGAAAAGAACTTTTAATCTAAAGAAGTTAATTGCTAATGCTGTTTACCCAGAAGAATGTAACCAAGAAGACATTTTGACAAACGCATCCTTTATAGCGGATCACCTTTCAAATCGTAGCATCTTCCACACTTCGGTGAAGTTTTCAGAAACGCCCTCAGTACCTGAGCCCGATAATGTGTTTCTGGATGAAACTATTGTTGATGAAGAGCTAGTTCTTAGTCTCACACAGTCCGATGTTGCAAATCAAACTTGTAAGTGCTAACCTAAGAACACACGTTAAAAAATGAAAAAAAATCTTTCTGTTCTTTACAGTACGCGAGCAGGATATGGAGCTGTTGAATGTTATGCAACAGTTAGAGGAAAGACAAGATGAAAATGACATTGACTTAGACAGCACCCTGGCTCCACTTTCACAAAATTTCGAATGTACATATGTTTCTTTTATACAACAGACTCATTTCTAATACTTATATGAATCTTAAGTGAATAGCTCACAGAAAGCATTCGATAGTGCTTCAACGGGGGCAGAAACTTCAGCTATTGATTCAAGGGAGGATGACTCTGATAATGAATGTCTCAATGATTTCACAATGATAATGGATGACATGGACGAATTGTTGTTAAAGCTAAGTCAACCGTCGTAAGTTTGAATCTACATGTTACACAGCAGTTTCAACTTTTAGTAACTCTTTGCAGTCAATCAGGTGAAAAAATACCTGCAGGAGCACAATGTGATGGAGCTGATGATATTTTGCAAACACCAAAGAAAAGTAGTAGACGTAAACTACCCACAACACCAAAAACTCCAGTAACACCAAAAAGAATCTTAAAAATAGGCACAGGATCACCAAGATCTCCAAGAACGCCAAACAGTGTGGCAAAAAAATATGCTCCCTTCCCTCTTATCATACAGTCTCGGTCATTAAAAAGTAATTTACCTTAATCGTAATTAGGTCGGGTGATTTAATGTGCATCGATTCACAGAAAATGCTTCAAGAACAACTCAACAAATAGGAATACCTTCATTTAATGCGGATGATGAAACAATCTCGGTGACATCTGAAGATTCCGATATTGACACACACAGTGCAAGGTATTGCTTCTTTATCCAATTATGTCAAACATGAAATCACTTGCACATTTGTTTTAAAATTTATTTAGGAAAATATTTTCCCTTCGAAGGAAATTAGCACTCACCGAGTTGAGAAGAAAAAGCATTTGTGCAAATACTGAATCGATCGTGGGAAATAATACCCCACTTGCAAGGTAAGTCATTGATGAACAGTTTTATTTTAAGAATTCGCGTTTCCTTTGCGACGCCAAGGCGTTTATGCATCAATAATCTAGCATTAGTTGCGTTAGTATAGATGAAATTGGAAGTCTTTCTCTAAAAGTGTTCCATGCAGTTGTCGAAGCAACAGCAGAATATTGGCCGTTGTCACTGTTAACCAGTACGTAGAAATATTCTTTCCACTCTTGTACTATGTTTCTAATATTTCTCTGGTTTCCTTTCTACTCGGGGTTTGTACTTTTGGCATTATCTCTTTACCCTGCTTTACCCTTACTTTCGAACATTATTCCTGCAATAGGAGCTCTGATTCCTGTGTACTAATTTTTCCTTCCTGATAACGTCAGGGATTCCTGCCTTCTTTTCTTCACTAAGAGCGCACGAGCATCTCTTTGTTTCATGTATGATACTTCCTATGCGTTTCTAACTTTTTGGTTGTAGGAGGCTTCTTGACAATGGTGCCACTGAGTTGCTGCACTTGAACCTGGCGGCACAAAATATATGAGTATATGAGTGATATACTCGACTGGCAAAGGCTTTTTACGATTGCTGCCATTCGATAATGAATTTCTTCACCGTATTTCCCAGGCTTTGTTTGGGATATCTGCATACGTACCTTGACCGCAACTGGGTACTGGTTCTAGTCAATGTTCGGCTCATTAAAAAATTTGGACTTTCAGTACACTGGATGGGATGGGAATGGGATCAATTTGACTAAATGTTAATTTATCGGGATACTAGATCAAGGTGTAGAAATTGGAGGTTAACTACTATCCTAAATGACTAGAATATTGCTGTATATAGAGGCTTTCTTCAGCGTGGTCCTCTTGTCCTCCTGTTGTAGGCACTGCTTCTGTTGCCGGTAAAAAATCAACATTGTACTATAGATTTTCCCTTTACCCATGCTATTGCACTTCTTTCATCCGTTAAACACATGTTATAAATGTTTTAATTTTTATTCTTATAACAGGCACAAACGAAAGAAATCTGTTGACTTGGACAAAACACATATAACTTGCAACCTGCGTACACCTCGCAAACAAAATGAAAGAAAGCTTAAGGTCTACTACTCTCAAAATGTACCTGAATCACACCCATCGAAGTCTCCAGAGCACGCTACAGTAAAAGAGCATAATTTGAGTATACAAAATGTTACTACGTCACCGTTCCTACCGAAATCATCAGCTAAAATCACCCCTAAGGTAGTGCTTAAAAAATCCTCTCTCATAGAAAATATGATATTAGTAAAGGACAATATAGTTAACGATAACCACATTAAGTCCGCAGTAAAAGGCAGTGCAGTTTCGAAAAGGAAAAGCCGTTTGTCATTAAGATCACATAAAAAGATCAAAGGAAGAGCGGATAATCAGGATGTGAAGACAAGCGAGGATGAGTTGTCAGGTAAAGACAATGCTGAAGGAACCCGCTGTAACCCCATCGAACCAGAACTTTCTAACAAAGAGTCGACTTGTGAATACCTAAAGTTACCTAGTTCAAGTTTACAAGTGAACAAAAGCAAGAAAATAGAGAAGATATCTCCCCTCAAGAGCACAAAAAAACTTAGAATAAAATTGAAAAGATTAAAACTAAGAGAAATCAACAATACAGCGTCAATCAAAGAAATTTCCAAGTCGCCTGTTACACCGAAACTGTACAACAAACCACATTCTTTACTTGTTGACAACAAAATAACACCAATTACTGGTCTTTCGCATCTGGATCGGTTTAAAATGGCCAACATCAGTACCCCACGTACTCCGAAAGGCAAAACTATTGATTCCAAATCAGATGTTGAAGATGACGCTATCGTCTACAGTTTCTACGAAAAATCATTTGTTGTAGATAGTCCCGTGTTTAGTGAAATATCAGTTCCTAGCCCTGGACAGTTTGTGAAATGTAATCAACAGCTACATTCATTTAGTGATGATAAAGTCGTTTTAATCACCCCATATATGTTGCCAGAAACTTATAAAGAAGTCGAAGAGAAATGTAAAATTTTCGGAATTCCGGATATGGTGCATCAACAACCGTTTTATAGTAACTATGCTGATGTGACACACAAAAAGGAAGTGGGGCATACAGTTCTTTGTATTCCGGGTAAATCCTTAAACGACGTGGACGACTTTCAAAGTACGATTGCCGGTCTAGAGGGCATCCTTACCTATCGAAAAAAGATCATGGAAACTTTAGGTTGCCCATTTCGTAATGATGATCGTGCAAGAGAGTATTTATCTACTGAGAAAGCCGCTCTAATTACACCCTGCAGACTACCTCCAACCAAACAGGATGCCAAAGTATGGGCGAAAGCCAGAGAAGTCTTAAAGGAAAGAAATCTCGATGCAGGGGAAAAGGAGAATAACTCTGAAGAAGATAGTCCCATAAAAATTCGACGTCAAAAAGTGGTAATGCTAATGGGAAATGAGTCAGGTGACAGTGGCGAGGATATGGATTGCTCTATGCGGAGTATATCGCTTACACCCTTGACTCCTGTGGCTGTTAAAAAGATCGAAACGCCAAAAATCAAAGATTCTTTTGATACCACACCACTGACAGCTCCGAAAAGTGAAAGTAAATCGATTAGAAAGCGAAGATCGTTGAGAGCCAAAATTTCTCTATCTCAGAAACTAAAGGATATATGCATATCGAATGCTTTGGAGAAATGTAACGGAGGCGATGTGCCAACTAAAATTACTTGTGTTCCAACGGAAGATCTATTGAAATCTGTAATCAGCAATGATGATGAAGTGCGAACAAGTCAAGAAAGTTTGCAATCCAATGAAACAGTAACTAGTGAAGCGGTAAGTAAACATTGATACATGATACAAATACTCTGTAAAGTACTGTATGGGTTGGAAACATGCCTGTTAAAAGCAATGAAACTGGTTTCAATTCCAACCACTAGGCAGACTTTGTTATACAACTACTTATGTGCCATATGCATTTCGTTACAGTAGTATGTTGCTCCTTTAATATATTTTCTTTGTCAAAAAAACAGGTACTAGCCGAATTAGAAAAGTCTTCGTTTGTTAAAAATCTACACGGTTCACAGGGATCTCTAGACACCAGCTTTGGATTGAGTATAGCAACATTGAATAACACGTATGGATTCAAAGTAAATTTAGAAAATCTACAACAAGCTAAGTCTGATATTGAAGTGAGTAGTGGGAATTAAGATTCAAAAGGACGATTTCAATCTATAAAAACTCCATTGTAGCACAATTACCTGACAACCCTGTCGCTGGAACTTTTTGTTGCGACACGAGAAGATCTCCTTCCTAATCCCCAGTTTGATGCAATATCGTGCATATTTTACGCATTAGAAAACAGTATTCCTTCCACTTGTACAGATGGTGTGTCGAAATCTTCAGGTTTCATTATTGTTTCCGACAGTAACAGTGCAATTTGTGCTAAATTTAATGGTATTGACTCCGATGTGGAGATTAAAGTCGTTAGCAACGAACTCGAAGGATTGGTTCAACTTTTGGAGTTATGTTCCTACTGGGATCCGGACATATTTGTGGGATATGAAATCGAAATGTCCTCTTGGGGTTATGTAATGGAAAGAGCAAAATATCTCGATTTTAATATTGCTCCCTTGCTATCGAGGGTGCCATCGCAAAAAGTTCGAGATTTTGTAGATGAGGATCGAGATCAGCTTACCGATCTGGATGTCGAAGTGAGTTATATGATGGAAATTGATTTGTCTGTTTAATTTTTTCATCGTACAATTTAAGACAAAACTGTGTGGAAGAATTCTGCTGGATGTGTGGCGCTTGATGCGTTCAGAAATCGCACTTACCTCTTATTCTTTTGAAAATGTTATGTATCACATTCTGCATCGACGATGTCCTCGGCATACACATAAGGTCCTCACACAATGGTTTGAAGCACCACAAACGAGATGGATTGTTTTGGAGTACTACTTGGAACGAGTGAGAGGAACATTAGAACTGCTGGATCAGTTGGATTTGATTGGGCGGACTAGTGAAATGGCTAAACTTATTGGTATTCAATTTTATGAGGTTCTTTCGAGAGGATCTCAATTTAGGGTGGAGAGTATGATGTTGCGGTAGGTTTTGTGCAAGTTTTTTTTTTTTTTTTACTTACCACCATTATTGTAGGATAGCTAAGCCAAAGAACTTGGTCCCATTATCGCCGAGTATTCAACAACGTGCTCATATGCGGGCTCCAGAGTATCTGCCACTCATTTTAGAACCCGAATCGCGGTTCTATCCTGATCCAGTGATTGTGTTGGATTTTCAAAGTCTCTATCCCAGTATGATTATGGCGTATAACTATTGCTTTTCCACTTGCCTAGGCAGAGTAGAACACTTGGGACAGTAAGTATATTTTTGAATTGTTTTTCATTTGATGATGTGGACATAATTCTCTCATGCAGATCTGTGCCTTTTGAATTCGGCGCTTCACAGCTTCGAGTATCACCAACGCTGCTTAAAAAACTTCTGGAGCACAAACTTGTCACAATATCACCGTGTGGAGTGGTATATGTAAAAAGAGAAATTCGTGAAGGTATTCTTCCACGCATGCTAACCGAAGTACTCGATACTCGACAAATGGTGAAACAATCAATGAAATTGCACAAAAGTAGTACAGCCCTTCAGAGAATATTACACTCTCGTCAGTTGGGTTTAAAACTAATCGCAAACGTAACATATGGCTACACAGCTGCAAATTTCAGTGGTCGTATGCCATGTGTGGAAGTTGGCGATAGTGTTGTAGCGAAAGGACGTGAAACACTCGAACGTGCAATAAAATTGGTCGATGCTCACAAAGAATGGAATGTTAGAGTTGTTTATGGCGATACAGATTCTCTGTTTGTTCTTGTACCAGGGAGAAGTAAAGCGGAAGCTTTTAAAATAGGCGCCGAAATTGCCGAATTAGTAACACAGGATAATCCACAACCAGTGAAATTAAAACTGGAGAAAGTATATCAGCCTTGCATTTTGCAGGTAAATTTACATTGTTTACCTTTAGAAGATTGAAATTTGTTTTATTTATTCAAAATTTTAGACGAAAAAGCGATATGTTGGCTACATGTACGAAACTCCAGATCAAGAGGAACCAATCTTTGAGGCTAAAGGTATTGAAACAGTTCGAAGAGATGGTTGTCCAGCGGCGGCAAAGATGTTGGAAAAATGTTTAAAAATTCTTTTCGACTCTGCTGACGTAAGTCAAGTGAAAAGTTATGTCTGCCGTCAATTTACAAAGTTACTATCCGGCAAGGCAAATATTCAAGATTTAATATTTGCCAAGGAATTCCGTGGTTTGAATGGTTATAGGCCTACAGCATGCGTACCTGCTCTAGAACTAACTAGGTTAGTTGAAAGAAAGTACAAAACTTTTGGGAAAATAACTATTAGTGCACGGGTTAAATATGTTTGTTTGGGAAATTGATTCGTATAGAATCCTATTATGACATTTAGAAATTGTTGCTCACGTCAGATAGTGTCGGAAATCGATACTGGTTTGTCATTAGTAACTTAAATTTCTTGCATTTGAATTCCGCGTCCAAATGCAATACTTCTAGTTTATGATACACAATTTCTGTATGATCCTGCTATTATTTATTTCAAGTATTTTACTATTTTATGTGCTTCTAGAAAATGGATACAAACTGATCCTCGTAAAATCCCACGGAGTGGCGAGCGTGTCCCATTTATTGTTACTAATGGTCCACCTGGCCTACCATTAATTAGATTAGTACGCAGTCCTCATGATGTTTTAGGCGATGAAGGGCTTAAAATCAATGCAATTTACTACATAACAAAGGCTATCATTCCACCATTGAATAGATGCTTCTTGTTGATTGGAGCAGATGTAAATGAATGGTAAGTCAATGTATGAGCCCAGCTGCTCACAATCATTTTTTGTTGTGTGTATTATATTGTTCGCACGAATGGAAGGGACGTTTTATTGCCGACTCCGAACTGCAGATCGAGGTTGACAGATTATACTTTTGGGGGTTTGTCATTGCCTGAGAGCAACTTTTTTGTTGTTTTTGATAAGGCTCGAACCTGTGTCCTCCCATTAATAGTTCAACGCACTAACCACTGAGCCACTGCAACCACCAGACAGTAGAGCGCTTCTTAAATGTTTGGAAGGGAACTCTAATCTGTAATCTGTCCAAAACAGAATATAATGCTTCTGCACTTTGAAAAAGGTGCGCAATCAAACAACTACTACGAATAAAAAGCGGAGTCCTTTGCGATCCTAAGACTCAAGTAAAATCGAATAGTTAGGCTAATATGATTAAGATGCGATTACATGGCCAAGGAAATAAGTACGCGCGTTGACTCCCTGACGTTGAAATGTGTCTCAAAGTGGTCAAGTCTTGTGATCGTCAACGCGACGGATTTTTTACCGCGTCATTATAGTCTGCGGTGACAGATTTTTTTCAATGATGTTGTTGTTCACCCTGTGGTTGTGTCTTTCGTCTTTTGATTCTTCTTATTTCGTTCTGTACGCTCGTTATGAAGGAGAAAATCTCCAACCAGTCATTCTCTACCTCATCATACAGCTTATTCGAAGCTGCGAGCTTCTCAGGTTCACTCCTACAGCAGAACATTGCATGTTCTGCGTCATCTGCACATTCTGAGCAGAAAGGTGAGCTGTCATGTCCAAATCTGTGAATATATTTTCGATAGCCACCGTGCCCGGACAGGAAATGCGTAAGGTAGTAGTTGCAGTGCCCATGTGCTCTATTTATTGTCCAGACCTCGATGGTGGGAATCAATTTGTGGGTCTGCCTTTTGCCGAGGTATCCCACCTCGCTTGCCACAATGCTACAAATGTTGCCATTCCTTCAGCTTTTTATGTATGTATGTAACAGAATGTTGGGTAGCCAAAAAAAATGTGTATGCTGTGGTGACTAGTGAGTCGTCAATATCATCAAAAAAAGATAAAATTTAGGACACGTAAACTCTCCAAAAAAGAAGGATCGTTGGAGCCTGGCTGAGAACCGTAAAAAACGATTAAAAAACAAAACGAACAAGAGGTAAGATCAACCCAAGACAAACGAGTATAATGAGAGCTGACTCCTCATAACAAGACGAAGTAGTGAAGAATAAGTGTTTGTGGTTAGTTGTGAACTTTTTAACGATGCTGTTCTTTAAACAAACAGTCCGAGCTTAAAGTATCTCATCCCATCGAATGTTTAATCGTGGTAGAAATCGCCAATAAAAACTTGATCGTTGCCCCATCTTACATACATAGATGGTGTATCGGCAGGACACTCAAAAAAAAAAGGATAACTCTGCAATCAAAGCGCCACGAAGCTGAGCAGCAGCTGATTCGAAGATACGTAGCGCATTTGACCCTTTAGTCAAGGTAATAAAAAAAAAATCAAAGTAAATACTCCCTAAACTACAGTGAAACTCGAAACGTTATATTTAAATTTGGCCGACTACTTTTCTTGAGTCCGCATTCAGCTGACTTTGCCATTGGCCCATAATGTCCGATCGTTGATCCTTTGGCCGTTTCCGACCCGCTCATCGTGTCACCTAGCTCCCACATGAAGCTTCTCCCAACGCATGCCTACTTGTCCACCGATTACCAGTTCTAAGATTGCCGCATAGCATATTTTTTGTATGCACTTTCGCCTCTTTACTTCCCCCACAGTTTCCTTTCCTTGAGCGTATGGTTGCGTTTATTTTTTTTTGTCGGCTCGTCAATGTTTTGCTGTCGGTGGTTTTTTTTTTGTGTTTGATGTTGTCGGTAGTAAATGCAGTACGGGTGCGTTGGTGTTTGTGCTTATGGCGTGTTATTTATTGTTTTTTTTTTTTTGATAAAGGTTTACAAATTTGCCACGGAAAATTCTTTTCACTCCTGCATTGTCTATGGCCAATGAAATAATTGCTTCAAATGCAACGAAAAAGAGCACCATATCACAGTATTTCTCTTCAACAAATTGCATCATCGATTGCGGACGACAAACAAAGCAGGGAATTTGTACATATTGTTCAGTGGATACCACAAAAAGTATAGTCACATTGGAGGAAAAAATATCCAAACTCCAGAGAGGATATCACCTCACACAAATGGTCTATAATCTCAAAATGTCTTCTTAAAAATAAAGTAATTTAAATTATTTATATTTTAGATTTGTCAAGCATGCTGCGGTCGTCCTAATTCTATCAACTGTGCGTCACTTGATTGTCCAGTTCTATATGTACTCGAAGTAAAACGACGTGATCTAACGCAAATTACACACATTGAAACTATTATAGATGAACGGTATTAGAAGTGAACCTGCGGCAAGTTTCGATTTTTATAGTATGCTTTTGCAGATTTGTATTAAAGGAAATAAATTTTAATTGTACATAAATAAAGAAAAGAAAAGGAAACAATTTATAAACATGTTTGTATTTATTGTTATTTGAAGTTTCTTTTCGAATGTTAACGTTTCTTTCAGGACCACCACATCCGCCCGGCAAGAAATCTATGAAGCGATTTATAATTTAAAGGAGCTAACGCACTCGATGGGTGAGTTATAAGTTAAGTTATTTTTTTCATTTTATATAAATACCATTGATATCTGTAAGTTATATCAGATTTTTCTTCTAAATTGGTATTGTAGTCGCTGTTGCGTTAGACTGCTAAGTAAGCTGACACAGTTTGATTCAGCATAAAATAACGTTGATAAACCTACGAGAGTATAATTGTTATGAAAAAGCTAAATAAAAACTGCAGGTCCCTTTCATCCGTACGTAAGGTTGCGAGAAGCTAAGCATTGGTTCGGATAGTTACTCTTAACGATCTGTATGTAAAGAAATTCTTAGTCGTTGGCTGAGACAACCATTGTCCATTCGCTCCATGTGATCGTGCTAAAGTAGTCGACGTTCCGTGGTTTTTTGAATTACATCCACATTTTTATACAGCTTTTAGAGCTCACCGATAAATCTTCTCCTCCATTCGCCTTCTCCCACAACGTCTAGCTTTCCACAGAAATATAATAGAACTGGTAACATTCTGTAGAGCATCATGTTTTGCCAAACCGCAGCGGTTTCCTTTAATTTTTTCACATCTCCTGTTGGAGTTGGTCCCACGAGTAGGTACGGAAAGGATGGTCAGTCCCAGCAGAGCAGACATACTGGGATAAGGCACTGATACAACCGACCTTGCCTGAGCATCAGAGGGGACCGTTAGCTACCAATTCTCTTTAGTCACTTATTGGTCATGCAGCCTTCGGCACGGGTGCCTCAACACCTTGGCTTTAAAAGTGAGATTTAGGGTTGTCTCCCACCTCTTTCTTAATGGATCACATCGTCCGATTGAAGCGTGCGTGTAAAGCCTTGGCTGAAACTACTCATCCGAGGACGAGAAGCCATTTCCAGCAGGCGCCCACGTGGAGGACAAAAGAAGAGGATTTCCGCCCGCCTACCTACCTACCCTGTTGGAGTTGATGTTAACTCCAAGATAGACTTACTACTTCCCCCTCTTCTTCGTACAAAGGATTTTCTTCTCTTTCCTTCTTCGTGTTCGGTACTCTTCTTTTGCTGCCCTTATTTTACACTGCAGCTCTTGTTTGTGTGCATTTTCCATCACGTTCTGCTGAATGCATTCATCGTGTCACAGGCTCTTTTTCAGTGGCGATTGGTGGTGGTTGGCGTTGGTGCTTGGCAAATGCATTATGAAGAGTTTCCCAACACTTTTTTGGTTGGACAGTCGAGCTCTAGAGTTCATCCGCCTCCATTTATATTCGAAGGCCCTGCCTCAGGCCGAGAAATCTTTAATAACCTGAGCTTCGTATATGACGAAATAACTCACGTAAGGTATGCATTAATTTTCTTCTATTGTACGCCTTTTGATTGCCATGGCTTAGCGCTTAGTACGTTGGACTCAGAATAACCAAACAGTTTTTTGCTGCATCACTCTTCGCAGGCATGAGAAATCTGTAAGAGTATAGGTAGGCAGAAATGGTTGAAACAAGTAGCGCGGATTCGCCGTTTTAGTACCACAACTCACGTGACCTGGATGTTGATGGGTGTGGCTAAGAGCGTAGTTTTCAAATTCATCCTGTGGAGTTCAGAAAGTTGATGTCAGAAATTTCTGATAAAAGGATTTACCAAGTGTGCGATGCCTGACTCTGGCAAATGCCGGGCAGTCACAGAGAAAGTGGATTAGGATTTTCTTTTCGTGTGAGTTGTTGCAACTACCGCAGTGGGGGTTGAACGGAATGCCTAATTTGGCAGCGTGTGGGCCAATTGGCCAGTGGCCTTTGCTAATTGCTATCCTGTTCGTCCTGTTTTTATTGTACGCGGGCCACATCTGTCTGGATATGGCACAGGTTTCTAAACTGTTCCACCTAGAGCTGACAATAGAGAGATAAAGTGTTGGAGAATCCTACCCTTGATGAGTCCCATCGTGGAGCAGACTGACTCCGCATCTAAAAATCGCAGTATGTCACAGGATAATTTTAGGATTAAGTCCTCAGATTTTATTCAAAACAACCTCCGCATTGCGATCTTTTGTTTATACTCATCGTACTTAAATGTGTCTGTAGCAGTTTAATTCACCATGGAATGCTCAGTTTTATCTCTTAATTTTCAGGTCTTAACCTATATTGGGTAGCCAAAGACCATGAAGTCATAACCCACAAGCAATCGCATGTGAACGTCTTTAAAAATTGTATGCTTTCCATTGGTAATTTACAAACAAAAATTATAAAGTTTCTTGTAAAATGACTCCCCTCCCTATGTACTTCCAGATGATGAGACATATATTCCAACTTTGGCAGCTAGTTATAAACAAATCATATTTGTAAGAGATGTAACTAAGCTTCTTGAAATCAATCCAACTATAAAGGTGAATTGTAAAGAAAGCAGTATAATTTGCGTTCCAATAATGAATTTCGGCCGCGAAGTATTGGTTGTCCTAGAACTCTATAAGACCGATGGAGATACATTTTCAGAGGAAAGCTAAGCAAAAACAATAACTACTTGCTACTTTATATTTTCTTTCAATTAACAGAAAACCTTTAATTATATTCATGAATTCTCTATCTGGTTTGGAATTTGGCTTTCACGAAGGTATAAATATGACGAAGAGGCAAACTCAGCAGACTATCGTAATAAGTTGATTGTATATCTCCTGGAATATGTTAGCAAACCTGACTATGAAAGATTTCTTTACAAATTTTTTGTAAGTATAACGGTTTCTCGGTGAATTACAAACATACGAATTCAAATTTATTTAAATAGAATTGCCTTAAAGAATACCTAAAAGCATCCAAGTGCTTCTTCTATGATTACGATAGTTATACAAGATTTACTGATTTTTACGAAGAAATAAACAATGTCCCAACAAAGACAGTTACCAGATTGAAGTATTAATTTATATGGAATTTCTTTAAAATCAATTTAAAACAAAAAAAATTTCCATTTTTCTTAGATTTTATAAAATCGGTTCATATTGCTATCAAGTGCGCGAGTCCCGACTGCCACTGCAAATAAATTTCGAAGCGGACTGTGACTATGAGTTGTTGGATAAAGAAATCAAACAGGATCCCAAAAATCCACTTCGACACATGATATTTTATCCCCTGGTGTATGCTGACCAATATTTAGGGATTTTAATAATTGCTGACTACGAAAATTGTCCAATAGTCGATGAAGACAATCCGCACGTGGCTGGAATGATTTCACTTTTCGCTGATGCCCTTATATATAGATACATTATGCAAAACATGGATAGACTGGTAATTTTATATAATATTTTCAATCATTTTATTTAAATCCAGAGTCAAACGAACAAACAATTCATCGTTGTGAATTTTGTAGCAATCTTTCCCCGATGCCGTGATTCTTCCTTTACTGCTCTGTGTCAGGTGTTACTCAGTGGATCCCCTCTTTTCCCATCCTGGGTTCCATTATCGTAGTGCAGAATGGTATCATTATCTTTCCGTCCTTCACGGTCCCGGGCATGCTGCTTCCAGTTTATCAGTCCAAGATCTCTGGCGTCATCGATATCCTGATCTTTAAACCAGAGATTCGATCTTCATTTTCTTCGTGAACCATGTAGCTAGGATTCGAAGAATCTTCGGCATTCTGGCCGATTCGCCGAGCTGGTGCAGTCGACGGATCTTTGCCTTCCGGACTACATTTTTATACAGCTCGTAGAGCTCGCGGTTATATCTTCTCCTCCATTCGCTCACCATTCGCAGACAGGACCAAATTTTTCGATGTAGAATTTTTCTTTCGAAGGATACCACTAACTTATCGTCCAGCATTCAAGTAGTAATTACTAGCAGAATATATTCACGTAGAACTACGTCTGCGTGTTGAGCGACGAATTTGAATAGAGGCAATCAATCTCGCTCATTGGCGAAGACTTTCTTTATCATGCCCACTTGCTATAAGATGATGAGGCTCAAGTAGAGATTGAATCAGAGTCTAGATGAATAGTGCGGAATATGTTTTCAATACGATTGTAATAAATCTCGTACGCGGCATCTTCTCCTTTGTGATCCCCGGAACCATTGAAAGTAGATAGTTGGTCGCTGCTGTACATACTTTTATAAGCTCGTGCTACACCACAGCGATGTTAAGTAGATAGTTGTGGCTTTGAAACCGCCTGAGTTCTTTCTGATTTCACAAATCATTCGTGATATTTCCTTCATTATTTCCAGTCCACGTTTTGAACTTACAAGTCAGCAGCCAGTTAGGTATGTAATTAGTTTTCTTATAAAATCTCCGTAGGATTTTGTTGTGCTTGTGGGATTCTTCCACATACCAGATTAGGTTTATCGAACTCTTCCCTTTCTATCCTCTTGCCATTTTGCGCTGCAGTAAGTCCTCTGACTGGAGGTCTAACTTTATCTCTGCTATCTCCTTCACGATGTTGCGAAATTATATCCACAAATCATATTGCTGGCAAAGGTGTTAAGTCTTTTTTTCAGATCATGACACAGTTTAATTTTGTTAGAGAGCCTGAAATCTGAAGGGGCGCGTCCAAAAAATGATCAAAATCGCACTTTGCACGATCAATTACATCAAAGAGAAGAGATTTTTTGTCTTGCATAAGGCCAACTAGGCCAAGTTATCGCCCTTATTTGATTTTTTTTTTGTTTTCTCAGCTTTTACTTTTTTTGAAGGCGCTTCCTTGTTTCTTTCTTTCTATTTCCTCACTTGTTTTCCACATTGCAAGATCTTTAGGCCATTTGACGGCCATGCTTGTCCGTTTAGATTGATTTTTCATTATGAATACAGCTGTGAAAAGTTACACAACGTAACAACGCGCCCATTTGAGCGCTCGTGTGCTTAGGCTGATATAAAACAGTACCCCATAATTCGCGCGTCCAGGGGGGAAGTCGCTCGATGAAATTAGCTGCGCGACCACACCAACTTCCTTTAGGCCGCAGGCGCTCGTGTAAACAGCTCCATTGCTTTTCTGTATACTCATGCCGCGCGGCCAAATGGGAGTGCGTCCAAAGGAGTTCGTGTGGCACTAGCCTTAAGAGAGTTCGATTGGCGAGCAGAAAATTTGTCTAAAAACCCATATGATGCATGTTTATCCATTTAATTTGACATTCATGTTTCATTTCACAAACAAGCATTCGGTTCTATTTCAGGCTGCTCGTACGGAATTACTGAAGGAAACCTTAATCAATTTCCTCCGATCAAGACTGAGACCACAGTCTTTAATAAGTGGAAATATAGTAGAACCCAAGAAGTTGCATCGGTATAAACTTGCCTTTTAACAACCAACTATAGATTTCTAAAAAAAAACAAAATCTTTTCCACAGCTTCAATTGGGAACTCGCCGACGTAAATGACCCAAATCTAATGTCTTATCTGTACAAAATTTTCCAGAAAGTATATCATTTCGATTGGGATCGCCTCAAGTCTTTCTTACAATGCGTTCAAATAGCATACAACGACTATCCCTATCACAATATAAGAACTACCTTTTACTTAACACGAATTGTATATTGTGTTATTGACAAGCTCAACTTAAAGCTCAAACCTTTTGAGAAGGCCTCACTTTTAATAGCAGCAGTCATATATTATTGTGGACACAATGGCCTGGATAATCGCTGTATGTGGAAAACTAATCATTATCTAAACAAGATCTACAAAATGTATATGAAGGAAAATCACAAAATATGGATGCTAAAGTTATTACTTGATCAGACACACCTTATATCTGGCATAGATGATTCGGCAAAAATAATTTCTACTACAAACTCCCTCTTGCTGCAATCGAGGAAATACGCTTCTCCTGGCTTTCGCAAAAAAATAGCGTTAATGCTGGATTCAGATACACTCAATTTGGCAAATGATACTCATCGGAAATATGCTTTGTTGCTTATAACCCGTGTCGGTATACTGGGCCGTCACATGCAGTCTTACAATGTGGCAAAAATGCTGCGCGAACAGTATTATGAAGAGTTATTAAGATTGGGGGATTTCGAAAAGGAAAAAGGACTCCAATCTGCGGAAATAAAAAATCGAGATATGAGCTACAAAAAATTTCACTATGAAACCGAGTTCATACAGGAACACGTTTTGCCAACCTTGGAGTTATTGACTCGGATTTTCCCCGAAACCGGTCTTGCAATGAATATGCCAAAGTAAGAGTTTTGTTTTTTTGTTTTAAATTGTTTAATATCTAAGTTTTGTAATTGCAGAGATATTCTGAAGGCAAATGCAATTCTACTTGACATTGGTGAACGAACGTTATGGGACCCTGACTCGTCTGTAGTGAAGACCAGATCAAGTACCTAAAGGGTCAAGACAACTGTCTTGACAAGCAACAATCGACTGTTTTTCATTTTAACCATGTACATGTATGAAATATTGTAAAATTTCTCATGTTATTACGCAAATATTTCGTACGTGGTTAGACATTACATTGCATTCTTTGTTCAGTTATATTCATTCTCAAACAAACCGCCTCTTTTGTTTCCTTTTGTTTTTACGTGAAACAGTAAAACAAAGAAAAGCAATTGTAAAACTTCAAGCACTATTATCTCGATAGATAGTATAATTTGTCATAAAAAAAACTTTACAGTCGGCTCCTATTTTGTTTGTACGAAAAGTATAACATGCACAAAACGAATGATATTGGACGGACAATCCAATTCTCGCTATCTTTTCAGATTAATAGCGAATTGTAGGTGAATAGAATTCCAATCATTTTTGAACAAATGTAGTTCGGTGGAGAATATGCAGCAGATTGTGCAGCGAGGTGAGAATGTAGTTATTCTATTGACTTTACAGATCATTGTGAAACCACAACATTAGAAGCAAAATATTTATATGGAGTTTCGGTTTGGTAAGCTATTACTTCTACTATTTACTTCCTACGACCACTTTTAGCAAATACATAGTAAACAATTGTCTCTGAGCAGAAGAAATAGTTCACGGGAAGCCCTTGCATTCTGAAGAATCCAGCAAGAACTAGGATCTACAGTCCTATCAACACATTTTCATTTCATCTTTCTTCCATTTTTCCAAAATTCTACTCTAAATTTAGCTTACAGGTCTAAAAGTTCTGCCTAGCATCACCAACTGCAGATAAGTCAGCTCGCCAGATTCCAGCAGTTATTTTGCATCAAATAACAACGCAATGTACTTATCAACGTTTTAAGGATCCTAAATCTATTCATTTGCTTCGATCACTTGGCGCTCCTAAATATATCGAAGCATGACTCGACAGTTGATAATTGGTGCATTCCAATTACGAACCAGCGCACCGTGACCATGTTTGGGATTCATTCGTAGAGTACAAAGTGGCTAACAAACGTGATGCAGATGGTAGCAGCAGAAGAAGAAACGGCGTCCGAAGCCTTGAAACACCAGATTTCAAGCTGTAACTAGTAGATGACCAATCATAACTTTCACAATTCTTGATCGCTATCCGCTCCTGGAGTATTAGATGTACGAAAACAGTGTCTAGATCGATAGGAAATAAAATATTGATAAAAGTTTCCAACCACTGGTCTTTTCATTACTGAATTTTTGTTGTTTATCCTTATTTTGTTCATGTTTTAACATGTCAGCGCATAACGGTACAAGCTACAAAAATTTGAAGGATGCCATCTTGTAGAGCAACCTTGAGAGCACATGACTACATCAAAATATTTCCCCTCCGGGCAACCCTTACCCCCTTCAGAAGGAAAACAAAAAAAATTGACGCAAAAAAACTGGGCGGGATACCTACTAAAATTTCTGGGCGACTAGTACTTCAGAAAATTTTTTGTATGAAAAGTCGAAAATTCAACCGAACTAACTACGACACGTAATTTTTTCAAGGCCCACTATGTCTTGCCAGGCATTTGTCGTGAATTTTTTCATGTTTAGACATCTCAGTGCCTAACGGTACATGTTATAAAGCTTTGGAGGACTCCATCTTGTAGAGCAACTTTAGAAGCACACGACCACCAACAAATTTTTTACCTCTGCGCAGCCCTTATCCCTTTAGTGAGGATGCAAAAAAATATGGTGCTATGACATGCTTGCGCATAACGGTACATGTTATGAAATTTTTGTGAACATCATCTTGTAGAGCAACCTTGAGAGCGCAAAACTTCATCAAAATATTTCCCTTCCGGGCAACCTTTACCGCCCTTCAGAAAGAAAACAAAAAACTATAACGTCAAAAAACTGGACGGGATACCTACTAAAATTTCTGGGCGACTAGTAAGTACTTCAGAAAAAATTTTCTATGAAAAATTGGGAATTCGGCCGAAAACATCGTCAATGGTGAAATGAACTTTTTCAGTAGTCGATATCTTGGCTTCCAGGCTACGTATTGACCTAAAATAAACGTCAAATGAAAGGGCGGAGCGTCGAGCTTACTGTAGAAGGACTGTCGTTTTAAATGTATTGGTAGCTATATTTAAAATTATAGAAAATGGATTGATTGTAGGAACAAGTTATGAAAGATAGAATGTTAAGTTTCTGTAGTGTTTCTAGAGTTGATTTGGAGAAGACATCTACTGGAACTTTGTGATAATTTATCCAAAATTCGTTCAGGGGAAAGGCTGTCACCTTTCCTTTGAATGCTGTGTTTCTTCTGTTATTTAGCTATCTGCGTTAAGTTCGGTGACTACTTTGAATTCTGCAATTGGGATTAAGACCAGTGTTACGGTATGCTTGAGTCGATAAATATGTTTAAGAGCACAAAGTGGTCGAGGTAGTTCAAATGAATTACTTTAGGATGTTTGTGTTGTTTGTTGCTCTCTTAACCGCTGGGATCCCGGTGAGCTGACTTATCTCCAGCCTAGTTGTTGACAATATTCACATCAAGAATGAAAGGATGACGAACTGCTTAATAATGAATGCTAGGCGATATTTTCAGGCAGTAACCGATGCCCCATGATACCAACTGAAGTCTAATGTTCGTCGCACCAGAGTCCCCCTTGAAAAATACCAATTTATTCAATGCTCCTACAATTCTATCCACCTATGTACATTCTGTTATGTTCACAGTAAACGGTAGTAGGTTAGGTAAGAGTGGCAGGCCGCAGATTGCAACCTCACTTGGACCTTTGTGTTACCACATGGATCTGTATTTCACCGGAGAAATACTACCCGCAGAACGTGAAGCGTTGGAGAAACAGTAGTAAACAACCATTAAATAGTAAATTTTATTTTATTTTAAAAATTCATCATTATAAATGACATACTAAGTATAATATGAGAATAAGATACAATTCTTTTACAAATACCCCTCGTAAACAATACATATATTACTAATTGCTTTGCTGGCGGTGTAAAGTTACAATTGGTTAATTAAACCATTCAATTACAAGATGATTTAGAATATTTTAAGGATGCAGTATAAAATAAAACCTCCTTTCACTGGGAATTACCGATCGTTAGTAACAATAAAGTTTTAAAAATGAGGTTATTCATTTGTTTTTTTTTTTTTTTTTATCTTTTTTTTTGTTGCTCATTTGTAATTGTTTTCTTTAAATTAATAATTTAATATTGTGTTAAGGTACCTAAAGACTTCTCGTGCAAATTTTATGAGCACTTAAAATATAATATAAACTTTTTTTTTTCTTTTTGTTTTTGTTTCAGACATAAGGCATTTAACATTACAAACTAACATTGAATTTATTTTAAAGGTAAGTGAATGTAAGTTAACATTTAACGAACAAAATTCAAAATCATTCATTTATACCAAAAAAATAAAAATAAAAATTAAACAATCTAATGGATTTCATTAATCATTATGCGCGGTTGCACAATATGCATTTGAAAATTCAATACAAGGTGGGTACAATGTGGGTGAGATGAGCTCTACATGTCCATATCGAACATTAGGGCATTTTTGGATT
This sequence comes from Criorhina ranunculi, assembly GCA_951813785.1. Taxonomy (NCBI): domain Eukaryota; kingdom Metazoa; phylum Arthropoda; class Insecta; order Diptera; family Syrphidae; genus Criorhina; species Criorhina ranunculi. The sequence continues at coordinate 34,567,427 of OX638384.1, forward strand.
CTGGATCTGAGGATTCAGATTCAATGCGTTTACGCATTTCGGATGAATTTCCATTTTTATCCTGAGTTGAAAGATCAAGTCCACTGTCATGCTTTGATGATTTTCTTTCGCCATCACGCGGCTTTAGATATTGTTCGTGGTTGTTGGGAGACTGTAATTAAAATAAAATTCAATATGAGTACAAGTATATATGGTTGCAATTTGAGTAAACATTAGAAAAGTATGACAACACAAGCATTCAATAAAAATAAAGTTTATCTACAAGAAAGGTCGGTTTCGTTAAATTCGTTGTGACTTGTAACCCGAAAATGTGGTGTTTTATCTCCCACTACCCTAGATTTTATTGTGCTCAATACAATACACTTGATGCTGTTTGCAGCAAGACTATCATCATAAATCACATTATCTGTGCTAGATACTGCGGTAATCTTCAGTCGCGCGGCGGCTTCATATAAAACTGTGACTTCCGCTTAAAATACGCTGCAGGGACTAAAGAGACTGAAGAAGTGATGCATGTCAAGGTGTCCCTGTCGCAAAGACCCTGGCACCAACTCATTTGCTGTTTAAAGCCGTCTGTAAAGATTGAGATAGACTGAAATGAAATGTAGCTTCGAGTTGCTTTTGTGCGTACAACCGAGTTTGTAGTTCCTTCCTGAACTATGCTGCTTCTATCTGGACACCACAATTAAGCAGCACGCACTGGAAGAGTATCGCGCAAAACTAGAACAATCCTAGCTCAATTATTCTAGGGCTAGTGCCCTCTCCTCAACCTGACACATCTTGACCGCAGCATAGAGGACGTATGCTCCGCACAGCACGCAACACCTCTGTAATTGCTAAGCCAAACCAAAAATTCCTATTGGCTCTCTGGGAGCGCCCCATTCATGTGGCCGTTGGCCTAGACCTAGAAAACGTTCTGATCACAGAAAAAATCCTCTTAACAGGTTGCAATGAGGGCGCTATCACGCGATAATATTACGTTTTCATTACTTTACAGTCAGGTGGCAATGAAACCGATTTCTGCTATAGAAAAGTGTACCAGAAAATGAAAGACCTGATAAGCTGACGAGAAAAGGTTCATCCTTAGTCTCAGACCAAGCTGATAGAGTAAAAATCCCAGCTTGTAATGTTAAAGATAAAGTTTGGAACGAAACAGCAAATGGCAGCAATTGTCAGATGAAATTCACTCAACTCCTGTGTTATAACCAGGGAAGTGTGGACACTCTATAAGAAACATAGTATGCTGCAAATGATTTATTCAATCTTGTGATGGAACAGATAGTGCGCAGAGTAAGTGTTAACACGGAAGGCACTATCTTCAACAAGTCTGTTTAGCTGCTGGGATACGCAGATGAAGTCCACATCATCGGTCGCTTGTCCTTGAAGTAAATTAGGACAAAACCGAGTGCTTGTTAACAAAAACAGAAGCATCTGTCCACCGCCTAGTGCAAAATGTCACTGTTGACAACAACAATAATTTCAAAGTAGATAAACTCCACAAATGACACTCTAATGGAGATTCGACAAACTTATCCCAGAAAACCGCTGCTATTTCGGCTTGGCGAAACAAATAAGTTCAAAACTCCTAACCCGTTAGACGAAATGGATGTAAAGCAACACCGATTCTGCCAGTTCTTCTGTATGGTGCCAAGGGCTGGATGATAAGCAGAGCAGATATTACCACTTTCACAAGAAAATTTCTTCGTCAAGTATTTGGTTCCCTATGCAAGAATGGCGGAGGAGATATTACCGTGAACTCGATGAGCTGAACCAAGATGTGAATGTATTTCGAAGAGCTACGTGATGGTTCATTGGTTAGGACACATCAAGCGTATGAATCTTCGAATCACAGCCCTCAGATTCGAGAGGACTAGGAAGTAAGATTAAGTCATCGGATATTGTCGCGAGTTCTTATGCAAAGAAACCAGTGGAAGTCATATTTTAACAGACGTACAGTACTATACTCACACAGTACTAATCGAACTGGATTCACTGCAATCTTGATTTTTACTTAACACTTTTAGCTCTTATGAACTTGCAAAATAACCAAGGCTATAACCACAACAAGGGAGTGCAATATTAGTCCCAAATCAAAGTATAATCAATGAAACTAGACGTTGCCAATGAGTTTATCAAACAAATATATAAGTAAACTTGTGACCGTTTAATGGATTATTATTATTAAACAGATTATTTATTATTCATATCAAATAAAAGGTGTGAATCGCGTTTAGTCAATTGTGTCATTTACCACGTACATACATATGTATGCACTTGTATTGCCAAGTGTTTGTACATTAAATCACCAAGCGATAGGAGATTGATTCCGGTGAATACTGAAACGATCAATTCTTATTCATTTAAAGGACAACATGCTGCCTAATATGTATTATCACCCACTTCAGGAATTTGATAAGAACAATTACGTAAAAGTTCATAGCATTTACTTTTCAGTCGTTTGTTTCATTATTTTATGTAATTAAATTCTTATCGTTATATGTAGGTCATCGAGCTTTGAAAACTGTTGGTCAAATAAAACTGATATTTACCTTAATATCTACATCATCCTCCAGCATTAGATATCTGGGCGTTATCCTCTACTGAAAGCTAAACATAGAAGATCGGTTCAAGAAAGGATGTTTAGTTTACATTTCTGCAATACGAACTGGGGACTTCAACGAAAGATAACATTGAAGATGTACATAGTCGTAGTAAAGGGTCATTCAACAAGACCCTTGTTGGCTATTGTTGAACTGTCAACATTCAACTATCATTGACTTTCGATACATACTCGCACAAGTGTTGAAATAATGAAAATTCACTACAAAAGCGGTGAAAATACCGCGGAAACCTTTCGGAAAGTCCGTACTGCTTTTGGTCATCATCAAGCCTCTCTTCGCACAGCTGTAGTGAAATTAATCGTGAATTAAAAACTGTCCCGGACAGGTTAGTGATGTGAAGCCTCGCAAGGTCAGCTGAAAATATCACCGCTGTAGCTGAGAGTGTGACTGAAAGCCTATGTGTGTGTGTCCATGTCGAAACTATCACAGGAATTGGGTCCACCCGCAACCATTTGCGGTGCAAAGTATAAAAATCTTGACCTACATGCTTGTAAGGTCCTGTTGACACAAGAATTGAAACCAACAGAGCACGCACAACGTTGTTCTTTCGCTGATTGGGTGCTGGAAATGAATCAACAAGATTATTCTGCGTAATTTCCATTTGTTTGGCTACGTAAACAAACAAAACTGTCGCATCTGGGGCTCCAAAAACCCAAGAGAAATAGTTGAACAACTTCTCCATTCACAACGAGTGATAGTTGCGATTTTTGGGCTGGCGGTGTCATTTTTCCGAAAATGATGCTAGTGTGACCGTTTCAGTAAATGGATTGCGTTACCGAACGATGTTGACTGACTTTGTTTTGCTTGAAATCGATACTATGGACGTGGATGACGATTATTTGCAGCAGGACGGCGCCACATACTGTTTCTATTGTTTGATAAATTTTCTGGACGTGTGATTTCTCGAAATGGGGACTTCAATTGGCCTCCGAGAACGTGCGATTTAACACCATTCGACTTTTTCCTTTGGGGCTACGTCTATGCCAATGCTCAACCAACGATTCAGAGTAGAGCCGAAGCGATATTGTATTCCGTTCCTAACCTCAGAGCTTGGACTTTAGATTAAAATAGAAGTATCACTTTTCATAAAAATGTTGCGTTTTTCGATTGATTTAATATGACACCTCTTGTTGGATGATCCTGTACATACGTCCTTATTCTTACTTTGACGAAAGACGACAACAACAAAACGATTAAATAATATTTTTCATTGACAGACAGGCGGCAATAAGAGTGATTTCTGCTATAGAAATACAATCAAAGCTTGTAAGTCGCTGTGGCGAAGAGTTACAGGTTCCTGGCAGGCAAGACAATGTTAGACTCTGCTGGATTCCTGGCAACGAGACAGCCGATAAGCTGGCAAAAGGATCCGAGCCGATACCATCCTGTAACCTCAAACAGTAAATTGGGGGCAAAATAAAAAGGACTGCTAACGATAGATGGAATGCGCTCAGCTTCTAGGAAACTATTGTCATTCTACAACAAACAGAAAATCGAAAGAATCCTACAAATGGATAAAAAAAATTGTATCTTCCCTAAGAGGTATCATCACCGGGCATAATATGCTGAAAATAGATGACCTATGCAGGGGATATGGTGACGAAGAAGTAGACGAGGACACTCCACACTTTCTCTGCCAAATAAGATTTAAGATCCCAAGAACCTTTTTTTAGGATTTAGAAGAACGGTCCGGCAAGTCTGTGTTTGGCATACACAGATTCAACAACGCCTGGGGCTGGCTGGCTAGAACATAGCCTTATGATTCCTTGTAAGTGGGCTGTAACCCATAGACCATCACATATTTTTTTTTTTTTTTATAATTCACTAGCGCTAAAGGGGTTATGAATACCCTTACGATGCCTATTCACACAGCGCTAGTATTGGTATAGTGATTTTGAAACTCAGATGATACTAGGTTTCAGTCTTTTTGCTCCGAGTGTGACGGAGAAAAGATCTCCTTTCCCTGTCAACCTTCCTACCTAGTGTCACCTTGTGGCAAGTTGAACTAGTAATTAAAGCGTTGTTAATGGAGAATTTCTTAATGCTTGCAACTCGTTTAGTTTTCTGGTTTCGTTTTCCAATGCCACCCAACAAGCAGATCGGTCTTATAACCACAGTGGCACAACCGGTGCATCTAACATCTTTCGAGACATTTTCCAAATATGTAGTTGCAACTATTTTTTAATTAAATTCGTTTTTCAACTTGTGCTATAGAAAATCGTTGCTAATTCCCTCATGGAGTTTCGCCCATAGCGCTTAAGTTTCAATATGCATGTACGTAAACTGAGAAAACGAATTGATTCGTTTCATTTGTATTAGTAACTGCGGAGAGTTCTAACGAACTATCACGATCTTTTCAAGTGTTTCTAAATCTTCTAATTTAATTAACACTTCCGAGTCTATCTATAACGTCGTTTTCGTTCTCAAATTTATTATAGAAAAATTTATTTAAAAGAAAAATAATAATAACGAGGTATAGCCAGACGTTCCCAATTTAGTTCGCGTATACACACACATGCATACATATATTTACAAACAAACCAGAGAGTATTTATAGAATTAAATGATTAGATTTTCATGCGCAGTAAGATTCCTGTTTCGTCACTACTATAGTTGATAATCAAAAACACTTACCTTATTATCTTCATAGTCTGCAGAATCGCCCTCGCTGTGGCGACGCTGAAGTGCTCGCTTTTTATTCTTTTTCTTCTGGTTTTTCTTCCGCTGACCCAAGATGCTCGAATCTAAGCTAAAAATACAATTGCAAATAAGAAAATTGCTGTGAGAATAAAAACAATCATTGTGAGGAATTAGAAAACACGTTGTTGCTGTTTATGAAGCAATGAACGAGCGAGGGTGACTTTACTTATGAACATAATATTTGTCGTGCCAGACTGCGAGTTGTTGTTTGCACAGGAAGCGCTTGTATAATAAATTCTCTAACTAAAAGCGTACGATGTGAAATTTAATCTCATCGCAAAAAAAAAAAAAACAAATGGTTTATTTATTGCGAAACCTAAACAAACAATTTCGTCACCCGGCCCAATAAATAATTAACGAGATAAGATATAACCAGTACTTACCGGAATACTTGCTTCTTTATGACTTTATTAAATCTAACAGTCTTCTTGCAGCTCTCCGAGAGACCTTGATCGGGAGAATTCTCCTCCGGAATATCACTAAATGACTGCGCGAAACGCAGTCCATCGATGGAGCATGAGTACGAACTTGGCTCATCAATGGACGAACAGCTGTCCGATATGGTACGATCATATCTGCTGTAATGCTTAAGAATTCCCTTGAATATGGGAGCACTATGGTCACGAGACTCTGAATAACTTCGTTGCTTGCGGTTATGAGGTATTTGAATGTTACCTCCACCCTCGCTGTCATTCATGCGTTCGGGAGACGAGTCAGATGAATTTTTAACGCCATCATCGGTATCGATGTTGTTATCATTGTTTATATTTACTTCGGCTTTATTCGTTTGTGTATTTTTCTTTGCGGCACATGCTGCAGCCTTCTGCTGATGTTGTTTGATATCATCACAAGCCGACTCTGACAGTGAGCGACGTTTCTTGTTCTTCTTTTTCGACTTTTTACTAGTGCTGACCGAAGAATGCTTTTTGAATTCATCATCATCACCTTCTTCACCGAAATTGTAATCATTCAGACCTTTCGGTTTTATTTCGATTTCAACCGATTTCTCATCTTCTGAACGCTCAACTGATACTTCTAATTGAGATTGATCCTCATACGATTTCGAATGCTTCGAGGTGTTTGTGATGAATTTCTCCTGAATTTTAAACTCCTTAATATCGGTTTTATCAAGGCCAGCATAGTAGGTTTCGATGTGTTGGAAATCTTTAAGAGTTAAACTCAAAACCACATTGTTATCCCATGCTTCTGCTTCGATAGCATCGATTTTTACCTCGTCTTCTTTTGGGAATTCAAAATAGAATGCATAATGAATGGGATAGTAACCGGCACCGATCGAGGTGAATTTGACGTGGAAGAACTTATCATCTTTGATGAGCTCTATCGATTCTTTCTCAACATTGCGAACGTGTAGAACAATTGCTATGACATCGTCCAGCACATTACAGTCGAAATGTTGCGGAAAGGTGTATTGTATGGAATTCTTAAGGAAAAATGTTGGATGCTTTATAAACACCGCTGAATGAGTAGGCTCCGGATCTATGAAAGAAACAAAAAAAGGGTTTGTTTTAGAAATTGAAGTAGTATTTAGTATTAGTAGATGAGTTGGTAAGGAACATCCACAAACTCAGCATTGTTTGCCCGATCTTCAAGAAAAAATACGCTCTAAACTGCACCAACTACAGAAACATACGTCTCCTCAACATGCTGTAAAGCGTTTTGCCAGGAAAATCAAATATTGACAATGGGGCACATCTAGCTGAAAACCCAAGAATTTCAGATCGATATCTACCACCTTTTTATCGATTTTAAGGTCGCGTATGGCAGCATTTGTAGAAACGAGCTATACAGAGCAATATCTAGTTTTAGCATTCCCGCTAAACTCTTTGAATCAAAACAAATGGCTAGCGCAGTGGAGCAAAAACAGGACTGAGGTGGAAACAAACCTCAACCTCAGTTGAAGATCGAGCTGGCTGGAGACGTTTTTTAGTTGAGGACCAGGTCCACTCCGAAATGACAATGAGCTAGTATTTTTTCAAACAGCGCTAACTTTGTTTTAAAAAACAACAACAACATCAAATCTCACCTGCATTTAGTGAGACTTTTGTCTCCAGCTCCTGAACCAATTCGATTACAGGTGAATCACCTCCACTTGAATGCATCTCTTCACGCACATCGCTCTCCACTCCACTATCTTCGCGGTAGAAATCTTTCATGCATCGCTCTGTTCCCTCGCCTCGCACTGGCAGTGTAACGATAAGCTTGCGCTTATCTGCATCAAATTTTGCAGTTCCATCCTTATCGTTTACAGCATATGGTAGTTCTATATTTAATTTGTACTTGGCAGGTTTCTCACTTATCAAATAGAGCATCCGTTCGGTGACGTCCAGCGTACATTCTGCCGTTGATTTCAGCAGTGGCAGATCGATTTCGGCCACCAGCTCCTTGGGAACGGTGACATTCATCTTAGCGTCTAATTCATAAGTCATTTCGGAAAAGTCGACAGGACGACGATGTTTGAGGATATACTTCGGTTTGCAGTAGTCATCCTTAACGGGCGGTGTACATTGCACGTTCTTGGGTTTCGCATTCAGTACAGGTTTCGGTGGGTAGATAGCATCTAATGGACTCGGCTCATCCGATGCTGGCGGAGGATTTTCCGACAATTTTCTTATCACAGAAGCTCGTGGAATGCCCTTGAACTTCAACTTTGGGAATTTCAAATTTGTCCGATCCAGCCGAACCTTGAATTCTCGCTCGACCCCATCGCATGCGGTATCAATGAGGCATCGTCTAAATGCAGCATTCTTTCCGGCTAAGTACAGAGCATCCGGATGGAATATAACATCGAACACTCTACACCGCACGCCCTTGTTATCCAAATCATCGCGAGCCGGTGCCAATCCATGAGGAATACTCCAGTGTATGCCCTTCTCACCGTTTTTAGGATTTACACCAGCCTCATTACTAGGCGCTGCAACCTTTTCACACTTGGCAATGTTCAAAAAACACTTAGATTCACCGTTCAACGATGTTTTTACCACAAATCCTGGCTCAGGATTAAGGAAGGTCACGTCAACACCACGCTCAGCCTCTAATTGGGTGATTTCCGCTTCGTACTGCTTGAGATTCTCTGGATCTTGAATCTCCTCGCAGTAGTCTAGAAAAAGTTTACGGAACTCTTCCTTCTTAAGCGCGGAACTTATTTTATCGAATTCATCACGGGTAATGTCCAAGTCTTTCAAATGTTTATTAGCGGACATGTCACACTATTGGCACTAACTTTACGGAAAATTTCTCTATTTTCTTGCTAATTATTTACCACACACAACAAAACAATAATAAAAACAAATATATGTATGTAAACTACAATTGTGTACGGATGTGGGGTTCTTGTTTTTTTTTTTTTTTTTTTTTGGTTGTCAATAATTGCGCAACTACTAGAACAAATTGGCTGGCAAAGGCGACGACACCAATTGGAGAAAGATTCCGTTTTATTTTTTTTTTTCTAAATGAAAATTGTTCTCAGCAAAATGGGGATACCTGCGAAAAACTTGGGCGTGAATACAGGGATAAGGACTTGTTCTTGTTAGTATGTATATTTTATGGGTTGCACAAACCGGTTAGAATGGTTTTCTTTTTTTTTTATAATTGATTTGTATATTTATAAGCCGTTTCCTATACGACGTTTTGTATTGGAGTCTAATGCAATATAATCGATCAAACTTTATCAACAAATTGATTAAAAATCCGTTTGGAATTGACGTGGTCTTCAGCTGACGTTTTATTACTTTTTTTTTTTTTTTCTCCTTGGAGTAGTTTTCTAGAACTCACGTTGTGGGCTTCAATTTCGACGAGTCGACGAAACGAGGAACGAGATACCTACGTGATTACGTTTCCCTCAACTATGGAGATGGAGGGAGATGTTATGTTTTTGTTTCGTTCTGTTATATGGTGTTTGTCGTTTGGACAATTTTCACTTTGCCGGCTGTTTGGAGAGATTTTTCTTGTCTACTTTTTCTTATTTTCCTTTTTTTTCTGTTCTACTGACAGATTGAGAGTTCGATGTGACAAGCAATGTTATCAACTGAAAACGTTAGGTGATATTTCTCGAGTGGATTTGAAAACACGATAGCGTTTATCACGTTGTAATTGGAAGTTTTATTTTTATCAATTTAACAAGAGATACAGACAATTTGTATGTACGTGCGGATGGTACGCGCAATAAAAACAGTGTCAGCTGTTTGTTTTCGATAGCTGCGTCTCTTTCACGTCAATGCGAGTTCTTATTGTTGTCCTCGACGGATAGTTGGAATATGTGTCAAAACACAGATGTGTTCAGTGTTGCTGAGGTAGCACAACGAAACTAACAAAAGTATCATATATTCCAATTGAAATTTGTTTATTGGAATTCTTATCACGTAGGTTGGATAGGACTTCAAACAACAAGCTTCCTCCAGGCAGCACCATTTTTGGCCAGCTGTTTCCAGTCTGGAGCATTGATGTTCATCTGCTCTATATGAGCTAGTCGAACTTTGTGAAAAGGCTTTCTCTACACAACTTTTAATCTTTGACTGCAGATAGACTTTTTAACGCGTTTTATAATAGGACGCTGTTTTAGAAACGATGTCGATTTCACTTTGGCCCTCCTTTGTCACCTTTTTCAAACAATATTCCACTAAACGACTTCTTTGTACCGGATCCATTCTATTTTAATTTATCTCCACTGGCCCACTTCTGTAACACCTTGGACCTGTATTTTATTGAATATGAGGTACATAAGGTCAATGATGAATTCATTCCCGGTTCAGGAGGGTCTACCCGCCGTATTTCTTAAAAAATGTTCCTTCACTCTTTCGCTTACCCTTGCTAATCTCTTTCGTCTATCCCTTTCAGAAGGAGAATTTCCTCAGGGTCCAAATATAGCTAAGGACTTCCAGGTTGTGTGGGAAATGGCATGCGCCGATGAACACCGACAGCGCCCTTCAGCGTGTTCCTGTCAGTCCGCTTAATAAAAATGTAATTTGGCACAATTGACGTTTCGTAGTGGAAGCGGTTGAAGTTAGGGGACAAGAATTCTCCCTCCCGGCGAGCTTTAGCCGAGCATCGCTAGCATACATGGCACGCACTCAACCAACTAGTGTTCCCATCCTAATATCCCGTCCACATCCTCACTTCCTCCGAATTCAAATTTCCAACTCCCAAGTTGATGTAATTGCAACCGGTTTAAGTTAGGCCTCTCACATCAATTAATAGTTTTAAAATTGTCTGCGCCTGGCTCTGAACCTATATTGTTAAAATGAATATCTTCCTACCGTTACTACAGTGTTCGTTTTAGGTCAGCCCCACTTGGTCACATCTGGTGTTCAACAAGGCAGCCGTCTAGGGGATCTAGACGATCTCGATAGAATTATCAAACACTCGTCTGTCTCCCTTTATGCCGACGATATCGAAATTTTCAAAATCATTTCCTTATCCCAAGACTCCCTCCTGTTGCCTCAAAGATTGTTTGAAACATGATATCGCCAAATGTCCGTCCATCACTTAAGCGGCACAGATCCCGTCTCCGACTCTACCTATTCCACAACCAACATAATCTCCTTAGTTCAATCTCTTCGCGACCTCGCCATTTGATGAGATAATCCTTAAGGCCAACTTTATATCAGGTTTTGGTTAAACGGTGGTCCAAAGAATTAACAAACCGATGTGTGACCAGATCTCTCTACATTGCCTCTGTTCGCCCCCTACTAGAATACGCCAGTCAAGTGTGGTCCCTGTATCATCACGTGCATATCCCGAGATTCGAAAGCATCCAGTGCCATTTTCTTTGAGGTTTGCCCTAGAACAACCCTTTTATTCTGCCTCCCCATTAAAACTGCCTCAACCACATTCATTTAAACACCCGTGAGGAATGCAGAGATGCAGCCGACAGTCTCTTCATTCATCAACTCCTTTCAGGTCACGTTGAATGTGCGTCACTTCACAACTCTATGCCCCACAACACTAACCTTCGTAATCTACTAACTCCTCGTCTCTTTTATCAACCAACCCGTCCCACTTCCGTCAAACGAATCGATCACCCTCTTTCCTAACGGTTCAACATACTTTTCTTTTGAGCTAAATTGAGCACACTGGACAAAAATAATGTGCTCATTCAGTAGTTTCCGGTTCCTGTGGATGGTAATCAGAGATGGTTTGTGTTAGTGATAAAACACCATTATCGACCAAACCTTATACTGAAACCGGAAACAATTTCCAACGGCGGATGGTGAAACGCAGACAAAATTCAAATAATCGTGGTGAGTTATTTGAATTTGAAATTATTTTCTTTGCAAGAAGTCTGTGAAATGCTCAAAGGCTTGACATGAGCATTCTTCCGGTTCCTAGTTTCATTTCCACGTGATAAACTCATTGGGGTCTAACACTTTTGGAAGTGACTGAAAGAAAGGGCAGCAAAAGGAAAATCTTCAGATGAAATCTATGACGTCCCATGCTTTATCATCTCCACAGGATTCTGTTTTGTTATAACTTCTTCTTTCTTGGTATCCTTCTCGGAATATAGGGTCAAAACAGGAGTAAATAATGCGCACTCGGTTTCGATCCTATATAGAGGCGCGAAATGATATACATACACAATCATTTGGAAACTTGCAATGGAGATAAGAGATGAGAGATGGTGCACCCACCCATCATACCCACAATTAAAAACAACGGAGAACAAAAGAAATACTCATGCTGAGCAGATCGTACTAAGCAGTAAGCACTAGTGATCAGCATCCACACAGGCCACGACTTACTGGCGATCCATGTAAAAAGGAATGTGACTTTATACTACCAACATCTGTAGGGGTTGCGGCGATACAGTCGTGGAAGGAGAACCGACGCACTTTTTCTGTGACTGCCCAAGCCTCAGCAGCATTCACATAATGGATCCATGAAGACCTCATTGGCAGAGCCTTATATCACGCCGCAAACTCTTGCAAACTCTTATTGAGAATGGACTCCTTCTGGAACCTGTAATCTCTCAGTGTACCAAGCCGAAAAGTTAGCACGCCTATACGGGATAATAGCATTGAGCAGAAGAAGAACGAGTAGGCCACACCATCCACCAGTTTATTGGTGGAATGAAGACATCGCACTGCTGCGTGCTGAATGCCACCGCGCAAGGAGACTGTACCAACACAGCAGAGGAAAAAGCAATTTCGCCGAGCTTCAACGCCGGTATAAAGACACTCGAAAAGAGCTAAAAACGGCAATAAAAACCAGCAAACGCCGGAGCTTCGTCGCGTACCAAGTGGTCATGAAAAAACTAAAAGTGTTTCGGGCCCCGCCACCCACCTGCAGAGATGCACTACAAAAAATAATTGAAGGCCTATTCCCAGGCCAACCGGAAACTCCGCTGGAAAACGAGTCAGCGACAGAAGCGCAACAAATTCCTGGTATCACATCAGAAGAGGTATCTGAGGCATGCAGAAGATTTGGAAACCAAAAAGCCCCTGGATCGGATGGCATTCCAAATGTAGCCCTTAAAGTAGCGGTTAAATCCAGGATGGACATGTTTGTGGACATCTACAACGCTTGCCTGAGTGAGAGAGTTTTTCCCGATCAATGGAAGAAACAGAGGCTCGTGTTATTACCCAAGGGAGGCAAGCCCGCAGGAGATCCATCAGCCTATCGCCCCCTCTGTATGTTGGACACTATGGGAAAAATTCTGGAACGCATCATCTGTAACAGATTGGAAGCAGCCATAGAAGAAGCAGGTGGGCTATCATTACACCAGTACGGTTTCAGAAAGGCACGCTCAACTGTTGATGCCATCAAAGTAGTAGTCGAGACAGCGCAAAGAGCCGTAGAAGGAAGACGATGGAGAAGAGGATCCAAACAGTATTGCTGCGTCGTAACACTGGACGTCAAAAACGCTTTTAACTCCGCGAGTTGGAAGCACATCCTGGAAGCGTTGCAAAATATGAGAGTACCAATTGACATTAGGGAAATTGTGAAAAACTATTTTCGGCATAGAGTGTTGCTATATGACGCAGATGATGGTGTGAAGAACTACGCAGTCAAAGGAGGAGTACCGCAAGGCTCGGTCCTCGGACCGACACTATGGAACGTCATGTACGATGGCATTCTTCGCCTCGAAATACCAGATGGGGCCAAAGTTGTTGGATTTGCGGATGACATTGCCATAGTTGTGACAGCAAAATTACTGGAAGAAGTGGTCCAAATTGGCAATGAAACCATTGCAATTGTTCAACGGTGGCTATCATCTGTCGGCCTTACGCAAGCTGAACACAAAACGGAAGCTGTACTGATCACCAGTAGAAAACGAAGAGAAATTATCACGCTCGCAGTAGGGGGACATGAGATAGTATCCAAAGCGGCTATTAAATACCTTGGCGTTATGATTGACACAAGACTTACTATTAAAGAACACCTGGAGTATGTAAGTAGTAAATCCTCGCGTGTAGGTGCCTCTATGGCGAGGATTATGCCAAATATAGGAGGACCAAGATATAGCCGGAGACTTCTCTTAGCTAAAGTAGTCACATCAGTAGCTCTATGGATCACCAGTTTGGGCCGGAGCTATGAAGGTGAAAGCATACAAACGCAAAATCATAGCAGTGAATCGGCTGTGTGCGTTAAGAGTGAGCAGCGCTTTCCGCACGACCTCGGATCAGGCAGCTTGTGTCGTGGCAGGAATGCTGCCGATTGATATACTGGCAGAAGAACTTCAGAGAAAGTTTCTAAACCTGAACCAACAGGAGCGGCGGCTTTTATCCAGTGATACGGACACAACAGAAAGGACCGCAAGCGTGAGGAAGTGGCAGCAACGTTGGAATCTTTCGTCTAAGGGCCGATGGACATACCGACTTATTCCGGACATCGAGACCTGGATAACCCGCAGACACGGCGAAGTAAATTTCTACATTACACAACTGCTAACAGGACATGTTTGTTTCCGGTCTTATCTACACCGGTTTAAAAATGACAACTCCCCCACTTGTCCATCTTGCAGTGATACTCTCGAGGACGTGGCGCATGTATTCTTTCACTGCCCAAGATTCCAGTCACAAAGAGAAGCACTACAAATTGTATTGGAGGAAACACCAACTCCTGAGAACGTTGTGCAGCACATGCTCGACTCGGAAAATAAGTGGAGCACAGTGAGTTCCTGCGCCAAAGATATATGCCAAGAGTTGAGACGACTTGAGCGACAAAGAAGAGAGAGCGAGGAAAATACAAGAAACAGCGCACAGAACACGAGCAGACACATATCTGCAGAAACACGCATCCCTACAGTAACGCACAGGCTTACAGAGACACACCGATAGACAGATATACGAACATATATGCGCACACAGCAACACCACGCAGACTTATAGACCTTTCGTGCAACGCACAAACATCCCCAGACGTACAGACTCATACAAATCTGTCGACAGGAGGCAGCTACGGCTGAAATCCCCCCCCCAGGATGAAATGCCAGGATGGCGATACCATGGGGGAGCATGAGTTAGACGCAAAGGTGGTTTTAGTTTGGGTTAAAGTCCTACACTCTGGCTTTCGATGCTTTCCACCTTCCTTACAAAAAAAAAAAAAGCATTGAGCAACCAAGCAGTGATCAAACGCATGGATAGCAATGACTGCAATTTCAAATGACTTGACCTTGTTGGAGGACGCGCACGTATGGGAGGAAAAAAAGGTGTACAACCCCTGAACCAGTCACTGTCATAGGGAGAGGAATGAGGAAGTACATGATCGATAAGTGGAGCACCAATAAACATCAGAGAAGGGATGGGAAAGCACGACACCAACAGGGAATTTTTAAGCATGACACAAGGAACTCTGAAATGGGAACTAAAGTTGTCCATGGGACAACGACACTTCAGGTAGACTCCATCGAAAGAAGAAATGTTTCCTAGAAGATTATACTCACAGATTGTGATTCGGAAACATATACTATGTGAGTGTCCGGGACTTAGGTTGAAGTTGCTGCCAACCGTGGCCAGCACACTTAGACCAATGATAGGTTCATCGTTGCTAGAAGAAGAAATGGTATTCCAATGGACTACAGTCCAGATAATCATCTCTAATACAATTGCTAGTATCTCTGGCTGAGACTTATGAAAGAGCGACGTAAAGAGACCCAATGAAGTGATCCCTTTCGATATATCTCTCTAAATAACCAAAAGAAGGGTTTTAAGATCAGCAAGCAAGTATCTTTTGAATCTCATCAACTGCCACAAGGACATTTGTATGCCTTTTGCAAACAAAAAGATGAAGTCCCTTCAACACACGGTGTTCCACGTCACAGTCTCACGAACAAAACTACATTCCTTTGACAATTAAACCTGAAAAATAAAAAAATTTAATTAGTTTTCGGCGTTATCCTGAAAATTACAATTTGTTGCATCTTTTCGTCCTTCAAACTAGTGGACTGCTGCCAGCCAACCACAGAAAATTAAGAATTCTCCCGTCCATCGGTGTGCAGAAGAAGTGAAATTAATCATGAAATGAAAATAGGTGAGCGTCATCCGTTGCCGGTTAAAAAATCCTGTCAAGCTACTCAGCTACTCACACACCCTTGTACATACTCATAGAATCTTAAGTAATGTACCTGTATGTGGGATTTATTTACATGAGAGCAAGCTTACGGTGTAGACTCATCCGATTAAAGGTGAACGAAGCCGAGTGCAAAAACTCATTGCTTGCACTTAATAATTTATTTCATAAAAATTTCAAACTTGTATATCCTTTCGGAGTGACCTGCTGTTCATCTTTTTGATCCTTGCCATGTCACACAGAAAGAATGACCGATGTAGGTGTTTGTTTGTACACGGATAAAATGTGACCAAAGTGGTGGGGTTGGTAAAAAAGGAAAAAAAAAATTTAAAAAAAAAATTTCAAAAATAATTCAATGAATGCACACAGAATGCAATGGTCTTGCATAGCCGGCTATGCCGCACGCTTTGTGCTGAAGGAGCGATTTGTAAAGGATACAAATGTACACATGTGATTGTGATGGTGACATGGTGTTGAAACGTTGCGGTTTCGTTGGCAAAAGCTAGGAATTTGTCCTTGCATCATAGCTAATCCTTGTGTGCAATTTCGTCGGTATAAGCTATAAGGTATCTTCACAAGGATATAAGAAATTGTTTATGAAATATCCTGTTGGATACAGTGAGATACATTTTTGGAACATTTCTTATTCAACCCTTGACACATGGTATATGTTGTATCCTTGCAACTGAATGGAATAAAGTAGTTGACAAGGACGAATTGATTATGCGAAGTAACGTTGTGTTGTTACTCACTTGGTAGTTGATAGCTTAGGATATGTTAAAGACGGGACACTCATCTGATTCTAGTTTGCCTCACCTCTGCTATGGACCAACTGCTAGACGACCTGAACCATTTTGGCTAAATATGAAGCCAAGGCTGCGCCTATGCTCATGATGAACGAGGATAAAACAAAGTACATGCTGTCTTCCAAAAACCGAACCTTCAAACACCGTCCAAGACAGAGCTTGACAATTGACAGCTATAAATTTGAGGTAATGAAGGAGTTGATCTTCCTCGGGACAGTGGAGATTCAACGAAAGATAACCTTAGGCAACCGCTGTTACTTCGGTTTGTTCAAACAACTAGGGTCCAAACAATCCCTGATCTTGTCAGTCTTGCTTTATGAAGCTGAATGCTGAACGGTATGTAAGACAGCGGAGCAGATCTTGGGATCCTTCAAAAGAAAAATTCTGCGTCGAATATTTGATCCTGTCTGCGAGGAGGGCGAATGGAGGAGAAGATATAACCGCGAACACTACGAACTGTACAAAAATGTGAATTTAGTCCGGAAGGCAAAAATCCGTCGACTGCAGTGGTTCGGCCACATCGAGCGAATGGACGAGAATGCTTCAGCTAAGAGGAGCTTTGAATCTCAGCCACCTGGTTCACGAATAAAAGGAAGAACGAGCCTCCGGTTTAAAGATCAGGCAATCGCGGATGCCGGAAACCTTGGTCTTGTTAACTGGAAGCATGCTATAGCTGCCTCCTGTCGACAGATTTGTGTGAGTCTGTACGTCTGGGGATGTTTGTGCATTGCACGAAAGGTCTTTTAACTTGTACTTGTTTGTATGTGTTTGTAGAACATTCTAGTTCCCTCTGCTACTTTTCTCTATAAGGCTGCGTGCTGCTGTGTGCGCATGTATGTTCGTATATCTGTCTGGCTGTGCGTCTCTGTAGGGCTGTGCGTTTCTGTAGGAATGCGCGTTTCTGTGAGTATGTGTCTGTTCGTGTTTTCTGCGCTGTTTCTTGCCTTTTCCTCGCTCTCTGTCCTTTCTCGCTCAAGTCGCCAGCATGTGCTGCACAATGTTCTCAGGAGTTGGTGTTTCTTCCAATACAATTCGTAGTGCTTCTCTTTGTGACTGGAATCTTGGGCAGTGAAAGAATATATGCTACACGTCCTCGGGAGTATTACTGCAAGATGGACAAGTGGGGGAGTTCTCATTTTCTAGATATGACGAGAAACAGTTAGCAGTTGTGTAATGTTAAAGTTTTCTTCGACGTGTCTGCAGTTTATCCAGGTTTCGATGTTCGAAATAAGTCGGTATGTCTATCGGCCCTTAGACGAAAGATTCCAGCGTTGCTGCCACTCCCTCACGCTTGCGGTCCTTTCTGTTGTGTCCGCATCACTGGATAATAACCGACGCTCCTGTTGGTTATGATTTAGACCACACATTTGACTCACGTACTCTAAGATGGTTACGAACAAAGGTAATGCAGAGAGACCTCGTCACGTATGAGTTGGTGGTGACTGATTGAAGCCCACACGACACCGGCTCATGACTCTATCTTTGGCAGTCGGATGTAACCAATGACAATTAAATAGAAACACATCCAAACAATCCCTCAGAACAATTCAAGACCCAAAAGTGTCAAAGAACCAATAAATTTGTAAAAAAAAAAAACGTCTGAATCCCTTGAACTGGAAAAAAAAAAATTCAACTCTACGAACCAATTTACACAATTTATCATGCGAAACATTCAATCTGAAATCATTTGTCATCAGCAAGGACACAAACAATATTTTATATATTACACACGTTCCTAGGACAACTCCATAGGCGCCAAGCAACTGATAAACACCCCACAATTATCAACTGGTGCCATAAAAATGAAAAACGGAAAAAAAAATCCCAAGGGTATTGATTCCGAACAAAACGAAGAGAAAAGAATAAATAGCCGACCACCAACCATTCCACTTTATTGCCATCAAATTAAAATTTCACTTGAAATCTATCTCCTTTCGTTCAGTGTCCTGTTAAATCCGCAGCATGATACTAGGGCGCCAGCGATTATGTATTATAATCACCCCTAACCAAATGCGTTCCATGTAGGGATGCTATTAAAGTCGATGAAAATGCTTTTAAGCACTTTACCACGAATAGTCTCCTCTTGGATGAAGTGAGCTAAAGTACTCTCCTTCGTTTCTTTTTTTTTTCTTCCTTAGCTTGTTCCAAGCCGATCCTTTGAATTAGGTCAGTGTAACGAAGAAGTCCCTGCTTACTCGCTCCATTGACAACAAATTTTTTTTTTTGTCAATCCCATATACTACGCAGAATTAGCATAAATCACGTTTTATGACCGAAAAGGACAAAAAAAAGAGCATAACTTCCGAGAAGAGTACTTTCCAAAAAAAAAAATAAAAAAATAAGTCGCAAGCCTCTCCATAAGGATAGATTTAAACTGCCTCCCGAAGGTGGCGATTCTAATGGAAGATTGCAGAATCAGAAGTGAAAAATTACGTTTAACTTTAATAGCTGAGCAGGAATAATAAAGTATGCCGTGCGCTAATCGAAAAGAGGTCCTTAATTTGCCTGAACATGCTGAATATGCAAAGGATTACATGAGACCTTAAATTTGGCAGCAAAACCGATTGAAATTGTATCTAAATTGAATTCTTTTGTGATTGGAATTAATGCAAATGACGAACAAGTCCAGGGACATTCAGCATTTTAATCTTTATCTTGAGAAAGGTATCAGCACAGGATTATGTTCCAATTGATAAATGTAAGCGATGTACATTAATCAAGTATTGTTGTCATGTACAGTACCTCAAAGCGAAATAAAGTGAAGCTCTGGTGGGTACCAGCACCGAGAGGCATTGAAGGCAATGAAATTACAGCTCAACTTGCCAGGAAAGGCTCTTCAGAAAGTTACATAGGTGCCGAACCCTTCTACGGCATCCCTACTTCCGCGTTCGAAATACGAAACTTCATATCCTCCTGGAACAACTCTCAGGGACTCAGATAGGATAAAAGGGCCATTCGGCCCCTAAACAAATCCACAAAAAATATTCTCATCCATTAAAAGGACGATATCAGAAGACTTGCCGGCTTCCTCACCCGGCCACGGTCACCGATTCAGGAATCTGAATGTAGACCCTGCTAAGAGGAGGACGAATTAGCTGAACACGTACTATGTGAGTGCGTGGCTGTCTGCAGAGTCAGAAAACGCTTTCGCCATAAAGAATTCCTAACACCGGAGGGCATTCGTAATGCCTCGACTAGAGATATCCTCAACTTCATTAGGAAGATAGAGGACCTCCTTGTCTAACTGACTCCAGGCACAATAGAACTTTCAGATCGCAGTGCCATATGCGTTATGTCGCAGAGCCTAACCAATAATAATAAGTCCAAGGAGACAGCCATGCTTGAGGTGGTGCAGACGACTGAGAAATCTAGGTGTTAGCTACCTTCCTAGACATAGAAGGTGACTTCACTAATATGCAAACTGAATCCATTCAAGAATCTCTCACCAAGCTGGGCACAGACGTTTTTGTCAGCAACTGCGGATCATTCAGTCACAATTGGGGATCATCCTCGTAACCAAATCTGTAGATAGAGGGAACCCGCAGGGCGGAGTTATCTCACCTCTGCTATGGCTGCTAGTCATCAAAAATATCTTGACGGAGTTCGACAACATTGGAATCAAGGCAGTCACGTACGCGGATGACGACGTGGTTATTTTTGTATCAGGAATATTCCCCTCAGAGATTAGTGAACTTATAGAGAAGGCTTTGATTAAGCTAAGCCCTTGGAACACAAGTTGAACGGAACTGATGTTATTTACCACCAAGTACAAAATATCGGCTTTCACGCTTCCACGTCTTAACAATCAAACACTTACTGTATCCTCCAATGCAAGGTACCATGGCATCATCCTTTGCCCCAAGCTCAACTGGAAATCAAATATAGAACACAGAGTAAGCAAGACCTTTGGCGAAAGGTGGGGGCTTCAGCCTTTGATGGTCCTCTGGATGAACACTGCCATTGTTCGTCCCACTCCTACTTATGGACCGCTCGTATGGTGGCCCGC
This sequence comes from Criorhina ranunculi, assembly GCA_951813785.1. NCBI lineage: Eukaryota > Metazoa > Arthropoda > Insecta > Diptera > Syrphidae > Criorhina > Criorhina ranunculi. The sequence goes on from OX638384.1 coordinate 34,588,084, forward strand.
CTTAAGCAAAGCCGATCACAAAACTTAACAGAGTCCAACGAACAGCTGGTATTGGGACTATAGGAGCGAGGCCGATAGAAGCTTTAACGTTCCCCTCCATATTCTGCCCCTGGACTTGCACATCAAACACATCGTTTCGGGTAGTCCTATCAGACTCAGAGAATCTAGTTTCTGGTCCCCCAAACCCTATGGCCATAGTAAGGCTCTTAACCTGCTGCCTAGGGATCTGGCCTCGACCATAACTTATTACACGACTCCTACACTTAAATTCAAATTCATTTTCCGGAAAGATCGGAATGGAACAATAACCTACTTCTATCGAAATACCAAGTATTGATCTTCACTGACGGCTCCAAGAAGGAATGCAGCGTTGGAGCAAGTGTCTTCTCAGCGGAACTAAACGTATCCAAATCGTACAGCCTTTCAGACTCTTCGAGTGTTTTCCAGGCGGAGGTACTAGCGATTCTCTAATTGCAAGACACTAAGCTTAAGCTCCATCACCAAAATCTTTATGGACAGTCAGGTTGCCGTCATAGCGCTCCACTCACGTCGTTCCCTAAATAAGTAGAACAGTGCAAGGAAATTATAAGCCTCCTCTGGGTTCCCGCCAGCCTACGCGTTTACCAGATGTGGCTCAATCTTTGTTGTCTCTCTTGCTGAGTCAGTCTGCTCCCCGATGGGATTCATCAAGGGTAGGATTCTCCAACACTTTCTCTCTATTGCCAACTCTAGGTGGGTGGAACAGTCTAGATTCTAAAAAAAATAATCAAATGTGTCCAGTTTCAAGCGTAGTTCTTGTCTTACACAAGCACAAGTTGGGAGAGGTGGGGATAACAGCCGAGAATCATACACCAGCTGTACACTGTAATCGTGAGACCGTTCCTCACTTAAGGCGTAATGATTTTGTGGCCAATTTTAGAAAAACAACATAAAAGATCTCGTTGAAGCCCAATGACTGTCTTCCCTCAGTATCAAGGGTGCACTTCCTCCAACGGCTGCGTCCAAGTCACTGAAGTGTCTTTCAAGCTGAAGCCACAGCTTAGCTAGAGATTAACCCAGTATCGACAGCTAGTCTGAGATGAGGTTTCTGGTAGCTAGCACAAAAGAAAGAAGATCTGGAGCAGTGAAGAACTGCCGCTGGTTCCTGAGATCAGGAGATTGTTAAACAGAATAAGGTCCAGCTCTATGCGGCTGATAAACTGGCCAAACATGGCTCTCTGCAAACAGTAGAGGAGAAAGCCTATGTTTGTCGAAATCTAATCACAGATGGCAACATGTTAACTATTGCAACGAACGCCAGGCTTATTTGATCTATCCTTGGTTCTAAGAGATCGAAAGCGTTAATTCGACTACAAAGAGACCACCTTTTCCAAGGGCGCTGCATCCTAGGCAGACATGCTCAGCGATTGGGAGCTACATATAACGATGAGTAAGAGGAAGAATCTTAGGAGAATACCTTTTCAAAGATTTAAATGTTCAGAGCATCTTCTAGTCTTTTTATCAAAAATGGATGAGGGTGCTCTTGGCTGCTTTGAGAGGAACATTCTTCTGGTGATTTTCGGTCCCGTTTGCGTTGAATGAAGGAGGAGATACAACGACGAACTGTACAGGCTGTACGGAGACATCGACTTCGCTAGAAGAGTGAAGGTCCAACGACTGGGGTGGCTGGGTCATGTAGACCGGATGGACACCAATGCTTCGGTCCGAAAAATCTTCGAATCCATCCCCGAAGGACGGCGCAGTAGAGGAAGGCCGTGACTCAGGTGGCACACGCAAGTGGAAGGGGACCTCAACCTACTTACCGTGTGAAACTGAAGGCAGCTAGCTAAAGATCGAGTTAGCTGGAGACACTTGTTGGTTGAGGTCCAAGTCCACCCCGGATTGTAGCGTCACCTTAAGTAAGTAAGTAAGAGCATCTACTAGTACGGTCGATCTTTGGCATCACAAAGGACCTACTTCCGATTCCGACTTAACCTAACTAGGTCAGGATGCCTCTGAGTAAGACTGAAATTGAATCTCTGATTCCCAGTCAATACGCATGAACTCTCCAAGGATTTTAGAATGCTTAATCTTAGTCAATCCTCCCTTGAATTCCAATTCCCCCAAGGCCCGAATGCATGTGGGAATGCACAAGATATTGCTTTTTTGAGTTTTGGCTTCTCTCTTTTTATCCCCATGGTAGCTTGGACATCGATGGACTGCTCCATTTACTCTTCTTTGTCAAACAACAATTGCCTATGCATGCGGATGAAGGCTTCTCTACCATTTTGTGCCAGTAACGGACTCAATTTCCGATGAATTTCTAAAAATCACACAAAAAAAGAACTGCGGAAGGACTCTATTGTGAGGGATACTCCACAAGGCAAGGCAATAGTCCAGAACATAAAATTTTCGTTTTTCAAAGATTAACTGACGATGGAATGTTCTAATGGTCGACTTAAAATCTTGGAATAGGCTTTCGATTTATATGTCTGTTCACTGCACTACACAGCAGCCTTATGGGAAACTTGTGTATTCCATAGAGCTTCTGCTTTTTAATCCCCAATTTCCATTGTATGGTTGATGTTTCATTCGTCGGAATTCAACGTGGGCAATGCATGGTTAGCTTAGTTAAAGCTGTTTCCATACAGTACAGTTGGAGCAGTGTGCTATATTGCACGTTAGACGAGGAAGTGTGTGTCCATTATGATGAACTGACCTCAATCCAAAATGCCTTCATTCAACGTTTCAATTGCGCATTCGTTTCTGAAAAACAGTTGGAAATTCTCCTTGCAAGCGACCTTTACCATTAAACGGAAAAAAATCTTCAGAAACCTTAGGGAGAGCTCATAAAATGGACAAAGTTATGGACGCCTTAGTCAAGTGATGCTCTAAAAACAACATTCTTTCTCATGTCTCGTAATTGCTAAATTGGTGAACAAGCGGGCTTCAAAAAACGCAAAACAGAGGTTAGGTTAGGTTAGGTATGTGGGCTGGCAAAGAGGAAGCTCCCATTTACCCATAGGGGGAAATCTTACTCTATTTTGCTTACTTACTGCGTCTGTGATCCAAACCACCCTGTGGATTTGATGAAATGGTTCAGATCGTTCACCAGTTTGTCGGATAATTTCTCGAGAAATTTATGTCTTAGGCGGTAAATGCCGGGGTATTGACAGAGGAAGTGGAATCTTCCTCGTCACGGCAATCCCTACACGGGTCTTCTTCTGGAGCTTCTTCTGGAGCTTCTTCATGTGGTACCACAGAGTGTATTGCCTTGTAATCAAACCTAAGGGGTCGGCACATCTCAGTCAATGGGCCCGACGGAGAACTATGAAACCAGCCAAGAACCGTTAACGAAAGAAGTCAAAATCGATTGCACATTTAGGGACTTCGAGGATCTGCTCACGTTGGGAGGATTAAGTTCCACATTCGGCAGAATTATGTCACACAAGATGCGTTCCATTGACTCACAGCAGACGTTCGCTGAGAAAATCATCTTCGATGTTCTTCTCGATGGACAAACGAAGCAGCTTAAGTATCCGTATCCAGTATGACATTTGCACAGCAATACCAGTTTCTCGCTCGACACTGTATGCCATAAGGCGCACAGCGCCTGAGTCAATACTTCCGACCAGTAGTCAACAGCAGCCGCAAACGTTTGTCATCTTCTCGGTGGATTGCCACGAGACTCTGACAGAGATGCACGCTACAAAGTCGGCCCATCACATGCATTACTCGCTTCATAACGCTCACTACTTTGTATAATTCTGTCGGTCCTAGCTTTATCAAATACGGGCTACAACTTCCTTGCCCTCATTTGTTGTTTGTCTCTATTAGAGCTTAATTCCCTGCTTCGAGCTTCAATGACCAAGGCGAGATGTTCACCAAGGGGTTGGCTTATTCCGGACTCAATGTGGAATTAAGGAACTAGTGCGGGTTTCAACGACCCAAGTTTCAAGATGGCAGTCCACACCAGTCTTTCACAGACAGAAGTAACCATCCTTAAATTCCATCGAAAGTCGGATTGCTTTAGGGCGGCCAATCAATAATAATCCTTGTTCCATTATTTAAGGTATCCCACACTGGGGAACACAATGGATGAGGCTGTAGATAAGGTGGAACCACCCTTACAACCTAATCTATTTATAGGTAACCGAGCTGCATTAGACAGTTTCGACTTAAAGCTGGCTTCCTCATAACAAAATCACAACCCATTGTGTTTCCTGACACAAGGGCGCCAAGATTGCCGATGAGCTTAGAAGACAAGCCGCTCAATCAACATTTATAGGCTCATTTCCCTTGTGGTTCCTCCACCAGAAACAAAATGTTGAGAAACACATCATGGGAGCAGTGCTTTTCTGGTCTCTGACAAGTAGGTAGGCCTTATTCTGGTATTCCAGGATATGCAGCTGCCTCAAAGCTTAATCCGACAAGATAGCAGTTGGTTTTATTATTATTGTTCGTGCATATGATTGGCTAAACCTAGAAAGGAATGCAGTCATATTTTTAAGCACGTCTCCAGGGTGGGGCATTGGGCGACATTAGGTTTCACTGCTTATTGGACATTCTGCCTTCCAAATGAATATAAATGCTATCATAGTGGCTGTGGATTGTATTGTGAAAAACAGGAGAGTCAGTTGCAATCCTTTAACAACAAGTTTGTGAATGCAAAACCTCCGTAACTGCTGTTGGAAAACTGCGGACTCACAAGACCGGGAGCAGATATCTTTTCAAAAGATGCTTTAGTCTGCCATCCTCACTTCCAATGGAATGCGTTCAAGCACTTCAAAATGACTTGACACTGGGATTGGTAGGAGGACACGCAGGCTGAAAAGGAAAAGAAAATGCAAACAACCTGGCGAAACAGGGGTAAGCTTCTGAATGTCTGAGTCATGAACCATTCGCAACGTTACTATACATTTTAGAGCGTCCTCTTGGTGTGATGATTACCTATCTTCTCAAATGTTCATTCGTGGTCCACTTATAGATCATGTCCTTTACAACGCTAGGTCTTTTACAACGCTAGGTAAAGCTGATCTAGAAGTGGACCACGAATGAACATTTGAGAAGGTAGGTAATCATCACACCAAGAGGACGCTCTAAAATGGGTAGTAACGTTGTCTATAGGGCACGGAAACTTCAGGTTCCATCTAAAGAAAAGATGAGTCTTCTAGAAGATGATACCTCTAGAGAGACTGTGTGCAAAGGACAAGGAGACAGCTGCACATATCCTGCATGATTGTCTGGTATTAGTTAGCAAACTCAGTGACATTTCAATGGTCAAATACCTTTCTGAAGAAATGCTAGCGCTGAGGCGAGGAATCGCAATCAGGGAAGGGTACCTCTGACTGAAACAAGACTCATGGAAGGGAGATGATCTCTCCGTGTAATACATGTGTGCATCAACTTCCTGGAGTTCTCAAGCACCGCAACACTGACTGTGACATCTGTAAAGAGGGCGATGACAGTGCTGAACACTTTCTACATTTGATTGTCCTTCTCGGTTTAGTCTGTGGTGGTAGTGCTGACAAACTAAGCCCTCTCCTCGACATCCTACAAAGAACCAAAAAATGGGAGTCTCTACCTGGAAGTATACAATAGATCAGTCTTCGAGTCAACGTGGGTGTGACAGACCACAAAAAAAAAAAGATTGCCTGGAGCAACCACCATGTAAACGGTGGGCATATCAGTTTACTCGTTACAAAAGTCCTTAATACTTCAACTGTGCTCCCCAATACTTTTCCCTCGCCCCAATTCAAGCTAGGAGGTTTCTCATTACACAAATTTCATTTCATTTAAGTAATTTAGGCACAAACAAAAGTAAACCCTTAAGAGTTTGTAATACACACGACTACAAGTACTCCTACACACATAGGACCGTTGTAAATGTATTTCAAAATCCCTTCCCCCTGTTATAAGTATCTTTAGCGTCAATTATACAACAGAAAATCTGTTTCAGAGAGTTCTGTTGACTTTGGGCAAAATTTGCGGCTGCTTTGCTTACTCTTCAAACGATATGTTGCCACCACACCAATCCTTGCAAACAATCCTTTCGAATATGGAATACGACGAGTATATATACAGCAGAGCAGCCCCTCTAGTGTTTATATTTACAATGCCTCCAGGGCATCGTCTCAATTGGATTTTAATTTAGAATTCCTACAAAGTTAAACAAAAAATTTTTTGTTTTTTTAATTTTAAATTTATTTTGTTTTTTTATTGTGTGTTTGTGGAATGCAAAGTACATTTTGTTGTCAATAAATTGCATAATATTCCTAAGATACAATCGAAAAACTGGATAAAATTTATAACACGAGTTTTTTTTTATTTTTTAATGGCTGATGTTACAGCTACTTGCTACACTTGTCAATATAAATTCTAAATTAATTTTTTTTTAAAAATTTTGTTTAATTTGTTTTGTTTGTTTAATATTTATTTTGGATCACAATTCACTTTGCATCGAATTTGTATATTTGTAATACACCTTGTCCGTGTACTTATACAATGTAAATGTAAACATGTAATAATAAAACTACTTTAACAATTTATTTAATAGAAAACAAAAAAAATGTTGTTAATTTATTTTTTATTTTTTAAATTAACAACGACACTTATTTGATAAAATTATGCCTAAGAATACATTTATGTACATTGCATGACATAAACATAATCTTAAAATAAATTATTGTCAAACAATAAAGTTTGTGTAATGTAAGTATGGGCGATGGAATACACGGCACACATATGTACGAACGAGTATGTGTCACCGGGATATAACATTTAATTGTTTAAATTATAAAAAAAAAACATTGGACTTCGAGGGATCAGAAATATGGTGGTCCGTGTTGAGCAAAGGACTTCAACCCTTACGAAACTCAAAACGCTCCAAAGAACAGCCGGTATAGTCACCACGGGTGCAATGAGATCGGCCTCAATTGTTGCTCTTTACTGTGCTCATGCATCTTCTGGCTTTCGACTTACACACAGTTAGACTTAAAAAATCTGGGTGCTGGACTGCACGGCCCTATGGCCACAGTAACATCCTGGACTAGATACCAAACTAAACTTCAGGAGAAACTTCCACGTAAGACGCCCCACCAAAGCTCAGTGGTGGAAAGACGAAGTAGGGAAGGAATTTCACACGGTCCGACCGAGGAACTGCGATGTGAGGGCCGGTGTCTACTAGGAATAACTGAAAATATCAAGTTCATACCGCTTGCCGGATTTTGCCAGCGTCTTTCATGTGGAACTACTGGAAATCCGAGAGGCTTTCACGCAACTCGGGCAATCCCTCATAGATAGCCAACCTATTGACTCGGCTACCATATCCTCCAAACTGGTGCAGGAGTGCCAGAATGAGATTGCCAGCTAGGGCGAACGCTTCAGGGTCATAAAAGGAAACGAGCGTGCAAAGGAACTAGCCAGGCAGGGCTCAGCTCTAGACGGCTCACTGGCGGCAAGGGTCCTCATCTCGATAGGAGCGGTTAATAGATAAATCTACTTACACTTCCTGGAGAAGGCCAACCAACTGCGTCATATAAAGAAAAATATGTCCCACCTTCGATAAGATAAGACCAAAAGATCTCCTAAACGGAACCCGCCCAGGGATTACCAGAAAAACCACGGGGCATTGTCCAATTGGAGACAAACTAGGTATTCCATACAACCCCCACAATCGCAGCTACGGAAATGAAAATGAGAAGGAAACCCTCTCCCATTTCTTCTGCAAAAGTCAGACTGCGTGCACTAAGCCGACCATTCTTCAATGACTTCCACGACATCTCGTGTAAAAGGATACGAGATCTTATCCGTTTTTTAAACTCCAGAGGCTGGATCAAGACACCGACTGTCTTTCATCCTCAACCAGGTCACACGAGTCGCGGTAACAAAAAGGCACATCCGTGTGCTATTTGGGTTCTGTTGAATCGCCACCTCTACCTATCATAAACATTGTGTTGTTACTATATATATTTGTGCGTGTCCTGTGTCCTTATTTAAAGAAAGTTTTAATTAAGTTTAAACACTTGAACCACAAGGCTGACTCTCAAAATTATTCAAATGAAAGGTGCCCAAGATGACTATGTGTAGAACTCATTGCAGCTCCTTGTGCAGTTGTTTTATAAAATATCCTTGATTCACTTATAACCAAGACGGCTGATACAGGGCTTGAAGGTGCTGATGACATCAGGAACCTCGAAAGAAATACTGTGAATTATAAGCGATGGCAAAAAAAAAATACCAATAATGCTCCCCAGTTATTCTGGACACCGCCCTCGGAGCAGAGATTCAGACGAACTTTGCCAGTTTCTGCCAGGCGGAGCTACTGCCAATCTGAGAAGCTTGCAGGCAACTCAAGCCAAATACAAATATTTGGCGCAACAGCTTATAGAAAGCTAGGGCCTAGGTGCGTGTTATATTTATCGTACGAATGGAAGGGACCTACAGTTTTATTGCCGACTCCGGATGGCGGATTGAAAAACTTTTTTATAACAAATTATACGCTTGCAGGTTTGACATGCCTGCGAAGAGGTGGTGTCGTGAAAAATCGTTTGGATCTTGCTGGAATCGAACCTGTATTCTCTCGCTCAGAGGTCTAACTTACTAATCACTAAGCAATGTCGACTATCAAGCCAAATACAACGTTCGAATAGAACATGGAGCGTCACCCAGCTTCAAAGTGGATACAAGCGTGGATGCTGGATTCTACAGTAGTGTCTCCCATGCAGAGGTCCTGGCAGTGATAACAGCTGCTCAACAGGTTGCAATGAAGGCAATACCACATGACGATATTACCTTTTACATAGACAGCCAGGCGGCAATTAGAGCGATTTCTTCTAAGTCGCAGACAGCACAATTCAAGACTCTGCTGGGTCCCTGGTAATGAAGCAGCTGATAAGGTGGCAGGGAAAAGATCTTCATTAAACCCCGATCTGTAATCTCAAACAGGAAATTGGGAACAAAAATTCAACGGACTGCAAATGATAGATGGAATGCGCTGAGCTCCTGTGTTATAACTAGGAAACTGTGGCACATTCTACAACAAACAGAAAACCGAAAGAATCATGCAAATGGATAGGAAATCCTTATCATCAAGCCACCTTCTCGCAAAGCTATAGCGAATCTAATAGAAAAATTTAAAGGTCTCGGACAGGCTAATGATATGAAGACTCGAATTTGAGTTCGTCCGATATGGTCAGCCGAAAATACCGCCCCGTAGCTGAGAGTGTGACTGAAAACCCAAGTGTGTCCATTTCGAGACGATCACAGGAATTGGTCCTATTCGCAACCACTTGGCCTACATGCGTATAAGGTCCAGTTGGCACAACAACTAAAGCCAGCAAACAACGCTTTCGCTGATTGGGTGCTGGAAATGAATGAACAAGATTATTCTGAGTTATGAGGCTCCTTTCCATTTGTCTGACTACGTAAACGTAGCATAGCTCATGGACTTATAGGTTCCATAGTTTGGAGACCATGCCAACGACACAAACCCCTATCCGAAGCCTGTAGAGAGGAGCAAGGGAACGTAGTAGTAGAGTCGCAGTCGATGCTGAGGATCTGGAAGGAGTATTTATGTACGGCGATGACGAACTAAATACCGCTGTCAGGCAGAATGAACCTTTCAACTTCGACGATGTAGACCAACAATTCCGTCCACCCGACCTGGATGAAGTGAAGATAGCCATATCGAAGCTGAAGTCCAACAAAGCTGCTGCAGCAGATGGCCTGACTGCCGGGTTCTTCAAATCAGCAGGCGATGACTTGGTAAGGAGCATACACCAGCTCATCTGCAAAATATGGTCGGAAGAAAGTACGTCAGATAAATGGAACTTCAGTATTGCCTCTTCCGATCCTCAGGAAAGAGGACCCTCTGAACTGCGCCAACTACAGAGGTATTAATCTTCTTAACATTGTGTGCCGTATTGTGTGAACGTCTGAAGCCGTTCGTCAACAACCTGATCGGTCCATATCAGTGTGGCTTTAGGCCAGGAAAGTCCACCATCGCCCAAATATTCACACGTCAATAGATCCTGGAGGAATCCCAAGAAGTCCAAATCGATACACACCACCTATTAAGGCCGCGTTTGACAGCATCTTTAGAGACTAGCTATACAGAGCAATGTCTAGTTTTGGCATACCTACCAAACTCGTCCATTTGTGCAGGATGACGATAGAGAATGCACGCTGCTCCAGGTCGGTAAAGAACACACCGAGACCCCTTGATGTCAAAAAAGGATTCAGACAGAGCGACGCGATGTGGTGCGATTTTTTTAATATCGTTCTTGAAAGAATAGTGTAAAACTCACGAGGCACAATCTTTCAAAAGCCCGTCCAATTACTCGCATACGCCGATGATATTGACAAAGCTTTCGCGAGTATTGAGACGGAAGATGCAAAGATAGGTTTTACGGTAAATGAAGGCAAGACCAACACTCAACACCGACGTCTCGGACGGAACGTCTCCCTCGACAGATATAACTTTGAGGTAGTTAAGGACTTTATCTACCTAGACTCCGCTATCAATTCAGACAACGACACGAGCGCTGAGAGCAAACGAAGAATAACTCTTGCCAATCGCTGCGCGTTTGGGCCAAGAAGGCAATTAAATAGCAAAGCCTGGTCTTGAGCAACTTGATTAGCCCAGTCCCGCTCTATAGCGCAGAGGCATGGACTTTATCAAAAATGGATGAGGGTGCTCTTGGCTTCTTTGAGAGGAAAGATCTTCGGGTGACTTTCCGTGCCGTCGGCATAGACGGTGAGTGGAGGAGGAGATACAACAACGAACTGTACGGCGACATCGACTTAGCCAGAAGGTTCAACGACTGAAGTGGCTGGGTCATGTAGAGCGGTTGGACACCAATGCACCGGTCCGAAAAATCTTCGAATCTGCCCCGAGGGACAGCGCAGTAGAGGAAGACCACGACTCAGGTGGCGTACTCAAGTTGAAGGGGACCTCAACCAATTTGGTGTGCGAAACTGGAAGCAGCTAGCTAAAGATCGAGTTAGCTGGAGACGCTTGTTTGCTGAGGCTCAGGTCCACCCCGGACTGTAGTGCCACCTTAAGTAAGTAAGTAAGTTTGGAAGCTGCAACCCCTAAGGGCATCACAATGGGTCGACATTGTGTGATGAGGAAAAGGACTTTCTTGCCCTGACAACCACATCTAAACTTAACAAATAGAGAATATAAAAACAAAATAATTTTACAATTAACTATATGCCGTCACCTTACAAGTTTAGCTTTGTTTATTTCAACAAATAGCGACTCTATTTTGTTTATAAAAAATGTTTCATTTGCTAAATTAAAATATTTTAAATTATTTTTCTACAAATTTTGTTCTTAAATATACAAACAATATACTTATATTGGCTACAATTAATTAAGTCCATATTATTTTATTTTCAAAGGACCAATTTCTAATATAAAATTTAACAAGTTCACCTAAAACTAAATTTTAAAGAATTTTATTTAAAATTTATTTTCTTACATGCACATTATGTTAGCAAAAAAATTTGGCAGCCTTAATCAATTTTCCAAGCAACGGATTTATTTTTTTAATACTAAATCTGGTTTCCAAACATTCAATTATGAAATTAAAAGGCTTTTTTTTTGTAAAAGGTTTATTATAATGGTATACTTGTAAGTTTATTATTTTTCTTTTTAGGTTAATCGCTTAACAATAAAATACAAAAAGGTTTTTTTTTTTTTGGTTTTATTTTGTGCTATTGTGATAAGTAAGTTCTTTTTCTGTGATATGAACGTAGTTCAGTCAGTGAAATTGTTTAAATAAATAAAAAAAAAAAAAAAAAAATCCAAAGTTTCACTGTTTATTTTGTTTTAACCTGGTCCCTTAGTGTAAAAAATAAAATAAAAAATGTCCACAAAACCCGAGATGATATACATATACAGCCTTATTCCCTTAGTCGAGTCAATTATTTCGAAGTGACTTTTGTCACACATCTCGTGAAATGCAACTTAGACGTATGAAGTGACACTTATGATGAGTACAAAAAACAAAAAAAAAACAACGACGGCAACTCTGATTTGTTTTTCATTGAAATTAAGTTTGAAAGGGACCCCCCTCCAAGTCTCAGAAAGGGCGAGATACCTGGGGTGCATCCTTGACCGTAAATTGACTTGGAAAGAGGACATATCAGAACGAATAAAGAAGCGGTCAATCGCCTTAAACGCATGCAACAAAATGCTTGGTAAAAAATGGAGTCCTAAACCCGCCATCATTCACTGGATGTATACAGCAATTGTCAGGTTCATTCTAACCTACGAATGCCTAATCTGGTGGCCTGCAGCAACAACAACGACTGGCATGTATAGACACCACTGGCGCCATCAGAATTACTCCAAAAGCAGCCCTCGAAACTATTCTCGCCCTGATTCCATCAGACCTCTACCTAAAGGAAACAGCCGCGAAAAGTGCCCTGCGTTTGTAACAATCCAATCTCTGGAAAGCGGGAGACAAGAGCCATCAAAAGATATCAAGGTGAGCACAACTAGAAACTATATCGGACTACCTCACACCATCTCCTGACTTCAACCTAAGCATAAAAACGATCTTCTCCTCAAGAGACGAGTGGGCTAGCGGAAAGGCCATCAAGCCGACGAAAAATTCCATTTTCACAGACGTGTCAAAAACCGAAGAAGGAGATCTACTCACTAAAACCTAACATAAAGAGATCAATACGACTTCCCAATGACAGGAGTGTGTTCCAAGCGGAAGTCCTAGCCATCGCCGAGGCAGCCCGTGAACTATCAATGAAGCTAGTCTCTAGGGAAACTATCGACATTTACATAGATAGCACAGTAGTTAAGTCAAAAATGGCAAAACGCTGTCGCGAAGAGCTTAAAACCTTCACCGCGAATCACAACGTAACGCTCTGGTGGATCCTGGGACACAAAGGTATCTACGGGAATGAAATGGCGGATGAATTAGTCAGGAAGGGCTCAGAACAGGACCTATCAATGGTCGACCACTCAGTTCTACCTCCCCTAGTTCTCGTCAAATCTAGCATTGCACTAGACTTCCAAAGACATGCTGATGAGAGATGAAGTGCACTCTCATCGTGCCGCATCTCCAGATAAAAACGAAGCACATTCTTGCTCTAAATAGATCAAACTAAGCTCTCTTCACAGGGATCATCACAACCAACTGGCGGCCTACCTTTGAAGAATGCGATTAAGTACAGACGAGTTATGCAGAGGTTGCGGTAACACAGACGCGGAAGAGAACACAGCCCACTTCCTTTGCGAATGTCCCAGTCTAAACAGAACAAGGAAGACGGCTCTCGGTGAACACTATTTCAAAAACCTGGGCGATCTGTCTAACAAGCGACCAAAAGCCTATGAATTCGGGATGATTCAGGGAGGCCTAACAATCGTTACTCCACTCACCCAGCCCTTCTTCCTCTTTTTTGTCTTTTCATTCCATGTCAGAGTAGCACAAAGGATCCGCTAGAGATCCGAGAGAAGGCTGCATCACGCGATGCACCCACCTCTTCAACTTACCTAGTTTGAAAAGCGTTAGTGTCAAATTCAAATGCACAACCAGAGCAGGGTTGAAGCTTTTTATAGTTGCGATGAAGGTGATGAACTTGTAGAAGTTCCTTCTTATCCCAAACCCAAAAGATAATCCTTCTGGGTTGACAGTTTTCGTGCTTGACACTCCACTATAGACGCCTATTGTACCCTACAACGAATCCTATTTATTTCGTTACCACTAGCTTTCCCCTCCGGACTTGATTCGAAGGATACTTTTGATCTACAACGAAGGGGGATCCAACTGCTTCTACACAGATGACTTCAAAAGAGAATCAGAAGTGGGTAGTGGTGTCTTCTCCAAGGATCTGAATGTAAGCATCCATTTTATTACCGAAGGCCTCTCTGTAAACCCTTAAAAGACAGTAATTGTTCCTTTCCCAAGAAGAAGAACGCTTAATCTTCTCACTCGCCCTTCACTATTCGTCAAAACTATTCCATTCTTTCAAGAATCTAAATATTTGGGAATCATCCCGGACAGCAAAATGTCCTGGAATCTGTAGATTAAAAGAATAAGCAGCAGAGCTACCATATGGACCTTTCGTCGAATTTGCGGCAAAAACTAGGGGAGTACAACCCAAGATGATACTCTAGCTTTATACACAGATCGTTAGATTGATGATCACATACACAAGCGTGGTCCGGTGGTAAAAAACCTGCCGAAACCTAAATGTCAGGACACCTTTGCACAACTCCAGCTACTGCACTCAATGTCATCTTGAGTTGACCACCATTACGAAACTTCATGTGATTCCATCGACTTTTTCACTCAAGCAACTTCAACTCAAAGCCCTAAAGAGAAGGACACTTAACCCCGCTTGAAACACTGAAGCGAGACACGATTTTCAGCATGCCTTCAGACGACATGCTCCCAGAATACTGCTTCAACAAAAATGTCTCAATAGTTATCCCGTCAAGGAGGGCAACACAATGGACCTTATCTGGTCTAAATGAGGTTGCGATTGCAGCCTGCCACACCTACCTAACCTATCCCATCAAGGAAGGACTGGAAGAGCCACAATCCCCAACCATCACCTTCTGACCTTGTCTGATATACGGATGGATTCAAAATGGAAACAGGAACTGGCTCCGACATTTTTGGAGAATCATCATAATCGAACTTCTCGGTCAGCCTCGGTGAAGTCTCGAAGTCTTTACCATCAATCACTCTGTGGAACTCAATCAGTCCTCTCACACTTTGGGGGGGAAATCCTATTCATCTTCGCAGACAAGTAAGCTGCCCTAAAAGCGCTCGACTCGCCTCTCATCAAATTCCTAGAGACCTGCAATGTGATCTTGGATCTAGCTAGGAACAACATGGTCATCCCTCACTGGATTCCTGCACGCAGTAGATTTCAAGACGAGACAAACGAGGAGAATGAAGAAATGATTCTAAACCTTCTCCGTACGGGTCCTGCCACCTCATCTCCAAGGAGAGCCTACTTAGGAGCCACAGTCTCAAAGAACTGGCTGACACCAGCATAGGCAGCTTCCAGCTCTTCATAGTAAGCTCCGGCTGATTCTGCGACTTACTGCTTCTTCATGGAGTGTTCATCAAATGTGGGCTCAATTGGCATAGCTACTCTTGGACTGGTATACTCAACTGCAAAATACTGCGCACCAGTTTGGTTAAACAGTAAACATACCACAAAAATTGAGGCTACAATGAGGCTAATAACACGCATGATCAAGTCAATAACGATGCAATAACGAGTCTTAGCCACATAGCCCCGCCAAACTAACACCGATCAAGCGCCTTATAACGGAAATATCGCCAACCGTCATCGAACTCTAACCTACCAATACACGAAGACATCCCAGTTTTACAGCGAAGTAACCGCAGACTCCGATTCCGTTCACCCGTAAGAAGAGCGCGCCAACGAGTTTGACATCAATGTGAAATGGTCAAGGACGTGGCCAACTGGGGTACAACCTGATGCTATAACGCTCTCAACTCCAACTCACTCTACTTCTGAGGTTCCGACCTTCCATGCCACTTATGGGGAGTTATAACACCTCCAGCATGCGATTGCGGTGCTCAGCGTTAGACCACCAGACACGTAGTCTCAAAGTTTGCAGATTACGCACATACGAAGGTAGTCTAGAAAATGTTGACCAGTAATTGTTAGAAAGGACTAAAGGAACACAAATTTGTTTGCGATACGACTTTTGTCAAGTCTTGTGAATGTGACTAAGGGAATATGGCTGACAGCAGTCAAATTATAACGAATTGCTTATTTAAATATTCTACACCGCATTGGTTAACATTATTTTTATTTATTTTTTCTTAAACTCACATCTATATAATAATTTGTTTTTTTTTTTTTGCAATATTTTAAGGTGAAAACTTATTAATTAATTAACTTTTCATTTTACTATATGTAACTTCATTTTATATTTTTTTTTGTTTTGTTTTTAGTTTGCTTAAGTTTAAGAAATACTTTTGATTTTTTAATTTTTATTTTTTTTTTTAAAAGAAATTTTCTTTTTCATTTTGTATACGAAAACTTTTGTCTTACATTTATTTTTTTAAAGATGCACATAGTATATGTAGTGTTTGAAGATATTTTGAAAAATTTATTGAACGTTACAGTCATCATTTGCGGCGTTGTTTATTTGCTGTTTTGTTTTTCTAGATGCCCTTCGAATAAGGGATCTGAAATTAAAAATATTTTTTTAATTTAAAAAATTAGTTTTATACATAATTAAAGTTTTTAAAAATAAATAATCAATACATATAATAAAACAGTAGAACCCGGTGTGTCTGTACATTGAAGAAAAAGTAAAAAAAAAAAGAAAGGGAGCGGCTAAAGAAGAATAATAGAACACAAATTAGCGATTTTTAGAATTCTTTTCTGTCTGTCTGTCTGTCTGTCCGTTTGTTTGTAAGCGCACATCTCCAAAACTACTGAACGGATTTTCACGTAGTTTTCACAGGTGAACAGAGCATAATTTGGAGCAGCATATAGGTTTTGTTTTATTAAAATCAGATGTCGGAAAAAAAAGTTATCGTCATTTAAAGATTTTTGGAATTTACTTTTGTATGCTAGAAAAGTTAGAAGTTAAGGGTTGAAGTCCTATGGACGTCACGAACGATTGTTAAAAAAAAAACCAGAAACCTTTGGTTAGAATTATAGAGCGTATAAAATTTAGTACATCACAAAAATCAACAGGTGGCGCTTTTCATTATTAGAACGCGCTATAGACATTTTTGCAGTAATAACCAAAAAAATTGTGATTCCTTCAAATATTCCACTCTAACCTCTCCAAAGGGGGTATAATCAGGGAGAAAATTGCTTCCAAATGCGATAAAATAGCAATTTGATAGGTGGCGCTGAACACTCACTCTGTTAAATCTTTGGCCACGCTGGGTATGTATATGTGTAATTAAAATCGGCTCAATAGTTTTAAATTCACAGCTGATGGGTTGGTGAGGAGAGGGGGTAACACCGTGTGCTAGCAGGGCTTCAGTTCACATTTAAGGTTTCTTCGTCATAACTTTCAACAAGTCCCAAGTCGCTGATCGAAACACTTGACCTGGAAGCTGTTAATGTAGTCTACCGGCAGATTCAAATTGAATATAATTTAACGCATGCGGAGCTGCGGGTACAGCTAGTATAAAATAAAATAATACAAACATGCAGAGACGTAGGATAAATATATACCTACAGGGTGCGCTTGGATAAATCCTTCAATCTGTCACCACTTCCTTGGACCTAGGACCCATTTTTTAACTTTCCAGAGTGCAACTTCTATTCATTGGTCAAACATTGAAAAATCTTTTATCCAAAGTACCTACTTTAGAATATGCGCGTTTCAAAAGTCATTGCAATCAGTTGCAAACTTGAAAGCCTTTTCCTAAGTTATGGCTTCTGCCAAGCCAAACCCCTTCTTCCTGTACACCCGGAAGATACGAGTTGAACGAATAAGTTTAATGACAAGTCTCTAAAGACAGGGGACATAGCCCAATTTCTTAAAAAAAAAAAAGGAAACAAAATAAGTTGCAATGTCTCTAGCGTTTTATAGTTGTTTAAACGGAAATACCCGAGGATACAGGGATCTCTTATATTAAATTTCAATGTCGGACCTTAATTAAATGAAATAAAACTTCCTTTATACGAGTACCCCCTCCCCCCCCATCCCTTCGGAGAGGGAAACGAATAAACTCTCTCAAAGAAAAACATAAAACCTTGTAAAGTTTTCACCGCCACGCGCCGATAATTTAGGGAAAAAGGGTTTCCAGCCCCATCATCGGTTCCGCCCTTAGAAATTATTCATTGCCAAAACCATAACCCTATAATGAAATTAATACGGGAGTCCTTTATCGTGGAATTAATGATATTGTTGACAAAATGCGTGTGGGATTATTGTTTCTTTACGAGAGAGTGTATTAGACTTGTTTTGTTGTGGCCTCGTATTATTATTTTTTTTGGTACACAGGCAAGGATTAGGGACAAAGGAGTTTAAGGATCAAAGAAAAATTGGAAAATTTCACGTGACAACATTGTAAAAGTGCAAAAAGTTTATTTGTTTGGCTAACTAAGGAGTTGTTCTTTAGTAGGATACACTTTCAGACGCATAGGACCTTTGGTCACTTCAAATACTTGTGTGGCCTGTTGGTAGGGACAGACTTGAAAATTCACAGACCATGCTGCAGTGGGTTTCAAAAAGGTAGCTTGCCACAAAGATATCTTCTCCTCCTTCAAATTGGCGCAAGCAATTCCATATGTAAAGCTTAGAGGGCATTCAAGAAGCTTATGTAGAGGTGATCGTTATTGTTTAGGATGCATTGAAGCCAAGAGGGGATTCAAGTATATGTACGAGTATAAGAGAATGCGGTTGAGGTCCAGGTCTGTAGCGCTACCTTAGGTAAGAAAGCATAACCGAATGCGAATTCAGCAAGCTTCTTTGAGAGATTGCCGGGCAAAAGGATGGCTTTTACGAACTCATTAACAAGATCAGTCCCTTCTAGAAGACTCTGCTTGGTGCCATGCGGGCAGGCCGTCGCATGTATGGCAAAACCCAGGGGTCTGTTTCCCAGAGTTATTTACACCACGATGGTAAGACCCATCATGGATACATGATGCCTGGCTGGTTGGCTACGGAGATTACATCGCGACAGGGATCACAGAACAAGATACCGCAGATGCTCAAAGACGACTTAACCAAGTCATGAAACGCGTGCAACACCATGGACTTAGCCTAGCAACAGAAAAGATGTGGATAGTCCTGCTGACTAGATGGCAGATTCCCACTATATTTGGAGGTATTTGGAGGCTAGTGGTCAATAACCACTTGGGAGTGTCGTTTGACACAAACTTCGCATATTGACAGCAGATCAAGACTGCGTCTGAAAGGGCTGCAAAGATCAACACAGCATTGAGCAAGCTTAAGAGGACCAAACGCAAGTCGCCGAGAAGATCTAATGACAGTCACGCATTCTGAGATCTTGGGCTGATGTCAGCGAAAAAGAGCTCTCCGGGTGGCAAACTCCTACTGAACAGTGTCAGGACCATTCGTTCTCGTGGTCCCGGAAGAAATCCCTGTCGATCTCCTAGCGACTGAGACAAGAAGAGGTTGGAAAGGAAACGGGAACAGCGTAAACTAGAAAGATCACCAGACAACGGTGACACGAAGGGAAGATGGACTGTAAGACTGATAGGAAACATCGTGGATCGGACGGGACAGAGGTATAGGGAGGTGAAATTATACCTCATATAGTTCATTGCCGGACACGGTTGGTTCAATGATCATCTGCACCGAATGGGAAAAACAATGAGCGACTTGACTCAAGTGAAGGCGAAAGATAGCCTTGAGTTTTGGAAGCCTTACATTCTACTCTCGTCTCTCGCATTTTGCACACCTTGCTGTTCTTTAGCGGCATTAGTTAGGCTCTAATTCTTCAAGGGTCGCTGGCCTGATAAGTATGTAAGTGCTGTTCCTCTTCTACGTCAGGAAGATCAGGAACGTGAGTTAGGGAACGAATATGAGGAACTGTCATCAGTGACAGAAACCCTGATCTTGCCAGTCCTGCTTTATGGAGCTGAATGCTGGACGATAAATAAGACAGCGGATCAGATATTGGGATCCTTTGAAAGAAAAATTCTACGTCGGATATTTGGTCCAGTCTGCGACGAGGGCGAATGGAGGAGAACAGAGAACTCTACGAGCTGTACAAAGATGTGGATGAAGTCCGGAAGGCAAAAATCCGGCGACTGTACCTGCTCAGCCACACTGAGCGAATGGATGAGAATGCTCCAGCTAAGAGGATTTTCGAATCCATCCACCTGGTTCACGAAGAAAAGGAAGACCGCGCCTCCGGTTTAAAGATCAGTCAATCGCGGACGCCATAAACCTTGGACTAGTAAACTGGAAGCAGTGTGCCCAGGACCGTGAATAATGGAAAGTGGCATTAGTTCAGGCTCAGAACCTCCAAGGGTAAAAACGAAGTCTTGGGGAACACCAGAATAACTAGAATTGAACGGCCCAAAAGGTAGACTCTAATCCATTGAAGAAGAGGTACATCAAAAGAGCTTGGTGCTGCTAATCTCTCATTGGAACTGACTAAGAATAAACTATGGTGCTGTGGGGCTATTGGAACTTCACAACACATGGATGATAAATCATTAAAAAAAGAAGCACGGGTACACCAAATAAAGTTCTAAAAATGAAAACGAACATCTTAAACTGTAACTTACCTTGATCTTGGTTTCAGCTTTGATTCACCACTGGTCGCAGGATCAACAGCTTCAACAATTGTCGACTGGCTGGGTTTCTTGTCATTCGAAACAGATGGACTGGGATTGCGATTCTTATCTGCAAATAAAAAACCATTTAACTCATGTGTCCAACTGGTGTCATATGTTTACAAAAGACTTAACCCTTAACCATCCCTTAAACTGCGCGATAAGAAAGTTTACCCAGTTAAAGTTGACAAAATCGAATAACCTCTAAAATTATCATACACACTCGTACGTAACGTATGTCTTCCAGTCGTTACATTGCGTAGGGATGTGTGTTGTTGACACGCTTCAGAAGTTTTGATATGTGTTGAATGTACCCCCATGTCAAGGAGTGTAAAAGGAGAACATTTTCACACCAGTTGAAGCATACATATATTGTTTACAAAGTGGAAACTTACGAGTGAATAGCCTTGGAGGTTAGGTGGAGATGCTTAAACTTTACACGGATAAAATAATTGAGTTTGGAAAATATTTTAATTAATTAAAAAAAAAAAACAAAAACAACCACTTTAGAGATAAACAGGGTGTGATATGTTTTTAATAGTTTTACAGGGTACAGGAGTGGATTATATATAAAATAAAAAAGGGGGCGCCTCTAGAGAGCAGACACGTGTTTGAAGACAGTACCTTACTACAAAGTGCGCCGACGATTTTGACGAAAATCTAAGCCAAGTTAGACTTGAGAACTAGGACAGGCAGTAAAGAATGCTTCTAAATAGGTCACTTAAGACAAATTTGGAGGTAGACTGGAATCTCAACCGATCTAAGCAGAAGGACTTATGTACTTACGTATCAGGTCAGCGACCCTTGGAGAGCCTGAGCCTGAACTAATGCCGCTTTTCATTCTTCACGGTCCCGGGTACACTACTTCCAGTTTACTAGACCAAGGTTTCTGGTGTCGCGATTGCCTGATCTTTCAGTCTTCCTTTGCTTCGCGTAGCAGGCGGAATTCGAAGATTCTCTTAGCTAAAGCATTCTCATCCATTCGCTCAATGTGGCTGACCCAGTACAGTTGATGGATTTTTGTCTTCGGAACTACATCCACTTCTTTATACAGATCGTAGAGTTTGCGGTTACATCTTCTCCTCCTCCTCCTAGAATTTTTCTTTTGGAGGATCTCAAGATCTGCTCCGCTGTCCTACTTACCGTCCAGCATTCAGCTCAGGGTTTTGTAGAGCATGATTTTGCAACTTTGTGTTAAGAGTTTGAACAACTCAAAGTAGAAGCGGTTGCCTGAGGTTATCCTACGTCTTCACTAGGGTGGCGTTTGTGAAGTTTATATTTGTCCCGAGGTAGATAAACTCCTTCATTTACCTCAAAAATATAGACGGTGTTCAAAGGATCGGTTTTTGGTAGACAGCATGTACTTTGTTTTATCCTCATGCATCGTGAGACCAACTCACTTGGCCTATTCTTCTATTGCCATGAAGGCCTCAATAATGGCACGCTGGGAACGGACGATGATGTCGACATCGTCTGCATATCCCTGCACCTGGATGGATGGCACCTTGACTGAGACAAATGCGGAAGCCTTGAGTCTTTTGCTGGAGACTCATTTCTCAGGAAATCAGATTACAGATTCCGGCCACCGTACATGTGAGTGAGGTTAGTCGAACAACCCCGCGTAGCTGGTACATATATTGCATCGAGTGTGGTAATGAACGAAGCGCCTAGACCTGGAATGGGTGGAATAAATCCAGCCATGCAGCAAGAATGTTTAAGTCAGTTGGTGCCATTTCTGAAGAGAAACTTCACTGCGGTCTTGCCACCGACTTATATACCAACACCTTGGCGAAAAGTTAGAATGGCTTTTGTACCAAAAATTGGTAGGGATGACTACTCGCTGGCCAAGAGCTTCAGACCCATCAGTTTATCTTCTTTTGATGCATTTGCGGAAAGTTGTCCTGTGATTGCATTCTGTTATGCAACACGCCTGGCAACGCGGAAAATCCTGTAAGACTTCACTTCAACATCTAATTGGATGAATTGAATGCGCGTTTGACAGAAAAAAATACGCGATAAGCGTTCTCATCGACATAGAGGGATCTTTTGACAATGCGACCTTTGACAGCTTATGCAACTCTGCCAGAGAACACGGCGTGCATGAATCATTAGTGTTGTTGATTAGAATAATGCTTTGATGATAGATTCAGATCTTGGTCAGCCTGTGATGTCAGGGGTAAACAGGGGCTGCCCACAAGGTGGCGTGTTGTCTCCTTTACTGTCATACATGTTGATCGACTCTCTGTTTAATAATTTTAACAGTTCTCGCATTTAAACTCAGGCATTTGCGGATGACGTTGCCGTGCTGTCTGTAGGTTGTTGCCTGCGAAATGTCTGTTCTAAGATGCAGATGGCCCTGGATGTTATGGACTGATGGTGGACTTGGAATGTGCTTTCAATTATTCCTCTTAAAACTGAAGTTGTTCACTTCACTAGAAAAAGGAACCTGGCTGCACTCACTCGTCTAATGCTCCAAGGCGTCAGCATCCCACTCGCCAACGAAGTGAAATATTTAGGAGTTACCTTGGATAGGAAATTTCTTTGGTCGAAACATGTCGAAGTTGAGTCTAAAGCGGCACAAGCATTATCATCTTTCTGGCAGTGTAGGGGCGTTTTTGGCAAGACATGGGCTTATCAGCGGAAATAGTTCTATGGCTCTATAAAGCGATTGTAAGACCTTCCTTGTCTGGTGGAACAAGCCCGGCCCTGAACCCACGTTAGATTTGCCCCCAACTTCGGTTAGGGCTTACATCGATAGTTGGGTTTCTAGCAATCACAGCTGAAGGTGGCATGACACTCCAGGATGCAGGCAGACATAACAGATTCTTCCTGACGTCTGTAAGGAGTCCGCGGCATTCTTGCTGTTTTTCAGCAGAAAATGGCTTTATTTCCTAAGTTCCTTATCACTGAAGACTAAGGAGTCTTTCTTGGGAAGATGAAAATAACACAGTAAAAGAGTTGTAAAGTAGCCTGATGTTAGTGGCGCTTTCGCGAGTATTGAGACGGAAGCGGCGAAGATGTATCCAACGGTCAATGAGAGAAAGACCAAGTATATGCTGTCAACAAGAAAGGACACCAAACATCGACATCTCAGATATAACTTTGAGGTAGTTAGGGACTTTGCCTCCCTAGGCTCCGCTACCAATTCTGACAACACCAGCGCTGAGATCAAACGAAGAATAACTCTTGCCAATCGCTGCTTCTCGGAGCTAAGAAAGCAATTAAATAGCAATGCCCTGTCTTGAACAATTTAAGTGACCCAGTCCTGATCTATGGCGCAGAGGCATGGATTTTATCAAAAATTGATAAGGTTGCTCTTGGCTGCTTTGAGAGGGAAATTCTCTGGGTGATTCTCCCGTCTGTATAGAAGGTGAAGGGAGGAGAGGATACAACGACGAACTGTACGACATTGACTGAGGTAGCTGGGTCATGTAGAGCGAATGGACACCAATGCTCTGGTCCGAAAAATCTTCGAATCCGCCCCCGAGGGTCAGCGCAGTAGAGGAAGACCGCGACCGAGGTGGTCCACGCAAGTTTATTTGGATCTTAACCAACTTAGAGTGCGAAAGTGGATGTAGTTAGCTAAAGATCGATCTGGCTAGAGACGCTTGTTGGTTGAGGTCCAGGTCCACCACAAACTTTAACTTCACCTTAAGTTAGTAAGTTAGTCTAGTTGTGCCTGAAAGATACCATCTTTACCTTCACCTGGAGCTTTAAAGGACTTGAAGGAGGATATTGCCCATTTAATTGCGGTGGGGTGACAGATAGTTCTCACAACTTCCAAGTCTTCCCTGGACGATATCCAAGTCTGTTCCTATTGGGTACACGGATTCGTTGTGAGATGATTAAATGTGTTGTGTCTGAAGACCGTTCTCTTTGGTTAGTGGATGGATCCCCTTCATATGTTTAAAAATCTTTTTTTTCTACATAAATCGTTCGAAAGCTAAAAATAGCCCGTTCAACCGACACATTGTTATTTATATTGCTCCTGCTCCCCATCTTTTCCGCATAATATTGCTCAATAAACCAAGCTAAGCAAATTTCTATTATCAGCACTTCAGCGGAACACGTTTATGGAAACGACCCCCGTCATATATTACCCTTTCACACTCGTATAATGCAATTTTATTGCCCATAAACCACTTCATTTAGAAGAGTCCATTTCATGGTATAGCATCGCCAATTACCAAACACCATCCTTCCCAAGGTCAATATATCAAATAAAAATCCATTTAAGCAAGGATATGAAGGATTTTTTGATAAAAAAAAAAACCCCTCAAACTCGCGTCCGGAATATTGATTTTGAAACTTCGTCACATGAAAATGATGTACGTACGCCAGGACTTAGGATCTGAGATCCATAAATTTTGGATTAGTAAATGGATTTTTTTAGAAAACGATACAAATTAATACAAATGGGGTTTCCTTGCTTATGTTTCGCTGGGGGGTGTACAGGAAGAAGTCTTTGCAACTGCTACGGATTAGAGGTTATGTTGAGATTTATAAATTTTGAATGAAGTTGAAACTAATACGTTCCTCGAGGGATGTCACCAGCTAAAAGCATTATTTAGTTTCGTTTTAATTGGTTAATTACCGTTTATGGAATTCTTATGGAGCACTTTTTTCTAAGGAATCATCTTCAGATAGACTTCAAATGTTGTTGGGGAACTATTTTGGGAAAAACATGTAATTGACTTGAATTAGCAGTTGAAGGTCTGTCAGCCTTTTACAAGCTACAAGTTGTCTCCCTGTAGGGTTCGTCTTAATATGCACTCCCACGCACTCAGATAGAAAAGTAGGCCCATTGTACCTACTCGTACGTACAACTCTTTTACTTACTTAAGGTGGCGCTACAGTCCGTGGTAGACCCGAGCCTCAACCGACAAGCGTCTCCAGCCATCTTGATCTCTAGCTAGCTGCCTCCACTTTCGCACGCCAAGTTGGTTGAGGATCCATGTAACTTGCGTTCGAAGATTTTTCAGACCAAAACATTGGTGTCTATCCGCTCTACATAACCCAGTCGATGTCGCTGTACAGTTCAGTTCGTCAGTTCTCGCTCCACTCACCATCTACACAGACGGGACCGAAAATCACTGGTTGTCCTGCAGGGCTCAATGGACTACACTACTACAGAATCACTGACAATATGCGTGAAGAAGACGACAATACTGCGAGGAACCACATACATAAGACACATCTTTCTGCTCCACAAACCATAAAGCTGCTTCGAAAGGACTAATGAAGCCGCAAATACCCTTAACAGTGATCAACCCATAACATGATAAATTAGTTCAACTCTACTGTAACTGTATCTCTGCAAAACATTTCAAGAAAAAACTTTCATAACATCTATGTATACACATGCATTCGCTAATGGGACCAAAAAAAACAAAAAGTTTCAGTACCCTCTTCGCTCGAGACAAGAGCCAAGTTCTTGCCACAGAAAATGTAAAACGAAATTACCTCATGCATTCCCAGAAGGGGTCTGGGTTTGGGCTCCTCCGGTAGAATCCCGGGTTTTGCGGCGACGATGTTCATTAACTTCATATTCGTGTATAGGTTGCATGATTAATTCGAACAGCAGCAACCCTTGGTTACCATCGAGACGCGGGGTGAAGCCTTTGAAATATAAATACGTCATGATAGACTTGTAATTTCATTGCTTTGTAATTTGCAATGCAAATGTTATTTCTTTTGGTGGCGCAGTCACCCCCCTATTCCGGGACAAATTTTTGCAAAAGTACATTTCAATTAAACCCCATCCCTGATTAGATAAACCCCCACCCCCAGCTTCAGTGCCAGCCCTCAGTACAGACCGATCTGTCTTGCGCATCGAAAAACAAATTCATTTAATATTTAATTAAAAAATAGAGTTTCACTCCAATAATGAATCATTAGCTGATGCTTTCGCCAAAAAGGATTCAATTAGGGCGGCAAGGAGTGAAACAACGACAGGATTTTGTGTTTGCTTTGTAAGCAGAGCCATGGCGCGAGCCAATTATCCTGGAATTTCTCCAAAAGAAACACTGGAGTGCCCCTCGATTTTGGTATTCTTATCCAGATTTTCGTTCTCCTTTGGGGGGGAGAGGTTGACAGCAGTCTTGACGGGACGGGCACGTGCAGATCGGTGGGCATTAATTTAATTTGGGTTTTTTTTGGAAAAAATTTTCAAATTCGAGTTTGTTTCTCCTCGTGTACACAAAAAAAAAAAAAAAAACCAAACTTAACCCGAAGGAATTCCTTGCATACAAAGGTTTGGTAATTTAATTTTGAAATTTTCAAAAAGGAAGTCGGGAGGGAGGCCTCTTGTTAAAAGCTTTTCAAAAGTTATGCCAAACAAAGTTGAAAAGTTGATTTTCGTATGTTTACACACGTTTTTTTTTTTTTTGAATCGGGCCAATAGGTCATTTCGCACCCCTATAGTGCTTGTTTCTACTTTTCGATACCGATGATGGAGTAAGGCTGTAACACATATCTGACGGACCTGTCCTATGGAACATTATGTATGATAGGGTTCTAAGGCTTGGAATTCCAAGAATCGAAGGCTTTGACGATGATATATCAATCGTGGTGGTAGGGAAACAGCTGAAAGGGATGGAGGACATTGGAAATGAATAAAGTTAAAAAACATATCTGAAGCAGTACTAGTAAGCAGTCGGAAAAAAAGAAAGAGACGATAACTATGAGGGTAGGCGAACCCAATATAATATCACAACCGGATATCAGATACCTAGGGCTGATGATCGACGCTAGACTCGCATATAAGGAACACCTCGAAGGAACATGCGAGAAAGCTGCTTGGGCATCCAGAATAATGATGAACATTGGAGGACCCAAACAACAAAAGAGACTGCTGATTCTGTCAAGGGTGGTGCAGTCCTTGACAATGTATGCGGCACCAATATGGGCCTAAACAATGAAAGAAAAGTCTTAAGCAATAAAGATCAACCGACTTTGTGTGCTGAGGGTGTGGGAATGCTACCAAAATAGGACCTACAATGCCAAAATTCAGGAACACCAAGCCTCCGTCAAAGGTCTCAAGCTAGAAGAAAGACAGCGAAGCATGAGAACATGGCAGAAGAGATGGAACCTGTCTTCAAAGGGAAGATGGACTTATCGACTTATACCGGATGAACCGGCACCACGGAGAAGTAGATTTCTACCTCAGTCAGCTTCTTACCGGACATTGCTGCTACTAAGCGTATCTGCATAAGTTTGGGCTCAAAGATTCTTCAAACTGCTTAAATTGCGAAGATGAAGGAGAAGATGCGAAGCACGCATCTTCAGTGCTCTTGTGCCCGTACAGAGCGCAGAGAACTAGAGGACAGAATTGAAGAAATTCCAACTCCCGAGAATGTCGTGAACCTTAGATAACGTCGAGGGCAACATGGAACTTCGGCATTTGGAAAGAGTCAGGGAGAGCCAAGCCCAGACGGCACCTCTGGATCAAAGAATAGTAAACACCGAACCAGATAGAATACACATTTCTAACCAGTCCCGCGAAGTAATGCATAATGATAGTCCCACAGGAAGAATTGTTGAAGTTTGAAGGGGCTGGTTCAATTTGGACGTAGGCGAGTACTCAGGTTTGCGAATCGTGCATGCAAGTAGTCTTGCACCGACTTTTACTAAGCGATCCCATATAGAGTCAATACTTAAAGGACCATCTTACACAATAAGGAACGGTTGGCGATGAGCAGCACTGTGCCACAGAGGTTAGAAGATTACTCTATATACCTGAAGATGGATCAAAGATCGGAACCAACTTGAAGTTTCCATTGCGACCGTCTGAAGTCTCAGTAGAGTCCGTTCCAAATCACTTGTTAGTTGGAAATGCTTGAAGAGAGCTTGGAATATTTTTAACTCACATGCTCACTGGTGTAGCTTTTCCAACTCACAAGTGATTTGAAACAGACTCTACCGTATAAAGATGAAAAAAAGGGCGTGAAAGTTGTGCAAAAGTGATGCTTTAAAGAAGACTGATCCTGTCGAGTCCTGGACGATAAGGAAGAAGGCAGAGAAGTTACTGAGTTCCTTCGAAAGATAAAATACTTCGTTGGATATTCAGTCCGAAGAACACAAATGGAAGAGGAGATACAACAGGGAACTCCATGACCTAAAGTAGTTGTAGTGTGCAACATTGGCTAGCACACATCCAGCTAACGGACAACAATGCTCCAAGAATGATAATTTTCGAATCGCAGCGCTTACTTACGTACTTATCAGGCCAGCGACTCTTTGAGGGGCTAAGCCTGAACCAATGCCGCTCACGGTCCCGGGCACGCTGCTTCCAGTTTACTAGACCAAGGTAGCGCAACGCTTAGGAACATCAAATTCAAGCTATTACGGATGGCTATACGAACCGGCAGCAACTTGAGTAGGATCGAAGAAGATGGAAGGCTGCGTCGTCTCAG
The DNA here is from genome assembly GCA_951813785.1 of Criorhina ranunculi. NCBI lineage: Eukaryota > Metazoa > Arthropoda > Insecta > Diptera > Syrphidae > Criorhina > Criorhina ranunculi. The sequence continues at coordinate 34,616,772 of OX638384.1, forward strand.
GCAGAAACTCTTCAAAGGTCGGAAGGTCGGTTAAGTAAGTTAGTAGGGTGCCAACTGACAAAAGAAATTACATCAACGACTTGAGAAGAATCGTGTATAGAGCCATCAAAGAGGCGATAGGTGATCAAAGCTTAAGTCAAACCCTGTGGAGTTTCGATTACACTACGGCTACGGATATGGATGAAGAGAAGCCTTTCCCTACATTTAGGATTGAGTTATACCTCAAAAGTCAGGATAAGCTCATCGATACTCAAACCTTTAGAATTCGCATGGTAGCTTCTAGTTAAGATGACATTCAGGCCAAGATCAAACCAATCAAAGAGATAGAGTTTAGCGGCGTTGATTAGGCTCTTCGACAGACGCATATGGCACTGCGGCTTGGAAGATCTATTGTGCTGCTTCGCGGCATTATCACTGAGTTCTTCAAAATGTTAAGCTTTCAGAAAAAGGTAAATTAACTTAGTCCCGTCGTGTCCTCTTGGTACCTCCATGTAAAAACCTCTGTCTTGCACGAATTCCACTTTCAAAAATATAGACAAAGAGTTCACAAAGCGTGCGAACAAATTGAGAAACACTGGAACCCACTAACGAGCGAATAAATGAGAATGCCAAGTTCTTCGAAAGCATGGTGCATGATACAATGTTTTTTCACTGCGAGCCCTTCTTTTCTCCAAACCAACACGACAAGGGCAGATCAAATACCACTACTCTAACTGAATTCGTATCAAGAATCCTGCGAGCTTTGGAGGATGGCAAAGAAGTTGATGTTGCTACCACCGATTTCAGCAAAGCCTTCGATAAAATCTCTCACAGAATAATTTTTTTTAAACTTAAGACTCTTGGTTTTCTCCGCTGTTCATAAATGGATGGGAGGTCATCATTACAAAGTCCTCCTTAGATCTTCCGTCCGTCTCTGACCATATTTAAGTCACTTCAGGAGTCCCCCAAGGTAGCCACCTTGGACCAATGATCTTCATTTTATCAATCAATGTTGTCGGCATGAGAATCTACAGGCAGATATCATCAACCGCTGACTCCTGTCCTCAATGTGAACCAATGTCAAACTCTCGTAAGCATCCTCCACCACCTCCCAGGCCTTACTTTATCTGCAACGAGCCCGTTCCCTAAGTAACCTGTTTACGTGATCTTGGTACTATCTGCGACATGGAACTTAATCTCCGGTTCCATATTGATAGCATAGTTGGGAGCATCACCGTCGTCGTAAGGCCTCTGCTTGAATATGCTTGCCAAGTATGGTGCCTTGATTTTGAAACCCATACTAGGCGAATAGAAGCCGTCCAGCCTGGGTTCATCCGTTTTGACCTAAGGGGTCTTCCTTGGGTAGATAGCTACAACCTACCACCCTACAGGGATCGTAAGAAACTGATCAACTTACATTCTCTTAAAAAAACGTCTCGATGTTGCCGATAGACAGTAATACCCGGATATGTACTCCCTCGCTTAGCTGCATTACCCGCATTGCTAACCAAAAAGTTGAGGCTTCAAAACTTGTCAGGAATGTATGTAAGCGGGTACGGATAGGTAACTTCCCCTCTTAAATGCCTAAATAAATCAGGAAAACTCGCAAGGTGTACTGTACTCTTTAGTCATAATATCGACTATCCTGCGCTCCTTCAAATGATATCCTTTAACACCAATCCACGCAACCTCAGGTCTGTTCCCCTCTTCCCAGCCAAGTGGTTCACGAATAAAAGGGAGACTGTATCCACGGTTCAAAGACGCTAGAAACATAGAAGCAGCTTACTTGCGACCGTGGGGAATGAAAAGCGGTATTAGTTCAGACACAAACCTGATAAGTAGAAATTAAGACCATCATACACATGTACTTGTGTACATCTGTCGACGCGAGGAAGCAAACTCTAAGGGTATGAGTCTGTAAACAGATTGTAAACATGTTCAACATCCAACATATTTTTGTCACTCCATGCAGAAGGCTTAAACAAAAAATAACAGAACCCTCATACATACAACGAATATATGTATGGCATCTGTTGACTTCTCTACTGTCATTGTCTTTTGGTTTTTCCTTTTATCCCCGTTTTTTGTCGTTGTCACGAGATCCCTTTATGCAAGCTTAACAATATTTCAATACACACTCACATTATCCCCTTTTACAATTGCATTGTAGGCACTTTCATCATCCCTTTGCGACAACGAAACGTTAGCGAAATATTGTCGAAAGGTTTCAATATGATTTGAATACAATAAATGTACAATGAATGTGTGGGGAAGGGTAATATTTCTCCCCCCCAAAACAGCCTGTTTCAGGGTGAATTTTTAAGGCTTCTGCAATTGGAAATGATGTAACAACATCGACATTCTTTCAAAGTGGCACTTTGTTGGAATGGGTATAAGCACCTCAAATATGGTGGTAAGCTCTGACATGGAAGTCAAGGAAGTTTTGTATTCTAGGACCTTGAAGCCCAACAATAAGAAGGACTTGAGCAATGAATCCACAACCTGTAGAATTAAGACGGATCAGGAACTGAAGAAAGAACTGGAGCAAGAGTATTTGGACGTAGAATAAAGCATTTCGAGTTCATGGGCGCAAGGATACCAGCATCCTTCAAGCTGAAGTATATCTGCGATGCTGTCAGACAGGCAAGCGGCCCATGTAAATTAATCTAGACTTGTATAAGAATGCTTACATAGACTCAACGAACTTGGCAGGAACAACAGCAAATCGAAATTTAAGGTAACGAAGCAACAGACAGCCTAGTCAGACTAGGGGAGCTAAATCCTTCATTGGCCCTGAACAATTCTGAGAAATAGGGAACCACACCCTAAAGGCAGAGTTCAGAAGAACGGAGAAAGGGAATAGGGCCAGAGCCTGGAACCTACAAGGTTTGAAGCAGGCTGAGAAACTTCTAGGGAACTATGCACAAGAACAAGCTACAAAACCTAACAGGCTTTATAAAGGGGCACTGTATACTGACAGGACACCTGGAAGAAGACCTCTACAGATTATGCGATGAGACCAGTGAGACTCCAGAACACCGTGTAGAGGGCCTAGTCCATATGTTATTTCAACGAGATCTCACAAGAGTAAGACTATTTTAACAGTCACCAGCCACCATACAAATCCGATTGGTCCCATCGTGGAATGCCTCTTTCGAAAACCGTGCTGTCTTCGAGAAAGATCTCCTGCACTTTGTACCGCTGCCGTGAGCCTTAGTTTCAGCATTTTTTCCAAGAGTTTCCCTACGGTGTCTAGCATGCAAAGGGAAGACCCCTTCTTGTAGACAGGAACAACTCAAGGTTCATCAAATCGATATTACCTCAACGTACTTCAATATGAATACGTATGAAGCCGCCGCCGTTACTAAAAGAGGCTTTAGGACTTTTTACCTACCTTCGGTCTGCTAAAACTTTCAACAACGACATCTTATCCGAAACCTGTTTGTTTGTCTGTTAAAGAAGATCCTAGTCCTAATTTATAGCCCAGAAACATGGATATTGCTCGAAGGCGGATGAAGATATCCTTGGTCATTTGGGGTGACCGGCTTTAGAGGAGAAAATTCAACGAGACACATCTAGTTTAGGTAAGGTTAGGTTGAAGTGGCTGCCGGCTATAACCATAAACATAGACCAGTGATAGGTCCATTGTGATACCATATGGATCTGAAGAGATCTCCACACTTATTCGTTGAACCAATTGGAGCTTCTATCTATCTTGTGAAAAAAAGGACATGTAGAGCACTCTGGCGGGCAGAATTTTCGAGTCTAACCCGAAGGAACATCGCAGGAGAAGACGACTTCGTTGGCGCCCACGAATAGAAGAAGATCTCAACCAACTGGAAGCAGATACGAAAGGATCGGACTTGTTGGTTTATCCCGAACTGTAGCGCCACCCGGACATGTTACACTGCGGCAGAAATAAGTGATTTGTTGCGTCAACCATTTCCAGACTGTGTAGACACGTCAACGTTGTTTATTATGGAGTTCTTGAGAAGGTTGACGTAATTGGCGTCGTTATCCTTAACTATGACATGCATATATATGTACCGTACTTACTTCTACTTGATGATGCACTAACATAAGCGGACGATCTTCGTTTAAGTCCAGACCCACTGTCATTGTTACCAACTGGTAAAAACTTCGATAACGATAACAATGTTTTGAAAAGCTCTGCAATATTGTAATCGTCCTTTGCTGAGCACTCCAAGACCTTGGCCCTGTAAAATAAGTCAAAGTTTATTTTTTTTTTTAAATAAAACTACATGTGATTTAAATAAAATTAAGTGTCAGCATTATGGATAACTGCTACGAAACATTCAACAAAAAAAAAAGATTTTATCACACTTGTCGGAACCGGAAGCAGGGTAAGCTTCCATGTTATGGATTTCCTTGCAAAATTCTATTTCAATTGGATTAAATTACTTTTTTCCGCATGAAATAATATTAATGTACACATTTTTTCATTTTTTTTTCTACGAAGGAGTGAGGTAACAACTCCCCTCACGGTCCAAAGGATTTAGCCTCAAAGTATTTTGCTTCCTTGTCTTAAAATAGATTTTAATTATTTTTAATAAATCAGTTTTATTTTTTATTTTTTTTCTTGCAGCGAGGGGATGAATGGCATGCCTCGTGGGTTGTATTAATTTTAATCAAGGGCTTTGCAATGTTATGGACTAGATAAATATGGACAGAGAATCCTTGGAAGTTGCTAGTAAATCGAATTGAAGATGATGTTGGTCATGAATAAGTAGGTTTAGAGTAAAGTCATACCTTCGAGCATAAGGGCATACATCTTAGGTACAATGGCACCCTAAATGTTTGGACGAAACAATGTGGACTGGGGACCGAACTAGTGATGTCTACCTAGAAAAAAATGATACCAGCCTTTACGTTACCAACCATTGGGGACACTCCCCTTAAGTTGTCTGATAATGTGAAGTAGGTACTTAGGTTTCACACTCGACAGAGGATTAAACTGGAAGCTTAACATTAAAGAAAGCGTAGAAAAAAGCATCGGTCGCTTTAAATAGACTCTTCGGGAAGAACTGGGGATCCAGGCCTCGAACTGTGGATGTACTCTGCGATAGTTAGGTATGCTGCCACCAAAATCAGCAATCTTGAAGATATGACCAAAATAGAAAGAATAGAACTGGAACAACGCCAACAACGGATTTGGAAGAAATTCTTAACCTTCTGCCTCTAGATTTCTACATGTAGGAGGACGCAGCAAAGAACACTCTCAGAATAAGCCAATTAAAGTACTGGAGACCGAATACATATGGACACGTCAATATACTTAGCACCTTTCCTAGCGCTATTGTCAACTCGGAGCACACTGTGCCATACTTGGAGAGAACAGTGGGAGAAAAATGAAGTATCAAAGGACTCCAAATCTATCTGCACCGATCGGAGCGGGTCTTTTTTTTTTAGAGAAACTAAGACTTAGCAGCCCCATACGACTCTAGCAGTGACAAAAGCTGCCCAATTGGTGTCAATACTTACAATATAAACGGAGGATATCACGATTTACATTGACAACCTTAAGGTCAAGCTATAGTCCGGATTGGACCTGGGCTTCAACCAACAAGCGTCTCCAGCCAGCTCGAACTTTAGCTAGCTTCCTCCAGTTTCGCACGTAAAGTTGGTTGGGGTCCCGTTCATCGTGGTCCATAGCCAGGTAGCCATAAAAGCAAGTCACAGTGAGAATTCCTAGCTCTGTAACGACTTTTCAACTGTACATTGTGAATTACTGTGTTAACCGACACCTTACGCGTACAGGTACAGATCTGTTAGACGTTCCAGGCCTTTCAACAAAAAAGAGAACAGGTCAATCGATATGTATTCTTAGATTTAAAAACGTGCCCAAGGTATCTAGGATATCCGTAAAGTTACTTCATGTAAGTCTTTCAGATTGTCATTGACTCTTTTGATTGACGAAGTCACCATCAAGCAAGACGCTTAATCTCACAGAAGCTGCTTACTCAATGAAACGGTCTTTTATGAGGTTCCACATTGATCTTGAGCTCATGAACTCTTAACCGGTCAAGGTCCTTATCGCATCCTCAATTTCAGTTGAGATATTTTCCCGCAGAGTCTCTCTTCCCCAGTTAAGTGAGGTTATAGTGGTAGCAAGCTGATTCTGATGCCACAATGGTCAAAGATAGCATCGAATGTCGGATCGCAAAGGGTGTTGAAGAAGAATGCTGTCAAATGAAGCTTGCTATTGGGTGTTGAAGGATACTCTCCTTCTCCTTCTCACACGACTTCTGTAGGACCTTTGGATACTCCTTCTCGTCTCCACAGCTTTTAAAGAAGTCCACTGAGAAGGACAAAGAGGAGTCTCCAAAGCTCCTACAGAAGTCATGTTAGAAGGACAAAGAGGACATGGAGAGGAGTCTCCAAAGCTCCTACAGACGTCGTGTAAGAAGGATCCCGGTAATGACACTTTTTGTTGAGCTGATGTGTAGTCTTCTAAACGAAATCAAGCCCTTAAGGGTTTCAGATCCAGTTTGAACCAAATCTGTTTGGTGGTCTTACACGCGGCATCATAAGACCTTCTCAGGCTTATCAGAAACTTGTATGTAGCGCGGGACATACATACCTAGATTTCGCATTTCTGGTAAAATTTGCATTGTATTGTCGCCATTACCAACCTCCTCAAGCTCACAGTTCCATGGCATGTCTCTGTGCTCTGGCAGATTGCGAAGTCTCTCACTCCCTGTTAGAAACTCTTCAGTTAATAATATCGCTGTTACGAGGGACAAAGGTTACGTTAAGAACTTCGTCTTCATTTGCTATGCCGAAAGCTGGTTCATTTATAACAGGCTGTTGTCTTTAACTGCGTGACAATACCAGTGTCCTTTCAATCAGGAAAGTTCATTTCCATTCAAAATTTCATGAATTCCTGACTGCAGTAAGCAAGGACACAGAGATCCACTCCACTATTTGCAGAAATCTCTCCACGAGCAATGTTTTACCACTTAAACGTAGAAACCACCTTTAACAACTTTCTGCCAATTGAACGACAAAACATTTATCCCATCTGCTTCCCCAGAGTCAACAACAATTGGAACTACAAGCAACATCTTTTAATTAGAATCCTTTTGGGTCATTTAAGGCACAGAAAATCGATACTTAAGCCCTCTTAAATGGCCATTAAATCGTGTTTTGTTTTGTCCCGCACGGAAAGAAAACGCTAAACGTATACCCTTCGTGTCTGAATGGAATAACTCAGCCCTGAGCTGTCTAAAAATTACTATTTTGTCTGAAAATGGTTTTCATGCAACTCCTTCAAAGGATGGCACTTAATTTAAGGATTTTCAGGATGTAGAAGCACAAAATAAATTTATTTTCTTTCATTTCGGGGGTCGAGATAATGGGTCAAGGGACAGATAGGACTTAATCTTGATAGATTAAAGGTAGTCATTTTAAATGTGAGTAGCGCACCATTTAGGGAAGACAATTGTCTTTAACTTTTCCTGGTGACAACAAGATTTATAACCTTTTTTTTGAACGTCCTTACCAAGCCTTACACTGTGTTACATTGCCTGTGCAATAAATAACAACACACTTCCGGTTTTATTTATTAAACCTTTTACAGTCTTCCCTTCCCTTGTATGTATTATCACACTTCATTTTTTACGATGCAATTTTGAAATAAATCACAGGCCCTCCCAAGGCTGTCATACACTTCACGGTAATGTAGGCCTGTTAAGTGAATTTTCAAAACACCATTTCGGTTAAAAAGTATTTTTTTATAGTCTCCCTGAGGCCACATAAGTTTCAAGACATCCGGACCGCAAGTACTAATGGGTTGTTTGGAGCTGGATGTGTTAGAGCAGTTGATTTAACTTTGAAATCAGACCTAATACCCGGTGGTGTCATCTAAACACATGTCCAACATCCGGATCACTATGGACTGCCTTCAGTAAGAAAAATTCCAACAAATATCATAGAATTTCTAACCGTCGCCTTAGGCTTAGTCTACCCTACAAGGGTGCAGGGACCAAGAAGGAATAGAATCACCTGTTCTATATCTGTCTTGCACTGGCCAGGACAAGATTGAGTGCTCACGGGATTAGCTTCTTTGATCGGCTGGAGGGCCCTCAAATCCCTGGTGATGGTTCCAAAAAAGGTGGTGTGCGTACAGTGGACTTGCCAGAAGTCACCAGAAGACATCCAAAAACCAGCCTTAGAAAATTACTAAGTTATGATTCCAGAAAGGTAATGATTCTAAGGTCTAACTCAATGTTCCGTAGGTCCAAAAGTTCAAAGCCTTCCATTCGCTAGAGGCTGGCGACATTCGCACGGAAGAAGTCTGACAGATTCGACGTTTTTTTTCATCACTGCGGTGGTGATTGCAAACTGGATTAGGTTAGGTTGGATTAAAGTGACTGCCAGCTAAAGCCATCACACTTAGACCATTGATAGGTGCATTGTGATACCACATGGATCTGGAGAGATCTCCTTACCTACTCGTTGGACCAATTGGAGCGTCTGATGAAGCGAAGGAGGTTTCTGACATCGGTTTCTTCAAGAAGAGCCTTCTTTTGCGGGAGAGAGCTGGGCAGCTACAGAGAAGGTGAGGAATTGATTTCCTCCTCCTCTTCGTCCATGCAGCTATGCCAAGCCTTGTTGCATTCTTGCCTATTAAACAGTGACCCGAGAACAGTGGTAACTTCGTTGAAATTTTGCCAAACGCTGGCCGATTCGACTGGCTTCATCTTGTTCCACCATCTACTTACCGACTTGTGAATGGTTTCTGGTTGAGGTAATGCAGCCTTCTATAGTCTGCGATCCTGTTCTCTAGACCAAGCATTCTCAATCCACTGTAGATTGATCGCTAAAACAGTCTTTCTCATCGTCTCGAAACTGACGTTTGTCAATCAAGGATCCTTTTGTCTGGAGGATTACTATGCCCGATTCAGGACTTTCCGTCTGCACCCATGCTCAAGACATGTATGATGAACTAAACCTTAGGACATGTCCGGTCGTATGAAGGGTATGTACAGGGGAACCTCCTAAGAAGGTTTTCTGAGATTCTGAATGGCTTCAACTTACAAGCTATGGCCGGATAGAGAAGAAGAACATGGATGATAGTGCTTAAATGGCCTTCTGGGCATTTAAGGCATAAAAGAGCGTTCGGTAACACACGGGGCTTCACCCTGAGCGTAGTCAATTGACGTTTTTGGGATACGATACGACGGTTTAGTGGAAAGCTTCAGCCCGAACAAAGTTCAAAATTGACAGCTACAGCAGCACTAAAGAACATATTGAATCTCATCATCTTCTGAGCTAGGGAGACCACTCTCAGATTGAAGGGATTAAAAGGGATTTCAAAGGAAGGTGTTGGACAACCAATAGTCTGGCCAAACCAGGCTGTCATTTACAATCAAGAATTTGTATTTTGACTGGAGCTTGGGGTCTTTTACGAAACATTTGACCTAAACTGCTCGTAGAGTCCATTTCAAATCATTTTTCAGCTGCGTAGAGAGAGCTAGGAATATTTTTAAGTCACCTGCTCACTGGAGCAGCCTTCCCAACTGACAAATGATTTGAAATGGATTCTAACTCACAAAGATTGTAGTACTTTTCAAACCGAGATCACAGCCATCACACAGGCAACAGGGCTCATCAGGGGCCACAACATATCCGGATCACCCTCTGGAGGTACCAGGTATCAACTTGGGAATGAAAGAGCTGATGAACTCGCTAGGAAAGGGTCAGAACTAGATTCCCAATGAAACCTCTTATATATGTTTGCTGAACAAAATTGGAAACGTGCCTAGTAGCAAGAACCCTTTCGCCAGTCCTCCAGACTCAGTGGAAGAGATGCATGAGATATCTCACTAAAATGTTTCTAGGAACTACAATGACGAAGAAGAAATAGAATCTGTTCGGCAGTTGTTCTCTGCGCGTCCTGCGCTGCCTAATAGAAAAATTAGGACTCTTGGAAGTCACTTCTACGACGAGCTTTACCTTCTGAGATTTCTGTCTTGTCCCGGTTTCGGTTCTCAATCCCAAATGTTGGTCCACATTGCTAGAAACTATTTCAACTGAAGTGGTCTCAGTGGTTTACTGGGGCTACACCCTGCAATTGACGAGGACATCAACTAACGTGTCTCTCCAGCTAGATGGATTCTTAAAACCTAAATAAATCGTGTCTTACGCCTCGGACTTCAAACACGTTAAGATGATAGACAGAGATTCATGTACCGTGACTTATGTCTTCATTTCTTGCACAAGTCTACCCAACAAATGTACGTGACATCGTTTAGAATAAACGAAAATAAAATAACAAACAAATGGAACGTGATTTAAGCGTTTTCCAAGCGGTTTTCAGTTCCGTTAACATCTCACGACTTTTTTTCTTTTTTTTTTTTTTTGTTTTTTAAATATTTAATAATTCACTTCACAACTTTATTGATTCACACGCCTAAAAAGTGTTTAGAGCACGCGGGCGGAATCCACCACAACTTCCTAAATGCATAGGGAATGTGTAAATCTGTTTGGCCAGCGAGAAACCACGAACCATGAACAACGATTTGAAAGCGTTTACTGAAGGGAAACCATATTTCAAAATGGATGGAGGTCAACCCTAGTGGAATGCCAAACTTGCTACAACTTCCTTTCACATCCTTCAACATTAAGAATTCTATGGTGATGGGTTAGCGTGCTAAACTCACTGTTGACGTCGAACAAAGGATGTGGGTGTAGGCTCCTGGGCTTATGTGTCAGAACTAGAAGTCTTATCGACTTCTAAACCATAGCAGCGTGTTTCAGGTAGAAGTTCTAGCAATCACCGAGGTCTTGCGAGAACTATCACAACAGACACTCCCAAGTAGTTACATTGACAACTGTGGAGTGGACGAGCTAACAAAGGAGGGAGCAGTTCAGAACCTGTCTGAAAGTTGGAGGGGAACCGCCTGCCTCTCTCTCTTATAGTAGAAGCCCTCATACAGGCAGACACGCCTCTAGGCGTCCCTTTCAGCGATTTCTACAGAAGTCGTAAAGACGAGAAAGATCAGGAAACGGTCACTCACCTTCTTTGGACCTACCCTGCCCTTTCAGGGCTAAGAAGACATAATCTAGGAGAATATTTCTCAAAAGACCTAAGCACATGGTGTGGTACACGAAGGGGTCTGCATCGTAATGTTACTCGAAGCTTCATTCTGGACAAGGCAGCTCATCGTGCAAGGTTCCTGGTGCCAGTTAACTGGTTCTCTACGCGGGATGGTACAATAGGGCCTACATCCTGGTCTAAGTGTGGTCTTCCTTAGCGGAAGCAGCCACCTAACCTAACAAATCGACATTTTCATAGATAGTCAAGCAGCCATCGCATCCACAACAATCAGATTCAGAACTGTGAAACGTTGGCACGATGAGCTCAAGTCACTCAGTGCTAATCACAACATTAGACTCATTTGGGTCCCGGGACATAAGTGCATCCATGAGAATGAGGAGGCGGCTAAACTTGCAAGAATGGGTTCTGAGATGGATCTGACAATGGCCGATGACGCAATCCTATCACGACTAGGACTTGCATCATAGTGATGAAATGCATTTACGATATGCCACACTTCAAGGACACTTTGGAAGGAACTGAATAAAAGAAGAACAATAGAAGTCACCTAACACTTTTTACAGGCATTATGACAGGTCACAACCTACAAGCGGACTTCCTTAAGAGAATGCGCTTGAGTACAACGGACCTATGCAAAGGATATGGCGTGACGCTGAGGAGGACACATTGGCAGTCGTAAGAAAGGCTTATGAGCCAAAAAAAAAAGCCACCTACCGGCACTCAACTACCTATATCAAGTGTGGATTGTCCGAAAGAATAAGAACATCGGCTTCACGTGACTTCTGTCGTGACTAAACTCGACAAAGTCAAGAACAACTACCTAAAGGAAAACTGCAAAGTCACACCGGTAGTTGGGAACAGCTTCTGGCATAAAATGAGAAGGCTTCACGCTGTGAAGAAGACATGGAGATTCAAAAAGTTACAAAGGGACCCGGTAGACATACCACAAAAAATCAAGGATAGAAAAATCTTATCGCCTACGTATTAGGAAGACTCCAGATAAGGGAAAAGAAGAGGATTTAGAAGAGAAATTTAAAAGAGGACACATACCACTTCCTGGGTAGATGTCTGAGTCTGATACTGCAAACGCAAGGCTGAATTGCAATCATCAAAGACCCAACTGCGGGATCTGTTCACAGATTTGTCTGTTCTATGCTCGAACTTTTTTTTTAAATTCCTTTTCCAATTGTGGGGAACGACAAAAAAAGAAGCGCATCGGGAATAAATCTAATTAAGCTCTGTGCTCTCATGCAGAGTTTCCACAAACTTATTGCTTGTCAAAAACAGTTAAACAACTAACAAGGTGTGGGTTGGTGGATATTCATAATGGAACAGCTAACGGCAATCACTATTATTCCTGGCAATTTATTTTGTTTCAAAAAAAGGATAAAAGAATCCAATTTTACAGACTGCTGGATGCACACTGCCTTCGGACAGTTAACGAATAAAACATTCAAGTTGCGAATGAAATTTGAGAAACCTAATGAGGGCCAAGGTTTAAGGATTCTGTATTCACTTTCCGGTTCATTTAGCCTTTGAATTGACGCTTTAGGATGGAAATGGAATCTTCAGAAAGATCATGGTACAAAAGCCCCATCACAAGAGAAGAGACAGCAGCCCTGTTTACCATCAAGATTGGTAAAGCGGTTGGTTTCGATAGCATCTACCCAGAATTTTTGATACACACTAGACCCAAGATCAAACGGTGACTAGCGTCATTCTATTCAGAAATCATGAAAACGGACAAGCTCCCAAAGGTCTTTCAACAGACGAAAATCATCGCCCTTCTTAAGCCCGGAAAAGATGCTAACAAACCTGACCTACTCAGTACCTGCTACAAACTACTAGAGCGCGTGATGTTCAACAGGATCAGCCCAATAGTGAATGACTCATATCGAAGCTGGATACAAAAAAAAATACACAAACACGACGGACGTCGTCGCATTTATAGATCTCACAGCAGCGTATGACACAGTCTGACGACATGGTCTAACCTATAAGTTCCTGAAGACTATATCCTGTTGTAAGATGGTCCAACATGCAAGTCTTTTTAAACGACACCAAGAGTGACATAAGAAAACGGACTGCCACAAGGGTCAGTGCTAGCACCACTCCCTTTCACTTCGAAAATTCACATACGCCGACCGGCAGAATTTAGAAACAACCGAGCGTATCTTGAACGCTGACCTTGAGGCTTTGAGCATGTACTTTGGAGAGTATGCTGCTTCCACCTAAAATAGAATAGTCTTCATGGTACATGGCCTCATAACCAAGCAGATTTGGCCAAAGCTGGATCTCAAACGCTCTCAGTGTCTCATCAGACGGAGAAGATTGCTAATAAGCACCTTAGTGGGTGTCATAACAGGACACTGCACCATCGGCAAGCATGTCTATAGGTTGGGCCTCCTTTACAACGACTTTTGCAGAAGCTGAATGGACGAGGAGGAGGAGAAGACGATTTCCCATCTTCTCTGTACATGTCCAGCCCTCTCAGCTGGAAGAAGAGCAAACTTAGGAGCCAGCTTCTTTAACAACCTTAGTGAACTGGCCCTTTATCAATATAGGTGGCCTCCAGCGCTTCATAGCAAGCTCCGGCTGGTTCTGCGGGTAGTATTTCTGGTGAAGTACAGATCCTGGTGGTAACAAAAAGGACCTTATCTGGTCCAAGTAAGGCTGCATCTGCAGCCTGCTACTCCTACCTAACCTAGTCTAACCTACACGGCTAAACCACAACCCGTACCCGAAGTATCTCGGAGTAAAGCTAGACAGATCGCTGAACTTCAGGAACCACCTCACAAGCTCAGGGAGCAAAATAAGAACGAGGAACATCATCCAAAAACTTACGGGAACGTCTTCACTCCCTTCAGCTGCCACTGAGCTCGTTTCTTCAGCCGCTGAGTACTGTTCGCCCGTGTGGATGAATATAGTACACACGTATCCCCGGTTTTATAATCGGGACCTTGAGGCCTGCATCAACTTATTGGCTTCCAGTGCTGAGTTATATAGCACCACCGAAGATTCGCCGAGAGAGCACGCGATAATAACCAATAACCCTTTGCCGCCTTGTGCATAACGACCCGCCTTAAGGACAGCCACAGTATTAACGTGAACCAAACTCGACTCGAATAAAACCGTTACTAGTTATGTCCCGATTGAAAACCCCACAAAGCCTCTAGGTGGATTCGACTTACCGCGTAACCTGTGACACATTGTTCAGATCGGACCTTTCAGACTTCCAACAGAATCTATCAATCTTAGACTGGAAATTCAGGGCCATTTAGGTCGATGATGATCCCTTGAATCGAGAAGAATGACTTATTGTCAAAAGCCCCAACAAAGTCCAGAAATGAGAGTAAGAGCTATTAGGATAAATTTTTCACTAAGATCCTTGTAATCCTTAAGCCTTAACAGAGATGTAACGTCTTGAAAATCAGGAGTTTTATCGAACGGTAAAGAAGGCAAGGTTTCGGCATATCAGTGTGAGAAGATGCCTAACCAAATTCAAATATGTATGAACACTCGTCCTGCTGGCAAATATTGATCCTACCGTCTCAACCCCATTAATGAGTTCCAATTAAACGACTTGTTGGTCCACAACTTTAATGCAAAATTAATCCTTGTTACTTCTGTATTTCAAAGTTGGTCCTGATTGAAAAAAGAACCATTAAGGAGCATCGCCGACATCCCTTATTCGTTTCAAGCTAATAAATAAAGTGGCCGCACTGAGGTGAGTAAATTTACTGTCAGGACACACAGGATAAAGAAAAAACCACATCATTTTGTGTAAAAAAAAAACGCCATGCAATGCAATGCAATGAATATAAATGGGTTTTATATAAACAAGTACAATTTGGTTTGCAAACTTTTTTTCAGGACCAAAAGGAGCTCTTCCACTTACTGTTGCACTGAATTCATTGGACAAAAGATACACTGTTGTTGACTTGATGCGATTACATATCATTCCACTTTCTCTATCTGAAAAGTAATTTAACACGAACACTTTGAAAAATGTCATACTTTACAGTTTTCATCCTTTTGACTAAGGATACCTATTACGCACACGAAAAAAGATTGCAATAAGGACACATTCAAAGTCCTTAATGGACACAAAAATTAGTTGAACTGAAGCTGTTTTGAAGCGGTTTCAATTCACGGATCGTGTGCCTTTTAACAATTTGCGACAATGAGTGCGTTCAGGGACATTAAATTGCAATCATTTGAGGTTTCCCTCGTCCTTTTGTGAGGTTTCAGGAAATTTTTCATTGCAACGAAGCGCTGCTAATAACCATATTGCATGCCTTCACATTGTATTGCATTGCATTTCATTTAAGCTTTAGGACCGTAATGAATACGAAGAGAAAATTGAGTTTTTTTTAAGTGTTCCCGTAGAAGGACGAGAAGGATGCATGTGTCAGGCATTATAACACGAATGTCATGAACTCTTTATGAGCTGGTGGGGGTGCAGTAAGGCGGTTTAAGCTGTAAATTAGTGGTAAGTGCGTCAGCAAACTGACACTGATTTGTGTATATCAGAGGTAGATCCATAGAAACGGTCCTCCAATCGCCATCTTCTTAGACATAAAAGGTGCTTTTAACAATGTTCACACTGAAGCTATCCCTTACCGAGTTTGGTTTGGACGAGTACATTAATCAGTGGATAGTGTCCATGCTAAGAACCCGTCTTAGTCAGACGACACTAGGATCCAGTGGTGGTATCAAATTCGTCAATAGAGGGGCTCCTTAGGGTGGAGTTATTTCCTCCCTGAGAAGCGTTCTTGCCTGACAAAGTGGTCAACTTAGGGAAGTTTCTCATGGAGAGCGCTCTGAGTGAAATAAACTCATGGGCCATCAGCTGTGAAACGATGCTTTCTACCACCGAAAACCACAACAGCGACCCAAGGAGACTGGGCTACAAGGTAGCAATGCAAAAGTTGGGGGCACAAAAAGTCCAGCCCTATTCTCAGCGAAGAAAGGATAAAGCACTAAGGGGACACGCTCTTTCCAACTCATCCCATCAAGCCCAACACTAACACCGTTATAGCACAACGACAGGAAATACCGAAAGAATTGATCCTCGCGGCAAAAACCTTACAGAACCGAAAAGCCCCAGGGCTTGACGGGATACCGCCCCAAAAATGACCCCAGCTGCTTCTGAAGATGTACAGCAGCTATCTGCAAGAAGGGGTCTTCTCCAGGAATTCGAAGAAGATCAGAGTACAACACTTCCCCCTCCCTAAACTGAATGGTCAGCCACTCTCATGATCTTCCAGTTCTAAGAACTTGGTTAAGGTTCTTGACCCCAAACTTAACTTCATCAAGAAGACTTCCATAGCCTTCTACGCCTGCAACAAGACTTTCGGTAAAAAATTGAGACTTCAGCCTAAAATGACCCATAGTTTGGGGGCCCGCCCTAAATAAGAAATATAGCATATATCATAGGTGAGTCGAAATCCTACCCTACAGACGCCTTAAATGGATCCTACATCTACTCCCACTTGATCTGTACATCAATGAAGTCGAGCTATGCAGTTAAGTCCAGGGTGCTGCATCGATAGCCAAGCCGCCATCAAAGTCATTGAAAGAACTGAATCACCAGAGTCACTCTCACTTGGTACCCTTTAATAGAAAAATTAGGCTTCCAAAGTTAAAGGGCTTCCAAGCTTAAAGGAGCTTATTTTCAAATTTCTGACTTCAAGTTCATATTTAGGGATCATCCTCTACTTCGAACTGCGACAGATCTTAACGAAATTTAAGGACCATTAAGAGAGTCATTAGCCGTCATTTCGGCAACCATTTCCCGGAAATTAGTAAAACAGTATCAAAATGAACTTGGGCGCCTACTTTCCATAAAGCTAGCCTGGGTTCCAAAGGAAACGAGTCATTCGAAGAGCTAACCCTTTATTTCTATTTAGGACAACGACAATAAAGCTGGAGGAACTATTTGGTATCACAAGAGCTATGCGCATCTGCCTTAAGCTGTCATCGATATATTAGAGCGTCTAATGTAAAACCATTCCTGGATCCGAGAAATCTGGTTTGGATTATCGAAGGCCCCAAAACTAAGGTCGTAGTACCAAAGTGGTCCAGGATTTACCCTCAGAAGGACATTAAGTCAGTCAACGCTTAAAGCACGGACGCCCCACTCAGAGGCAGTCAAGTGCTGCTTCGACGGCATACAATCACATGTCATGGACAACCAAGAAATTATGGCGTTAAATGGGCAAACTAGTGGAAATGCTTCAGGGCTTAGGTAGTCCAAAAGATTAATCAAGCCATACTCCTACAAAGCAAGAGGACCGCTCCAAATTAACTAACTACACAGACTTCCATCAAGTCGTGTCGTAGTAGCTTTCAAGTCAATTTAAGAGACGCTTTACTAAGAAGCATCTGTCCACTGTCTACAGTCACAGTTCGGCAGTTTAGTCCAAACTCTGAGTAGTCGGAGCCCAGGTAAAAAAGGTTGTCCATGACGACTTTGTTTTTTGGAGTCATCAACGAAAATTCGACGTTATTCCTTCTTTCCGTACTGAGTGCTTTGCCAGAATCAGGAAAGTTGAAGGACAAGCGACACGCAGTGCCATCAAAACTTTGTTGGATGACTCGACACAGTGGCATCCTTGGGAACTGCAATGTCGACGAACTTGCCAAATCTGAAATCCGCCTAGAAGCTCCTTCTCAAACTTCGGATGGAAAAGCGGTTATACGCGCATCATTCCTTCAGACTTATCTGAGCTTGAAATAGATGACCATAAGAAAAGGTGTCATTACAAGCCACTGCCTTACAGGACATCGCTAAGAGACTAAGGGCTCTCTCTTCAATGATTTTTTTTGCAGAAGCTGTAGAGATGAAACTGCAACTCACTGCCTCTGCGACTGTCCAGCGCTATCTCACAGCAGAAGAAGACTTCTAGGTCAAACGCCCGTAATTTACAACTTTAAATGGTTCTATGCGTAGAATTATTCCTCATAAGGAATGGACCCTCTGAGTCTAAGTGATTCCCGAGGTACACCTACCTATCTAACTTAACCTAGTGCTTTCCGTGATAAAAACTGTCGAGAAAGGATCGATTTTGGGGTTTCCTTTGGATTTTTAATACTACAGTCCTGCTCTACAACAGAACTTCAGTCCACTAGCTGCAGTCCCAGACCATCGCAAGAGATGACAAGTCCTAAGTTTCCAGATTCACAGAGTTGTTGCCTTCGAAAGTTTCGAAAGTGGAGACAGCAATGTAGACTGATGCCTTTTTTAAATTTACGACTCAAGCCACCAAATTGTTACCACAGAACTGTTCAAGTCTGGTTACTGGGAGAAGTCCTTAACCTTGTGAGTATCACTTTGTCAAGCATCTTCGTGTGCTGAACTTAAGTGACAGCATTTGTGGAAAAAATGACGACACGAGTGTCCAATGTTTTCTCGGATCAGGTGGCAGATCTCGGGTGCTACTGTGATGAGTGCTAATACTGTTACAAGCTCCTCTTGATGGAAGGGCCTACTCGTCAAAAGACGAGAAAATGCTTGCTTCCAGACCGAATATAACTTAGGGGACCAGCTTTAGGCGCTCAACCACAGCTCTATGGCAGTTGTTATGCTCCTTCAACTGCAAATGCAACCACTTTGCTGAATTCCTTAGCTTATGTCAAGCTTGTTCTGACAGCTTCCATTCAGCATTCATTCTTCTACTCGCTCTGTTTGTTTTGTCGTTTCCGTGACTGCTTGGGTTGAACACGACCCCGTCCAGGGATCTGCATTTATTAACTAAAGAGCCTCATTCTGCCTTAAAACATCGATAAGAATCTTTTCAAATCGCGGGCCCTACCTACCGATTAATCCTCTGCGCAGACAAATTTACAGGGACACAGTGGTTTCCAAGGGAATCAGGAGCTATCCTTTACAAGTTCATTAATCAAGTTATTGAGGGACTTTAGGGGTTCACAATATATTTGGTCATTGAACAAATAATACTTGTAGGGTGGGCTCGCTGCCTCCAAGCTCTGGGTCGTCTTTGTGAGGTCGTTCAGGGGTGCGGACCTTTAGTCCGATTCAGAGTTTCCAAACCGTTCATCTGACCCTGGCTCCGGGATACCTGCTTTGTTATCCTCCGGACGCTATGGTGGGCGAGGGGACTGGAAACCGCCAGTAACCGACTTAAATCATAGTCCTGCAAGGACAACGGACAAAAGAGAGAGGGAGAAAGGGGCGGGAAAATGATAGGAGAGAGAAGCAGAGGTATGTAGAGAACCGGAGCTTTTTGTGCGTTATTTTAACACAACAAGCTCTAAGAAGACCATGTACCTGAACCCTTCATTTCTGGTGCTGTTTGTAAACCTTTTTGAGGACCTGCCCTTCGTTACGGGACATGAATTGTGCGTTCTTTACAAGATCGTCATAGAAGTTCCTTTGTATCATCTGCGAGTACACATATGTCCTCCTCAGAAGCATCACAGTAACTTTTTAGGACTTATCTCCGAACCATTGATTGACTTATTTACCATAAAAAATAACAGCGAGGCGTTCATTTAAACTTCAAAACTCAAGTGGATCCACATAATTTTAGAGCGTATCCTTTGCGTAGTCATAACCACTGAAACATACGAGTTTTTCTATTAACTTTCGTGTCCTTGTTCTTTTTTTTGCAGCCTAACGATGGTATAAAAATTCTAGATTATGATTCATCCTTCATCCTTCATCCTTCACTGTGACATAACTTGATAAAAAAAAAACGTGGCTATGGCCAATAAAATAAATCCGTGGGTATGCCAGGACTGTATCGTAAAAAAATATTTTCGTTGATGTCACGTTACCCGAAGGACATTTCGACTTTTCCTCTTTATTTTTTGAAGGGAACTATACAAATGAAGCATTTTGAATGTGTAGAATGTATATTTATCCTTGTTTATTCCAAGGGTATACGAGTAATTATGCCGAATGTGAATGATTGTACTTATCAGCTGGAGTTGTCGAGACTGTTATGAGCTGACGAAGTTGAGTCAACAAAATTAAGACGTGAGAGCATTAAAAAGAACACAAGAGTCCACAAGTTTTCCTAAATGGACATCACAAAAGACCAATCACTGGTCTTAGTGTGCTGCTTTTAGCTGCCAGCAACTTCGACATAACCTAACCTAAGCTAATAATCTCTTTCCTTTCATCACTCTTATGTGGTGCCTAGTACCTCAACCTGGAGATGGCATTCCAATCTCTTTGAAAAGTTGTTGGGGATAGCTCACGAGAGGTGGAAGAAGTAGTGCTTTGGCTAAGACATTCTTCTTTAGACGACAGCTATGACACCAATATGGAATCAATGGTGACCCCTACAGCTCCGAAGTTACTTCCACTTTTTTTTTAGGAAAATGAGTAGGAATCTAGCCTTTCAGGTTGAGAGTTGTGCCGTCGGAGTTACAGTCCTAACTTTCTTACATATCAGGCCAGCGACTCTTGAAGGGTCTGAGTCTGAACTAATGCCGCTTTCCATTCTCCACGGTCCCGGATACGCTGCTTCCAGTTTATTAGACCAAGTTTTCTGGTGTCCGCGATTACCTGATCTTTTAACCGAAAGTTCGGTCTTCCTTTTCTTCGTGAACCAGGTGGTTGCTGGGATTCGAAGATTCTCTAAGCCGAGCCAGTGCAGTCGACGGATTTTTGCCTACTACATCCACATCTTTATACAGCTCGTAGAGTCCGCTTCTCCTCCATTTGCCCTCCTCGCAGACAGGACCAAATATTCGACAAAGCAACAATCACAATCCTTGGATACAGACGGATCTACTGTTGACAACACTTGCAAACGAAATAAGGAAAACGATGTTTAGATCTGTACGTGGAATGTGAAGTCCCTTAACAGACCGAATAACTAGCCAAGGTCCTAGACTGCTGTAAAGCAGATATAACCACCATCCAAGAAGTGCGATGGGATTTATTGGCCAAAAAGACAATGAAAACCTGCGATTGCTACCTACAACGGAAGCACCGGGTGTTTGGATGCAGATTTGTCATTAGAGGTAGACGTAGGCAAGAAGTCTTGAGTTTTAGACTTTTGAACGAGCGCCGCATGATAGTATCAACGCTCCAAACAGAAGACAAAGATGACGACACCAATGATAAGAAGCTTCTACGAGCTCTTGGACAAAACTTACAACCAGTGCCCGAGCTGTGACATTAAAACAAGGAAGAGATAGTTAATCTGCACGACACCACCTTCGATAACGGATTCAGGATAATCGACTTTGCGGTGAAGAGGAACGTTGTTCGTAGCTAGTACGCGGTTTCTACATTCACAAAGGGACATGGAATTAATCACATTGCGGTCAACGCAAGGAACTCCTCCAGTTTAATGGATGTTCCAACCTTCCGAAGGGTGAACATTGACTGGAATCACTGCCTTGTCAAGGCTGTTGAACACAAGGTTCGGTTCCTGAAAGTTGTATGTCGGACGGTAACAATCGCAAGAGACCTCCAAAGCTTTTTCCAATGCAGTGTGCCCTGACCTCTCAAGATGTCTTATGCCATCAGCATCAAATACTGAAGACCGCTGTTGTCTCAGCAAAACAGGGGGCGCTGAATAAAAGGTCTAGAGCTCCTCAGAAGCTCTACGAGCAAAAGAAAAAAGACGAACACCGGCTTTATAGAAAAAAATAGAAGGAGCTTTCTCAGGATATGCCCGATCCTCAAGAAAGACATTATAAAGGCATTGGTCTCGTTAACGTCGCCTACAGGATCTTGCCTGGTGTACTGTGTGAACTCTTAAAACCTTTCGCCAACAGTCCAGTTTAGGTATTTCTACCAAATTTTTAGCTAAGCTGGCTCGGAAAGATGTCTAAGTAGAGTCTTGTGACCCGAAAATATTTGGATCTACTTTAAGGGCATGCTGGGCAGACTCGTGGATGATGCAAGGGGTCGTAGCCCAATAACTCTAGCTGGGGACTTCAACGCATGGGTCACTGATTGGGACAGCACATGGACGAATAGACGAGGCGAGGCCCTGCTAGAAGCCGTTTCGTCACTTGACGTAATGCTGCTTAATACAGGAAGCGAGCAAACCTTTAGCAGAAATGTCGTAGGGCCCATAGTCGATATTACCTTCGTAAGCAGTTCCCAGCGAGAAAAGCCAGGTGGAGAGTCAATGATGAATATAACCATAGTGACCTATTTGAAGTACAATCGAGGACAGCGATCATCCCGGATCTCTCCCAAAGAAGGCACAATGAAAGGGGTGGACAATAAGCACACTGGATAAAGACACTTTTACCCTGATCTGTGGCGAGTCTACAATGAACTCAGGAACAGCAAATGGTATGGTCGCTGAGGCTACTAACCAAATAACAGAAAACGTCAACAGACCACCGGCCACTAGTATACTGGTGGAACCAAGAGAAACTGAAACTAGCCGTCTGGAGAAGCAAAAACAACAGCTTTAAAGAACTCTGCGAGCAAGCGGACATAGATCCTCGGGGTACCGCCTTCAGGACTGTCATGGCCAAGCTTAAAGGCATTTAGGCCCCCTCCTTATGTAAAAAATAGTGTCGAGATTAATTCCACCGCAAACACCAGTCAAACTCTAATCCAGTCAACAACGAGGCAGTAACCAGTTAAGAAGAGGTTGGCGCGGCCATAAGGGGGAAAAAACCTGTCGAGTCTGATACCAAAAAAAACATACGGACGTCATGCCTCGGCAACCAAGTATGGATCGACAAAAGCATGCCCGAAGACGGGACTGTCAGCTCTACCTGTTCTATCATCACAAACCGTTGGATATCTCTCCTAATGTCGCACATAAAATCCAGTGTAGCTTCCAGCCAGACAGATCGACCAACTTAGGAAAGTCCCAGAGAAGGCAAAGTCGGAACTCATCATCTTTTCATCGACTTCAAAGCTCTACCCGACGATGTCTGGTTTGTCGTATCGCTAAACGCTAGAAAAGAACACTGGTCCGTGCTGCTTGGAAACTGCTCATCTTCTGATCTTGACTTCTTCAATCTCGTGTGTAGAAGCAGATGGTGTACAATGGAGGTTTTAACACAGAACACGTCCAGCTACTGGGATATGCAGATGCAGTCTCACATCAAATGGATGCTTCCACTGTGCCGTCAACCAGGTATTCAAATCAATTGAAAATGAGAGTGACAAGGGTTGGTTTCGAAGTGAAAAAAAGAGGACAAAACCAAGTACAGTGATACCCGGATATTTACTCCTTAGCTTCGCTGCGTAACCCGCATTGCTAACCAAAAATTAAAGGCTCCAAACACATTCAGCAATGTAAGCGGGTACGGATCAGAAAAAGCTCTAAGGCAGCTATCCAGGTGGCACTGTAGCATCAGTTCAGTTTTTCGGATATAAGGTCCCGTGACGTGAGTTAGGAAGGCGTATGAGAAGAAGATTCAAGCTCGTGCGTAGCCACATCAAGCAAACGGATAAAATTCATTGAATCTTCGTTCTAAAGACCAAAAGGCTTGTTCTGTAGAACTCAAAGCAATGTTTCAGCCAAAGACTCTTCACGGATCGAGAGATGTCCTTGAGCATGCTCAAATAAAAACACGATCAAACACCAAGAGTGTTAAATTATTTAAATTATTAAGTGGGTACATGTGTCGTCCTTAATTAAACCGTTAATATTTAACAGCCGCCATTAAAAATCTAATTGAACAATATTTCAATTGCAACACGCCATTATCATTGTTTGCGTTTGTGTTGACTATACCTACACACTGTCAGTGAAATATAATTGAAACACGACTGATTTGATGCAAGTCCTCCCGGGAACAGGATATATGTTTGTGTATGCTTACCGTAATTTTGGGAGTTCACAGTACACCCAGTCGGTTACGTCATCTAGCCTGACCTCTCGGTGCGACGATGCCAGATCCGATTTATTGCCAGCCAACACAATGGGAATGTCCTGCGGATTAAACATTAATATGAATCGTGTAATCATTCAATCCAAACGGTAATTACGATATAAACAACAAACACTGTAGGGATACACTTATACTTAACACACGTCCAATTTAGGAAACGTGTGACATGCAATGTACTAGTGTACTTACTTGGAAGTCGGCTCTTTGTTCACGGATCTCCTCGAAACATTGTTTCACACACAAGAAGCTGGGGGATGAGGTTGTCGCGTATACAAGTAGGAATGCATGTGCCGTTGCTATGGACAGACGTCGCATTGCAGGAAACTGCATATCTCCAGAAGTGTCCAGTATGTCCACCTGTTAAAGAGTTAATGGAAAATTGGTTTTAGTTCACTGATGCGAGCAATCGATTGCGAAAGGACACTACGTTTGGTGAATTAACCATTTTGTCGTTTTATTTTTTGTTGGCTCACGAAATGCAAGGTGTGTGCATGTGTGATTAGTTTTAGATTGGAAAGCTTTTGATGCGCACAAATTCAGGTGCAAGTTGCAATTCCAAAACGGGGAATGTGGTGAACTGTTGAATTTCAAGGAAATTCACGACTTGATATGTGATGGATCCTTTTTTGCTGGAGGAAGACCCAACTGAAAGCTACATTTTGCTCATGTCGAATCGGACCATGTCGGATGAGTCAAATTTCACATGCTACAGCACAATCACATTCCATGAAGCTGCTTACCACAGTCAATCCGTTTGGACAGTCACATGATTGCGCATTCAAGCATGCGTCGTGTGTACAAGCTTCATGAAGGAATCACAACCCAAAGGAAGTGTTAAATTGTCTACTTCAGGCATTGCATGCAGTTAAGTTCGTGAATGCAAGAACTCTCTGAATCCTCTTGGCTGGATCCCATGCCATTCTGCTTGACAAGGCTCAAAAGAAGACTTCTCAGGACCGTAATTAGCTTTTCTGTATCCTCGGTTAGGGTTTCCATTGACAATTGCATGCTGGGAAACCAAGTAAATTCTACCTGATGTCTGTAAGAGAAGATTGCAGACAAGCTTTTGGCGTACCAAGCTAGGCTAGGCTACCTTGATCGCTGAGCAATGATCAAGATCCGAATAGTTTGTGTAAGTAAGCCCTCTGCATGGGGTAATCAGTTTATAGACAGTCCTTCTGCTAGCTTGCCACCGATTGTTAGATGGATCGGCCATGTAAAACACCGCCTCGCCAAAGGAACAGGCAGAACGTGACCACAACCAACTTGGAGTGCGTAACTGGAAGCGGTTAGCCAAGGACCGGACTAACTGGAGAAAATGCGCTTAAGCACAGACGAAGAAGTTGGAATATAGACGTAGAAGAGTTGTGGACTTGGCGTTAATCCAAGTAAAACTGAACTGAGGCTATTAACCACCAAGTACAAAATACAGACTTTCAAGCTTCGACGTCTTAACAGCCAAACACTTATTCTATCCTCCAGTGCAAGATACCTTGGCGTCATCCTTGAACCCAAGCTCAACTGGAAATTAAACGTAGAACACAGGGTAAGCAAGACTTTTGGTCCTCTGGGGAAAATGCGCTTAAGCACAGACAAAGAAGTTGGAATACATACGTATGTAAGAGAATACAACTCACTCCCGGTGCGAATGCCCCAGCCTACACAGAACAAGAAAGGCGGCCCTCGGTGAAAACTGTTTCAACGACTTGGACGACCTGTCTTAGAAGCCACCAAAAACCATTTTAAAACTCGGGATGGTTCAAGAAGGCCAGACGACAGTCATCGCACTCACTCAGACCTTTCTTTTGTTTTTTGTCTTCTCAGACTGGACATTCCACAATGGATCCATAAATATCCTGGATAACTGGAGAGACTCTTTGGTCGAGGCCCAGGTTCATTTATAATGACGGAAATGGTCTAGATTAAAGATTTTATTTTCACATAAGTTTTATATATAGTTTTCCCGCAAAGCAAAGTGCTTATCTGCAGGTGATTGTATCTACATTAAGTTTTGAAGTGATTTAGTGATTTAGTTTAAGAATGTTATTTTAACTTCGTTGCATCAAGTTTTTATGATTTTTTTTATGAATTATGCTTTCTACTTAACGAAGTATAACCAGGGGCGGACTAAGAGGTAGTGGCACCCGGGGCGGTAAAGCAAGCTTACACCCATTAAAAAATGTAAGAAAAAAACACGAACAAAAGTTGTATTTAAAGGTGCTTTCGAGCTTTTATTGCACGGAATATTTCGATTAAACCATTAAAACCTATATTTTTTGTGTGCTCCTTTTCGATTGAAAGTATAGCCAGATTAGTCAACCTATTTTGGCTCATTGTTGATCTTAGATAAGTTTAAATTAATTTTAATTTGAAAAAGCTTCGTTCACACGATGCCACTGAGACGCAAATTGTTAAATAAATTCTCATCGCCAATGACAGACTCGGTAAGGAGTCTGAAAAGTCCCATTTAACAATGAAGCTTACAAATTCAAAGGCTGTCGAAATTTCCTCATCTTTGAAATTTATTTTTGCAGCTACCATGTGACGCCGTATTCGCCCGATTTCCAATATGATACTGTTGTCTGTTAGTTCTGTAAATGTCGAGGTAAGCATTGGAACAACAGCACGCGGTTCTTATTCCGTTCCATACAGCAATATTTTCGGTTGACGCAATGTCTTCCATGGCCTTAGACCGATGAATAAGTTCGGTGTAAAATGTGTCCTGACATTCTAACATGGATCTTCGTGTTTCCTCTTCCAACGTCAAACCAGCATCTTGAGTCTTTTCGCCTGGCATAAATTTCTTCTTGTTTGTCCTTCCCCGCCTTTCAATTGAAATTTCTAGCTCAGTACATTGTTCTCTTGCGTATATTATGGCCTTTTCACGATTTCAAAACGATGTTCATGAAGAAAACTCGCGAGTGCCTTAAGTTTCATTACACTTTTTTCTAGATTGAGCCCGGATTTTTGCAAGTATTTCTGTGCTGCATCAACTTCTTCCAAAATATCGCTCCAGAATGAAAGATAACACAGGAACGTAAAGTTGCGTACAGCAGATAAGAGTATGGTTGCAGCACCTCTTGTATCCAAATTCCCCTCTCTACAAGAGGACTGTCTTCTCGAAATTTTCCTTCAATGGCTTAACAGCCTCGTGATGAGCGCTCCATCTAGTGTCTACAAGTCTCTTGACTAACACCTACATTTTTTATGAGAATATCCCAACGATGCGTAGATGCTGAGAAAAGTGGTTCTCACTGAGTCTTTCCACTGTCCCAAAAAACGTTGTACTTGAAGGAGTGCTTCCCAAAGAGTGAACTCCACAAAGGTTTAAAGAATGGTTTGCACATGGCGTAAACAAAGCTTTTGGATTAATTTGCCGAATTAATTTTTGAACTCCTCCATGAATACCCGCCATAGTCGCAGCATTATCATATCCCTGAGCCCGGCAAAGGTTAATGTCAAGACTATCTTTATTGAGTTGCTAAGGTCGTCGGTAAGGTCTTTGGCAGTCTTTCCAGATGTAGGAAAATATAATGCCAAAGTACTTCGCCTGGTGGATATCTTTCACAATTTTCGTCCTCACTTCTTTCCCCAAAAGGCTTATAAATTCATTTTGAATATTCTTCGACAAATACGAGCTGACTCGTGTCTTATCATCTAGTGAATGCTCGATTCTCAACAAATACTCCTTTAAAACTGGGTCATGCGCACTTATAGGTAGGTATTTGGGAAACAAATTTATTGTTTTATTTTTGTTTTTATTTTGTGTAATGTGCAAAATAGTTATATTGCTGTTACTGATAGCACCCCCTATGAGACTGCTACCCGGGGCGGACCGCCCCGCGCCCCCTCCCCTTAGTCCACCACTGAGTATAACTGAAGTAAAATTTGTTTTTAACTCTTTCTTTCTTTTTCTAAAGTTCGGAATTAGTTTTAAGGACTGGGGAAGTGAATTAATGAATTTTGGAACAGTACATCGCAGTTCCCTTTCTCCATAAGTATTGTACGCTGGCGGAACGTCTGGCATTCCTAGGGCTCGTCTTCTTGTGTTGAGTTTGTGGCTTATAGGCTGCAAAAACCGCTGGTCAGTCATATAATGAAGTAGTGTAGCCATCTGGAATATTATTGTGCCTTCCCTAATGTTTCTAGATGAGTTGTTTCACTCCAGAAGATGTCAGGAAGTTAATGAACTTCTCTGGATGGATGGCAGCAAGCTGTTCAGTAGAGACAAATTCGCTGCCTAGTATTCTTTTGCTGAGTTGAAAAAGAGCTGGGCATTCCGTTAGAATGTGAAGAGAGGTCTCCTCACTCTCCAGGCAGAGTCTACAGCTTGAATCTGTTGTGAGATTAATGCGATGTAGGTGCTTGTTCAGGCGGCAATGACCGCTGAAAAGTCCGACAAGTGCTCTTAGGTTGCTCCTATCGAGATTCACAATGAATTTTGATTTTCTTTGTGACGGTACCGGGAATAGCAGTTTTGAACATGCTTGTCCTGGTGTATTGAGCCAGACTTCTCTAGATTCTTGCATGCTAAGACTTTTTGCATGTCTCGCGAAGAGTGATTTGCTGACCCCGCAGAAGGGTTCGGGTCCAAAGAGTTTTGTTGCCGCATCGTCTTTGGCCAGTGAGTCTGCCCTTTCGTTACCCGCAAATCCACAATGTGCAGGAATCCAGTGAAGAATGACCATATTGTCCTAGCAAGGTCCGAAATAATTTTGCGGGTTTCTAGGACTAATTTGGATTTGATTACAGACGAGTCGAGTGCTTTTAGGACAGCTTGACTGTCTGAAAAGATGAATATAATTTTCCCCATGATGCGAGAGGACACATTGGTTGATGGCAAAGACCTCGGCTTGGAATATGGACGCGAATTCACCAAGGCTGACTGAGAAGTTCGCACCTGTTGATTCTCCAAAAATTCCGGAACCAGTTCCTGTTTCCATTTTGGATCCGTCCGTATACCAGACGAGGTCAGAAGATGATATTTGGGGTTTGTGGTTCTCCCAGTCCTCCCTTGAAGGGATAACTATTGAGAAATTCTTATTGAAGCAGTATTCGGGTAGCATGTCATCTGGAGGCATGCTGAAGATCGCATCTTGCTCCAATGTTTCAAGCAAGGATAAGTGTCCTCCCCTGTGGGATTTCAGGTCAAGGTTGCTTGAGTGGAAGAGTCGATGAATGCCTAATTTAGCTTCCATTCGAATGAAATTTCGTAGTGGTGGTGAGCCCAAGATGAATATTGGAATATTGCTTTGACATCCAAAACTTTAAGAGTTGAGTTACTTGGTCTGATAATTATAACTAGACGATGTTGTAAGCTAGATATCTTATCCAAATGGGTTTTCGCTGCGTTTCCCCAGGCCAGAACCCCGTATCTGATGCGCGACTCAGCTAGCGAATAGTACACCTGCTTTTGCACTTCCAGATTTGAGTATCGTTTAAGATACACCATTGCAAAGACAGTGCTCTTTAATTGAAGACGCAGGACATTTATGCATATGCTTGCGCCAAAGAAAATGCTCGTCGATGGTTACTCTGAGACATTTGATACTTTTGACGACCTCAATTTCGTGGTTATTGGTTGATAGTGGGCAGCAGTCGTTTTGATGATAGATATGGATAGATTCCGGTCGCTTGGATGGAGTGCGTCAATCACCTTAGTTGTATCTGAATTAATAACTAGTCCATTATCATGGCACCATTTAGCGAGAGCGTCGAATGCGTCCTACAATATCTTCGAATGAAGGTATTTGTGTTTTACCACGATTGCTATGTCATCGGCATATGCATAAGCAATACAATTTTTGAATAATCTCAGCAGTTCGTTTGTAAAGATTATAAATAGAATGGGCCCCAGTTTTGAACCTTGTGGTACACCATATTTGCTTGACTTTCTTTGCTCGTTATATCAGCCTCTCAATCCGTTTCTGCTGACACTTTCCACTAGCTTTTCAAGTGTTAGAGTGTCAAACGCTTTTCTCAAGTCAACAAATAGTACAAGAACGTGGTGATTTTTGTTAAGTCCAGCATTAACTGTATTCGCAAACTCCCCCAACAATGATTCAGTGCTTTTACGTTTCTGAAAGCCGTACCGATTTGGGTGTAACACTTTGTGTTTTGTCAAAAAACAATTAAGTCGTCTAACAATTACTTCTTCCAGGCATTTTTCAACAGCTGGCAAAATTGCGATTGGCCTATAATTTTCTACGTTCCTCTTTAGTCCTCCCTTATAAATAGGGCGAATAATTGACGTTTTCATCAGCTTTGGAACATAGCACTGATGCATGCTAAGGTTTATAATTTTGGTAATTATTGGAGCAAGACAAATAGCATTTATTTTGAGATCAACTGGTCTAATATTATCTGCCCCAGGACCTTTTTTACTACTCAATTGAGACAGTATCCTAAAAACCTCTAATTCCGTTGCTTACTCTAAAAAAATGCCTCGTTGAAGTTGCCAGTTTTCATGGATTGATGTCTTTGCGCTGCAGACATGGATAAAGATTGGTTTCAGTAGAACATCGCAACCGACACAACCAGTTTTTGATCTGTCTTCAAAGGGTTTCTTCACACAAAACCCCTTTCTTCCAGGCTTTCTGGCACTGACCATCAGCAAATGGACATGTCGCAACTGTCAACAATCTAACAACGGGTATCTAAACAACCTGTGATATTGCTTTACCAATTTGGATCGCATTGCTAGTATTTCCATGACTTTTATCGCTGCCTTACAATCTACGTATAGAACAATACAGATGGCTTATTGAAAGCTAAACCATAGCTTCTCGGACTATCCTAAAGCAGAAGGCATGGTTGCTAAGAATGAAATGCAGAATGGCAGCGTCGTACCCGTAGACCACGCACAGAATTGAGGAGCCATAGAAGACCTTCTCTGCACATTCATTAGTTATATCCACCAATCGACCAAATCAACTGTGTGCCTTTAGGTCCAAAAGATCGATTAAACTCCACCGAGGGTACAACTTTCCATCATTTCACATATATTTGCCCAAAAAGATTTCAAATGTCCCCTCCAGCCAAAAAGGGGTTCCTTCGCAAATGGAAGAACTTTTCAATTTTGAATCCGTGTTTGCTAACATTTTTTTTTGAAAAAGAACAACACCCCGTTGGATTGAAATACATATCGAGTAACGCCTTTCAAAAATGTTAACAGAAGCACATCCAAATAGAATTGAAATAGAATCCACTTCACACAAATCCAACGGGGAGGGAGGACACTCTATTATCTTTTCAATTTCAATACCGTTAAGGTAAAAAAAGATAAAAATAAGTGAAATACTACCCTCAACATGCCAGAGACACGGCTTTCGTATATTTATTTTTAAAACATTAGAAGACTTCATCTTTAGAGCGGTTCTTTAGGGGGGAAGGCTTCTCTTTGGAATCGGATACAGGATATATATGAGATGCAAATATTTTCCTGATGTGGTTCCTTGAACAGATCCCACAAATATGTATTTGGATTTGGATAGATGTGTGTTTTTTGTGGGTTTGGGATGGACATTGATGAGAGCTGGGGATGAAGGACTTGGAACACTTCAGTCTGAAGTCACACCGATAAGCATTACCGCTTAAACCATCTCACAGAGTCCTTTTTCTATCTGATGAAATCAGGATTCAACCAAACAGCTTTGCAAGATACAGTCCCATTCAGTCTTGGAAAGGGTTGTGTCCTAGACACCATCAAAAATGTCAAAGAGAAGCCACAGAAAAGGCACTAGACAATACAGAATGACAAGGGACTACGTTAAGACGGTGCCTCTTGCTTAGCTGGAGCATCCACCTAACCTAATCTAACCTAAAAGACGGTGCCAAGTGCTGCTTCTATGCTTTACAATCACTATAGCCGCATACAACCAAGTCAGTAAAAGGTCCGCTACATTCTTGATGTCTCTCACCAGAAAAGACTGCAGACAACTTATTGGCGTCATTACGGGCCACTACGCCTTTGCTAAACCTCTCAATGTGTTAGATTTCAGTGACACTACCTCCTGTGGCGCTTGTGGAGAGAGCGACGACACTGCGGCACACTATCTATGTGATTGTCCTGGCTTTGCTCGTAGCAGGTTGCAGATTTTAGGAGCTGATGTAATGAGGGCAGGTACCCCAAGCTCCTAATCACTGAAAAGGGTATTGTCTGAGTGCTCCAGCTTGGTGTTCCAACACCCCGACAGAGAAAAAAGAAACAACCAAGTATGACCTGGTAGACAACGAATCTGCGGATAAACTGGTTATGGTTAGCTCAGCTTTTGCGCTTTTAGAACTGGAACCTTTGTATGGCATCAATTGGGCAACTACCACAGCTCAGATTTCCGATTGGGAACACCAACTTCGTCTAGGCCATTGGGAAAATGCTCTAAAGCTCCAAACCTTAACTATTTGCTCTGTGAATGTCCAGCTCTATGTTGTTTAAGAAGGCAGTCTCTTTCATATAAAATTGAGGGTAGAAACCCTGCAACTACAAACCTTCTGACCTTGAAAAGGGACGTGCTAGGTCTTTTAGGCTGACTACATCCATGATACAATAGATTTTATAGGCCGCAGTGCCTGCCAAAAAGGCGAGTGGAAAAAAATAAGACCGTGCCAAGAGCGACTTTTCTTTTTGGCCACCAGCTTTGAATCGAATCTTAATCTAAAAAGTCTAGTCATATATGCAGGCTACCTTCCCTACATAGCACGTATCTATAAGGCGAACAGTTTAAAATACTTGGGCGTGACTCTGGGCAGAAAATTTAAAACTAAACCTTCTAAAACACTGGAATCAAGGCAGTCGCGTACGCGGACGTTGTGGTTATTCTAGAATCAGGGATGTTCCCCTCAGTGATTAGTGAAATCACAGAGAGGGCTCTGATTTAGCTAAGCGCTTGGGCCACAAGTTGTGGACTTGGCGCAAATCCAAGTAAAATTGAACTGAGGTTATTTACCACCAAGTACCGACTTTCAAGCTTCCACGTCTTAACAACCAAACACTTCAGCTCAACTGCAAATTAAACGTAGGACACAGGGAAAGCAAGGCTTTTGGTAAAAAGTGGGGACTTCAGCCTTAGATGGTCCTCTGGATGTACACTGCTGTAGTTCATCTTACTCTTTCTTATGGACCGCTCGTGTGGTGGCCCGCCTTTAACAAAGCCGATCAAGAAACTTAGCAGAGTCCAACAAACAGCTGGTATTGGGATCATAGGAACAAGCACGACAGAAACTCTTAACGTACCCCTTCCATTCGTGCGAAGAATATAACATGCACAACATGAATGGTTGTAGGAAGCTAGGCCTTGGCTCTCCATGAGCTGCCGTGCCAAATAAACATATACATACATACGTACCCCTCCATATCCTACCCCTGGACCTGCACATCAAATTCATCATTTCGTGTAATGCTATCAGATTCAGAGGATCCGGGTTCTGGCCTCGACCATAACCGATTACAAGTTCACTTTCCGGAAAGGACGAAATGGAACAATACCTTAACTTTATTGAAATACCAAGTATCGATCTTCACCGATGGCTACAAGATGGAGTGCGGCGTGAAGCAGGAGTCTTCTCAGCGGAACTGAACATATCCAAATCGTATCACCTTCTAGCCTCAGCACCATTACCCAAAACAACATAAGAGTCTTCATTGATGGGTCTCTTGCGGAAACAATCTGCTTCCTGATGATCAAGGGTAGAAATCTCTATTGCTAACTCTAGGTGGAACAGCCTAGAAGTCTGTACCATACCCAGACAAATAAGGCAACAGGACGAATGGCTAAATTAACAGAACTCGCACCGTGACAGCAAAAATTGCAGCCATAAGCACGGGCCACTTGCCAATCGGCTCACACGCAGTTGCAACAACTCACAAGAAAAAGAAACCCTATTCCACTTTCTCTGTGACTGCCCGGCACCAGGCATCGCACCCTTAGCAAAGCCTTCTTCAAAGAATCAGCGATTTCAGATACAAAATTCTGGAACATCATTGAATTTCTGAACTCCACAGGAGACCCCGCTCTTAGTCACTCCCATAAACGTTCAGATCACGTGAGTTGTAGTACCAAAGCGGCGCATCCGCGCTACTTGTGTTTCTTGTTGGACCTTACCGTCCGGTTTTACCTACCAACCTGTTGCGCAAATGGAGGGACTTTCAGCTCGATGGGAACAAAAAGGGTTTCGTTGCTTTAGACATATGAACATAATTGGCAACCCACTCACTCGAATCTGTGTCAGA
The DNA here is from genome assembly GCA_951813785.1 of Criorhina ranunculi. NCBI lineage: Eukaryota > Metazoa > Arthropoda > Insecta > Diptera > Syrphidae > Criorhina > Criorhina ranunculi. The sequence goes on from OX638384.1 coordinate 34,650,914, forward strand.
GTCCTGATCAGTCGAATACGCAAACCACTTGATCTTGATCTTCAAAACGAAGTTGGGTCTTCCTAATCGTTTTAATCTTGAGAGCTAGGATTCGAAGACTCTCTTGAAAGTTCTTGGTCCATTCGCTGAATGTATCAACGTCCATTTAGTCCAAGCGGTAGACAGATGCTTTGTCCTCGCAATTCGCATTAATATTGGTCTTTGCCCTGCGCATGAGACTCATCTTTCGACAAAATGTTTCTAAATTGTGTCCCGAATCCCGTATTTAAAATTCAATCTTGCAGCGGTTATCTATTGCAGGATTCGGATTTATGTCTCGTTTAGTGTTGTGCAATAGGAGCACTAGACATGATTTCGTGAACAAAATTGTTCAGGGATGTACCTCGATAGACATTTTTGTTTGTAGATGGGACAATTGAAGCTCATCTCATATACAAGATGTCGTCAGACTTGCTTCTTCCCTATCGACAGGATTTAGATTTTCTTCATGTCTCTTGCACACTCACTCTTTCTCTTACTGTTGACAGTAAGTGATTCTTAAAACGTTAACTGCTTCCTACAAATTGAAGTCTAGACTACGTACGGTCAGTGTACATTCTTTGAAGCCAGCTGCAGTACCTCTTCAGCCAACTTCGTGCATATGGCCCTTTTCCATAGACTTGGTAGGCAGATGGATAGAAAGATGGTGATTTTGTTCAAAAAAAGCGTTTTCATCTGCTGTCTTGTTCATTTAACGCTGAAGGACATGTCTTTAGACAACTATTCCCTTCCTCTTGTGCAAAAAATTTGCTGTTACCTTACAGTAGTCCTGCTTCGTCGCTTCGTCGCAAAGTTCCAACTTGATGAATTTAAAATGCACATCTGACAGGATCTCTTGACTCGAACAGTCATCACACCAAACTGAATCCATAATTCAAAATCCCAACAGCAACGACTTACGTATCTCCATCGAAGGAATCCTTTTTTTTTCAAATTTCCCCACGTGTCAGCTGCACAAAGCAAATCTAACTTTCGCAAGTCTCCACATTTACACCGTGTCGCACCAACTCGAGCAGTCACTCTTCATTGTTAACGCTCGCGATTGACTTCCCTGTGCCATGGGAAAATTGCACAGGAAATTACCTAAACTAACGATCTCCAAGGAAACAGCAGGACTAGTCGTAGCAAGCGAAGAGAGATCAAATTAATTGCTCTGTGTTCGTTCACGTTCACGTCGCGACGTAGTCGCTCCATCTTGAGCGCACTATTAATCAAATTTCCACAAGCACCTCCTATAAGGATAAAATGGGATAATCCTTATGCTCGTTTTGTACTTCATGTACTTCATTAAATGTGAATCCGGAAGAAGGATTTAAACCATACCAACAGCGACGAGAGAGATGGAGTGAGTGAGTTTCCTTTCACAATTCGTTGTAATACACACACACACACTTAGACAATCGATTTGGATTTATCCACGAGAGAGATAAAGGAGAAAACGACGTCGCAAATCCTTTGGCCAAAGTCAATTTGTTCCTTTGGCAATATAAACCACGATATTGACAATAAATCCCGATATACGCGGATGTAGGCCATTTAAAGAAATCAGGAACACGTGTTACTTCCGAAAGGATCCTAAAAAGGATTGAACAGCTGTAAAATAGCTCTATATTGGAATATTGTCGAAATTTGTTAAATTGATCCTGGGAACACGCTTGTGCTGACTGCTGAGTTTGCTATGCAATAACTTGTGTTTTATGTTGTTGCCAAACGGAAGGATACGCCTGTATCATGGGTTATGTGCATTTTTTATTGACTGAGATATCCTTTTAAGAGGATTGGTAGGAAAATTATGTGCTGTACGTTCGGAAGGGGCATATCCAATCAGTGAATGTTGTCGTTGGTGGTCGTTTTGCCAATAACCACTACCGAAGGACACGGTGCATTAATGCGTCCCTTTTGGGCAAATAATCAACTTTGGACAGTGCTGTAGGTCTGGTTGTGGAAAATTGCATGTACCAACAGAAGGGAATGCAAAATGGTTCCATCAAAACTTAAGGGCACTTCCTAGGACCGTAAAACAAAAAATTGTTGTAGCTCCCGACTGTTCTGCAAGTTAAGCTCCATGCAGCTCTATCCGGAGTCAGAAATCGAGAGTTAAGCTGTTTCACTTCCTTCACTCTAGAAACGAACAAGGAACTACACTACTTGTGCCGGCTCAACCTTTCTCGAGCAGAAGGCGACCTTTACTTGTGCAAAAAGGCAACGTGTACAGCTACTGTTGTGGTATAAGACCGGTTCTCCCTTAGCCGAAAAGTTTTGGCCAAAGACTGCCTTGCCCCAGCTTCACGGGCGAGCTTCTCCAACAGCTGCGCTTTAAACTATGCTATGCTTGTTGCTAATAGACATTTATGGTATACAAGGCCTTGAGGCTCATGGGAACACATCAATGAAATAAGCAGATTGAGCAAAGCCTTCCTAAATCTTCAGATATGCTGCCCACAAACACAATACCGAAGAGAAGCCTCTAGAGTCAGCGGAAAGTCCTTCAAAGACTCAAAAACAGCCGAAGACTTGACCATCACCACTCTTTCAGTCTTTATTGTCACTCTAGCGCCTTTCAAGCCAAAGGTACAGCTTATACGTCAGACCGTCGTATGATTGGAGATTAATCCATTTGGCTCTGCTCCAGATACTGATATCATGGGGTCTAAGTCGGGGTGGCTTCTCGTATTATCCCGACTAGAGTTTTGATGATCTTGCGGGATATTTATACAACGACTCTGGTCCAACGGATATGCTGTCTGACGCAATGACATCAGAACAACTTCCCCTACATTCAGGACTGGCTATGGCCAGAATCGAAGCCAGAGATGAAGTCTGGTTGCATTTTTCACAGACGACTTCAAAACTAGGGAAGGGTCTAGTGGTAGTATTTTCATGGAAGACGACAACAGTCGGCTTTATGTCCGTCTTCGATGGCCAGGAGCTATATTGTAAGGAATATGTGGAAGAGTCGGAGTGTCAACTTAAGGTATTGCATGCAGTAAAGTACGTGAACGCAAGAAATTTTTGAACACTCTTGGTTGGATCCCATGTCATTCTGCTAGAAGAGGCTCAAAGGAAGACTTCTTAGGACCGTAACTAGCTTTTGAGTCTTTCTGTATCTTCGGTTAGGGCTTCCATTGATAATTGGGACTCTCCAGAATGCAGGGAGACTGAATGAATGATACTTGATGTCTGTATGAAAAGACTGCAAACGGGAGACTATACTTTTCCAAGCTTCTCAATGCGCTAGGCTTAAGTGGCACTATAGTCTGCTGCACGATCCTGCCTTCGCTCGTATCGGTGAGTGCTGACACTATAAGCTTCTCATCATGGAAGTACCTAAGACAGATGAGAAAATTTATTCGAGTAACGAACCAGTGAAGACAAGTCTCTATAGGTACTGACAGTAGGAATAGTTAAACATTGATGGTCTGTTGAAAGCTAGACATAGATGGGTTGTTCATCCTAAATTCTAGGGGACTGGTGGGCAGCCATGGCTCCATCAGCCATCGGTCCAGTCCCCCGGAGGAATAACCACAAGTATGTGAGTTTAGAAAAGAGACAGACGGCAGATCTACGAAGTGACGGACGGTCTTCGGAAAAGATAAACGCGAGACTGGTCGCGAAAGTACAAAATGAATGCTAGGCGACTAGTGGCAAGCCAGTCGATTCAGGAGCATAGTACCCAAGGAGGACAAGGACGCAAAAGAAAAGAAAAGTACCATCCAAGTAGAGTAGGGAATATTGTGTAAGTGAAAATAAAAACTCCTGTAGACCGTTGCTAAATCCCTAATTATACTTCCGAAACTTGTCGATAGTGAGCTGGTCCAACGGCGATAGAGAGTTTAAGTTACTAACCACCGAAGCCGGAATAAAGAATCAACCGTCGCTCCCAAGGAGCTTTATAATGAAGTAAACTTGAGTTTTGCTTTGTCTTTGTCGTCTCCTTGTCTAAGGGAAGTAAGTTCAGAGGTTTCCCAATTCCTGCAAAAAGATTGGATGGCACCTCTTTCCTGGCGCCAGGTAGCACAAAGCAAGTGAATGGCACAGACAGTACCCAACAGCCTGTCGGTGGCACTGAACGATTTAGAACCCACCAGTGGCCTTTGTCATTCGTGGGAGAAGTGCAACAACCTTTCGATCTGGTCTAGAGGATCTCTCCAAGCTAGGTTAGGTTAGGTTAGGTTGGAGTCGCAGAGTGCAAATTATAACCACACTTAGACTAGATTAGGTCCTTTGTGTGACCACATGGATCAGCACTTCAACCAGAAATACTACCCACAGAACCAGCCAGAGCTTGCAATGAAGCGCTGGAAACTGCCAATGCTGATGTCAGCCAGTTCGTTTAGGTTGTGAAAGAAGCGGGCTCCGAAGCATGTTCTTCTTTGAGTTGGAAGGGCCAGACTTGAGATCTCCAAGCTATCTAACTAGCTATCTTGTCAAAGCCAGGATTGTCAACAGCTCTCTTGGGTTCGTTTAGGTTGGGTAGGGGTGGCTGCCAGCTGTTGCCTTAGACCAGTGATAAGTCCATTGTAACCACATGGATCTGTAAGATCTCTTGAACCAATTGGAGCTTCTGATGAAGCGATGGAGGTTCCTGACATCTGTGTTTATCAGACCGCCTAAGTCGTTGAAGTAGAATTCTCCTAAATGGAGTCTTATTTTGCCAGAGAGACGTGGGCAGCTACCTTGTCGAAGAAAATGACAAAAGTAAGTGCATGACGAGTGTCAAGAGTCAGCTAAATCGCTTTCGTCTTTGCCAGACTTCCCTCTAAGGAGCATGCTGACTTTCAGACTTTCAGTTACACCTGGAATGAGTAAGATTTTCGAGCGCCTTTTCCAGAAATGATGCTTAAGTTTGGGAACGATGTAGCCTATAGAGTGGTCTTCCTTCAACGTTCATCGAAGACCTACTATCTTGTCATCTCACTCGTAAAACTTTCGTCGGTTTTTCAAATAACATCTCAATAGAACTCTCTACAGAAGTGTAGGCATGTCCAAGTTGATTGTGAAACGTCCACAACAATCCAATGATGGACTTGCCTTCTCCATCGTGACCCCACATTTCCCCCATTGTAAGTGTGGAACTTACACAAAAAACTGGGAGCGTGTTCCATTAAACTCCTCATGACTTCTTAATCAATCTCAACGATTTCTATTTGAACTGCCCAGTCACCTCCACATTTCCGTGTGTCACAAGAAAGTCCCATTTACCCACGGCTTCCTTCCGTCCTTCCTGCTAAAAATAATTTCTACTTCACTTGCTTTGATACAGTTATAACTTGAAAGGAAAACAAAAAGCACCCCTCAACCCTCTTTGTTTCCGTGTTGGATGGACGCCGCCGCCGCCGCCCCACAGGCCATTGTCGAAACAAGCTTAGGTATACATTCGGCTAAGTGGCATACGTTTCGACCTGTTTCATTGGCACAATGGTTCTTCATTTATAGCACCTTAACTGATGGCAAACGTTTCGTTTTATATGTGTGTGTCTGTTTGTTTTGTTGTCCTTTTTTTATGTCCTGTGTATACACGTACACCTGTATCGATTTATGACCGCCATAAGGTACTACAAATTGGGCAGATATACCTAATCAGCGCCGTAAAATTGTTGTAAACATTAGGCGGAGCATTAATTAGTCAGCGACAGCGGCAGGTTGTACGTATATGTGTGTGTGTGCGTTTTCTGATAAATCCCAACGCACTTTTGCATTTTACGACTACAACGTGTAACAATTTAAGGATTCAATAGGTTTCCTTTTGAATGGTTTTTTTGGCACAGAAGATCGGCTTTACTCGGTGTCGGTTATATTTTTCCAATAAAAGGCGTTTCGCCATGAGGCACAAGGAGCGCACTGTGAAATATTAAAACATTAATTGTTGGTTCCTTAATTAATATCTGGAGTGCGGTTCCATGCATCAATCGTGGGACGTGATGCCACGTTCGCAAGGAAGGAAGATGGTTAATTGGTGGCGTGAATGTAGGTCAATTGTGATAGAGTTGATGTTCAACCTGTGAAAGTCTTCTTCGGTCTTCGAAAATCGACCAAATCTTCTGGACCCTAGAATTCCAGGAACGGTACCTATACCATGCCTGTGAATAGGGATGAACTTTTTACTGTCATGTCTAATCTTGGTATTCCTGCGAAACCCATAAACTTATGAAGGATGACGATGAGGAACGCTGACTGGTCCATCAAGATCGTAAAAGATGGGATATATACCTCAAGAGGTATTAGGCAGGGCGACGCACTGTCAAGCAGTTTCTTACTGTGAAATTCCCAGGTCTGCACATCAGCTACTTGGTCACGGAGACGACATTGACCTCAACGGTAGAACGAAGCTAGAAGTCACTGTCGCCTTCGCAAAAATCGAGTTAGAAGCTGCTAAAATGAATCTTGGTCTACGAACACCGATGGACAACGTTTACCAGGGCTCTGTTATACCTCCTGCCAAGGGATTAAGGGCAGATGCAGATATACAGTACCATGTCTATACATCACGACTCATGCCACAAAGATAGCTAGGCGACTACGCGCTGAAGTGGTGGGCTTTGTGTCGTTCAGCCTAGGTTTGGTTGGAAACTGTGTGATTCTTTATGTATGTAGCCTTACCGGATGGTCTTAATGAAGGCTTTTTAGGTTCTGATGAGGGTTTGGTTACGGTCGGTCTAGAAGTTTAATTATTGTCTACCAGGGCTACGAGCCTTTGTGCCCTTTTCTAGACAATTGAGGCCTGGAGTTTCAATTAAGATACGTCAGACTTGGTGAGTCGGCTTATGGTTCATCTGGCGTTGTCCACTTTCTTCTTCTCTTGTGTAAGCGGGCTTCTGAACACAATGGATCCTTTGAGATCCGAGTTAGGCTGTTCATAAGTGCTGCCACCCCTAAAACCTATGATGGCTTCTGAAAGACAGTTTCTTCTGACTCTGCTTACCTTCGTCTCTGTTTGCACTTGTTGCCAGCGGGCCTGAGGCAGAGTATCAGAAGAGCTGTTCTCTGCCGCGTTGCTAGGAGACTTGAGCGTGGAGGTAGTTGCATCAATGTTGCACGGTCTTATCGGGTGTAACATGCCTGATGGCTGAGTGGTATGGCTGTAGCGTCGCAGTCGGAAGTAGTAATGGATTGGAAGTCATCCTCTTCTAGGATCCTTTTATGTTGGACTCTCCTGAACTAAGGCATATTGTAAGATCTTCGAAGAGGAGGGTCTCTACCATCACATCGGCCTCTCTGCCACTGAGAGCTGGTTTGTCTTCAGCTAAGTCTTCGTTTTTGGTTTAGTGTTTATTTGTTTCCCACAAGTAGCTAGGGAAGGGGTTGTCTATTTACAATGAGTCCCGCATTATGTGGATAAGGCTAGTTAATCCGAAGGTGGCCTGGTATTTCGACACTCCGTTTGCGACTGACTGGTCGTATAATACCGTGATCCGGCCGATAAGACGAACACCGGCCTCTCAGATAAAAAAAAAAAAACAGCATGAGGCTTGGAAGTTTTATCAAGACTATAAAACCCGAACCTGAAGCCTGTAAAGCTTGATAGAACCAGCGTCAATGCTGTGGAATGAGGAAGGACCATGTCTGCAGACTGTATAACACCATTGAGGACCTAAATTCCGCTGCCAGACAGAATGCAGGATTCAATATAGATGATAAGAGCTAACAATTCCGTCCACCTGACCTAGACCAAGTAAAGACAGCTAAGTTCGATTAAGCTGGAGATGCCAACGGAAGAAAGTAAGGAGCATGCACAAACTTATCTGCAAAATGTGGTCAGACAAAAGCATTCTCGAGCAATGGAACTACATCAACCAGAAATAAGTCTCCTTATCAACAACCTGATTGGTCCACATCTGTGTGGTTAAGGCCGGGACCAAATATTCTCAATACGGCAGAGCCTCCTGGAAGCCCAAGAAGTCAAAATCGATACACAACTGTGCTGTGTCTAAGAACAAGGAGGACAAACTTCTGTTGGAGTCGCAGACGAAGCGAAACATTTGAGTCTCAATCTAGAAAGGAAGCTCGAGTAAAGAAAGCCACCACAGCTATGTACTGCTACAAAAAAGTAAAAGGAAGCAACTGGGACTTTATGTATCCATCCTCAGGGTAATATTGACGTATGGTGTGATCTTCTGGTGGAACACCTTGAATAAAGCCATTCATCGAAACTGTCTCTGTCGAGTTCAAAGATTGGGCCAGTAAGCCCTCAGAACTACCCCAATGGCGGCTCTGGACAAGTGGCAGTCAGCACACCCATTCGCATCACAAAACTTCACCACTGATCCAGTTACTAGACCCTACCATGAGTCCTAGTTCGATGCAAATTTCTGGCCACTATCCCCTCCAGACTTGACTGCCAAGATGATTTTAAGTTACAACGAGGGGGATCCATCTTCTTCGACATAAATGGCTTCAAAACAGAATCGAGAGGGAATGAAGGTGGAGGTGTATTCTCCGTTTGTCTGACCACTGCAGGGTCTTCCAAGCCAAGGCCCTATCGTGGCTGAAGTGTAATGATATGTCTACACGAGCCTTTTCTCAAAAACCGCTCTAAATTCCCGCTTGTCTTTAACAAGATGACTGATCCAATTCATGGATGGGTGTCGGGACATAGGGACAGTCCAGGTAACTGGATGGCCGACGAACTTACGCAGACAAGGTTCAGGTTGCTACTGAAAAGAAACACAATCGACATCACCAGCCGCAGGTGGACGGATGGCTCCGAGATCTGGCTTAAGCTGCCTAATCCGACAGAAAATGCTTTTTATTCGTAGCATAGTGGCTGTTAAGACGTCACACAGCACGCGGCACCATTGGCAAGCACTTCAAAAGTCTGGGCCTCTTTTTTTGTGATTACTGTAGAAGCTGTATGGACGAGGAGGACCAAGAGACGATTCTCTACCTTCTCTATACGTGTCCAGTCCTCTCAATGAAGAGGAGTCAGCTTCTTTCAACGAACAAGCTGACATCACCAACGTGGTTCTGTGGATAGTTTTTCGTGAAGAAATCACAGATCCATGTGGATCTTCTCTGGGCTAAGCGTGGCTATCAAATGCAGCCTGCCACCCTTACCTAACCTAGAGTTACTAAGTGCTACCGGGTTTATGGAGACTCTTTAGTACAAGCAAACGTCTTATGTCTTCACATACGATGGAGAACTGAGAAGACCTTCCACTTCTTACGTTTGAGGTTTGAGCTGACACTTAAGGGCTTTATCAAGCTAAGAATCTACCAACTTCTTGAGCCAAAACGGATACCCATAAGTTCTCAAAGTAATCCCGTGCCGTAGTGGGTCAGACATTTCGATAGGATCTCCATTTTCGCCGCTCAGCATCAAATGTCCGCTGCAAGAACGATGTTCATGTTTATGTTCTCACGCAGGACTAACTCTAACGTCTTTCCAACAAAGGAGTACACTTCCAGTACATTCTTAAAAATTTGCGTTTCATTCAACCGTCTCTGGCACCATATACCAGCCGCCATGTAGCCTTGAAGCATACCTGACAAAAGTTCGTCTGTAGTTGAACTTGCTCATTATTATCCATGAAACTAGGTTCTGCTCTTCAAAGGAAGTCTTTGGCTTAACAGATTTCATGAAAATCAATATTCTTATGTAACAGGATGTGTCTACAGTTGAAGTGAAACTTTCGCTTCTCACACCTTCGCACACGTGAAACAATCCTTTGCGTTACAGTTAAGGAGTGCCAAAGGCACAATTTTCCTTTCAAACATTCATCTCCTTCACCAAGGATCTATTAATATTAATTCCGAACACCAGGAGACCACCTACATACACGATACACCTAACTTTTGTGTTCCGGAAAAGGAAACTTTTCTACAAAGCGTTACCTCTGAAGCTGCGTAAGGGGAAACTTCGTTTTTTTTTTTTTTTGGTTTTAACGCTTCACCGACCTTGTTATGCGAGACTTTTTCGGAAAAAGTTTTAATTATTTTGTACTAATTGCTCTACACATACAACTACAAGGTTTATCGGGTGTAAACAATCCGTTAGGTATCATCTCAAAGAAGATTCGTAGTGTTCCCGGTGCCCTAAGAGTGTTCTAGGCCATTTGCCTTGAAAGTTTTAACGCGAAGGATGTAGTTTTGAGTGTCAAAAGAGTTTAATTCGGATTAACCAGGGTCAGGTCACGGAGGCAACTGCGGAGAATGAGAGGGGGACGGTGGCACAAACAGGGGTAGTTCTTGTCTCCCCTCACTCATACACCACGTGCTCAAACACTTTTATGCGTAACAGGATTCCTAATACTCTACTCAGACTACAGAGGGTCTTCCAAAAGATGAGCTACAATGAGAAGAGCTCTAATTCAAAGGGCATGTGTCCATATAGAGGAGAGAGAACGGAAGGGAGAAGCTAACCTAATCAGTACCTAAACTAACCTCAACCTTAAACTTAAGCTCTAGCCCAAGCCTATTCGATTTAAAACTATCACAATGGGTCTACATGGACCTAAGTGAGCCGGGGAAACCTTTCCCTGTCAGCCTTCCTACCTAACCTAAAATATCTCTTCCTCGATCCTCTACTCCGTCGCTTCTCCATGTGTGTTCATCTCGTTCCACAGACACGTCAGATGACTTTCGCTATCTCCCTCGGCCTATTCACTGGGAGATAGCTCCTTAGCCTATTTCCAGACGTGAAGTTGGTCTTGTCTTGAGTTCAATTTTCCTATAAATAGTCCGAAGTTGATGTCGAACTCTTCTCCTTAGTCTTCTTCAGAGTATCCCATTAGGAGGTTTTTCCTCTGATAGGCTTAATCGCAGCCTCTCTTACCGTTCCAGGCGTGTTCCGCAATTAAAGACGTCTTATCTTGTGATATCTTCCACAGGCATCCGTCCTTGGAATCTCTTCGTCCAAATTCGTTGTTGGTAGCTCTAGATTGCCCAGTTCTATTCTGCAAAGAAGGCTCCACTTAGGAGCCACTTGTCTTAGTGTGCTGGCTTTAGGTGACAGTCACTTCAACCTAACCTAACCCAGGAGAGCAGATTGCGAATAAAAAGTCTGCCAAATGTTCTCCACGACTCTGGATGTTTTTTCTCATGAATCGTCATGCTCCTCTTGGCTTTCCCGAACCCATCGTTTCCTCATCTTAATATTCTTAAAGGGTCATGATGACTCAAGACACGCTCTTAGTATTCTGGATGTCTGAACCTTTCAAGCAGCCAAAATCCATCTCGGATCAGTACCTTCTTGGAAGCTAAGGTACGATTACTGATATCCCAAACGATGCAACAAAGAAGAAGAAGGCAAGAGACGGCCAGGAACTTTGCCAGGAACAAGCGACACAACGAAACCTCTGATTTGACAAAGAATGCCGGCACAAGCATCAAAGCAAGAAGAGGGCTGCTCGGTAGCTCTACTAGTAACACTTCTCCAAAAGAAGAAGAAAGATCACGAGAAGCGAGCGATCGAAGGGTTTTAGAGAAGTTAGGTAGATAGGCGTTCCATGGGACTCACTTAGGCTTAGAGCCCGTTGTGATGTAACTCCAGGAACAATGTGCAAGAGTTTTCGTCCAAAAGGTCAAAAGGACTTGTCAAGGCAACAAGGCACTTGCAGAGATGAAGAAGGTACAACTTTTTCACAGTCGGTGCTGAGGTTGTGAAAAAAAAAAATACTCTTGGAGACTGTATAGCGGCGACGAAGCAGGCAGACCGAACCATTCAACCAAAACAAAACTTCCGTCCAAGCTATTGAAAGATCCACCGAGGCTCAGGTTGAGTAGGACTGAAGATGACCGTTTGATTGCTTTCTCTTGGAAGTATGGTCTTCACTAAATGGTGGCACGATGTAGGCAGCAGATTCGGCAAACCAAAAGTTGTCTGAAAAAGTAATGACTTCAGCTAAGCCTGTTCCGCTCCTACGTTAAGTAAGGGTTTACGAGCTTATTATAGACTTTCAAGCTGCAAACTTTCCTAAATCTTTCGCATTTTGAACGAACACCTTCTCCTTCATACTTTACGACGCGAAGCCAATTTCATATGCCGTACAGTGGAATCCAATCGTCCAGTCAAACCGATCACAGAAGTGACCCTGGGTCGTCCTTAACAAACGTAAAGTGGAACAGTTGAGAAGGAAGAAGAAGGGATTCAGTGTCATCTGCGCCTTAAAGAACATTTTCACTAGGCATGATCGGGAAAGCACAGCTGCGGATATAGCTCAGCTAAAGTAGTTGGCTAGGGGAAGGGTAGATAAGTAATGCTCTACTCCAAGCTAAGGTCAATATAGAGCACGGCTACGTGATACACGTTCGTTAAGGCTTGAGAACTATTGAGAATTTTTCATAGAGTCGATCTACATACTTTATAGCAGTGAAGACGGAAGGCCATCATCCAGTGAGCTTTCACTTGCTCCTGACAAGCTACTTCATGCATAGTCTGCGCCTACAATAACAGACTAAACCCTCTCCATCTTCAGGGGAACCAACTCCAGAACTGATTCTTGCATAACTTCAGGGTGATGCAACTTTTCCTAGTCTCTATGTGCCCTACTCTTCTATGGTCTTGATGGATTTATGTCCTGTTCTCTTCTGCTAACCTTCAGATCTTCCTCGATGTAGGAGCACTCGAATCAGTTTTCCTCCGTCGTTAGCATTACTTACTTACTTATGTGGCGCTACAGTTCAGGGTGAACCCGTACCTCAATCAATAAGTCTCTCTAGTTAGCCTGGTCCTTAGCTAACCGCCTCCAGTTGCACACTTGGTTGAGGTCCCCTTCTACTGGTGCGTGCACCTTAGGCGAGTTCTTCCTCTACAGCGTTGTCCCTCCGGGTTGGATTCGAAGACTCTTCGGAGCGTTGGTGTCCATTCGCTCGTGCGCATTACCCTTACGATGTTGTCCAGTGTGATTTCGCCTACCTCCTAGTTTCTAGTCTTCATCTCTCAAGAATCCAACTGCTGCATTCGAAGAATGTGTGTTTGGTGTTGTCCTGTAGCGAGTCACTCACAGTCTGAAGTAGATATTCATCTGATGCTTCCGATCAGTCTTTCGGTCCATCTAGCACTGGCTTTTCTGTTCCAGCGACGCATTGTGATCTCCTTGGCTTCTGCTGTTTCCGTCCCCTTTCACAGCTTCTGCCTTCCTCTCGTATAAGACGTCAATTGGTGTTACTCTCGCGACTACGAGAATGGCTGGTTCAATAGGAACTCGCAGGCATTGCAAACACCCCTTGCCCCACGAGGGCTGAAAGGATTTAAGTAAGTAAGTGGTCGGCATCATTTGGAAAACCTTACAAACAGGGAGGTCATAGACAAGAGGACTATTCGATGTCCTTCAGACACCTTAACTCAATGTCTGCGACTGAAATGTGGTCAACTCCACCACACCGCCTATGGATTTACTGTCATCCAAACTCCTTTGCCCCAAATACTTCCCCCGGGGGGGTTAGGACGTATAATCTACTCCAGCTTCCTAACTGAGTAAATGCGGTCTAACCACAATGATTCCCACCACTCCACAACCATTCAAATGGATTGTTGTCTGTTGTCCAACCACTAATGACCGCCTTAAAGGATAAAAAAAAAGGACATTTGTCTGTCATATTGTCAGAAACACACCCCGCCCTATTTGTATGCGGTCGAAGCCTTAAATGAACCCTAATCCCATGATGAGACTAATTCTAAATTAATGATTCCTGCTAATCCCCAGCTAACTTTGTTGGCACAACCCCAACCACATAATCAATCCGTTTTGTCTTCTGTCTCGCTCTGCCATACAATCCACACAAGGACACACTCTGAGTCCTGAGTACCCACTTGTTTACAAAATTCCCAACAAGACGGGGTAGATAACTTTTCGCGCAAGCTACACAAACACACCACCACCATCATGCTCCTTGCATGAGTTTTTCTCTCAGCAAAAGGATTAAAAACTTCGTGCTGCGATTACTCATGCATACGAGTACACAGAGACACTTAATAGAGAAAGAGAGCCAGTGATTGTGTCCTTACCTTCAGTGTTACTCCACCTAGATCGTATTCCCTGTTATATAAATCCTCCACAGTTGCTCGGTACTTATCCGTGTATGTTTTGAAAAGGAATCGCTTGAGGATGCAACTTTTTCCGACCCCGGCGCCGCCGAGTATCACCAGTCTTATGCGTTCCAGGTCTGACATTATAAGAGATAATCGTTAACCACGCAGGAATCACGATGTCGGACGTTTTATTAGACGTAAGTGTTTTGTGTGTCTGTGTACTTGTTTTGATTAAATATGCTTGTAGTCCTTTGGGTTTTTTGTTTGATTTCTGCCGTCTCCTTCTAGTGTGCTCTTTTTGTGGCACAATTGCTAACTCTGTGGGCGCTCGAATGATGGTCCTTGGATCTCAGCTCATGTATTTCCATTGCAAATATTTCCATAAGTTCTCTGGAAAAAACAAAATGCGACACAAATTAATTTCATTTAATATTTGAGAGTACAAGGAAGATAACGGTGGAATGGAGGAAACATCTGTCAAAGGATGGAGAGACTCATGAGAAAGGATGACAACATGTACTGAGTAATGATCTGGAATTTTCTTGTATCAAATGTTTTCTCAAGGTTCAACTCAAGCGTATAGACAGAGAGTGAGATAAAGGAGGTTTAGAAGAATTCTCAAGGATCACGAGAGTCCTTGAAGTTGTAGAAGAGACTACTACGAAGCAAGGGTAAGTAGGTTACAGTCGCTTTGGAAGGAGCATAGAAATGATTCAAGGGAATCTTCTCTGCTGTGGTGCATCCTTATCGACTCTGGGCTTAACAGTTCTAGCATTACGCGTCTAATTTAAGACGCAGATGACCCTTGAAAAAGTCCTTCTCTTCACTAGGAAGAGGAAGCTGACTGGACTGATTCGACCAGTGCTCAAATGCGTCATAATCCCACTTGCCAACGAAGTGAAATATTTAGGAGTAACCTCGACTTCTTTGGTCGAAACACGTCGAGGTTGAGTTTAGAGCGGGTCAAGCATTATCAGTTTTCTGGCAGTGTAAGGACACTTCTGGCAAGGCATGGGACTTATCACTGAAAAGAGTTCTATGGCTGGTGGAATAAGCAAGGTTCAGAGGAGAACCTTTCTGGTCCTAAACCCATGTTATAGGTTTGCCCATATCTTCGGTTAGGCCTTCCATCGATGTTTGGGTTCTTATCAAAGACAACTATAGATGGCATGACTCTCCAGGATGCAGGCAGACGAAACAGATCCTTCCCGACGTCTATAAGAAGTTAGCGGCTTTCTTACTGTCTCTCAGCAGACAACTTATTAGCGGGACACTATTCCGTTGCTAAACCTCTTAGATTTAGATTTAAGTGACACCACTATCTGTGACCACTTCCTATGTTATTGTCCTGTCTTTGCAGATTTTTAGGGCTGATGTGATGAAGACTGGTTAAGGTTACCAGCTCCTTGTCACTGAAACTCTTACTCGACTTTCTAAAAAAATACGATGAAAAGGGTTGTACCCACTGGTAGTACAATGAACTTATTTTTGCGTCTGAGTGTTCCAGCTTTCAGACCCAGTCCAGGGAACCTTGCATGAGGACTTGAGGACCTTTTTTTTCTAAAGGAACGCCTCGCAAAGGTACTCATATCGCAAAGCAAACTAGTGTGCCAACTCCTCATGGCACCGGGTTAGATTGGTGCGGCGTATAGGATTATTGATGTGATTAGTCTGTTCTTCGGCTATGTCTTGGCTTTAGCCTATATGATCCTTAATATAAAGCGACCCATTCTTTGCCCATTTGATCCCAGACATACCAACCCCAAAGATTTCAGGCCCATAAGCCTAATAAGGAAGGCTACTTCCTTCTGAAAAAGGTTAATAGACATACACATTCGCTCACTACACTAGGTCCCAGAGACTTATCCCCAGCTCAACACGCCGTTCAGTCGAAACAGCCCTTTGCATGAAGTGGCAGCAACAATCGTAAGATCACTCTTCCACAAAGAGAGCATGCTAGCGGTCTTCCTGGACATAGCAGGAGCCTCCGAAAATGCAAAATCTAAAACAATAAGGCAAGCACTAGATCAACTCAACATTAACCGCACCCTCTTAGACTGGGTGCTCAAAGCGAGACAAATAAGCTCAAAACTGGAAGGCTGTCATGTATACGGCTTAGCTTTAAAGGGAACTCCGCAAGGAGTTGTCCTATCACCCCTACTATGAATTCTAGTTGCTAATGACATTTTAATGAAAAAAGGGTACAAGTCGCCGCTTAAGGCGGCCATGAACACCCTAAATAGCTGGGCTATAGGATGTGGAATGTGGACAGCGCTAAATAGATCGAACTAGACGCTCTTCATAGGGATTATCACGACCACAACCTTAGAAGAATGTGCCCAAGCACAGACAACTTATGCAGAGGCTGTGGGAAGAGAACATAACTCACTTCGTATCCGAATGGCCCGGCCTACACAGAACAAGAAAGATGGCCCTCGGTGAATATTATTTCAACGACTTGGTAGGAGTGGCAGGCTGCAGGAGCAACCTCACTTAGACCAGATAAGATCCTTTATGTTACCACCAGGATCTATACTTTCCCAGAAATGCTACCCACAAAAGAAATGCTTAGATTGTGAAAGAAGCTGGCTCCTAAGTATGCTCCTCTTCAAGCTGAGAGGACCGGACATGTACAGAGAAGGTGTAGAATCGTCTCCTCCAGATGACCTGTCTAAGAAGCTGCAAGTTCTAAGATTCATTACGGACTCGGGATGGTTCAGGAAGGCCGAGCGACCGTCATCATACTCCCTCAGATCTTTCTTACATTTTTGTCTTTTCAGACTGGACATTCCACGTTAGGAGAACACAATAGAACCGTAGAGAACCGAAATTGAACCTACCTTGCCCATTTGATTCATCGGTCCCCGAACGGGTCCTATGGTGAAACAGTGTACCGAACGTTTTATGTATCTGTGGTCACAAGGAAAAACAACATAAGTTGACTTGTTTTGTGTGTGACTTTGCTGGTTTTCCTTGTGGCCACAGATATTATCCAGAGCTTCTTTCTCATCCTTGCTAAGTCTATAGGTGCCAACGCATTCAAGACCCAGTCCCTTAGGATCATCGCGACTTGTCTCATTTAAAAGACTTCCCTGCAGAGCTTACTAATCTTGTTTCCTTTTTCTTACCTTCTCGACTGTTTACTTCCTAACCTGCCTCATCCCTAAACCCAGGTACTTTGTTATAGAGGCAGTCATGGTCCTTTGCAAAGCTATCTTAACAAAACATCCCGTCTGTCATAAGCTCTTTAGGTAAAATTCCATGAACCATGAGATTTTAAAAAAAAAGTAAAAAACTTTAAGGCACAACCCTCTTAAGCTTTAACAAACACAAACACACACACACACACACTCTTATGTACGTTCAATGCCGTTAAAACAACTGCATGAATCTTATTACTACCTTACTATCCCCTGAGTGACCTTAAGTTGTACACAATATCATAACACTTGAGTAATACGATAACCCAAGGACATTGTCCATTGTATACGTGTGTGACTATAACGCAAAAGGGTATACCCCAGCGGGTATAAAAAAGGACTTAACATTTCTCGAACCGTTTCCTGTGTATGGATTATCCCCAACAACAACAAAAAAAATTGTCAATGTCAACGTTAAAGACGAGACGTTTTCACGCCTAGGGTAAGCACCTTTAAAATTAAAAAAAAGGATGTAGAGCAGAGGATACCTAGAAGATTTAACCCCCCCAAAAAAAACCTTTCAATCATTTTTTTTTGCTGTAAGCTCATGGAAATCAACTGTTATGGCATGTAGAGTGTAGGGAAATAAGAATTGTTTTCGTACCCAAGGCAGGCAGCCCAAAAGATTATAGGAACCGCTCCTGTGGAATTCTATTAAAAAAAAAAGAAAAAGGTAATTGATTGCAAAATATTTAGACGAAGCGTGCCATGGTGGCACATTATAAGAGTCCCAATCTGGGCACCCAAACATTTTGAATTAAAATCTGTGTATCCTTGGAGTGCTTTTAGAGTGTGCAGCACGGTTCTACAATTAATATATCATCCATGCTTTTGTGGAGGGGAAAAAAAAGGAAGCGGTGGGACCCATTAAGAGCATAAAGCCTAATAAGCGACAGAAGTTTCCCACTGACAAGGTAGAAAAAACCTCAAACAGCTGGAGCGATGGGGATACTTTTGTGAATATCTTCGGCTAGATACGAAGCCCTTATCGATCATGAAGTCGCTAAAAATATTTGACGCGAAAGCTTATAGAGGACCAAAACCTGTGGGTGCTGTGTGTGTTTATTTTTGGAGGGCCTACAGTTTCAGTTCCTGAATCCGAAGCTTCTCATGTCTACCTAAACTCCAGGAGGTTTGTCACGGCCTTCCGCGTTTTGTTGCCTTACTAAGGCTCGAACCTGTGTCAGCTCGTTTACTGCTTATCTTTAAAAGCCACAACGACAGCTGCTAGGGCAAGAACAGAACCCAAGCCTAAATCTAGTCAACGAAGGAACAGTGTAGACCCTCCCAGATCTGACGGCTTAAAACATGGAGGTTATATCTTAGTTGGATGCATTGACAAGATCATCAACCAAGTATGGGTCGATGAAAGCATGCTCGATGACTGGACTATCAACCCTGAGTATATGTCCAATCTTCACTGGTGAACACAATGGATCCTTTGAGATCCGCCCGGGGCTGTAAGTGTAGCCACCCTTACAACCTAACCATGTCCAATCTTCAATAAACCCGATCCTATTTCTTGCAAGAACTACTGAGGCATATCGATGCTAAGTGTCCCGTATAAGATCTTATCCGACGTACCAGTGTGGCTCGAAGCCCGGCAGATCAACCATAGACCTTATTTTCACACTGAGGCACATCATTTGTTCATTTGAACTTTTCGAAACAAGCACTGGATTTCGACAAAACGAATGCGCTGTCAAGTGACTTCATGAAGCTTTTGCTGGAGTAGATAGTGTGTAGAGCAGGTGTTTAAGCGAAAGGCCCTCCTTAACAAACCCGTCCAGCTGCTGGAATATGCAGACATAGTTGACATCATCGTGGACAACTGTTACTTCGAAGTAGTTAAAGAGCTCATCTCCTTACTTCCTTACTAAGGTAGCGCTACAGTTCGGGGTGAATCTGGGCCTCAACCACCAAGCCTCTCCAGTGAGCCCAATCCTTAGCTAACCGCTTCCATTTGGTTGAGGAGTTCTCGTTCTAAAAATCAACTCTCCTTGTGGAGACTCGATGAAGAATAACCCTAAGGAACCGCGGCTGCTGGATTCCAAAGTCCTACTTCCTGCACAGCTGGACATTAGAACTCCCTTAAGAGAAAAATACTTCGTTACGAGCTGTATCGAGATGTGAATGTAGAGATCTCATTTCCCAATATTCCCAGTCAAGAGTCTAAGAATTGAATCCTCTATCGAACAACCAAAGCGACACAGTCTTGCTCCACTGTGTAGTGGCATGGAGTTCGTTAAAAGTGGATGAGGGTGATCTTCGGTCCCGTCTGCGTAAATGGTGAGTGGAGGCGAAGATACAACAACGAATTGTGCGAGCTGTACACGGATATCGACTTTGCCAGAAGAGTGAAAGTCTAACAACTGAGTTGTCTGGGTCATGTAGAGCGGATGGACACCAATGCTCCGGCTCGGAAAAACTTCCAATCCAACCTAGAGGGACAGCGCAATAGTGGAAGATCGCGACTCAGGTGGCGCACACAAATGAAAAGGGACTTCGAACAACATGGGGTGTGAAACTGGTGGCAGCTAGCTACAGATAGAGCTGGCTGGAGACGCTTGTTGGTTAAGGCTCAGGTCCACCCCGGACTAATTCAGAGATGTCTCGCATTCCCGAACTATACTGGAAGTGGTCAACGGCAGTCTGGCTGTCGATACAGACGTAGATACTCCGAACATTTCATCTATTCCTTTCAATATAGCTCATTGCCATAAGCATTGTATAAGTCCCCGTGTGGAAGACAGACAAAGCCTGCTGTTGTCTTCCTCGAAAACACAAGGGCCATCCTTGAAAAAACGACACTCCATTCATGGCTAAGATTCTGTCTGAACCTGGTCCTGAATGTAAGGAAAGCCAACTTAAAAATTGTGCCGCAGAGCCGAAGTTCTGATGGCATTGTGTTGCACGGCATATTCATGGCACCAGAGTCGTAGCATAAGGTCATCAAAACTTTAGGCTAGACAATACAAGAAGAAGAATAGTACAGTTTATCAGTGCCAGATGGATTAATCTCCAACCATGCACCGGCTTGGCATATAGCGATGACTTTGCACTAAAAGACGCTACACAGACAGGCCTGGATCTTCCAAAAAGATACCGGCACCAACTCACTTGGGAAGGTCGCTAAAAAATGTCCCACAATTTGTTCATTCCATTGATGAATGTCGCTCAGCCTTAGGACTGGCTTGAGTTGAAGAACATTTAGGTATCGAAGAAGGCGGACAACCCAACAAAGTAGATGGGAAAGTGTGGCTTCTAGGTTTCTTGGTTCCAAACCATTTGATGACCTAGGTAGGGGAATGATAAAGGACATGATCGATAAGTGGGTTACGAATGGACATCTGTTAAGGTGAGAAAGTGCGGTAAAATAGGAATTAAAATGTCCGCCGGATACACCTAGATGAGTCGCAGTCATGATACCACTGACTGGGACGACTGCTGAAAGACCGACGAAAAGGGACCCAACAACGTGCTCGGTTTTGATATATCTCTCAAACCTTGGTGAGGACTACATTACCTAGACTGAGATGAGTTATCATGCCCTCACATTCAAAGTGAGGGCAGTCGCTACCTTATTTTGAAGGAAACTACGGGAAGATAAATCAAAAAAGTTGAACCACAGTTATACTGCGTTGGCGTTGAAGATTCATGGTGTGGATTTGTGTGAATTATGTTTTTCACATGAACAACTTTATGTTGCATGTTCACGTGTTAGCCAACAATCTTTATCTTCTTGTTCCAGTTGGTAATCTTTTTCTCTCTCTCCCTCTCTCTCTATCAATTCTATACAATAGCTTTCCAACAAAAAAAGGAGCAAAAAAGATTCCAACAAATGAAAGGTAACACATGTTCCTTCGAGTAAATTACATAAAACTCTCATAATAGTCCAACAAAAAACGTATGGAACGTCGTCCTATTATGTTGCTTACCTATATCTTTCTCTCTCTCTACCTGTTTGCTGTCTCCTTGTTAATCCTGTCTAAAGGAACATCTGCTGTTATTGCAAATGTTCATTATACTTTGTTTGCCTGTTGCGAACATGAGGTGTGCAATATTTTTCTATAATCTTCTTCCACAAAAGTATCTTTTCTACTATGGATGTGTGTGTGTTTAAGGGATACATTCCATCCTGCCAGGTGGTGTGAGAATTAAAGAATTCAGTTGACTTCAAGACGGCGAACTAGACGTATGCAATGATGGATAAATTATCACTTGAAATGTCTGTTCAAAAACTGCCTAGTCTATCAAAAGTTTGGATACAGTTCTTGGATGATATAACAGCTTCCAGGACTCATCGAATGGAGAGAATAAGACGGAAGTCGGAAAGTGTAAATTAATTTATACAAAGGTTCCCTGTGTTTGATGATTTGACAAAGCCACGTTAAGGATGTTAGACGTTTACGGTTGTTTTTTAACATTTAAATTTTAAGTTTTTTTGTTTTCTGTTATAATAAAACGGGTTTCCATTGTTTAAAACTATAACGGCGTTGTTTCATTTCAACTCGAGAACAATGGCGTCAAAGCTGCTCGCAAAATTCCTTTCGAAAGACTGTAGATACCTGAACCAGAAAATGTGGACTCTCGGTCAACCCCCAGAAAACCGAACTGGCCCTGTTTACCACAATTTGTTACACCATCTGTAGAGGAGCATTCCCCTCAGGATCTCGGATAGTGCCTAGTGGATATCTAGGATTAATGTTCGACAAGAAACTCAACTGGAAGCGGTTGATGTTCAGCCGATGACGTCGCTGCCAATTTATAAAAAAAAGCAGTTTTCAGCCGTTTTGGAGGATCTCTATGAAACTTTAACCATTAAAAGGAAGTTCCAACTAAATCAGTTCCATGGCGATCAACTGAACTTATTTCCACCATTCATTCGCTTTCGAGCTTCAGCTATTTGAAACATCATAACTCTCCGCGGAGTTTTCTTTACAACAATCCCTCCAGAATGCTGAGAGAAACCACACCAGTTCCCTGGCTAAACAATTCGAAGATGCTGTAAGTAGATACGACCGCAAAACAATGTCTTCCTAGAATCTCTTAAAACCTGATTGGTAGTCAAGGCTTGCGTCGACATCCGGCGAATTCCTATGAACCTCATTCTCAGATGCACATTCCCGTTCCTTAATGAAGACTCATAGCTGAAATGAAAGCCCTCAAAGGAAATAAAGGTTATAAGGCATTCCTCCCGATTTCTAAAGAACTTCACTGAGAACTTAAACAAGTCTACTGTATCCCCTAACACCTTCTGTAGGGGGCATTCCCCTCAGGATCTCAGACAGTGCTAGACATCTAGAACTGGTGCTCGACAAGAAACTCAACTGGAGGCTGAACATCAACGAAAGAATTTTACCAAAAGACACGCTAGCCTTCTGCTCGTGCAGCAGAATATTTGGAAGAACCTGGGGACCGAATTCCAAAATCATTTCATGGATGTAGAAGGCAGCCTTGTGTAGTGGCAAGCCATCAGCAAAACCATCAACCTTATGGCCATTATGAAGGTACAAAGACTAGCGTGCATTGGCACTACCAGTGCAATGAGAACAACACCTACAGCAGGACTTGAGGCTATCCTCAACCTACCTCCGCTAGATACTCGCTGAGAATAGGCCGATCTGACAGCTGGAAATTAAATACAATAGGTCATACTACGATCCTTCAGAAAAATCAAGGTGATGTGCCAACTACTGATTACACAACGCCATACCTAGATAATTATTAAGCGCCTTTCGAAGTAGGGAAGAACCGGAAAGCGGTCAAACACCCAATATGCGATCTATAGCCTGACATTGGTGCAGAAATCTTCTCCGAAACGCTGGGAATAAGCAAATCTGTCCGTCTTTCGAACTTCAGCAGTGTTTTCCCAGTGGAAGTCTTGGCAGTGACAACAGTCGGCCTTGAGACTGCGATGAAGGTTATACCGCGGAATGATAATATAAATTGACTCGAAGCTTGTGAAGTGCTGTCAGAAGAGCTCAGGGTTCTTGGAATGCAGCACAAGTGAACGAAAATACTCAAGTATTGACTAGACGGGGTTTGGCATTAAGTCCGGAACATCCGGTGTCCATCGCGCTATGTTCATTGAAGCTC
Organism: Criorhina ranunculi; assembly: GCA_951813785.1. Taxonomy (NCBI): domain Eukaryota; kingdom Metazoa; phylum Arthropoda; class Insecta; order Diptera; family Syrphidae; genus Criorhina; species Criorhina ranunculi. The sequence goes on from OX638384.1 coordinate 34,674,221, forward strand.
GAAGCAGAGAATAAAGCTCTAAGAGAAGCAAACAACAAATGGTCCTCTCTAGACACTTGTGTCATCACAAGGAAGTTATGGTCCATGGCCAGGACCGACAGACTTGTACAAAAAGATAGAAAATCAGAAGCGGGAGGGTGAGATATAGAACGTGAGCGAGAGAGGGAGAGACAGCGGGAGCGAGAGAGGGAAGGCGAACGGGAGAGATAGAAAGCGTGAGTGAGAGAGAGAGAAAGTGAGCAAGAGGGAGAGAGAGAGCGCTGGCGAGAGGAGTAAGATCGAAAAAGGGAGCGGGAGAGAGATTTGTTTTTTAAACTCATGAACAACTCCTCTCCGGTATAATGCGATCTCCAATCGTGAGTGTTTATCCCTTGGACATTAAATGGGCATGTGTGGTGCTTATCTGTGGGCTCCAATCTTCCATGGTCTTGACAGATTTATGTTCTGTTCTCTTCTCTTAACTTCAGCACTTCCTCGATGTAGAAGCACACTCGGTTTCAATTTTTCTCCGTTGTGATTCGACCAAATTCCATTTCTAGGCTTCGTCCTTCTGTGTGCTCGTGCAGATAATCGTTGAAGCACCCGTGTCGGGTTAGTCTTGAAGTCCATCTCCCCCGGGTGTTTCCTACTTCAGCGTCCTCTTTAGCTTCCGCTGTTTGCCGTTTCTCTTCCACATTTATTTTTCTCTGTCGCTATGATTTCGAAGAGGATTACTCCAGCGACCACTTGAACGGCTGGCACCCGGAGAGCTCCTCTTCGCTGCAACGCTGCCATTTGCTTTCATGACTTGGTTCAACCGTCTTTGGGCGTCTTCGGTGTCTTTTGCGGTGATCACTGCATCGATGTCAAATAAGTTAATAGGTTGGATAGGTCTTACTATGGTGTGGTGAGTTAGGCTCAAGGTCGGCTTGCCCACATGGCATTGGTCGCCCTAGCAAAAGATATGATAAAACCCTACCTCGTGGGCAGCCTTTCCCCCCCAATATCGCTACACAAGATCCAGACAGAGGTGGATGTAAATGCCCGATTTTCCAGTATCACTTTGACCGATCTTATGATCGGATTATCGATTCCCATGCTTCTCGTAGCATTGGTTATGGAATCGTATCCAGTATTGTCGAAGGCATCCTCAACGTTGACATAAACACACCGTTTTGTGTGTTTCAACTGAGTCGACTCCTTTCTAACTTCGATTCATTGCATCCTTTCGATACACCTTCTGCAGTTGCACAGGGGACCTTAACATCAACCCCAAAGGGACAACCAAGCGACATGATAGTAGAAATCGTCGTCAAGACTATCTATGAGAAGGCCTATGCCGGCCTAAAAAGCCCTAAAGCACCACAGTGGACTCATCGCTGTCCGAGGAGAACCTTTTCCTAGGCCCCTTAAAGATTCTGTTTAGGGTTGATGGATCCAAGGCTATCCCTTGACATTCACATTGGATATGTTTTGTATCCACTTTGACGTTGTGGATCTATGATCTGCCTTCTTGGCTTTTTTGTCTCATTGTGTGGGATAGCCACCCTATTTTTTGCTATTTCGCGGGAACGACATTGTGTGGCAATACCTGACTGCTTCAGAACTAATGCCACTCGATTCCAGTGCCTTGTGCAGAGTTTTCGAATAGGTGACACTTTCCTGATACAAGTAAGCTGTCACTTTGCAACCATCACATGTCAACCGCTTTTAGCCTTATGAGTGGCAAGAAGCCTCCACCATGTCATGTTTTTTTATCGTTGCGTCTCCCAAGATCGAGAGGATAACTCATGATCTGAAAATAAATCCCATACAGTCACAGAGACCGAGGAAAGCGTCAGTGCTTACGTTGTCGAGGGCCCTCTCAACACCGGGAAAGGTACTTAGAATGAGTTCTCTATGCAGCATTGTCAACATTTTCAACTGTATGGATGAGTGTTTATCGCCCGGCACCTGCCTGATGAAGAGGTCTATTAAGCGTTTCAAAATCCTTAAGTCGACAGACTGATCGGACAGAAATGCTTAGCGAGAGTAGATGGCGTCTTCCCTCTTAGAAATAATGATTAGCTAGAATAATGGTCCACATAATGCCGAATCGCCTTAAAGGACAACTCTCCTCATGGAGCATTGAATAGTGTACACAGCTCTGCTTTCTGCAGGAGCGACATCCTGTGACAATTGTCTAGGGAGATCCGAAGCCTACCTTCTCACAAACCATTAATGTTGGGCGTGCTATAATTTTCGCACGAAGAGAAGGGACTTACAGTCCCGAATTGAGAAGTCTATCAATACCCGCCGAGGTGATGCAACAAAAAACCACAAGACAAGTCACAAAGGAGCAAAATGTCACGTGTGGCATAGAACTGACAGTGGTGTCCCACAAGATTCCATCATTGCCGATGTGAAGCAATGGAATCTGACAAAGCAGTCTTTAACACTTCGTCTAACTAAAACTTAAACCGACTTAAGATAAACTCCTCTAAAAACCAAACCCTTAACCTTCCAATAAAGCCTTTCTGGACAAAATGCCATGGTATACGGAAGCATTATGTCCTCGTTTGTATCCCACCTACCAGTAGTTACCAACTGGCTATTAAAGTTTCAATGCCTCTCTCCAGCTTAATTTGAAATCTTTTCTCAACTTGTTTGACTATTCATGTCATAAAAATCCCCTTAGGGTACTTAGGAGCAACGGAAACTACTAGACAATGTGCACGATACTTAAGGATTATATACTCGTAAATCCTTAATGATAATGCAGCAACGAATAAAGCTGTCCCCTCCGCAGGACATTGAAAAAATTTTAAGTACTGTATGTCCCTTCCTCTCTAGTGGAAACTTCAATAAAATTTGCATTTACCCCCTTCAGGACTCCTGCAGGTAGGTCGTTCAAAATGTTAGGGTGTGTGAAATTTAAAAAAAACACTAAAATGTCTTCCGATATGTGTACGCTTCCTAACCATTCTCCACACACGAGGACACTTCATTATTGCATCGGCATGAATAGATGAAACATTCCAGGTGTTCATGATCTCCAGCATGTGCCAGGAATTCACCTCCATAACTAACGGAGGGGGACACTAGAAGAAGAATTTATCGAGTAGATAGAGAAACTATGAATATTTTATGAAAAGTCATACGTTTCTGTTTTATTTCTCCATTTTGTTGCACAGCACAGCAACATCCGGTTTAATATAAACTTTCACCGTGTGGGTGTATCTAAACTTAAAGACGTTGAACGGATGTATCATCTAGAAATGATGGATGAATTATTCAAATTAGCTTCATGCTCAAAGGAAATAAAAATATGAATCTTTCCGTTGGTGGAACGGTGATGGAAGGTTATCAAGGGGAGCCCACTCTAGACCAAAAGGAGGACAATTTTCAAAACTACTGGTGGAGGAAGGATAGGAAAGAATAATCTACTACAGAGTCGCCATATCGGCAAGCCCTACTTTCCCCATCTCAAGGAGCTACGCATTGAAGTGTCCATGTCGCCATGTTTCCATTCCGTCCATTCAGCAACGTCTCTAATCAGTCTCGCCGATCACCATCTTCTGGTTTCCTGGTTCCTTCGCCTCTACCGCCGCCAATTCCACTCCTATTTCAGTTTTATGTTCGTAGATGGGAGCCACTTCCGCTCTTATGAGGACGACTGGTTCCGACACTGTACGATAGGAACTTACCATGTCTCTGTACTGCTGCCATCTACTTCCTGTATTTCTCTTGCTTGAATGCATCGGTCCAGATCTCACAGCCATACAGGAGAATTGCATGCGTGATTGACGTAAGAAGTCTTCGTCTGCATGCAGTTGGGCCACCTACATTTGACATGAGGACTTAATCTGCTGTCAAAAATTATTATTATTAGTTATAACCTCCGAGCCTTGGCTTTCAAGTAGCCAACAGCCACCGGGATCTACCTTCTAGTCTGTACGACTCTCTCTATCTTCTCTGCGTCCAGGCTAAGGCCATCTACTCCTGAAACCATTTGGATTTCCTAGCGTGGCAGTGTGCAAATCCTTTAGATCTTTGAAGAGATATTGCGTTGGTACACGTGTAGAGGAGTTGTGGAACTCCAATCGCTCGATAAGCCTGCCTACCTAGTTTGTTTTGAGAAGTGATCTATTGTGATCGAGAGGCCATCTGTGACTAGCTCTCAACAGACCATCGAGGTTTAATAAGATTCCTACTGCCTTTACCTAAAGAGCCGTCTCTGGCTAGTTCATCAGCCGCACAGTTTCCTGGAATGCCCTGGTTGTGCTGTAATCTTATGGGTGTTCGGGAGGTTTTTTCACAGGCCTTGACAATCCGGTTTCTCTTCGGAATCCTATTGTATCTTCCCTCCAGAAGATGTCAGCAAGTTAAGGAACTTCTCTGGGAGGGATACCCACATAATACCCAATCGCAAAATACCAAAACCCACAATCCCCAACTTTTGAAAAATCCCCAAAGACAAATCTCCAAACTGTCCTGCGATTACCGCTCCGCTTTTCTGCTCTATTACTTGCTTGGCCAAAGCGATATAAGGCCATAACTCGGAATATAACAAAAACCTGTGCTTCTAAACGATTTTGGACATAAAAGGACCAGAGTAGAGCGGTGCAATACAGATTCCCAATATGGGGACTTTGGTTTTGGAAATTTCGGTTTGGGGATTTTAGTTTGGGGTTTTTGGTTTTGGGGCTAGGGTACCCAACCCCCATTGAGACTCTCTTTCTGAGTTGAAAGTGGACTGAACATTCGATAGAATCTGAAGCTTGAATCTTCTTTGGATTCTCGCATGCAAAGACCTTCTGCATGTCTCGTGAAGGGATTCGGGTCGAATTGCTCTTAGTTTCACTGTTAAACGGTGGTCGCCGTGGCTTTGTGGTTCGAGAGTTGGATTGCTAAGCGAGAGGATTACCCCGAAGGCATGACAACCCTGCAAGAGTATAATCTGTTATAAAAAACTTCTCAATATACCGTTCGGAGTCGGCACTAAAATGGTACGTCTCTTCCAGTCGAAGTTGTCAAAAGCAAGGCTTTGGCCCTCGATGGGCTGTCACGCCAAATATTTGTTTTGTGCTGTTAAACGACATACGATAGTCCCTTTCTCCCCTCGACTGTATTGTAATAGCAGTCCTGCTATGCTTGATACTGGGTAAGTCTCTTTATGTGGCTTCCTAACGACTTAGTAGAAATCATCCTAAGGACACAACAAAGGGCCTATCTCTAAACCACGTGTCAAATGCCTCAAAGAATGCAAGAAGATCGACTGCTTCCTTCAAGTCTTTTTCAGAGACAGTAAGATGGAGGCTTATAAGACATACGGGAAGCTTGGACATTGGAAATGTAGGGACGAAGAAAAGGAAGAACCCATCTGAACCGGTACAGCCGATCTTAACTGTTGCATGAGGAGGGCTCAATGGTGTCAGAAATAGATTCAGCTTTCCAAACCTAGCACAATGGACCTACCTTTGGTCTAAATTTGCTTCTTTTGAAGAAGGTCACTCTAAACTAAAAGGATCTTATCCAGTAAGTCCTCTGTTGAGACAAGTTGTAGAGCATGCTTACAACTTTTAAGTAACTCCCAGTGTTTACCCTTGATTCAAAGACTTACTCCGAAGTCTCAGTAAAGGTCTATCTCTTCCTTTTAAACTTTGACTAAGTCCAGAGCTTAGAATATGTTGAAGTACGTTACACTCTCCATAAGGTCCAACGGCCCATGGGGTATCAAAGCACTTATTCTACGGACTACTCTGACTGATAGCTCCCCCTCAACATGTAATCAATTTCTCAACAAAACCTTCGACAGTTCCAGTCCCAGTATCGATCAAAAGATTGACGGACTCTCTATCTAATAAAACGATGACACACGCTCTCCCCAAGGACGACCAAAAGACAAAACGAATTCACTTCATCATCGGGTGCTTAGATTGTTCCCTGCTGGGAGAGAGATTCAATCCGATTTGTGGGCATCCCCGCAACTTTGGTGTATTCATCAAATAACTCTGATAATCGCCTTAAAAAGGACTCAACCATCTGATGCCTTTTTTCTTCGCATAAATTGGTCTGGCGGAAAAGTTTCACGCAACAAAACAAAAAAGGAAAGTTGATGAGAGTCATCATCATCATCGTACACAGATTATAGATGGCTTCCATAATGAAAGGATCACGTGCGATATACATATTTCCGTTGGGATTGCCACTCCGTGCCTATAAACGCGTAGAGTAATTAAAATCACGGATAAGTACTCGTACTTTCAACCTGGTCAACGTTTGATGGGATTCCATTTAATTTAAAAGCCACAGCTGTCGTCAATCTTTACTGCATAGGCCCTCCGAACACACACAAACACACTTTTTTATGTTTGCTTTTCATTTAACAGGCTATTTTACAGCGCTGTCAGCAGATCCGTTAAAAAAAATGAAACTCTGTGGAATGGAAAGGAGCATTGTCTGTGAACACACACGCACTGGTGTCTGGATGAAGGAAAACTTTGTAACTTGTACTCATGCTCATGTGTGCTCTGAAGTGTGTTCGCCGTGCCCGCAATTCAATTTTTCCATTTTAAATAGGAAAACGGTTGGAGTGAGTTTCCTTTTGAAATTTTTTTTCGAAAAGTCCTTACGAACTGAAGTTGACACTTGAGTTGCGCAGTGTAAATTGAAAAACCGGAGGTAATTGGTTAAATTCGACTTTTGCTGCATTTCAAGTGAGAAAAGTCAAATTTTCTGTTGAGAAGGACATCGTTGCTTTGAGGAGTGAGTCCTCATCCCTGTGGATGATGTAAGACACTCAAAGTTTTGAGGAATGAAACTTTAAAGGTTCTGATTGACCGGAAAACTGTGAATGGTTTGATGAGTACCATGTGACTCACTAAGAACCAATGAGCGCCTTAAAAACAACAAGTGTAGCCTTCTTCTCACGCAGGAAAGACGATCAGTAATGGTTGACATTGACATCCAATCTTTTTTTTTCCTTTATGAGAGGCGGCACAACCCCCAACCTGGTCTTCTAGGAGAACTGGTGAAAAGGAACACCGAACCTCCAGTTTAAAGATCAGGAGGGCGCCAGGAAGCTTGGTCTAGTAAACGTGCCCGGGACCGTGAAGCGACATTAGTTCAGGCTCAGACCCTCTAAGGGCTTGATAAGTAAGTAAGAGGCAGAGAAGACATCATGCACCATTAGACGGTTGTTACGCTCACTTGGTGTGTCAGACTCCTACCGACTGAATTCTTCGGCAACTTCCTTGGGACCACTTCAGTTGGGGGTCTTTCATATACCCAATAGGGTTTCGATATGATTTTTTCCATGTTCTTATGAAGGTTGTGAGAAGCAAAGCCTTGGCTGTCTACGAGCTGTAGCGCCAAATATTTGTTTTGTTGTTGTATGAGGGTATGCTTTCGTCTTCCTCTCTCTTTTTCCTTTGCAACACCGACTGGATAAAGGAGCCTATTTGGTTCCATCTGTCGTTGCTCGAGAACATAATCACGTCTGTACTCCCAGCTTGTTTCTTTGTGCTGAAGTTGGGGTCATCTACTCCAGAATCGCCGTATTGATAAGCTGGGCTCCCTACTTTTCCCATCTCATGGAGGTACGCATTGAAGTGTCCATGTCACCGTGTTTCCATTCCATCCAATCAGCAACGTCTCTAATCAATCTCGCTGTCCACCTTCCTCTAGGTTCGAACCTCCGTCGACCTTGCCATTGTTGCTTCACCTCTGCCGCTGACAATTGCATTCTTATTTCAACTTTATGTTCGTAGATGTCACTCCCGCTACTACGAGGATGGTTGGTTCCGACATGAGAAACTTGCTATTGGGAGGGCTCCACATCTCCTGTATTTCTCTTGCTTGATTGCATCGGTCCAGATCTCGTAGCCACAGAGGAGAATTGCATGCGTGATTGACATAAGAAGTTTTCGTCTGCCTGCAGTTGGGCCACCTTCATTTGCCATGAGTAGACTCGCTCTGACTACGACATTATCTGCTGCCAAAAAGTGAGTTTGGAGTTAAGGGATCTTCACTGTATTTTTGCTGGCTATTACCACCGAGGCTGTACAAAAGTGCCACCACTCTTATCACCTAACCCAACCAACTTGAAAGCCCACAGCCACCGGGATCTATCTCTTAGTCTGTAGCACTATTTCTTTGTCTTCTAAGAATGGCTAAGGCCATGGTCTTCCATCCACGCGTCTCAATACTTGATTTAGCCTTCTTTGTGCATCTTCGGTGTCTTCTGCTGTTATCATCGCGCCGGTGTCATCTGCGTATCTCACCATAAAGGTGTTTCGGGACATCTCTATACGAAGAATATCATCGTAAGAGATATTCCAAAGGTTTGGTCCTTGGATTGAGCCCTGAGCTGCTCCTGAAGTGATTGCCTTTCTTTGAAGTTCATCCTCGGTGTCAAATAGAAGTTTTCGGTATTTGAGGTAGTCCTTTACGATCCGTAGGAGATATAGTGGTATCCTCTAGCGCGTTTAGTATACCTCTCCACCTGACTGAGCTAAATGCATTTCTTACATCGAAGGCTTCCAACAAGATGATATTTCCTGGGCGGCAGTTTCCCTGTTGGGCCTTTTGGACCGCCTTATCTACTTCCGCGCATGCGCCTATTGTGTAATGGCCTTTTTTGAATCCGTGTTGTCTCTCGGACAGACCACCTGCCGCCTCTGGACTGCCTTAGTCAGTCGCGGCTTCAGCATCTTCTCTAGTTCTCTACGCTGATGAGATCAGCACCAAAAACGTTGTGTCTTCCAGCTGTTTTACATATTCAGCAATAGCTGAGGATCAAGATAACAATTGGTTATGTGCGACGGACATCGACCGACAAGCTGAGATTTTAGCATCCGCCTTGAAGGAGGCGTCTGGAAAAGCATAAAATGTCACCGGTCGGTTGGTGTGAAAATCTTTTATGGATACTCTGTGGCCCACGCCACCAGTTATGCCCTACTCCATGCTCGTGCATGTCTACGTGCTAAGAATACAACTCCGTCTGTTGCTCAGTTTGCACCTAGCGGCCCCGCCAGTTAAAGTTTTCCTTTACAGGGACAGGCTTGACATTTCGTCACTTCTTTCTAAGCTGCCAGAGCTATACGCCGTTGTTGCATTATGCTTGTGAAAACTTCACTTACAGTCTCCCACCCTTCGCTCGCCAGCATGAGTGATGAGGCTTCTTGTGGTCACTTGATCGTCAATTTCTCTTTCCAAGATGTTTGTTGGAGTTTCGCTTCTTAGTGCTGACAGAATGAAATAAGTACCGTAGCCCTACAGTCCGGGGTGGACCTGGTCTTTCTTTACTGCTTCGCTGTAGATTTGAAGCTTTGTTCGGACTAGAGCATTGATCCCCGTCCGCTCAACATGTCCTAGTCACCTCAGTCGTTGGACCTTCATTCTTCTGGTAAAAGAGCAGAAAATACAGAGTGCCGCCGTGTGACCCTCCAAGACAGCCTAGCAAACGGAATAGAGTAAGGAAGAGGAATCAACTTTATAGCTAACGAATGAGCCCACAGTCCGGTTTTAGTGTGCACTTATACAAGTCTTCATACTTTATTGAACGCACTTAGTCTACATATCTTAAACATGAACATTTCGACAGTTACATTTTCCAAAATAATCGCACCGTCCACCGTCATACCCAAGTGCTCTGCAAGTAGCTGCACAGGTGGCGGTATCTCCATCGTAACAATTAAGCGCAAAAAGATCTGAAATTGTAAATTTAAAAAATAAGAAACACTAATACAACAAAAACAATGACTACGTACTGGTATTGGACAATTTGGCGGGTGATGCCGCCCCTAAAGCTACAAAGAGCACCAAGAAAAATACACCCAAGAGCTTCATGTTGTCTGATAGAGTCTACTGAAGAAGTGCTCATCCATATGCTCACCATTCCTTTTATACTGCAAGCTTTGAAGTGGTTCTTGTGAATTTCAAGAGCGACGGCGGAAGATAAGGTCATAAGTACCAATCTCAATTAAAGTTCCGATAAGACTAAGTGGGTTAATATCCGGGAACTTAAAGTAAAGTCAAGATAGCGTTAGCTTCTTAAGCTTTAGCGATGAACAGAGACATGAGCTCTTGGCGAACTGGGAAGACCAACTCGGCCCGACGGAGCGAGAATGCCTGTCCTGCCCAACAAAACTCTGGTTATATGACGTTAGACGTCAAAAAGGTTTAGATATTATCGAGATCCGTCAAGTTTCGGCTGTATCGACGGAAGTAGCCCACCTAAAAGGTTGAGCGAAGTCAAAATACAATTAGCAGCCAGATGCTTAAAGCCTATAAGAGCTCCCTTCCCCCATTGCTCAACTGGGGGACGTATAGCTGGGAAATCCGAGACCAACACTTAGATCATTAAGACCATTCACAGTTTACTTTCAAATTACTTAAGGTAGCGCTACAGTTCGGGGTGGACCTAGACTTCAACTTAGGTGCTTCCAGTTTCTCACGTTTAGTTGGTTTAGGGCCCCTTTTCACTTGCGTGCGCCACCTGAGTCGCGGTCTTCGTCTACTGGGGGTGTATTCGAAGTTTTTCCGAACCGAAGCATTGGTGTTCATCCGCTCTACATGACCCAGCCACCTCTGTCGTTGGATCTCCGCCTACTTTCAACTTCCAACTGAAAACCGGTTCGTTAGATGATGGAACACTAGATATGCTATGCAGTCATTGTCATCGACAAAGAGTCCCTTGCTCCTCTGGTAAGGACCGACACAAGTTTTTAAAAACGACGAAATGGAATCGGAGTACGATGATAGGACTCCCATCAAATCTGCCTCGGCAAAGACGGAGCTCACTCGAAAGATGCCTATTCCTGCTCTATCTTAAGAGCTATCTCTAGAGTGGAAAGCTTCAAAGGTTACATGGATATGTTAGACTCTATAGCCTTGATGAGTAAGACCTTTTCCATCTGACATTACGTTCGTAGCGATTCCTTGTGGTGAAACAAGCCTTAGGAAGACCTTTATATGAAATAATCTTCAAAGACTTGCCTTGAAGACGTCTGCAGCACCGTAGTAGATGTTTGTTAGTCTAGCTAAGAATGTAAAATCGAGCAGGGGACCATTATCTAGGACCCCAACATCCAGTCTCTGTTCACAAGACCAAGACATTGCTGATGTCTTCCTGTGGCTCATCCATGGCAGCACGAAGAAAAGCCCTCAAAATGGAACTCAACTTCTATGCACTTGCCCCACTGTATCAAGGTTAAGAACAAAAACCCTCGGGAAGTACTTCTATGAAGACCTCAGCTTTGTCTCTGTAAAACTACGGCTACATTATGCAAAGTTGCTGGTGCTGGGAATCTACCTTCATTCTGGTCTAAGTGTGTCCTTACCTAAGCGGGGACTGCAACATAACCTATGAGACTACCTTAAGCTAGAAAATTCACCGGCCCAGCGTGTTGCTAAGCTTCTAAACTTCCTCATTAGATCTGACTTTGTCTAGATCGAAATCGCCTTCAACGGGTCTTAGTCAAAGCTGTTTCCCTCCACTTCAATGCTCTCCAAGACCTATGAGGACGATCAGAGTTAAGCTGGGTACCAGTCCACAGAGCCATTGAAGGCAACGTTATCGCTGACCAACAAATCACGGAAAGGTTCCTCTGAAAGGTACATAGGTGCCGAACCCTTCTGCGGCATCCCTCATTTCGCATTTAAAACTAGTCTTGGACAATATTCAGGGAATCAGACAAGCCAAAAGGGTCAAAACCACACAGAATATCCTTAATCACAAAAGGTACAACTTCCTCTCTAGACACTGCAGCCTCAGATATCAGGAAACTGAATGTCGACTTTGTCTAGGCCCTAGAGGAAGGCGAATCAGCAGAACATCTACTGTGTGAGTGCATGGCTCTGTGCTGCATTAAGAGGCGCTTTTCTCTTTAAGAAATCCTGACACCTAAAGACATTAGAAACACCTCGACTGGAGACAGATCCTCAACTTTATCAGAAATATCGAGGGCTTCCTAGTCCCGGCACAATAGATCTTGTAAGTCGCAGAGCTCCTTACGTCAGTCAAGAGTAGCAAACGTCGACTTTGACACATCTTTTCGTTCAAATCTTCACTGTCCAACGAGAAGAAGCTGCAAATGGCCCAGAAAAAAGAAACTTGACGTCAGACTCTCCGCTGTGCACTCGTCTTCCACTAACGCCAACACACATTGGACGCAGTCTTGCAACAGGTGACAGAAGACACGTATCTTAAGGCGCTGCAGCGCAAAACAAAAGCAGTTGCGGGAAGATTATCGATCCAGAAGAAAAGGACAAGCACAAGGCAATCGAAGAGTCGAGTGACAGAAACAGCATCCTGCAGTTTTTATAGAAAGACCAGGAAACTGGCAACTGGCCTCAAAGCTTACACGAAATAATGAAGGGAACCTAGTCATGGGCATAATGTTGAGAGAGTGTTGGAGCAAGGAGAACGGCCACCAGTTCTGATGGCTTACCAGTGTGCTGGGCAAGTGTTTCAACAAATCTGTCCAGCTGCTGGGAAACGTCCCGAACTTTGATGCCATTCAAATTGTGGGGCAGAAAGCCCATAAGAGAAGAAGAAGAGCCACAAGTTATATAACTAGACGTTGAGAAGGTCTTCACGAACATTATTCAACTATTCGACACAGAGGAAGTGAAGAAGTACGCGACAATAGAAGGGCTACCACACGGTTCGGTCTTTGGTCCGATACTATGGAACACAATTTCTTTGTTGTAACACCGGTGTATAGGAAAGGAACCTCCGTCATTAGTTCGCCTTTTTGTGAGTCTTGATTCGTATTTTCTGCTCAAGTGTCTCTTACTGATGGATTGGCTGGCTTACAGCCCTTTTGTTTCAAGTAGCTCTTCAACTATGTTCTCATTACTGGATAACTGTCGAATGTCAATGATCTTACAGGCGGCTTTCGTGCCTGACAGGACCTCTGCTTGAAAAAAAAAATGCCACAGTCTGGAGGTTTGGAAAGCTCATCGTGGCCAAAAATATATATCCTTGTCAGACCTGACTCGGTAATGTAGGTCTCTTCCGAAGCCGACACTCAGCTGGAAGATGGCTTTAGGTGGGTCAACTGGCCAAAAGCCTACACCCATATCAGACCTGAAACCCCGGTAATGTAAGTCTCTTCCCCGAAACCGACCCTAGTTCCCTGCACACTCATCTGAAGGACGGCCTTAGGGTTCGGTGACCACTTTTATTTTCAACAATCTTGAGTTATTTCACTATAAAAATACATTGTTCATCCAAAAAGAGCTAAGGAGGGCTACCTTCAGAGGTAGGTTCGATGGGATTCGAATCAGTGCACTCCGTCTTTCATATACACTTTCAAGGCCGGTCCTTGCCATAGGAGAAAGGAACTCTTTATTCATGAAAATGGTTTCAAATCTAGCTAGAGTCAGAAGGAAACTGGACAATCATAACTCTGTCTTCCTCCATCTTAAAGGGGAGAAATAACTAATGACCTGAGCCCTACTCTTCTCATTAGCTCAAAGCACTTCATCAGAAGTCTGTTTAGGTAACCTTCCATCGGCTAAAGTGTTTGATAAAACTGTGCTGCGAAACAGTCATGTTGTCTCCAATGCTGGATGAGTAAGATGAAAAGATGAACGACGCAAGAATGTCGAAAGGAAGACTCGCTTTGCAACTACAAATCTACAAGCAAAAGTATATGGACGAGTGCATTCATACCTTGATCCAATCCCTTAAAGCGACATCTATCGGATAGCAAAAGCCCAAGGAACCTCCTCTAACGCACTTGGATACTTTTAATTTCAAAAAATTACAAACAATTAAACGTGGAAACTTAATTGTTCCCCAACCCGCCCCCCTCCGACAAATTCCCGATTTAAAGCGAAAGTGACACTGTAACAGTTGCGTCACATAAAACTCTCGACAAATATACATGATATACATGAAGGAGGTCCTGTTTTAACATAATTAAAACGACCCACCCTCCTAAAACTATGCAAAGAAAAATCAATTAATTTTGGTGTTTTAGAGACCCACAACAACAACAGAAGCTTCCTGCCATTAGGTCGGTCCTTGCGGGTCACTATAGCAACTACTATTTCTCTTCTGAAAAATAATAGCCTCAGGGAGAAAGGGGGTTTTGTCATCTCCCCAAGACATAACTTAATATATAGACATGTGGGATGAGTGAAACGCCATTAGAACTGGTATGAGGGTTGACTTGTCGTACAGTTGTCACCTCCGGGCTACCACCAAGGCCTGGGACAAGGTGTTACCGGGATGAATTATCACAGAATAATTGGGCGTTTGGGGAATACATTGGTCCTTGAAGGCATTGTATTATTTTTATAGCTTTTGCCTTACCACAGATGTGGTAGTTGTACATTTTTGGAAAGCCCAGCGGATGGGTGGATCATATTTTGGAGAACTAATTTTAATTTACCCACTAGACAGGCTTCGTTTGACCAACAACAAAAGAGAACGTCCCAAAAGTTTGAATATAACATTTGGGGGGGTACCCCATGATATTTTGGGAATTTTGTACAATTTTTGTTAATTTTACCTTTTGCTTACGGGAATGGAAACATGTGGTTCTCCTTTGGGATATCACCATGGCCTTGTAATATGCAAAAAAAAAAAAAAAACTTTTGTCGGATCACTCGCATCGTATACCTCATAGACCAAGTGGTCTTCCACAATTAATTTCGTTTGGTAGATCAAAATGGACCATTTCTACAAACAGGGACTTCAATAGAAAGGCAACAACAACAGTGAAGGACTCATAGGGAAACACGGCGTTGGCCACTGGCTCAAAGGTGGCACTATATTTGAGCCACAGATTAAGTTGAGACTTCGTAAACAGTCTCTTGTCTCTTCGACATCAGAAATGGAGCACCACCTTATGGTAGGAACAATCCATTTGTTCAAAGACTCCACTTGAAGATGAGAATGCCCAGGATTAGCATCAACAAGCTGAAGGATCCCTCAATACGTAGTTCACTACTCATGACCACTCCAGACCATTTGGTGTACCCTATGAACAATTTGTTGACCTCTGAAGCAGAGAGCATGGTCTGTAGAGTCCCGAGAAGGTATCGCAAGTGGCTTACTGAAGAAGATACTTGGAGACGGATTGACGAACGTAATCATAAAAGGTTGCAAGCCAAGGAACATCAAGTTATTAGCCACAGAAGCAAAAGAATCACAGAGTAGGAGTGACCGTTTGTAGAATCACCAAAGAGTTAACGAATAGTTATGACTTGAGTCAGCATCCAGTGAAAGGACTAGGCGGTTCAGTCCCTGTTTTAGATAGGACCAAGCCACGATTTGACCAGGTATTCGCTTAGTAAAATGCATCCAAATGTGGATGAGCTACACGAGGCACCTATGTCTCGAATACGTGCTACAAGTCTCTCGCTCAAAACCAACAAAGCTGTTGAACTTGATGGAATCTCTGCGGAGGCACACCACGAAAATGGGCTGAGGTTTAACTTCCACTTTCTGAAAGAGCCTGGGAGGTTGAGAAAGGGGTTTATTTGACATGCCTTGAGCAGGCGAGGCATTCCGCATAAATTAATCGCAACTCAAATTGCGATCTGATTCGACAAGTAGGTTGGAGAATTCCCTCCAAGAACATGGTATCACAATCGACCTCTTTTGGTCTAAGTGTGCTTCCATATGCTGGCTGTCACTACGTTTAACCTAACTTAATCTAACCCTGCGGATCGTTATAGAAATAATAACACGATTCGCCACTCTAAACGAGCATCTGATGACCATTGGCTATGAAATCATATCTCACCGTGGTTTCCTAACACCTTTTTACCTGGCAACGGAGAGACTCGCTTAAAGCGCAGATTCGGAGAAGAAAGATCGTAGGAACTGGAGCAGGAGTATTCGGTTCTTCAGCATCTTAAACACAAGTCATCCTCAACCTTAAATTTTCGTGCAATCATCGCTAGAATGATTTAAAAGTTTCGATGGTAGCTTTCCTGTACCAAATTGCCTTCCAAGATGTAACACACCATCTGACGAGTTTCCTGGCTCTTGGTACAAAACTCAGTTCCTGGACTTTAGAGTGAAAATACTTTTTATGTTAAAAGCAGGTAAAATCTCACATAAATACACTTCAGACCAACAAGCCTGATCACTTCTGACAAGCTACAGACACACAACTAAGGATGGAAGAGTCTACAATCAGCGCGAAGTCCTTTGAACGGGAGCCGAGAGAGTCGGTGCCAGAGTCTTTTTTGGAAAATCTTGACATTCACCACTCCTTTAGTCTCCTTAGTCCCTGTAGCGTCTTTCATGTCGAAGTCATAGCTAAATTAGGCCGCCGTCGCATGGCTAAAGATTAATCTAGTATCAAGCACAGTGAGACCCTTCTAAAGCCCCTTGTATGCAACACAGTACAAGAAAGGGACCGCCGCGTCTCTTTTAACGAGGTCCCAAGTCATTCCAGGAAACTGTCCAGCTGACGAACTAGTCAAACAAAACTCTCTAGGTATACAGCCAAAAGGAATGCTGACGTCTATATCCTCCTTTCCGATACTAGCCCTTTCATTCTTAATGCTCGTCCTATACACTAGAGAAAAGGAGTCGCCTTACAACTGCAAGCATCTAACACAGTTTTGTTGTGGTCGCCATCATATATGTTGCCGTCGACTCTTTTTTTTCAGGAATGGAAGACACCTACAGTTAGAAGTATATGTCATGCCTACGAAGAGGTCCAGAAGGCACTAACCACTTAGCCATGGCATAGGTTCGGCTGATGTGCGAAGCTGGAAACAGAAAACTGATTACAAAACGTATGACCTCATCTCTGATCCTCCTGGTCTTCGAACTCAACTTCCAAACTCTGTTTCCGTCAACAGAAAGTTGGGACATTAAACCCGATAACACATCCATTTTCACCGACGCGAGAGCTCCTTTAAAAATCACACAGCAGAAGTTGGCATATACATCAATAGCTAAGCCGCTATCAAAGTCATCTCTAAGAGGCCACGCAATAAGCTTTAAGATTTCCGGGATATGGAGCCATCGTTGGCAATGAAAAGACCGACGCACTAACAAGAATAGGATCAAAACTGAACCAAACATTGTTCTGATCCCTGGATAGGGGTTCTAAAACAAGAGACTTCTGGAAACTTACCGATGAGTGCTGGAGCATACTCCCATCACGTCGATGGTGTTCTTACTTAATTAGGTGGCGCTACAGTTCAGGGGGAATTTTGAGCCTCAACCAATAAGCCTCTCCAGTTAGCCCGGTGGATTGAGGTCCTACTTGTGCGAGTCACCTTAGAACATTCCTCTACTACCTTGTCTCTCCGGGTTAGATTCAAAGACTCTTCGTCAATGTCCATTCGCTCAACATGTCCAAGCTCGTCTCAAACGACCAATGTGCAGTTTTCGTAAGACATTCGGTCGATATCGCTGTATGAAGCGACCAAGAGTATCTTCATCGGAAGTAGAGGAAGACCGCGACTTAGGTGGCGTACGCAAGAGGAATGGAACCTCAGCCAAACTGGAAGCAGCTTGCTAAAGATCGAGCTGACTGGACACGTTTGTTGTTTGAGACCTTGAGTCCACCCCGGACTGTAGCGACACCTTAAGTAAAATAGCAACATTTTGACAATGCCTATTCTCAGTCCTGGGTTAGGTAGGAAGGTGCCCCGAGGGACTCACTTAGACTCAGAGCCCATTATGATGCAACTTTCAATCGAAAGCATAAATTCGACTAAAAGGAGACCAACCTTTCCAAACTGACAAACATCATGCAGGCGGACAGGACGGAAAGTCTTTCCTAAGGGATACCTCTTCAATACAGCCAGAACGGTCGACCTAAACTGTCAGAAAGTCTGGTCTCAAGAGTGGTTTCGAGTATCCAAACCTTTGGTCCAACAAAATGCACCTCTTTTCCAGAGACCCGCTTCAAACTAACTTATTGTCGAAACAATAATCCATTGTGGTTGTCTAAACAGCTCTGAGTATCTTAGTTCTTAGGGCGGCATGACCCATAAGCTTGGGCTTATGGCTTATCCTAATCGGATAATCGAAGCAACTAATTTCAGAAACCTTTGTCGGTGTTTTCTATAATCATCCGCTAATCTCTCGAAAATCCATCTAATGCTCCTCTAGTCCTTTTTTTTTTTCATAAAGGACACATGCTTCAGAAGTCTCTCTGAAAGGGAATTTTAATGACTCAAAGAGATAAATCTCCCGGAAACACTGCTACCCCCAACCTCTTTTCACTAAATCTTTGTTTCCAATAAATATTCCAAAGGTGCCAACAGTAGTTCTCGCACACAAAGGACCAACCTATGAATAACTCTCATAATAGTCTCGAGTGTGAATCCTTTTGTGTCGGATAGGGTTCTCCTTCTCTGTCGCTTCTATATTTGGAAATCGTATTTAATCGCAGATGAAAGGACGCAAATTAACGCTTTATTCAGCCATGAGGAAGGGTTCCCTGCTTTACGTGTGTTACACACCCCCGGGACACTGACAAAAATTTTAATCGCGCAAGGAGCTAACCACAAGAAGGCAAAACTTGCAATAAATGTTTCAACCATTTGTCCCAAATCTGTCCCAAATTGCGTGTGTTCGTTCAACCCTTGTGTTGCGACACTTGGTATTCCGGTCATGGACCAAACTCTCGGCACATTCAATAGGTTCGTTCATTTTTTCAATTCGTATATGTCAGGTACGAGGATGTACAATATTATCGATGTGAAATCCTTCTTTGGCAGCCTGTGTGCTAGGAATCTGTAATGTGCCAGCTTGACAGCTTGAAAAGGAAGCAACTTAGCAGCGCAAAAGTGTGTATATCTCTGTGTGTGTGTTGAATCTTTTGCGCTGATAATATGTAACTCGTAAACAGTTTTTCGTACAGGATACGTCCTTAGAATTGTGATTTTTCCCTTGACTTTGGTGATTTATATTTCTGACTCGTTCGAGTTTCGAAAACAAAACTCAAGAACTTGAGAAATGTTCTTCGACCGCCCCCCAATGGAGGGGAGCAAGGAATATTGTTTAATTTTCATTATTAAGCGGATGCGGTGTGAGCTTAAATCGATAGGAGCATCGTCATATCCCTAAGGACGCGTCTACACAGACAAACAGGTAGAAAAAATGTGAATTTATTTCGTTTCATGTACGGAGAAAGGAAAGCCGAAGCTGAAGCCAAAACCAACCCCCTTGTCAGGCAAATAAAAGATAAACAGATGGATATATGGAAAATTTAAAACGACAAGCAAACGTGACTCCCCGGGGGGGTCGGGGGAGGAAAACATCTGTCAAAGTTGCCTAGCGAAAATAATAAACGATACGAGTATATCTCACGGCTGAAATGGCACTCGAGTGTATATTCGATTGACAGTGGGACAAGTCGTGCGCATAAGCTCGTTTGAAACTTGAGAATATTATTCAAAGGACCTATGATATAGATACGAGTATACAGTTATTGAAATTCTCTTCAACAAGGATCAAATCTTTCTTTGTATGCATTGCAGCGTCAGGCAAGTATACATAGTTGCACACGCACTTGCATTTTCAATCTCATTTTTGATGCCAAGAGCAGGCTTGTCACGTTTCCATCCGACTACAGTAGGATTCCCTACCAGAGCTCAGTGAAAGAAGGACGAAGTAGTGAAGGACTTTGACATGGTCATCTACATCTATACGGATCAAAGATGAACTGCGGTATGGGGGCCGGTGTCACTGAAAGTACCAAGATCATCCAGCTTTTCGGATTTCGCCACCGTCTTCCAGGCGGAACTACGGGCAATCCAAGAGGCTTGCACGCAACTCGGGCGTGACACGCACAAACGAAACATAGCCAAGCTATTGACTCGGCTAACATAGCCTTCAAACTGGTGTAGGAGTACCGGAATGAGCTTGCTCGCTCTGGGTTCCAGGGCGCAGTGATATAAAAGGAAACGCGCGCAGCATGCTGATAAACTGGCCAGGCAGGGCTCAGCTCTATATGGCTTACTCGCGGCAAGAGTCCACATCTCGCTAGGAGCGGTTAAAGGACAAATACATTCACAATTCCTGCAGAAGGACAACCAATTGCGCCATATCAAGGAAGATATGGCCGACCTACAATAAGATTAGAGCAAAAGAGAAATCGCCAAAATAACAGCGATAGCCACGAGGCCTTGGCCTATTGAAGATCATGCGGTTAAAACTAGGAAACTCTCTCCCATTCCCTCTGGAAATGTCCGGCACTAGCAAGGACTAGACTGCGTGCACTTAACCAACCATTCTTCGACGATCTCAACGACATCTCGAGAAAAGGGATACGAGATCTAATCCTTTTTCTAAACTCCACAGGCTGGATCAAGACCTCGACTGTCTATAGAATGAAGGCACGAAGACGTCCAGTAACCCACTTCGAGCGTTTGAGCGCTTCTCGTTGGTCATCTCGGACCCCGACTTACTCCTGGAAATCAGAAATATCCCAAATAATGTGCTGTTTCAGGATTCTCGTTTCACCATTGATTCCATTTGGAGAATTCACCCTCTGTCCCGGTCCTAGTGATGATATTTTTGTCTGCTGGTCAGCACTTGCGTTTAGATTTAACAAGTCGCGTCCAGGTGGACAAAGTCCAGCACAATTAATGTGTAGTATGAGTTACAACACTGGGATGACGCCCGTTCAGTGCCTACCTAGTAAAAATCTGACACATTGTTCCTCCTCAGCTAACCAAACAAAAATGTTTCACTCCCAACCACCTTGCTTCCATTCCAATCCCCGTTCACATAATTAAATACGAAACCTTACATGCGTATAATTAAAACAGCTTAAGACAGCTCAATCTTCTTTGAAACACAAGTGGGGTACTCCAACTGACTTTAAATATGACTGACTCCTGTGGTGGTTTAAAAATACACTCATTGGAAAACTCTTCAAATCTTTTACACCGGCAGCAGCCTTCAAGCCAGTCTTCCGTTCAAGGTTGCATGGTTATTATTTTCATTTAATTTTATATATGAATATTAAACACGCATACATATGTATATACACGTTATGAATAATGAAATCCTAAGAGGATATGGTAGACAAATACTTGGGAGAACTCTTAGAATTGTCCATACCGCGTGTACAAAAATACATTTACATCTTCTTTTGGCGTAAAGAGCTTTTCGAAAAATTATTCTCTAACAGAGTTGTGGGAAGAAGATCCATGCTGGGGGTTGAAACGCACCAAATTTGTTGAAGTCGGACGGAATGCTTAAGATGACATTGTCCATTGAACACCCTGATCGACAAAAGAAATAATAATAGTGGTGACAGTTTGCAGCCTTGTGGTACGTCACATCAATACTCTGACACTTTACCGCGGTGTAAAATCAGTTTTCAGAGACATCTCTCCTGTACACATCTGTCCACATCTATGCTGTCAAAAGCTCACAGAGAGCCAAAGCCTAGCTTCTCACAACCACAAATAGAAGGGACCTACAGTTCTATTGCTGACTCCGAACGGCTGATTGAGAAGCATGACAGATTATACTCCTGCAGATTAGTCACGCCTGTGAAGAGGTGGTGTCCTCTGGCTTAGCAGTCCAATGCACTAACCACTAAGCCGCAGAGACCACTGTCAAAAGGCTTGTAATTTCAATATATAGGACGCCTTGGTGGCCCTTTATTCCTATCGAAGGACTTTAGGCCGAAAATGGGACTAGATTTATACTATATTTGACCCTAACAGTTGTGATGGTAATACCGGTGTAAGAGCGGCTGCGTATGGACTGATCCTTGATCAATCTGAATGCTTGTCGCTAAACGCGATCGAGTAAACTCAAGCACGTAGTAGGAGCTCCTGCCCAAATGTGCGAGTTATGTTCAAGTTTCGGACGAAGCAAGCTTTATAGTTAATAAGTTCTCTGATGAGCTTGTCAGACAAGGTTTAGAGAAGAACTTCTTCGGGTTCCTCTTATCCCCCTTATACCAGAATCAAAATTGATGTTGACGCAAGTATCAATGGCATGCAGTTCGGCTTGAGTCTTTGTGGTTAGAGTCACAAATATCAGCTAAAACACATCAGTGTAAACGACCCCGTATCCTACTGGTTCCCAAAATAGAACTGGTCCTCCAGGTTATGTGTTTTGTCGTCGGGTTAACTGTCCAGCCACTTAGGAGCCTTAGCCCCTTATCACTGCGGCCACAAGTAAGCCTATTGTGATATCCTCTTCCTAAGAGCTCCTCCGGTGTGAGCGCCCGGCCACTTAAAAAGATACATATTTCTTGGCAACTGGAGAGGCTTGTTGGTTGAGGACCCGGTACACCCCAAACTGTAGCGCCATCTACCTAATTAATCGATCTACAAAGAATTTTTTCCTCGAAGCGACCTATGCCTAAGTGCCATAGAATAGGAGTGGGATAAGGTCTTGTATAGAGTCTTCTTAGTTCTTCGGGATAGGGCAATACGACGAAACAGCGATTGGTAAGACCATAAGTGAGTTCTCGGTTGAGCTTGCCAGGCAAGATTCAGAGGAGAACTTCTCCGGGACTGAACCCCCGTTTGATTTGCCTGTACCTTCGTTAAGGGTTTCCATCGATGGTTGGGTTACAAGCAAACACAACTGTAGGTGGCATGGCTCTCCAAGATGCAGGCAGATACTCCCTAACGTCTCTAAGAAGTCCGCGACATTCTTGCTGTCTCTCAGCAGAAAAGACTGAAGACAATTGATTGGTGTTATTACGGGACACTACACCTTTGCCACACCACTATCTGTGACGCTTTTGGAGAGGGCGACAACACTGCGGAACACTTCCTATGTGATTGTCCTGCCTTTGGTCGTATCAGGTGGCAGATTTTTGGAGCTGATGTGATGAAGGTTGGGAACCTAAGTTCCATATTACTGAAGCTCTTACTCGACTTTCTAAGAAAGACGATGAAAAGGGTTGTACCTGCTGGTGGTTCAATGGACCTGTATTTGAGTGCTTCAGCGTGGTGTTCCAACATAATGTCGCATTTTCCAGAAGTGATAGCAGAATCTAGGTAGGTAGACAAAGTCCTTCATTACCTCGATTCGTTGATGTTGGGTGTCCTTTCTTGTTGACGAAGTGCTAAACCAATTTTGGCCGCTTCTGTCGCAAAACTCGTGAATTCCCGGTGATAGCTCACTGAGTTCTGCCGATTATTTCAACTCGCGTCAGCACACGTGAGTAGCTGCACAGACATTTGTGCCTCTAAAAGGCTTTTTTGGCCACTCCATCTGGTTGTGGGTATTTTTTGTCACTAGTCTTTTTGCAGGCGTTTAGTACTTCATCTACTTGGACTTGCACCAATAGATGCACAGAAAGAGCCGCTCTAGACAAGCTTTGAGTCAAAATGGATACCACGAGCGTAAAACAAACCATTTTTTGATGACATGTGACTCTGTTTGATGATGTCTACACTCTCTAACACTGTTTGACGGCCCATGATCCCATGAGATGCGATGTTTCAAAAGGCCGCACAAGCTCTAATTGGATCTGTCTCAAGATGGCCAAAACAAATCCCTGAATTCAATATTTTATGGAATTTTAAGAATTTTCAAAAATTACTTGGTAATGGCATTTGTCTCGAGAAGACTCAAGAGGCTATGGCTCCTCTCCGCACCCAAGGTACCAGTGTAAGCGAACATTTTCGGGTCGCTTTTGTTGGTTTCAACTAGGGTTGCGTATAGATAACAAGGTAAACAGTTGTGCAATTATTTATTCTCCGAAAGGAGGGGGTGTATCTGTATCTGTATCTGATTGTGTTGTAATTTTTATTTCAAAATAATTTCACTCGTACGCCCTCCCAAAACAACAAAGAAGGACACAAACAAACGAAGGAGTAGTTAGATGGTCTTTAAAAGGCATAAGGCTGGACAACAGTAAAATAAATGACTGCCCCCCCAAGGGTAGAGAACAATTTTCTTCTCAACGGAAAGCTATTAATGAATGAATAAGGACGAAAATTAGCAGCGCAAGCTATCACACAATCAAATTCCCATAAAATCAAAGGGAGTCCTCGCAGTTTACGGTCGATGGATATAACAACGAAAATTAATTAATGCTTTTTGCTGCGCGACCTTCAAGCCTCCCCCACCCTCCCGTCTCCATTTTCATCTTGTCATATCGATCTGGAGGGTTCATGTGGACTTGGAAAAAAAAAAATCTCATGTTATAATTGTACATTTCGTTACGATGGAATTGTAAAAATGCCCAAGGGGTGGTTGAACTTTTCGTTCCAAAAAAAAGAAGGCTGAGTCCTTGTGTATTTTGTTCGTCAAAACTTGAAAGAAGCTTATACATCATTCTCCTGAGGGGAATTGGGGGAATGTCGGAGATTTGGCTAATGATTTAATTTTTCTTACCGCAGCTGCCGCGCAAGGGGTATCCTGGTATCCTGGTATCGTGGTATCGTCGTGCCTAGTTAAGGCATTACATTCGTTTTGGTTTTGGGTTTAATTAATTGATTCGGGTAAGTATACGTGATTAAAACACTGCAGGTGGTGTATAACGGTGGTAATGTGCTGGTAATGGTGATGTTTCCTTTCTACCACCTACTTTGACTCTCTTTACGGGTCATTAGAGTTCATGATTATCCCTGAACTCTCCATCGTTAGCATTTTCTTGACCAGCTACAGCTTGTATGTGTTAGGATTTTTCTACATCCTTCCGACACAGATTTAAACTATCATCTGCCACAAGACTCATCTGATTGAATTGTCATGTCCTGTGGGCAATGCTACAATTCATCCTCACATCATACTGATCACACTCTGGATCACCAAAATTCTGGATCCTGCAGCGTCAGGTACATAGAACAAGCATGACAAGCTTTCTGTGACAATAAATGCGGAATCTAGGCAAAGGTGTCAAGCCTGATCTAAATGCCACCTCAGTTGCAGTAGGCTAAACAGTTGCGTCTAGAATGATATGGCCAACCTACAACAAGAACAGAACGAACGAGCTCCTTACCCCACACCACACCGGGGAACAAACACAATTGATCCATTGAGATCCGAGTGGAACCTAACCTACGGCGGTCTGGAACAGAACTTGACAATGGATCTTTTGAGATCCGAGTGGAACCTAGCTTAGAGCCATCTAGAACAGAACTTGACAATCGACAGCTACAATTTTGAAGCTTTTCATGAAGGAGTTCATCTACCTCGGGGCAAACATAAACTCCCTCTGGTGGAAATTCGACAAAGGATAACCTAAGGCAACCACTGCTAGTTCGTTTTGTCCAAACAGCTACGGTCCAAACTTCTAACTCGAAGGTTCAAATCGAACTCTGATTTTGCCCGTCTTGCTTTATGGAGCTGAATGCTGGACGATAAGGAAGAGAGCAGAACAGATCTTGGGATCCTTTGAAACAATATTTGGTCCTATCTGCGAAGAAGTCAAATGGAAAAGAAGATACCGTGAACCCTACGAGCTGTATAAAGATGTGGATGGAGAACACTCCAGCTAAGAGGATCTTCGAGTCCTAGCCAACTGGTTCCCGAAGAAAAGGGAGACTCAACGCGGACGCTGAAAACCTTGGTCTAATAAACTAGAAGCAGTGTGCCCGGGACCGTAAAGAATGACAAGCGGCATTAGTTCAGGCAGAGACCTTTCAAGGGTCGCTGGCTTGATAAGTAAGTAAGAAAGAGTTTAGATTAGGTTAGGTGCTTTCTCCGTCACACTCAGGTCAATGTAGACCCATTGTGATGCCCTAGGGGTAAGGGCACTTCTAGACCTTGAAAGAGCTTAGTAAGAGAGTAAGAAGCTTGGTATTTCCCAGAAGACACACTGTCCTGTAGCTGTGGGGATGTAAGCACTCGTTCAATTCTTCTGCAAATGTCCAGACAAATTGGGCTAGACAAACCCTTCTTTGACAGCTTTTAAGAGATTAAGTCTATCTACCCTTAGGTAGAGGTGGCGGTTAAACGAACCCAAATTAGTGCCTTTTCTGTTACCACGACTCGTGTGGCCGGGTTGGTGTTGTGTGTTATTGAAGATGGGTGAAATAGTCGGTGTCTAGGTCCAGCCTCTGGAGTTTAGAAAACGGATTAGATCTCGTGTCCCTCCACCAGAGATGTCGTTGAGGTCATCAAAGAAAGATTGCTTTAGTGCACGCAGTCTAGCTCTTGCTAGTGCCGGACATTTGCAAAGGAAATGGAAGAGAGTTTCCTTCTCATTTTCGTTCCCGCAGCTGCGGCAGTGGGGGTTGAATGGAATATCTAGTTTGGCTACATGGTCTGTGGGCATGGGCAGGTTCTGTTTAGGAGATTTTTTGCTCTACTCTTTTCTTAGGTCGGCCATATCTTCCTTGATATGAGGCAGATGGTTGCCCTTCTGCAAGAAGTGTGAGTGAATTTATCCTTTAACCGTTCCTAGTGAGATGTGGACCCTTGCTGCGAGTGAGCTGTGTGAATGTCGTAAATTAATGGACGAATTCGTCAGACATGTCTCAGAAAAAGTTGAATTGAATTACAATTTCCATCCCGTGACGTGACCCAGTCTGACTGGAACTGGTAAAGACGCCACCATTGATTCCATTTTTAATCCAAGGAATGGCGTGTCTTAGTGTTTTGGTTTCCAGTCAAGTTGCTTGATGATGGAACTACAAGTTGACAGATCAAAGTACAGACACGTCCTTATGATCCAATTGAGATACTAAACCATTCCACCTTTCCATTTCTCTCTTCGAATATCCTTTCTTCGAATTCTTTCAATGCGTCGTAGTGGTTATCTTCATTATTTTCCACACACTTTGGCGCGTGCACATCATTTCGATTGTCAGCCGCATCAACGTATTGAATTTCACACTTATATGCACACACAGAGTGCCTTATTTGTATTGGGTCTAGTGATATCATCAAATTAGCATCAGATTCGCTTCGTCTCGTTTCGGTTCCAAGTCCTGAGGGTTCGAAGGACTACAAGTCATGTGCGATGAGCAAACATAATATCCTTTCAATGAATTTTCTTTAGATTTCCTCTCGGCTTTCCACTTTTCTTTTGTGTTTTGTCGTCAAGTCGTCAAGAATTTTATTGAAAACGGATAAAGGATCATGACTCGAGAAGATTGCAAAAGTTGTTAAAAGGATTTATTTTAAAGTCTCCAGGCTCCAGAAATGCTTAATTACGGAATATGTTGACATTTGTGATTGAGTGGTGTAGGACCATTTGGTCAATCACTTGAGAGGACTTGTGTTGAAGCTTGGATTAAGGAACCTCCTTTCGCATCCGCGATAGCTTGGATAGGTTGGGCCTGAATAGATTTATTGAAGATAGTGCCATCGGTGTTAATACCTGTCCTCCACTCTATCTGTTTCAGCACAAGATTGAAAAAAGTTTGAAAAGCTCTGAAGAGCTGTTTACAAACCGCACAGTGATTCCCGTGTTTTCCAACGTCATGCGGCACAACATGATCAGTTCTGCCGAGATCATGAATTCAGTTATCGCATTGTAAAGCTCAAGATAAAGAATACAATCAGATACGGCTTTGAAGACGATGAAAAGGTGCTGGGTCTTGGAAGGTGCATACATACTACCAAGGCATCACCACCATATTTGAAAAGCTCACTCAATAAGTCTTCTTATTCCTCACCTTTTTGATAGCTGCGTCAACCTGTTCTGTACTGGGAGGGGGGGATTTATCCTTTCTCGACTGGAGGTAGGTGCTCTTCTTATTGCCCTATCACTCTCCCAGCTGGAAGCATTACTTAAACAACTACAATTCTCTGTGCATCAATAACTTGGTTCCTGGGCTAGGGATAGACTTACGTTGGGCTTATCCTATTGATTTTCTACCTCTGCCTTAGCAACGTGGGTTCAGTATAGAGCCAGAAGAAAGGAAAAGAATAAAGCCTTCGTAGTCTATGATGCCCCATCTTTAAGAAAGGCGATCCTATGCCTCGAAAGAACTACCGAAGCGTATACCTGCTTAACGAGCCTACAAGATCCTATCCACTGAACTGTGTAAAAGCCGTTTTGCAACACACTCATCGGTACAAATCCTGGAAAAGATCAAAGAGTTCCAAGTCAATACTCACCATCACAGCATTCATTGCACCGAATGCGCCACGCTAGAGAGCACGCAATGCAACGTGCAGCTTGGAAACAAAACCTTCAAATTATTCCAAACACTCACGGAATTTCGACAAGGAGACGCGCTATCTTGTGATTTCTTCAATCTTGTGCTGGAGAAGATAGTACGAAAGGCTGGCATGAAGCCGGATACGACTCGTTCCGAACGTTTCATTATTGAAGCTTTTATGGCGATGGAAGAACAAAGCAAAAATTGGTCTTACGATAAACGAGGATAAGACGTCGAACTCCGTCTAATACTGAACTACACAATCGACAGCAATAAGGAGTTCATCAACCTCGGAATAAATGTAAACTCCACAAATGACATCCTGGTTGGAGATTCGACTTCGGTTTGTCCAAACGTGGTCCAAAATACTCACACGAAGTACAAATCAAACTCTGATCTTGCCCGTATTGCTTTATGGAGCTGAATGCTAAACGATAAGAAAGAGAGCGGAACAGATCTTGGGATCCTTTGAAACAATATTTGGTCCTGTCTGCGAGGAGGGCGAATGGAAAAGAAGATACCGTGAACCCTACGAACACTCCAGCTAAGAGGATCTTCTAATCAAAACCACCTGATTCCCGAAGAAAAGGAAGACCGAACGCGGACGCCAGAAACCTTAGTCTAGTGAACCGGAAGCAGCGGGCCTGAGACCGTGATGGATAGAAAGCGAAATTAGTTCAGACTCAGACCCTCCACGAGTCACTGGCCGGATAAGTAGGGAAGTTGTACACTAGTTTTATTCTACAAAGCTAGAAACAGATTAGAATCGGTCTCACAACTACAGTCACCAGTAAGTCCTATTTGAGACCTTCTTCGGGCTATAACAGGTTTCCTTACACATTCGTCAACTCCTCGACAAAGGCATTCTGTCTGAGAAACTACGACCTTCGCATGGAATAATGCCTTCAATCTTATTGTTCTTTATGAAGAAGATCAGCTCCGTTTTAGTTGGGTTGACACTTCGTACATATGTAGGCATTCCGTCACGAGGTGCGGTTCAGCAATTGCTGAATTTTCTTCTAACTGATGCTTTCTTTATGCAGCCCTTGCATTGTATTCTCCTGAACTCCTCCAGGATGCTGTCATACTTTAAAGTGCATCCTAGATCTAAAGTGACATCTGAGGAAGACATCTGTCCCATTTCTCTTCTGAGTTCTTCCCTTTCGGCTGAGAAGTGCCTATCATCCAGACCTTCGCTGCATTCTCTTATATTTCTTCCCGGTCAACAAGTATGTCTCCTTTAAGCATTTAGGACGTTTGGTTTTTTCCACGCATCTACGCTTAACCGGATGGTCTTCTTCAACTCTAAGACCACGCTCTAGAATTTAGCTTATCTCTCGATGAGAGTTCAATATTTCCCCTATTCTAGGTGCCTATGCACCGAAACATACCGCGTAACTGAATGGCTAATGAACTCGCAAGGCATGGCATACATTTAAGAATTCTACTGGTAGAGACGGGCAAGCTTCTAGATACAGTTGGCCCGATCTGAAGCAGAAACCTAGTTTCACTTGAAAGGTTGCTCATCACAATAGGAGTCATAACTATGGTCACTGTCCCATAGAAAAGCACGCTAAAAGACTTGGTGTCCCTAAGTGATTCGAGTGAAGGCTGCATTTCGATGCACCCACCTCTTCAACCTACCTAGTGTCTCAGAACCTCCAAGGGACGCTGGCTATCGTGGTGTTAAAGAAGCCATCTTTGATCCACCATCGGCCATGTTGGATCTGCCATTTTTGTTTGAAAAATTTCAAGAGTACACTCAATCCGAACCTGTTTTTTGTGATCAATGTATAGATGTCCGTGGAATACGGTACCGGTACGGTTCGGGATGTACAAGACCATTGACTTAGCCAGAAGAGTGCAGCTCTAACGACTGAGGTGGCTTGGTTATGTAGAGCGGATGGATAACAATGCTCCGGCTCAGGAAATCTTCGACTCCATCCCCGAGGGAGGACGCAGTCGAGAAAGACCGTGAATTAGGTGGCGCACGCAAGTGGAAGAGGACCTCAACCAACTTGGCGTACGTAGCTAAAGATCGATCTAGCTGAAGACGCTTGTTGGTTGAGGCCCCTAAATTAAGAATATGGTTCCCCGTTCCTAAAACTGTGTACATACACAAGGTCCTGAACAAAAATACGTACATTGAAACGTTCGTCCTTTTGATTTGTATAGCACTGCCGGAGGTGAAACTACATTTCATTAACCTTCTGATCGATTGTCATAAACATGTGCAAACACCTACATAAATGTATCCATGTACTGTGTGTATGCATTGAATCAGATAATTTCATTAAACAGTTATAAAGCATGCCACACCCTTGTTATTCTAATGTTCACCTCACACTCAAATCACGTATTGATTTAACTTACAAAATCGATAAGGTCGGCGTTAATTCGTTTTAATTCGTTGGTTGTGTACCACCACCCACCCTTTCACCCTTTAAATATAGGTTATCGCGTGAATCCCACACAATCTATCTAAAGACCTTAAAGGGTCTTTTGAAGTTTAAATTTTGTTACATATGTACACGTCAATGCAGAAGTTTGTATTTAAGGATTCCTTGTGACTTCTTTCCTTACAATGATGGTGACAGGTCAAGCCTATAGGCAGGCATCCCTTCCAATATGAAGGCAACACGATAAAATGTCATCGGACCACATTCATACATAAGTCTCGTCATTGGAATTTATTTCACAAGGATAAAGCGACAAAAAATACACAGAAAAGGTGCATACAGGACAACGACAAGGATTAAGGGAGGAAGGACAGAAGGAAAAGGCAGTATCTGCAGCAATAAATGAATATTTATGAGAGGCTTCTGGGACAAAGGCCAGAGTTGGCAATAATTTTTAAAGATACTGTAGAGGAGTTCCAATGTTGCAGGATTGTATTTCCATGTATACAAAGTTGTGTTACTTTAGACACAGGATACAGGACACAGGCAAACGCCATTGGATTGGGAATAAGAAAGAAAAAAAATTGAATTTAGATTTTTTTCAGGAAGTAAATCGAAAGGACGAATGAATGGGAATTGAACTAACGTAAAGCCTTTAGGCATTAGGGATCTATTCTTGCTACGTAGGACAACCCTGTGTTTTAGTGTTGCCATTGAGTAAGACTATTCTGCAGGGACGAAGAGGAAATAGACACCTGCTCCCGTATTAGCCACCAGAAGATTGAGTACTCTTGGTAGTCGCTTCTTCGAAAAAACTCCTGACATTCTTATCCCTTTTTGGGTCGCGATAAAATCCCAGGAAATCCGGAGAACACAATGGATCCGTTGAGATCCGAGTGAGGCTGTACTTTAGTGCAGCCACCCCTTCAACCTAACCTCTTTGGATTTCGAGCTCAGAAACAACCATAAAATTCCGCTTGTCTCTTGACGAGATGGTGACGGGACATAGGAACACATTTCAGGCATCTTCATGGCTGACGAACTCACCAAAGAAGGCACAAGTCTACCAATTTTTCTAGAAAAGTGGAATTTAAGAATCGCGAGTTTCCCTTTACCAGGGATGTCGTTGAGGTCTTCGAAGAATGGTTGGTTTAGCGGACGCAGTCTGGCTCTTGCTAGTGCTGGACATTTGCAAAGGAAATGGAAGAGAGTTTCCTTCTCGTTTTTATTCCCGCAGCTGCGACAGTGGGGGCCTAGTTTGGGCGCGTAGTCTCTGGGCATAGCCGGTTTCTTTTAAGTAAGTCTTTTGTTCCAATCTCATCGTAGATCGACCATATCTTCCGTGATATGTCACAGTTGGTTAACCCCCTCCATTGGAGGTTAGCCTTCTGTAGGAAGTGTGAGTGGATTTGTGCTTTGACCGCTCCTAGCGGAATATGGACCCTTGCCGCGAGTGAGGCGTGTAGGGCTGAGCCCTACCTGGCCAGTTCGTCTGCACGCTCGTTTCCTTCTATGTCGCTGTGCCCTGAAACCCAGAGTAGCGTGATCCTGAAACGTTCACCTAAGCGGGCAAGCTCATTCCAGCACTCCTGCACTAGTTTGGAGGATATGGTAACCGAATCAATGGCTTCGATAGCGGCTTGGCTATCCACGAGGATAGCGATGTTTTGTTTGTGCGTCCGAGCCCGCCCGAGCTGCATGCAAGCTTCTCGAATTGCAAGTAGTTCCGCCTGGAACACGCTGGCAAAATCTGGCAGACCATATGATAGTGGTATTTTTAGTGATTCCGAGTAGACATCGACCCCCACACCACAGTCCATCTTGGATCCGTCGGTGTAGATGACCGTGTCGAAGTTCTTCACTACTTCGACTTCACTACAGACTCCCTGAGTCTGACTGCACTGCATAATGCGGTGTCTTTTGTGTGTAATTCGAGGGGCAGAAGGTGCAACAGCACAGTGAGGGCATCCGATGGGGCCGACCTCAGAGCACCCGTGGTGCCTATACTGGCACCACGTCATCCGCATACGCGACAAACCTAGACTCCTTCTCTGTCTAATCTTGAAAGAATTTTTTTCATGACCATCAACCAAAGTAGAGGAGAAATGACGCCTCCCTGTGGCGTACCTCTATGGGCAAATTTGTATAAATGATTGTTACCTAGTGTTGCCTGAATAAATAGGTGAGAATGGGTCTGACGACATGGGTCTGTGTATAGCCATAGCGTCATTTTGGGGTTGAGGCCCCAATTCTTTCCTAGCAGACATTTGCTGGTCCATAGTGGTATAAATCTTACAATGACGACCTCTTTCCAGCTCTTGGGTAAGTGTTCCCACGCGAAGCTAGTTCTGAAGATGTTTATCATTGTTTTTCATCATGTGAGGGCAACTCTTTTGAAGGAGTGCGGGGAATATACGGTCTTCTCCTGGAGCTTTGAAGGGTAAGAATGAGTTCAATGCCCATTTTATTTTCTCTTCAAAGAAGATCTTCCTTGATCTTTTCCAATCTTCCTTAGTTGGTCGCACAACTTTTACTCGAAGATTGTGTTGGCTTGTGTGTGCCTGGAAAGTGTGTTTCGGCAAGGAGCATAAGCGTCTGTAGTCCACTTTCCGCATATGAGCCATCAGGCTTTTGAATTAACCCTATTTTATTCGTGTGCTGTTTGGACAGAATTCTGTGGATGCGCGCACTGCCTTGGTTGTCATTGAGACTTTGACAGAAACCCTTCCATGAGTCTCTCTCTGAGCTCTTCGAATTTTAATGCTTCTAAAGCTCAATACTGCCTTCTGTCTCTTAAACAAAATCCAAATCTCTAACCATTATCCATGAATGGTATCTACATCGTCGAAGAGAACCACGTATTCGATGTCGCCAGGAACGCTGCAAAATATCTTGGTTTCCTCAAACGATGCAAAAAATACTTTATCCCTTCTGATCTGGCTTCAATCTACAAGGCGTTTATTCGGCCAAAGCTTGAAACTGTCCTGCATCCAAAAACACTCGTTAAAACTTAAAGGACTCGCTTGAACACCGAAGAACTGTTTCCCGGCTATCACTGTTTTACTGATTCTTCTACAAGAAATGCTCCAGCGAAGTAGCCAGCTGCATTCTGCCCCTGGTAAATACTCGTCATGCTTTGAATGCACATCAGTTTACCCTTAAGCCTTCTTACGGATCTACGTTCAAATGTAGAGATTCTTTCTTTAGTCGTACCACACGAAAGTGGAATAATCTATACAGCTCTGTGTATCTTCATCACTACAACCCTCAAACATGCTCTAGTTTAAGGGTAGTCATAAACCTTTCAGCGCGCCTATTATTAAAAAAAAAACCAACAGTCTGGTAGACTTTTTAGCCGAAACAAGGTTACATGGCCAGTTGGTTCATTGAAACCCTTTAAGTCACCTGCAGCAAAAGGCTGCGTCCTCTCGCCTCTCTTATGGTCAATCGTCATTGACGACCTGCTCACCAAACTCAATAACCTTGGTAACAACGTCATTGGCTACGCTGACGATCTTATGTGGGAGGACATCCAAAGAGTCCTCCATTTTGTCACTGACTGGTGTGTCAGAGAGGGCTTATCTATCAACCCCGACAATACAGTTCTTTTACCATTTACTAGAAGAAGAAATCTGAACTTTTTAAGTTCTTGCCCTACGGCAGCCCTAGAGGCTCTACTCTATCCTGAACCATAATTCTTGGGAAACTGACGATCTCCACATGAAATTCCTAACACCGGAGGACAATTGTAATGCCTCGACTGGATATATCTTCAACTTCATTAGGAAGATCGAGGTTATCCTAGTTTAACTGGCTCCAGGCACGCTAGATCTTTTAGGTCGCAGTGGAATCCTTCCAAAGAAAAATTCTACGTCAAACAAATGATCCTGTCTGCGAGGAGGGCGAATGGACAAGATGATATAACCTACGAAATCTACGAACTGTATAAAGATGTAGATGTGGGCTCGGCCACATCAAGCGAATGGACGAGAAAGCTCCAGCTAAGAGTGTCTTCGGATCCTAGCCGCTTGGTTCACGAAGAAAAAGAAGACCGAACCTCCGAACGCTAGACAGATTGGTCTTGTTAACTGGAAGCAGCATACCCGGGACCGTATAAGGTGAAAAAAGTCATCACTCTTGAAGTTTCTACCAACAGATGTCACCTTTTGCACAAAAAGGCTCTCGATGGTGTCAAGTTTCCAGTCGAGTGGTTTGGAAACTAGCTAATGGTTGGTTTTTTGATCGAATTTTGTCGGGATAAGGTGCATTATGACTTAAAAAAGACCTATTGGGCTCCCTCCTGGTGTCAGCACGTCGTTTAACTTGGTTTCTCTGAAGAATTTAGAATCTCCCTAGGGAGGGTGGCAGGTGTTTCTCTGCTCCGAATCAGTGCTCCACTAAGGGCTGTAATCTTATGTTTCCCTGATTTTCTCGCAGAATCTATGTGTTCCGTTTTAGGTCTTCTTTCCTAGGAGTGCCTTTGTGCCTTTGTGCCTTGGTTTGCCTTCGTTTGAGAAGTTCCCTAAAGAATTTAGCTTACTTGGATTCCTCCTCCTTCCATAGTTCTGCTCAAATGATGGCTTTACGAATGAATTTGCTGCTCCTTCCCCCCGACAGCCAATCGGATCCACTTGTGTTCCGCAATTTATCACCAAAGTTCATTGTGTTGTGCTTTGCAAGATCAGCAATCATTGTTAAGACACAAAACCATTCCATATTTACACTTCATGGAACGATAGCCCAATTAAGCAATAACAATCAAAAGATGAACTGCTGTGCACCCTATTTAATCTTCTTTGCATGAGCAAGTGCAAGCTATCAGCTTTTTGGTCGTTTCCTATAAAATGGACCACGTTTGCGATGAACACGTTTAGTATACAATCAATCTTAAGTCACCAAGAGGCATGTACGTCCCCTATGCAGTTCTCTCCGCAGTCATCGGGATCGTTTCGATCGCTGTTTACTTAATCAGAGATCATATGTTATATTGGAAGAGGCGTGGCATTCCACACGATGAGCCAAGTTTGCTGCGTGGAAACATGAAAGGGGCATTGCATGAGCCGGTCCGTGAGATATACCGGAAGTACAAAGGGAAAGCACCTTTCTGTGGATTCTATTTATACGTGCGTCCAGCTGTGATTGTATTGGATTTGGACTTGGTCAAGCGGGTGCTTATCAAGGATTTCAATAATTTTACCAGTCGCGGAATTTACTACAATGAGCGGGATGATCCTCTGTCAGCACATCTGTTCGCTTTGGATGGCGATAGGTGGCGTCAGTTGAGGAATAAACTGTCGCCTACTTTTACTTCGGGAAAAATGAAGTTCATGTTCCCAACTGTTGTGGCAGTTGGTCATCGATTTGCGGAGGTTTTCGGGGAAATTGTTGGCCGAAGTTCGGTAGTTGAAATCAAGGACCTCTTGGCTCGTTTCACGACAGACGTTATTGGGACGTGTGCCTTTGGAATTGAGTGCAACAGTTTGAGAGATCCCAATGCAGAGTTCCGCGTTGTTGGACAAAAGTATTTCAACAACCAGAATCCATTTATCCTACAATTGATTCGTAGTTGTCCGGGTATAGCCAGAGCTTTAAGGTGCCGCATTATACCAGTTGAAATCCATAACTTCTTTATGCGAGCAGTCCGTGAAACAGTGGAACATCGGGAAAAGAACGGCATCGTCCGAAAGGATTTCATGAATATGCTGATCGAGCTGAAGAATAACAAGTCAACGACAACCGAGAGTGGAGAAGTGATTACTGGTCTAACTATGGAGGAACTAGCGGCACAGGCGTTTATTTTCTTCTTGGGAGGCTCCGAGTCATCGTCGACTACCATGGGCTTTGCTCTGTATGAATTGGCAATAAACCCAGACATCCAAGACAAGCTAAGGAGGGAAGTGAATGCACAGTTTGCGAAGCATGGAGGAGAGTTTACTTATGAATGCATGAAGGATATGCCTTACATGGACCAAGTTATTAGCGGTAAGTTTGAACACGAGTTGTTGTTGTGATGATAATCCTTAATCGATATTTAGAAACCCTCCGAATGTACACGGTTATAACTGTGCTAAACCGCGAAGCGAAGGAGGACTACATTGTTCCAAATACAAGTTACAAAATCGAAAAGGGAATGAAAGTGTTTATCCCTGCCGATGCTATTCACCATGATCCAGAGATCTATCCAAATCCCGAGGTTTTCGATCCTGAACGCTTTAGTCCTGAGGAAATGAAAAAACGTGATCCAATCGCATGGTTGCCATTTGGTGATGGACCACGGAATTGCATCGCATTGCGATTTGGAAAAATGCAAACTCGCATCGGATTGAGTTTGCTGATTAAAAACTTTCGATTCAGTGCTTGTGATCTGACCCTAATTCCAATGGAGTATGACGCCAAGGGACGAGTTCTAACCTCAAAGGGTGGAATCCACCTAAGAGCTGAAGCAATCTGATTGTCAATTAGCACGTGTTTTTTTTTTTAGTCAAATACATTGGAAATATTATTTTTTTTTACATCAAATACCTTTCGCTGTTCCTTAGAGGTGGAGGTGTAGAGGAGGAGGTTCAACAGAACCTAAATTAGCACAAGGGTGTGCCTCTTTTGTTATCAAGACTCGTGACCTGGTTGAAGATGGGTGAGACAGTCGGTGTCTAGATCCAGCTTGATCCAGCTTAGAAAACGAATTAGATGTCGTTTCCCTTTACCAGGGATGTCGTTGAGGTCATCGAAGAATGGTTGGCAAGAGCCAGACTGCGTCCGCTAGGCTCTTGCTAGTGCCGAACGTTTGCAGAGCAAATGGGAGAGTGTTTCCTTTTCATTTTCGTTCCCACAGTTGTGGCAGTGGAGGTTGTATGGAATACCTAGTTTGACTGCATAGTCTCTGGACATAGCCGGGTTCTGTTTAGTAAGTCTTTTGTTCTAATCTTATCGAAGGTCGACCATATCTTCCTTGATATAGCGCAGTTGGTTTACCCCCTCCATTGGAGGTTGGTCTTCTGCTGGAAGTGTGAGTGGATTTGTCCTTTGACTACTCCTAGCGGGATGTGGATCTTAGCCTCAATCGAGACGTGTAGAGCTGAGCCCTGCCGGGTCATTTCATCTGCTCGTTTTCTGAAACTCAGAGCGAGCAAGCTCATTGCGGCACTCCTGCACCAATATGATAGCCGAGTCAATAGCTTGACTACCTACGAGGATAGCAATGTTTTTGTTGTGCGTTGTGTCACGCCTGAGTTGCATGCAAGCCTCTCGAATTGTCAGTAGTTCCGCCTGGAAGACGGTGGTAAAATCCCACAAGCTGGATGATCATGGTACTTTCAGTGAATCCGACTAGACACCGGCCCCCGTCTAGATGTAGATGACCGTGTCGAAGTCCTTCAATACTTCGTATTTCTTCCATTGAGCTCTGGTGGGGAATCCTACGTGGAACTTTTTCCTGAAATGTAGTTTGGTAACGAAGTAGCGAGTACAAGATATTGCTGCGCCGTGCCATGCAGTCCAGCACCCAGATTCTTTGAGTCTGACTGCGCTGCATAGTGCGGTATTTTTTTGTGTGTAAGTAGGCAAATTAAAGGCTCCATGAAGGAACTCCGAAAAGTGTTGAAGAATTTGTCGACTCACCCTGAAAGTCAAACCATTGCTATGTCGATTTGATTTCCATAAAACGCACCCTCTTACCGGATAAAACTTCGGAGCACTTGAGGATGCCGACCCCGGAAAATGTCACCACGACCACGCATATGCCATCGTTGGCATGACAACTTCTGTCATATGAAAGAGACTAATCGTTGGAACGCATTTATTAAAAGACTTTCCAAACTGAGATGTGTTATGAAAAAAGTTTATGAGCAACCATAGCTGGACTTCGAAAAGTGTGCGGGCGTAAACAATTTCTCATCTTCCAGTCCTAAAATTTGACATGCAACACAGTCATGTATCCTTGCTATCGCCATTGAGGTATTCTTTTGTGTTTGGAACTGTTTTTTTTTTTTTTTTTATTGACAAACGAAGCATCAAAAGAATAATCGTTATGTTTACCCTTAGAACTCAAAATTTGTCATTCCCTTCCTTCCTCTCCATTCAATTGTGTGACATGAGATACTTCATCTCACACCCCATGAGTAAACTTTTTTTTTCAAGTGTGATACTTTCCAGTTCCCTACTGCGCGCTCATCCGTGTCGGAAACATAAATGTCTGTTCGATTCTTATACCACGCCATGTGGTTGAAATTTTTTGGAGTTTCCACTTTGGTTATGGCACACCACTGGCGGTATCGGTTCAGAGAATATGTTTTTTTTTTTTTATTCAATTTGGAGGTGGGTGGTGGACTACAATAAAAAAATAAAATGTCCTTTTGCCGTGTTTTTATGGAGAAAACAAAGCGAACGGAAAAAAAATAAAAATAAATGGAAACACGGAACCATTTCGTGTTGCGAGTTATCCGCCATTTCAGTTGCAGATTAACCGTGTTTTTGAGTGATGGCTGGTGGGTTCGAATGTCATAAAAATATCTTCTCTTTGCAATAAAAATGTTTCAAGGATTACCACCACGAAATGACTCCAGGAAATGTGTCATATGGATTGACCACCTTTCAACAACCGAAACAAAAGGTGAATTTTCAGAAATTAACGAGAAGCATTGGTGTGCTTTAAATACGTTCTGGAACAGATCCACTTACAGCTGAAGTAGGTCCATTGTAGGACCATAGGGATCTAGGTATTTTCCAGGAACCACCATTCTGCGGGCGGAGCTTCGGAAAAAAAGCGTTGGAGGTACACAAGATTATCGTAGAATCAAAGACGTTTCTAGAGAGACGAGCTACACAAAATAATGTCTAAGTGCTCAAAACACTGTGCAACTTGATGACTAAAGAGAATGCTCCCTGCTTCGTTGGGATCCTAGACTCTTGATGTAAAAAAACGGCTTTGGACAAGGCGAAACGCTGAAAAAAATCTCATAATTCAGAGGTAAGATGCGTCAGGAAGACAGAATAGGTCAAGTTGGATCTAGGTAGAGTGGTAAAACCAAAACCAAAAAAGAGTAACCTGTCAGCAAGACAGAACACTCAAAGCCGACGCCTTGGGCAGAACATCACAACTGACAGCTACGCACACAGAATTTTCATCTTCTTGCAGAGGACTTTGTCTATTTAGGCTCCGCCGATGATTGATTGAAAACGAAAGTATTGCCTTAAGAGCATTCGGAGCCAGCTGATCGGCAATTTCATAACCTTCAATGCCTCCATGCCACAGTATCCACCAATGGCTGGTTTTGTTGTGACAAACTTAGCTTTTAAGGGTAGAAAACAAGATTGCGTGCATTAAACCAATCATTCTTCGATGACCTCAACGACATCCCTGGTAAAGGGAAACGACATCTAATTCGTTTTCTTAACTCCACAGGCTGAATCTAGACACCGATTCTCACCCATCTTCAATCACGAGTCTTGATAACAAAAGAGGCACACCCTTGTGCTAATTTAGGTTCTGTTGAACCTCCTCCTCTACACCTCCACCTCTAAGGAACAGCGAAAGCTATTTGATGTAAAAAAAAATAATATTTCCAATGTATTTGACTAAAAAAAAACACGTGCTAATTGACAATCAGATTGCTTCAGCTCTTAGGTGGATTCCACCCTTTGAGGTTAGAACTCGTCCCTTGGCGTCATACTCCATTGGAATTAGGGTCAGATCACAAGCACTGAATCGAAAGTTTTTAATGAGCAAACTCAATCCGATGCGAGTTTGCATTTTTCCAAATCGCAATGCGATGCAATTCCGTGGTCCATCACCAAATGGCAACCATGCGATTGGATCACGTTTTTTCATTTCCTCAGGACTAAAGCGTTCAGGATCGAAAACCTCGGGATTTGGATAGATCTCTGGATCATGGTGAATAGCATCGGCAGGGATAAACACTTTCATTCCTTTTTCGATTTTGTAATTTGTATTTGGAACAATGTAGTCCTCCTTCGCTTCGCGGTTTAGCGCAAATACAACCGTGTACATTCGGAGGGTTTCTAAAGATCGATTGAGGATTATCATCACAACAACAACTCGTGCTCAAACTTACCGCTAATAACTTGGTCCATGTAAGGCATATCCTTCATGCATTCATAAGTAAACTCTTCTCCATGCTTCGCAAACTGTGCATTCACTTCCCTCCTAAGCTTGTCTTGAATGTCTGGCTTTATAGCCAATTCATACAGAGCAAAGCCCATGGTAGTGGACGATGTCTCGAAGCCTGCCAAGAAGAAGATAAACGCCTGTGCCGCTAGTTCCTCCATGGTTAGACCAGTAATCACTTCTCCACTCTCGGTTGTCGTTGACTTGTTATTCTTCAGCTCGATCAGCATATTCATGAAATCCTTTCGGACGATGCCGTTCTTCTCGCGATGTTCCACTGTTTCACGGACTGCTTGCATAAAGAAGTTATGGATTTCAACTGGTATTATGCGGCACTTCAAGGCTTTGGCTATACGCGGACAATTACGAATCAATTGTAGGATAAATGGATTCTGGGTGCTGAAATACTTTTGTCCAACAATCCGGAACTCTGCATTGGGATCCCTCAAACTGTTGCACTCAATTCCAAAGGCACACGTCCCAATAACGTCTGTCGTGAATCGAGCCAAAAGGTCCTTGATTTCAACCACCGAACTTTGGCCAACAATTTCCCCGAAAACCTCCGCAAATCGATGACCAACTGCCACAACAGTTGGGAACATGAACTTCATTTTTCCCGAAGTAAAAGTAGGCGACAATTTATTCCTCAACTGACGCCACCTATCGCCATCCAAAGCGAACAGATGTGCTGACAGAGGATCATCCCGCTCATTGTAGTAAATTCCGCGACTGGCAAAATTATTGAAATCCTTGATGAGCACCCGCTTGACCAAGTCCAAATCCAACACTATCACAGCTGGACGAACGTATAAATAGAATCCACAGAAAGGTGCTTTCCCTTTGTACTTCCGGTATATCTCACGGACCGGCTCATGCAATGCCCCCTTCATGTTTCCACGCAGCAAAGTTGGCTCGTCGTGTAGAATACCACGCTTCTTCCAGTATGACATGCGATCTCTAATCCAGTAAACAGCGATCGAAACGATCCCGATGACTGCGGAGAGAACTGCATAGGGGACGTACATGCCTCTTGGTGACTTAAGACTGATTGTATACTAAACGTGTTCATCGCAAACGTGGTCCGTTTTATAGGAAACGACCAAAAAGCTGATAGCTTGCACTTGCTCATGCAAAGAAGATTAAATAGGGTGCACAGCAGTTCATCTTTTGATTGTTGTTGCTTTATTGGGCTATCGTTCCATAAAGTGTTTCAACATTGTATCGCATGCAAATATGGAATGGTTGTGAGTCTTAACAATGATTGCTGATCTTGCAAAGCAAAACACAATGAACTTTGGTTATAAATTGTGGAACACAAGTGGATCTGATTGGCTGTCGGAGGGAGAAAGCAGCAAATTCATTCGTAAAACCATCATTTGAGCAGAACTATGGAAGGAGGAGGAATCCAAGTAAGCTAAATTCTTTAGGGAACTTCTCAAACTAAGCCAAACCAAGACACAAAAGAACTCCTAGGAAAGAAGATCTAAATCGGGGCACACATAGATTCTGCAAGAAAATCAGGAAAACACTAGATTTCAGCCCTTAGTGGAGCACTAATTAGGAGCAAAGGAACACTTCCCACCATCCCTAGGGAGATTCTTAAATTCTTCAGGGAAACCAAGTTAAGCGACTTGCTGCCACCTAGAGAGGGCACGGTAGGTCTTTTTTAGGTCACAATGCACCTTATCCCGACAAAATTCTATCAAAAAACCCACCCGTTAGCTAATTTCCAAACCACTTGACTGGAAACTTGACACCATCGAGAGTACTTTTGTGTAAAAATGTGTGTAAGGTGTGTAAGTGACAGGTGGACAATTCAGGCCAGCGGCCTTTGGAAGATCTAAACCCGAACTAATGGTTTTTTTCACCCTACACGGTCCCGGGCACGCTGCTTCCAGTTTACTAGACCAATCTTTCTAGCGTTTGAAGGTTCGGTGTTCTTTTTCTTCGTGAACCAAGCGGTTGGGATTCGAAGACCCTTTTAGCTGGAACTTTCTAGTCCATTCCCTTGATGTGGCCGAGCCCATATCTACATCTTTATACAGTTCGTAGAGTTCGGGGTTATATCTCCTTCTCCATTCACCCTCCTCGCAGACAGGACCATTTGTTTGACGTAGAATTTTTCTTAAGAAGGACTGCTCCGCTGTCTTATTATCATTGATTGGCTCTGCGACTGATGCATAGTGCACTGCAACCTAAAAGAACTATTGT
This sequence comes from Criorhina ranunculi, assembly GCA_951813785.1. NCBI lineage: Eukaryota > Metazoa > Arthropoda > Insecta > Diptera > Syrphidae > Criorhina > Criorhina ranunculi. The sequence goes on from OX638384.1 coordinate 34,716,947, forward strand.
GCCTGGAGCAAGTTAGACTAGGATATCCTCGATCTTTTTAACGAAGTTGAGGTAGTTGGAGGGACAAATGGAGTTTTGGGCACGGCCTGGACAAAATGCAATTTTCCATCTTCTCGGTTCTGCTACAGATTTTACAATCGAAGGCAGTAGTGGTGGTATTAGGGATGTCTGCGCTTCGCTGTCTTACTTATCGTCCAGCTCCATAAAGCAAGACGGGCAAGATCAGAGTTTGATTTGGACCTTCGTTTTGCTACACGCGTAAAAGCCGAATGAAGCTTTTCTTTTCTAAGGTGTTCTCAGGATGCTCTTTCTAAAGCTTGCAGAGTAGTTCCATTGAGTCTTATAGGTCCAAACGTTGGAACTATTTTTTTAAGGCTTGACATTCAATCCACATCCCTTATCATTCAACATTTTGTCCATCATATCCGCCCATTATTACGCATTTACACACTTCATTAGCAATTGCCCTTACGATTGCTAACGAGCTAATTCTATCCATTTTACAGGCTTATTAAATCACAAAAGCCCTCCTATCCCAAACGCAATAACGCTCAGAGACACAATCGACTGTCAATATTCAAATAAAACTTTTGCCATAAAGATCCGGCTGAAGTAGGTGCCTCCACCTAGTGATAATCATTCCAGATGCCAAATCTTCTGTTGGGGCTCAGGCTCACAAAAGAAAATGGAAATTTCCCCAGAAAACAGAAAATAAGATTTAATCGCACAAAGTCCTGAAGTATGGGCGGGTCCTGCCTCTGCCTCACCATTGTCACAGACGTTTGCCGTTCTAATTCTCTGGTTCCAGGCGAAAATAATTGATGTAAATGACGTGGGGGGAGGATGTACATTTTTCGGGCGCACAAAAGGCAAACACTGCTCTATGGAACGTATATTTTCCCGGAAATCAATATCCAGATCCGACCGCATTACAATAAATCTCCATGAAAATAGAAAATGGCGAAAGTACGCGCCTAACACAGCAGTCACAGAGGCAGTGCCACAAAAAAAAAAACGAAAGAAAAACCTGAAAACTCAAATTAATTTATCATAATTTAATCTGAGCCCAGACATTACCCCCCGCCCTTGCCGGTTCTGCTAACGATGGCGACGAGCATGAAGATGATGATGATTCAGAGCAACAGTGACACTGCAGCAGCTTCTCCACATTTCACCGACAAACAACACCACATTGCCTCGGCATTCGGCATTTGGCATCTATCCCTGCTGCACACACACTTTTTAAATGAGTTTATTCCTCCATAAGATGTTCGAGATGAGTACAGTGCGCTCCTTGGGACAGGACAACGAACAATGTGACGTACAGTGTATTTGAGTGGGTATGTAGGTTAATCGTATTTCAAATACAATTGCGCCCTATGGGGGCGTCAGGCTATACGGCTTGAGCTTGATGTGTACGTGTGGCAATAAAAAAAAAAAAAAAAAGTTTCTTCTCCCAGTAGAGCGGGGGGCAGGAAATCGATACTTAGAAACGAAAAAGGACGACGGATGACAAAGCTATGAGGATGGAATCTGTCTTTTATTATATTTTATAGCTTCCCTTTCTGGTGGCGTAACGCGCGAATAGATAAGTGTGGCGCATCCGTTAAGGAGCGGCGGCGTTTTAATAAAGCACTTGTTTCGTTAAAAAAAAAAATAAAAAAAATTTTATGTAAATAGGTCTGAAAATAAAAGAAATCCTTTGTGGATCAGGACAAAGACTCCCTTGATGGCAATGATAAGCCTTTTGCGACACTTTTTCGGGGTGATGGTGTTTATGATTTAGGGCGTGCATTAGGCATGGAGACTCATATATCTGGGACGTCATATTGTGATTTTTAAGATGGCTGCCGTCAAGATGCATGCGTACAGACGAAAGTTGTGCAACGAGCGTAACGAAAAGTGAAACATCGATTTATTGTCACATACCCGAGGGAGGAAGAGGTGGCGGTTCAACAGAACCCAAATTGGCACTAGGATGTGCCTTTCTTGTTACAACGACTCGTTTCACTCGGTTGAAGATAAAAGACAGTCGGTGCCTAGATCAGTTTAGAAAACGGATTCTCGTTCAGGTCGTCGACGAATGGTTGGATTAGTGAACGCACGGCCTAGTTTTCTGATTTCTGATTTCGCAGCTATTGTCCTTGATAGTGACGGCAACAGTGAGTCACAAACCTGCCTGGCCTTACTGATGAATAAGCGAAGGGTATTATGGAATCTGGAATCTTGAAGAAACATTCTTAGAGTCTTGAACATTTCCCTGGCCTTCAGGATTCTCTTTCAACCACCTTTGTCTAACGGTACTGCAGGATCGTCTATTGCCACTTGTTTCTTTTTGACCCTGTTCGAGTCAGGCGACAAGGACATGGTTTTGGTTTCAAAACGCCGATAGATTTCGGTTGGACTAACCATCGCTGTTGTCACCGAAAAAACATTGCTATCAGCACTTGTACACTTCAGGTGCCAGTGCAACTTTTCGCACCGCCTCTTAGGCAAACCTCCTTAGAAACCCCGGTTTTAGTGCTTAGTTCCACGGCACACGACACCAGAATTCTGTTCAAGCTGTACAAATTGAATTTTAGACACCGAACGATATGGTAAGACGAGATTTGGAAAAGATAATGGATGCGGTCATATGCCCAAACGTCATCGGTACGTTTATTATGAAGGAACAGCGGCATCGAGAGCTACAATGAAGGCCTCCTCACGATGAAATGCTTGAAAGGAAATGGAAAGCAGCTTTGGTGGGTAGGTTAGGTTGAACTGGCCAGCTGCCAGCACACTTAGACCAAAGTTACAGAGGAACACAATGAATTCGTTGAGATCCGAGTGAGGCTGTACGTAAGTGCAGCGACCCCTACAACCTTACCTAACCAAGACCAGAGTTAGGTCCATTGTGATACCACATGAATCTGGAGAGATCCCAGAACAGTTACGTCATCCGTGATGTTTCAAGCATCAATCTCGATGAGGAAGAGATTTATCCTCCCAGCCAAATCCATTCTAAACTTCAAAGACAGAGCTGCAGGAGTCATTGTCAATCAAAACCGTTGAAACTTCTAGATTTCCATCTTCCACAGTTCAGGGTGGTTGATGCATGGAAGTGGATTCAAAGATTTTTTGAACCGGTGTCCATTCGCTCTACATGACCCAGCCACCTCAGTTGTTGGACCTTCGCTTGGCTTGTTGCCCGCTCAAAGGAATTGGGACAACATTTTCTGTTTTCTTAAGACCAGCACAGTTCAGTGCGTATCCAGCATTCCTTCGTCCTCAGAGAAGTACTACAACGTAATCCTGCATAAATCCTTTACCGATGGCATGGTACTTCCATACAATGCACACGTTTTTGCAAAATGCACCCGGTTGCCTGCACTACTCCACAAAAAAAAAAACAAAGACCCCTACCACAAGTTAAGTTCCACAAACAGAGGCTCGCTGGTTAAATTTAAAATCAAGCGTCAGCCAAATGGAAATTTATTTTCAATTTAATAATTAAGAGTTTACACAAGAGCAAAAGGTCACTTGGACAAAAGAATCCTTTTTTACAAGTTTTCGCGTGGTCCTGCCCTGTTTGCCCGCTTATGATGGAACAAAACTCGTTGAACTGTAATAAATCTTACAGAGACCGTAACACGAAAGGTTGTAAAGCTTAAACACGTTCCACAATTTCCATTTGCTTATGGATTCGGCCTTGTTACGGTAACTTTCAATAAATAAAGGCGCACGTATGGATGTAAAAATATTTGATTATCGTTTTAAATCTACCCAATGATGTTTAGGGATAAATTGCTTGATGACGGGTAACGGTGAAATGTAGTAAAATGAAGAAAGGACAGAATGTACCAAGGGAATCTCTCTCATCCGATGTGTGCACTTAAAAAGGAGCAACAGAGTCGGATTGACTTACTTTTTATTGGGGTTCCCAATGAGATGGTGTACAGATTGGTGAGAAGGACTTATCCTTGGTCTACGGACACTGGTTCATCAAAATTGAATCGCAGACCTATCCATCAGCCATCATGGAGGTGGTACATTTAGAATGTATGACGAGTGTCTTGTGCCAATCAGCACGTAGTTGACGGTTCGACCACCGCCCGTAGTTAGCCAGGTTTCTGTGTTGATTTTCTTTTAGGGGGTGGGGAACATAGAAGATTTACAGAGTGTCTAAACCGTCGTTGTGGAGACTGAAGCTATTGAGAAGAACAAGGCCTTCCGTGAAACGCTAAGGAAGGTTGTAGGAGCACTGCCTTCACCAACATCAGCCTTGCTCCCACAGAAGACAAGGATGACACCACCAAAGATTGTTTCTAGGAACAAGACATATGAGCGGTACCCTAAATGTGACGTTAAAGCATCTTTTGAAGAACACTTGGCAAGCACGTCTGCGGAACCGAACTTTAGCATGTACACGGTTTCCTCATCTCAATATCCACAATTGGACGAAGCAGTCTCCTGAACCTGATCATCAAACTTGATTACATTGCGATCGACGCAAGGCATGCCTCTAATATTCTCGATGTCCTAACATTTCGAGCGGTCAACATTGACTCAGATCGCTACCTTGTTGCAGAGAAGACACGAAATACTGTGAGAAGATATAACGTCGACATACTACAACCTTTCCGAACGCGTAGCCCGAAATCTCTCCTCAACTCCTATACCACCAACACCAAGTGCCGAGGATCAATGGCAACGCTCCCAACATGCCATCAGAACTGCAGCAACTGATGTGCTAGGTGCCACCCGACCACCACAATGAAACCCCTGGTTCGACGAGGTAAGCCGGCATATAAAGCGGCGATGCAAAAAACGACAAGAGCTGTTCGCAAGCTATACGAGCAAAAGAGACCGGAAGAACATCGACTTCGCCAAAAAGATGCTAGGTTTCGAAGTAAGGCATGCAAAGGTGAACCTCCAGCCAAAGAACATCGCTATGTCCCATTGAGGAGTTCCAACAACTTTTGGAAGGCATTTCGTCTACCAAGAGTGGAAGGAAAAATTGCTTTGTACCGTGGAAGCCGAAGCTGATGAGCGATCACAGAAAGATGTGCGAGGGAGACATCGTTAACGAAGGTCCACCCTACCTCCTAAGAAACCACTTCCATCCCAAAACTGAAGAAAAGACATCACTCCTCCCAAATCCTTCAGCCCTTGGCGGAAGTTGTGAATAACTTTTGCACCCATGCGCGACCAAGGAAATTGAGAGATGCTACTCCAGGAATGAGATGCGAAAGATTCCAAGGACACAAACCCCGAACCGAAGCCTGTAGAGATGGACAAGGCAACATAGTAGTAGACTCGCAGTCGATGATGAGGATTTGGAAAGAGTATTTCTCTAGAGTGTATAACGGCGTTGACGAACCTGTCAGGCAGAATGAACCTTTCAACCTGGACCATGTAGACCTACAATTGTGTCCACCTAATCGGGATGAAGTGAAGATAGCCATATCTAAGCTTAAGTCCAATAAAGCTGCTGGAGTGGGAGACCTAACTACCGAGCTCTTCAAAGCAGCAGGCGATGACTGTCCGATGAATGGAACCTCAGCATTGTTTGTCCGATCCTCATGAAAAGAAGACCCTCTGAACTGCTCCTATTACAGAGGCATCGGTCTTCTTAACATCGCCTACAAGGTCTTAGCTGCCATATTGTGTGAATGCCTGAAGCCGTTCGTCAACAACCTGATTGGTCAATATCAGTGTGGTTTTAGGACAGAAAAATCGACCAAATATTCACACGTTAATGGATCCTGGAAGAATCCCAAAAAGTCCCAATCGATACACACCATTTATTCATCGATTTTAAGGCCGCGACAGCATCTTTAGAGGCGAGCTATACAGAGCAATGCCTAGTTTTGGCATTCTTGCCAGGATGACAATGGAAAATGCATGCTGCTCAATTGAGTGAGGAAACTCTGTGCATGACCTAAATCATACCAGTTCTACTCTTTGACAGGACTCTATCGAAGAAGGATGAAAATATCCTTGGTCGCTTCGAGCGAAATATTCTTCGTAAAATATTCGGTCCCGTTTGCATTCCCCGGCTCTGGAGGAGAAGATTCAACGACGAATCATACGAGCTTTCCAGCGACATCAATGTAGTCCTTGGCCAAGCGAATGGACACCAAGACTTCGGCTAGAAGAGTCTTCTAATCCAACCCGGAGGGACAGTAGAAGATGACCTCGCCTAAAGTGGTACACACAAGTAGAAGACGACCACTTGGAGTGCATAACTGGAGGCGGTTAGCCAAGAACCGGGCTATCTGGAGAGGCTTGTTGGTTGAAGCCCAGGTTCACCCTGAACTGTAGCGCCACCTAAGAAAGTAAGTTACTTCTACAGTTCCCCCAGGAAGATATAGGTTAGGTAACATATACCTACCATAATTAGTACTTAAGTTGTAGTAAAATATCTCCAGGGATTGCACGATAAGCCCACACAGCCCTAACTAACCTTCACAACTTATCTTAACCCGTTTAGACTGGAATTAATCTTAAAATTTTTTAAATTTTATAGTTCAAAGGGCACACTTTCCAAGCCTCCAAAAACCCCCAACACACAACATTGCCATTCTTCAATCTTTAAATGTCACGTAATTTGTTGAAGCAAAGGGTGTATACGTACACGCCTCTGAGACCTCCCTAACCTCTCATATCTTTGCCCAAAAATTGATGTCAAAATGATTTCCTCAAGCCTCACACATCCTGTCATCGTTTATAATACGGTTAACATGTGCGTAGACTAATTTTGGTTCATTTTAGCCAAGAGTGCGGAAGGGCGGAGGCATTGCCACAATAATTAATTATTATTAAGCAGCTTACACCGTTAGATGGGTGTCACGTGTGCTACGGAATCAGATGAGAAATTTTTGGGCGTTCAAATTGGTCCTCCCAAAGGCGTAACTTACAAAATTATATATATGTATGATGTTGCTCCCGTTATTCCTGATTATCGTGGGAACTGTTGACATTTGGTTATTCCTTCCTGTCGTCAGGAAATAAGCACGAAAGAAACCCTCTTTCTGACAAAAGCCTATTAATTGATGGATTTCTTGGAAACAAAAATGGAATTGTACCTTACGGAGTCAAAAATCAGGACAATTTCATCAAAGAAACTGGGAGGTGTAGCAGAATGGAGGAGGATGCGTTTCCATGGACATTGAACAATGGTATACTTTGCTGACAAACGGTTCAAAGAAGATTAATATAAACTTGAAGCTGAAGACTCAATGGTGGACCGAATAGGGGTTGAAGTTGAAATCAATTTGCTTGTTGGCCGGTAGACTAGACCACGAAAGTATAAGCACGAATGAAAGTTGTCGTCTTGACGGTTCGTGGACCTGAAAAGGGGTCTTCGACCTAAAATAGTTCACTGGATCTATGCAGTAATAGTGACAGCACTGGACAAGAGGAGTAAAGCGGATCTTCTGGAATCAAAGTGCATTTGTATAACGACAACTCCAAATGCTATTCTTGAGACAATGCTCCACTTAATCCTTATTGATATACATGCGAAGAAAAATGGCAGCTAAAGCAGCTTTAAGGCTTAGGGAATCCTTACAGTTGGCAAACGCTTGTACAGGCCACTCCAACAATGTTGCTATTCTTGGTACCACAGACTAAATGGTCCCTTAAATCGACTTAAATGTCAAGTACAACACAAGAAGCTCCTAGCAGAAGGTGTTTTTCAGAAATCTGGGCGTTGTTAGCTGTTACAAATCCAAGTTCGCTGACAGATGTGACGTTTCCCACACAGGGAACGGGGACATACCGGCCATCTGCATAGAGGACTGTCTGACAAAGGAGGAAGCAGGTCAGAATCTTAGGGGAACCGTTCACCTCTCTAGGAACAATAAAATGTTGCCTTGATACGGAACACAGAAGAATCCTCACTTGGATCAGAATAAAACCGAAAGACTTCTGTCCACCACTAGAATGGGTGTTCCTGCAAAAGCTGTAGAGAAGAGGATTGAACGGTTACATACCTTTTTTGCACTGGCCCTCCCCTATCAAGTTTGCTAAGGCAAACCCTAGAAGAATATTTCTATAAATACCTAAAACGACCTAGCTAAACTCGATATTTACAAAATAAAGAACTTCGTCCGTAGTTCGGTACAGGAAATGGTCTGCACCGAAACGGCTACCCATAGTGCAAGGTTCTTGGTCCTGATAGTCCGCTTTCTACGTGGTACAATGGGCACCAGGACAGCCACCTAACCTAACCTTACCTTACAATACGTCTGTTAGAGCTGTAGAAAACCATACAAAACCCCAAGTGTACAATGCGGGCCGAAAAAAGTAGCTACGACATTAGGCAGGGTTCATGTCCCATAAGGTGAAAGAAAAAGAAGGGTAACGCCCATTCTCTTCAAACGCAAGACTATTCAATGCAAAATCAGAAAAGAGGTTAACTTTGTCACACTTGTACGGCTTGGTACCGATTGGGGGACTTTGGTGCTCTTAAGAAAAAATGTCAGAAAATGTATGGTACGACGAAATCTTCCAGATTTCGCAAAACCCAAAGTCTCAGTCCAACCAGAGAGTACCTGTTTGGACAAAGATGAAAAATCTCTTGGTCTTCTTATCCATTCTCACTTCAACCGGCCAATTTTCACTGCAAAGCACCAGAACTTGATACTATCTTCCCTGTACAACTTTAAAGAGCCTTCCTAGGTGCCAAACTCATTCTTACGAGTATCCTAAGGGGCTGTACAGGTCTTTTTACAACGCTCTGTAGTTTGGGTGCCTCATATCTAGGAGTATCTTTCCAATTTGCTGGAGATGAAAAAAGACAACAGGTAAGGCAGGGTTGTGATCTCAGTCCTTTATTCTTTCTTAGCTATTTTCATCGATGGGCTGAACTTGACAACCTACAGCTATAAATTTGAGGTAGTCAAAGAGTTCATCTACCTCGAGGCAAATGTTAACTCCACAAATGACACCCTGGTTGGAGATTCGACTTCGGTTTGTCCAAACGTGGTCCAAAGCCTAACTCGAAGCTCCAAATCAAACCCAAATCCTTCGAAAGAAAAATTCTTCGTCGAATATTTCCTGACTGCGTGGAGGGCGAACGGAGGAGAAGATATAATCACGAACTCTACGAGCTGTATAAAGATGTGGATGTAGGCTCGGCCAAATCAAGCGAATCGACGAGAATGCTCCAGCTAAGAGGGTTCTTGATTCCTAGCCGCCTGGTTCACGAAGAAATGGAAGACCGAACGCAGAAGCTAGAAACCTTAGTCAATAAAACTGAAAGCAGGGTGCCAGGAATCGTGAAGGATGGATAGCGGTATTAGTTCAGGCTCAGATCCTTTAAGGTGATAAGAAAGGCCAACAGAAGTTCTAGAAAAGTAGCAGATGTCCAGCTCATCTGATAGTTCATCCAGCAAGTCTGACGCAACTTTACAAAGTTGATCCCCTTTTGCTAGCCCAAGGTCTGTCCCAGTTTGCATCAAGGCTGAATGATGCAAGTCAAGGGAGCTCGTCGTAAAGCGAGCAAAGTGCACAAAGCGACTGAATGTAAGCCGGATACATACTTCGAGAGACGATGAATGAATGTGGATAGCTTTCATTAGAGTAGTTGCCAACAGCCACCACATCAGTTTCAAAGGGTTCTACAATGTCGCAGCAGGTTCTATCACATGGAGATGGTTGTCATAAGGGCTGTTCTACTTAAAGACCGCAAGATCGGCGCGGAAAGTATTGAGTTGATCTACCTCCATTTCAGAGAGTCAATACCACCAAGAGTTGTTTTTGTTGAACCTTGCCTTGTAAACTTATCGAAAATGTCCGCTACGGTGACCCGTTGGATCTTGTTCAGTCTTCAAACTTAATGAAGCTTAGCTATCGCTTTAGACGTATAGGCACTTCTATCCTTTCACTTGCTTTTTGAAACATAGATACAGTTCGCAGCTACCTTTCGCCTAAAAGACAGGCACAAGTCCAACGGCACCGTTGCTACGTTTGTCTAGGGACTTGTTCTGTGAGATCTAAGACGCATTTTAGACGGACTTCTGAATGATGCTTGTGGACAAAAGCCTAAATACGTTCGAAGATAGTTAAAGCTCCACTTTGTTTTGAACCCAGGACAATGATAGACTGCAATCTCTTTTGCCGCTGACAAGTTAACTTAACAAACCTTGCCTGGTACTGGGCGCTCTAACATCATGAATCACATGCTTAGTTCCAACGGTACTGGCACCACAACCACGATAATATCGAAAGTATGATACAATGTCACTGATGTCCTTTTGAAATTTTCTACTGAAAGTCCAAACCCTCATATTCCATGTTTGTAGGCCGGTATCCCTATGTTCAATCACTTAAGCAGGATTCTACTACAACTCACCTCTTCTCCCAGTATCCGGCGCTATCTCACAGCAAAAGAAGACTTCTTGGTCATAACAGTGACCTAAGTGAAATCCTATCCTTCATTCATAACTCTAAATGGTTCTTCGGGTAGAATTCTCACAATCGGCTCAGAGCCGAGTCCTGCGGGACACCTATCTACCTAACCTAATCAATCAATCGTTTTATTTCATCTTCTCCGGTAAAAGGTTGTCAACTTGTGCCATCCTCGGTATCCACGCAAAGCCGCACCTCAAGGTTGTCAACAACATCTTTTTAGTCTCCTTCTTCAATCAAGCTTACGGTAATCTCACACACAGAGAGAAATCTCACTGACATACGAGTATTCTCTCTCGAGGCCATATCCTCGCCGCAGACAAAGCAACACAACAATATGATTTCGCAATTATGTATCCATTATGTGTGATTTTTTTCAGTTTAGAATCACATCCTAACGCATCCTTAAAGTGGATACCCACAGAAATTTGCATACACAATTCTACTTACGTTGAAGACTCCTTAATTATTAGCGGCTCCTTTGAAGTGTGTATTCCTTTTAGAACTGCTTTAATCCGCTTAGCACTTTCACATTTAGATACGAAACATCTTTCACTTTCGAGGATATCCCCCAACACACACACACACACACACACACTGATACAAACAAATACGCAATTTTCTATTTTTACACCAAAAGTTCACTTCGACCGACAAGGACCCGAGTTAAAATTAATTCTTCCGTAAAATTGATTTTGAACGGTTCCGTATCGTGTTTTTAAAAAACAAAAAATTTCTTCCGGAAACCAAATGGCTTGTGAGAAGGATCTCTACCGGAAATCCTTGAAGACAGAGAAAAAAGTAAAAAACGAATTATCCCACAAAATACCGGCACCCGAACACGACTTATCTTTACTTCGTGTGAACACGCAGACACAAGTTGAATACACACGCCTGAAGCATGGACTTTTTGCGATTGCTACCAAACAGGACGATGTCAAATCACGAACTGACCAAAATAGCAGACGGTCACATCCTGTTTGACTGTTGTTTACAAAACAAATTACCGTAATCGTAGAAGGTAAGCGTATACTGGTTGGGATGAATGTGGTTCATTGTGTCTGGGGATGTTTCGAACTTAAACTTCCAGGGAAACACTGCGCAGGATCATGAAATTCGAAAATTTTCAATTCTAGTACAAAGTGTTAGGAGAAGACGAATCGTGAGGGAATAACAGATTTCACTCAAAAGGAGAGAAGGTCCTAGGTATGGTTTTTCGAATTTTCGAACTTGGATGGATGGTGGGTAGTTGGGAGACATTCGACATGGAATCGTCTTGACAAGCACTGAAGAGTACTTCATTTGTTGCGTATATTTGCAGGAGACGAAGGGATTTTTTCACGTCTAAGTGGGTGTGTGTTCGGGATAAGGCGACCATGTGGCACCAATATGTACTTCTGAAAGACGTCACTTTATGCCAGTCATTGTTGTTTAAGACAACATAGTGTGGGACGGGGCTAAACTTGCTTTGAAAGTCTTAGGAGCACTGACCTAGTTGTTGGCACGGTTTTCTTAAGCACTCATTTTGCTAATAGGTCACAACCTGCATCGTGAGACAGAAGAAGAGGCTTGTAGTAAACGTACTACTAGATGGCGCTACAGTCCGAGGTGGACCTGGGTGGAACCTCAATCAACAAGCGTCTCCAAACAGCTCGATCTTTAGCTGGCTGCCTCCATCTGCATAAGCCAAGTTAGTTGGGGTCCACTTCCACTTTCGAAACGCCCACGTTCGGGGTTGGATTCAAAGATTCGAAGCCATAGCTCTTCACCACCCAGATAGCTAAGTCGTTCAACCTTCATGCTTTTTAGATGTTGCGGACCTGGGTGGAACCTCAACCAACATCGAGCTAGCTGCCTCCAATTGCGTGCGCCAAGTTGATTGGGGCCCCCTTCCACTTTCATACGCCGTCATTCGAGGTTGGATTCCATCTGTCCATCTCCTCTACATGACCCAGGCAGCCGTTGAACCTTCATGCTTTTTAGATGTTGCGTCACATGCCACAAACTCAATCATTCTTATCTTTTCGGTGTCTTCAATCCAAAAACCCATCTTAGATATTCATTCGCGAAGGACTAGCTCTATCCAAATGTTTGACTCGAGGGAAGGACCATAAAGATGGCTCCCTGCAGATAGTCCTAATGATTGCCTTCCTCGGCAAGGAGGAATGATGGTTGGTTAGTTGTGGACGTATATAAGCCCGTTGGAGAAAGCTTCGTGTGAGGTGGAGGAGATATTTATAGGGATATGGTTGGTGATTATGGGTAGGAACTATAGAGTGTCTATTGCTTCTGTCTTAGGTCGGAGCGTTAGGTCTGGTATCCACATAGACCCCAGAACTCGTTATGTCTTGCAGTGGCAAAGAAATTATTCCAGGTCCTCCTCTTCGAAGACTTCTGCCTGAAAGACTGTGCCATAAAATTCGAGACCTTTGGCGTGTTCGATTTGTCGGATTTTCCCTTCCGGCGTCCTGTCTTTCTATTGTACATCCGTGACTTTCTCGAGGGAAAAATCACTAAGAAGCTGTTGACATAGTTGACAGAATTATTCCAAAGACAGTGGGAAAGAGTAACTTAACTGACAACACCTAACTGATGAAGCTAGTTTGGTCTACAACTTGCAGCAGAAGGGTCATGGAGACTTTCCAGCGATCAGGAAGTCATTTCCACAAGCTACAGCTATCAGCCACACTGGTCACATCTTGAAAAAAGGATATAAAGCTACAGCTAGACATCATTATTGTAGAACCCACGGTTACACAACTGGGTTCAACTTTTACTTCCTGGTGATGTCTAGAAAGACCACTTGCTTAGACAAAACGCCTTCAGGTCGAACCTTCCAGCAGTTGTCGGCTAACTTGAAATGTGGCTTCTAGGAGGAAAAGACTCTGGTCACAGTAGAACGATAAGAGTTAGGGCAATCGATGAGCAACTCCAATTCACAAGCTACAAACATCTGAACCCGCCTCCGATCTTTGGCCGCCAGTTCTTGGCGAATGGATGCAGAGACGCTACTTGCCACCTGCAAAGGAATCGGCCGTTTTTATCTGGACCAAAGAGGTCTCTATAGCATCACTGTACTCTCGATCCCAGGCTAGAGTGACGTCGAAGGAAAATAAGCTCAGCCCTTCACAGTTCTTTCGCCGAAAGAATGGATAAGAGTACATAAGTGACGCGGAATGAATTTTTAACCACGAAAATAGATTTAATGGCTCAATCCACTATAGAAGCCCATGTCATGGGTAGAGAAAGCAATCGAAGGCAGAAGAACTCTACAAGCTAGTCCCACATCCTAAGAGCCTTACAGAACCTTGAGCGGCTCCTATAATCTTAAGGGGATTTTGCATACAGAGTGACTACTCCTACCCAGTGACTGTAGGTGTAACGCAGGGTTGAGCGCTAGGATCTCCTTTTATGGAAGATGTCTTACAAATAGATTGCTGGATTGATCACAGAAAATACTGCCAATAACAACACTGAAATGGAAATCCTTTGGAATAAGAAGTCGATAATGGATAGACCTATCGCCCTATCCCGAGAGTGAACTAGAATAGCTCAACTATGTTGAGTCGCAAGGGCTTGTACTGGAAAACTATTGAACTGTAGGCACTTTTGGCTCAAACGGAGGCAATGTGACACAATCTCAAAACCAACTATTAAAGTCACTAAGAGGGAATGTATCACAACGGGCCTTGTTCTGGCCTAAGTATTTCCCTGCTTAGTAGAGACAGCCACTCAACCTAACCTAACCTAACCTAAGAGGGAATGCTTCATGCACCGTCAAAAGTGATCTAGTTCCCCCAAGTGTGTCGAACTCCTCTTCAACTTCATGTGATCCAGCCCCGGAACTGCTTCTTGTATTACTTTTCCTATCTTCTATGGGCTTCAATCTTCCATGGTCTTGACATTCTTGATGTAGGAGCACACTTGGTTCTAAATTTTCGTTCGGTATTACTCGTATCTTTGCAAGCCATCTGATGAATTCGAAGAATGTGTGTCCAGTCCTTAGCCGAGTCGCCATACTGACAGGCTAGGCGCTCGTTGTTTTTCCCATTCAGTCCGGTGCCCCGTCTGGCCTGCGATGTTTCTCATCAATCTTGCAGTCCATCTTCACCTGGTTCCTCTGCTTCAGCGTTCTTGATCTCTTTAGCTTCCGCTGTTGTCATTTCCCTTCCAATCTCTCATTTTGTTACTAGGAGATCGATGAGAATTATTTTCGCGATCAAGACAACGAAGCTAGGGACCGGAAAGCTCCTCTTCGCTGTGCCGCTGGTATTTGCGTTCTGTATTCTAGGCATCAACCCAGATCTCACAGGATAGAATGCGTGACTTTCATAAGGAATTTTCGACGACATGCCTTTGGTCCTCTCAAGTTTGCCATTAGTCGCAGCCCTTTTGGGCACACACTTGATCTGCTGCCAATATTTGAGCTTTGTGTTCAACTTCAATCCCAAGTGGTTACTGACCCCTAACCTGCCTGTACCTCAAAGATACTGGAGATCTGCCTCCTATCTCTATCTTTTCTATTGCTAGGCTAAGTTCCTGTTCTTACATCCAGTATTAGACGGGTCTCATGACTTGGTTCAGCCGCCTTTGGGCGTCTTCTGTGTCTTGTGTGGTAATCACTGTCACGAGGTCATCTGGATAGGCAACCAGACATCGAGCATCTCCATGCTTAGGATTCCTTCGTAGGAAATATTTCATAAGTCGGGTCCTGGGATTGAGCCCTGTATGACACCACGCCCTCTCTGAGGACCATGGCATAGTCGGACGGAGAATCTGGATCAGAGAAATGGAGTCTGTAGTGGCAAAAGCTCACACTATTAGAGGCTAGGAAAGCAGAACTATCTCACTCGACCTTAGCTCAAGGTTTTTTTCTAAAACAGAAGTCCCGTTTATTTTATAATGGGAATGGGAAAGAAATGTAACAACAGATTCAATTCGAGAAGGCATTAGGGTTCGAAACCACTCCTAACAAACGGCGCAGTACAAAAATAATAAACCTTGGGACTCATCAACTAATGGAAAGGGACCTCAATCGAAATGATGTTGATTGAAGAGGCTTATAGGCTTCCACGGTCTATAGAACAATTCAATATTTTGTAAAAAAAAAAAAATTCCATAGAAAATAGATTCCTATTCACACCACGACCAAAGCCAAAGGCTCCTCCTAACCGTAGTCAGATTAAAGTCAATTACTGTTACAGCCCAATGAACCGCCTTAACTTTACAGAGAGGAAATCATAACAAAATGGTGGAGACGGAAAGTATAATTACACTTCGGTGGTTTCGCCGTCAAGCTAAATTGTACCAGATTTCTGGGACATCGACCAATTATTTCATCGGTGACCTTTAAATTATCCGTCTGTAGCTATGCTGTAGCCCTTCGTAGATAAATATTGAAACGAATGTTCCCGAATCATTTGGCATTTAATATGTTTCGAACTGTAAATGTTACTGTGTGGCATTTATTGAGAAAGTATTCGTGGAATTGTTTAATTGATTTTTAAAGGTAAGACCTTTGTGATGATGGTACTCAATCAGTACAAGCGCCTTGAGGGTGTAGAGGGAATTGGTTTTACTAAAGCACTGTTACGTCTTCGAAGGACAGGGATTGTAAGGCTCCACCATAACTTTTGGAGGTACGTATTGAGGTTTCCATGTCCGGTTAGACATTGGGTGATGGAGTAGTTTAGTTCGCCATGTTTCCATTGTGTCTATTCATAAACGTCTCCAATCAGACTTGCCGTCCAGCTTCCTCTAGTCCCACTGACCTCTCCACTAAAACATGGATCGACGCCAACGTGATTGGAACCAAAACTCGAAAAAATCGTTATGATGGCAACTCTAGAGGATTCGATATTCTACAACCCATCCTTCGAATGGTGAAAGACTACTTCTTGGACAGAGTGACCAAAGGAAGGGCCCAAGCAGCCCTAAACTCTAGGATCTAACTTGTGAGGGAATCCTCCTCCGAATTGAGGACGAAACTAAAGACGCCCAAAGACAGCTTAACGAAGTTATGAGACGTGTCCAATCCTGGTCAGAGAAGACGGAGATGTAGAAATGGGAGACATTGGAGTGAGATTGGACACAAAGTTCACGTATTTGTCTTGGATGCATAACCACGGATTAGGCCTAGCAACAGAAAAGACGGCTAGAGACAGATGCAGGGAAGTACTTGAGAGTGAGGCTGGACACCGTCATCCACTCTGTGAATGTGCCACTCTAGCCAATGAAAAATAATATGGACTCGAGGCGCAGTTGTAAGGAACCTTATTAATAAGAAGACGGAGAGCCTCCTGAGGTTTATATCTTCTTCTTTGTGACACGAATCCAACAGTCTTTGTCTTCTCTTTTCAAGTTCCTTAAGGTTTAAGAAAGGTTCCTACAGACATATTGGACCACAATGGATGTGAAATTTTCATTTATTTTTCTCCTGTGCCACGGGAGATAATGTCTGATTCCAGACTGTTGCTGTAAAATTCCGCATTTTTCCTCTATGTACGAGAACCTCTTGGTAGATGTCACCGAAACCCGCCGCCTTTTCTGCTTTTACTGCCGAAAGGGCGGTGCAGACCTCTTCGGGTGTAAAACTACCCTATCTCTGCAGGGTATTGCTTTTGAGGTTCCTCAGCGAGCGCTTCAGGGTGACTCTGAGTGTGTACGAGAAACGTCTACGATACGATTCGGCACCTTGTTCGGGTCCATGCAGGAGCTTGTGGTGTTAGGGCTGCTATTTCCTCCATGCTATCCTGCTAGAGTGGATGAAGTTAAGGCTGTTGACCGTTGACAGCTATTTCTTTCTGCGGGTCTCGTCAAGCAAATTCACAAGTTCACTGCCAGTTTCGGGGTCTCCAGCTACCACAAAGTTGTTCCTTGTCCACGGGAGCACGAAAAACGTATACGATACGGTTTCCCACCTTGTTTGGGTCCATGCAACAGCTTGTGGTATTAGAGCTGTTACTTCCTCCGAGTCTGCGTAAACTGTTGACCGTTAACAGCCATTTCTTTTTGCGGGTCTCGTCAAGCGATTTCAGCAGTTCATTGCCAATTTCGAGGTCTCCAGCTTCCTCAGAGTTGTCGTAGAGTAGTTCAATTTTTTCGGTCCATCCAGGAATGTAGTCCTGTAGAAACCTGGCCGTCGCTGTAACCATTCCTACAAATCTATCGTAGTTCTGGATCAGCGGTGGAATGAACCTTAAATATAAGTTGAGCTCGAGAAAAAAGCTATTCCAGTCGGCTTTGGTGAAGTTCCAGCGGGGTTTTTGTGTGCAAGCAGTTCGAGGAATCTGGATTCCGATATCGATCATGACTCTCTTCGCTACCACCTCTCACATCCCGCGGTTTTTTTGAAACCACCTTTTAGTGGTGATATAACATCCGCAAGTCAACTAATTAATTCTTCGAATTTAAATCCTGATCTGCTTTGAACGACCGCCATTAGCAGGAAGGAGTCTCTCCCTGCTCCCCCAACAGTTTTAACAGATTTACAAAAGTATCTTCATGAAATTTCGTTATGAAATTCCTTTGAAATTGTTTCGCTTCGCTTGACACTGACGTGTCCTTTGTAAATACGGAAATTGGGACGACCCTCCTCCTCCGATGAGAGAGACAAATCAATTATATTTGTGCCGTGCCAATGATGTTGTCTTGTCTAAAAAAAAATTTTTTTTTCAATTGCCATCGAGCCATCTCCGCCCGGTTGTCAGGTCCCAGATTCTCTATATTTGCACGCGTATAATGAGCCACCGAATCGGGTCCAACTGTCCTGATAATAAATCGATAATTGCTATTTACAGAAGTGCCTCCCAAATTCACTGACCGGAATATTGAAGAGGTCCCTTTCAAGTGCGCGCTTTAAAACTTTTCCTTGGCAACGATAAAATTAAGCTCATCACTTCCCGCTCGCATCCCCGTCGTATTGGCGAACAATTTGACTTGACAAATGAACAGAAAAGACGGATGTGGATACGGGATCTATTCGCAGTTGAATTTTCCTGGATTTTCCACCTCCACCTCCACCTCTTCCATCCACAGGAATACATCATATGAATGCTTTTGAAGAATTCATTATATTCGTCCCTTTTCCCCGGGTAAGATACTTTGATTTGCCAAGGAAACTCATATCCAGACACACACACATAAACAGAATTTTATCCTATTTACACGCCATATGATTCGTACTTTTATCTTGGCACGAATGTGATTCCGTTCTAACTTCGCGTATATGAATCAACGCCTCGTTAAACGGGTTGTCAAGAGGAAATCTGTCAGAGAGTTATGAATGTTACGAGTATTTACTCGAGAGAGAAAGAGATGACTCAGTGTATCATCTCGTCTCAGCTTTAATGATGACATATCCTTAAATTTTTTGCCACGAAAAAAGAGGCAAACATCTCAAGCTAAAGAATTTCATTAAGGCAAAGATCCTTTGACACAACTAAGTGGGAAACGTCAGTGTGCCAGATTCAACAATGTGCTCATAACCTCCCAAAAAAGGACGAACCAGAACCACCCGTCCGACGAGACGGAGAAGTGAACAAATATTTACTCGTCAGTTAATTAGAATTTCTTGTCAAAGGAGGAACGTCACCTAATTGACATGTCCCAGTGAATCAGATCAAAAAAAAGGAGACATTAGCTCTTGACAATGAGACGCAAGGATGTTTGATTTCACTGGCATTGCCATTGACATTGCCATGACTTTTGGGGATGGCGGCGGCGGCGGGTGTTGTGTTAGAGGTACACCAAGTCCTATTAGCAATTCCCCGGGTAAGTTGTGTTTGTTTGTGAATTGGGACCACCCTCGACCCACGACCCACAGGTCGCGGGTAATTTGGGATGCGAATTGGTTTAGTAGTTGACTTTGAACGTAGAAGAGAGTGAAAAAGGATCAAGTGGAATCTCATCACATGCGTTAGAGACCTTGTGGCAGATATTCCATTTACAATGTATCCCATTGGAGGATGTACTTTGATGTGAATCAGGGAAGACATTGCAGGACGGGACCTTGTTGCCACTGATATGCACATGAAAGCCATTTTCAGAACTTTGAAGAGGATCCTATTAGATTCGTATTTGTGATGATTAGACCCTCTCTTCTTGTGCCTCTTCCGAACGACCAACTGAAGCAATACTGGGGAAAAGGTGGCGATGGGAAACAAAGATATACTGCGCAGTATTAACGTTCGACGTTAAAGAACTTTTAACTCGGTGAATTGGTCATGCATTAGGGGATCCTTGGCCAGAGTGAATACACCATATTACCTGATGAAGATAGTCACGAACTACTTAACCAACAGGAAGCTGAAATACAAGACGACTGTCGAAGAAGACGGCATTAAGTATTACAACGTTACAGCGGAAGTCCCACAAGGGTCAGTTCTTGGACCTCTCCTGACGAACATAATACATATGATGGAGTTCTCCGTCAAGAAGTTAAGATGATTGATTGGCTTTGCTGACGATATCTCGTTGTGGTACAGTTCGCCACGCATGAAGGAGTCGCCAGGATCGAAAATTGCATAAAGTTTGCCGGTCTAGAGCTTGCTGACTATAAGATCGAGGCTGTACCACACCATCAAGTCTAAGGAGTAATGCTCGACAATAGAGTGAACTTCAAAACGCATGTCGAGTACTCCAAGCGTCATAGACGCAAATATAGGTGGTCCTGAATGAGTCAGGAAGAACCTGTCATTCAAAGTGGTCAGTTCAGTCCTTCTAGATGCTGCTCCGGTCTGAGCGGGGTCACTTATAATGAAAGAACCCAAAAAGGAAGCTCTTGTTAGCAATAGCATACAGGCTTTGCGCAATCAGAACAATAGGCGGTTTCCGAACAATTTTGAACTAAGCTGGATATCGCCGTCAACGAGATACAAAGGGTCTTAGGCAAACCACTAACCGGCAAGAGGCCATCGCTACCAGGAGGGACAAACCTGAAGAAATGCCAAGATCTGTAGCATTGTGGGAAAGCCAGGTGGGATAACTCAGCAAAAGGCAGATGGTCTCACAAATTGATTCCCATCATCGAGGTTCCTGTCCGGTGGCACGGTGGCTATCTTCACAGATTTGGAGACTATAGCTCGCCTTTCTACCCAAAATGGCAAGATAAACAGGAAGACGTGGAACACGCAATGTGCCACAGGCAGACGTTGGTTGAAGATATGTTCCTTCATAATGATCGTACCAAATGAACTGAGAAGAGTTGAAGCCTTAGGCGCAGATACCTAACGACAGTCCCGCGGGGAGAGTGGTAGAAGAGTGTAGAGGTGATTAAAACATAGGCACTGGCGTTCGGGCGAACAAACGTCATAGCCATTCACAAACCAGGCAAACCTAACGACGTATCGGAAAGCTACCGTCCAATAGCGCAACGAGTTAGTACCTATTGAACATGCAGAAAGCTTAACAACGGTTTGCCCCAGGGCTCCGTCCTCGCCCCTCTACATCAGCGGCATATGTACCTGCGACCACATCGAAGAAATGCACTCGTGTACTCCACAGCGGAATACTGCGCTGAACAGTGCCTACGTGCGCAAGGTGGACACTCAACTAAACAACGTCTTGAGACTCATATCCGACACCATCAGATCAACGCCAATACGATGGCAACTGTTCTGAGCAACATCTTCCCACCTCATCTGCGTCTATAAAGCACACTACTGAGGGAACACACTTAGGCGTTGGCAAACGTTGAACTACCCATCCATGACGACATTGCTAGGCTTCTGTCACGTCAGGCACCCAACCGTAAAGGTCGCTCATGATGCTTTCAATCTGAGCTCTACTTGGTCAGCAGAATTGGCAGCAAGCTAATCCCGAACCCATCATACCCATCTGGACGAGACGCTGAACAGAATCCAAACTTATCACGGGAGATGAGGAGACTCGCTGTTCCACTGGGGAAGTGTTGACTCTCCCGCTTGTCATTGCGGAACCCAACGATAGACTATCCACCCCATTGTACTCTGGGGACAGCCAAGGCTTTGCGGATACTAATAATGTGAGAGGTAGTAGCTAAGAGAGAGAACAACGAACGTGGCCAGCAGCATACGAAGGATCTCGTCAGCAGTCCTCGAAACAATACTTTCATTGGCAGCGAAAAGCATCCTCCTAGCAACCTTCTGGCCAGTATTGTGAGCCAGGCTAGAGCCACGAAGGCAGCTTTGGTGCAGATGAGGAGGATGGTGGCACACTTGCAGTTCCTCGGCTCAACTCGTCGGACCGTTGCACCACTTGCTCTGCACTCATCCCTTCCCACTGTGTGTTGTAGCTCAAACTAGGACTTCGAAAGCGATTTGACAATCGGTAGACTTACACGGATCTCTTGTATCTGCTTACAGAGTCCAATAGACTTCGGAGTCATGAATGCTCATACAGTCATACAGCTCATCCCTGAACCATCTCGAAGAGCAAAAAGAAAAGGAAGGTAAGGTCACGCTCAGGCTAGTCTTTAAATTCTCCGGCGTTCATTAGATTTATATACCTTCTACAGCGTTGTGCCCATTTCCTGATTTAAAAAAAAAAATCAAACTGACTCAAGTCCCTTCATGGATTATAAACTGTGTCCCGTTTAGTCTTGCATCATCTTGTCAGCTATTCCTTGCATGCAAAGTGAGATTATCATAATAACTCTTGAACCAGCTCATTAGTTATTCATCCGCCTATGTGTCATTACAGCCTTTAACTTGGTTCCTTTGTGTCCTTTTTTTTTTTCTTGTACCGTCATAGGACTAACAAACAAGT
Source organism: Criorhina ranunculi (assembly GCA_951813785.1). Lineage (NCBI taxonomy): Eukaryota > Metazoa > Arthropoda > Insecta > Diptera > Syrphidae > Criorhina > Criorhina ranunculi. The sequence continues at coordinate 34,739,090 of OX638384.1, forward strand.
TAACCATCCCCTCCATCACCGCCCGACGGTATTTTGTCACAAAAGCACTTGACTTGCAGTTTTAAGTTGCACAGCATCCACTTTGAGTTTACAACTCACTGGGCCGTGGACAACTGTGGATAACAACCAACACACACACACAATATTATCCTAAAAGGATAAGAATTGACTTATTCAGTATCAATCGACCATTGCCGGACAAAGGGGCCCACCCCCTGGACACACACTCAGCCCGGACCGAAGGCAATAAAGTCAAGGGATGGATGCTTGTTACAGTTTTTTTTTTTTCCTTCGTGTGTTTTTAAATAACGAGCACAGACACACAATTCGTTTACGCTCTAGTAAGCTTGTTTTGTTGGAACACAGAGTCCTGGCGCTGTTGTTGCCGGGGTAGTGGGGGGCTGTTGTCGCAACTTGAACCCAGGGGCTCACCCCTTAGAATTGCATTAAAAATTCCATCAAAATGTTATTTGTGGCACGCAAGAGTTGTTCTTTCTTTGTTACGCCAGAGGTTGGTGCCACACAATCTGCATGTGGTATTCTGCACACGGACCGGCTTGTTTAAGGACTTTTCCAACATGATATGCCGATGTAAGCCAATGGAAACTTGTCTTCGTCGTGTGTATTATAGCTTTAAGATTGTGATTAGACTATGGAGAAGGCTTGTCAAACTTGAGAGCGTGCCTATTTATGACGTTTGTGGTTAGGTTCTGAACCAAGGGTAGGGCCATGTTCTGAACTTCAAACTCTGATACACTTGAGGTCTGACGACGAAACTTAAAACCGAAGAAGTCTGAACCCAACAGAGATGACAATTAAGAAGGGTGGTGCTATCCAGCTATAGATAGGATGGAAGGCATTCCAATGGGAGACCATGGAGTTTTGACATCTTTTAGGACGAACTTGACACCGATAGGCTGTGTTATTGGGAGTGACAATGCTTAGAGCTGGTGATTTTGAGATTCACAGTCAACATGAGCGAAGTAATAAAAATCTTTCAAGGCAACGGAGGCAGTGTACGTCATCGCAGTCATGATTCCGAGGTGCCAACATGCTGGAAGGCCCAAACTGATTCATAGAACTCTGAAGCTCAGAGAGAATCGCTGATACGACCAGAATGCACAGAATGTCCTGGGTGCAACAAGGTTAGGTTAGGTTGGGTGGCTGTCCCCGCTAAGCAGAACGAAGAGAAACCGGATAACCAGCATCAGAAACCTCACATGCATGGATGCAACGAAGATCCGGAACATGTAGACCCCCTGAGGACCCGAAGTTGATCTCATACGTACAGAAAGTCAGAAAACGGTGCAAAGATCACAACCAAGGATAACAGCCATGAAAGGTAGATAGGTAGGTAGAGATGGCGGCTCAACAGAACCCAAATTAGGACTTGGATGTGCCTTTTCTGTTACCACGACTCGTGTGACCTAGTTGATGATGTGTATGGGTGAAGATGGCGGTAGCGCTGCATACTGCCGTATTTTTAGTGTGTAGGTCGAGAGGCAGAAGATGCAGGAGCACAGTAAGGGCATCCGATCTCAATGCCCCAGTGGTGCCAATACTGGCTGTTCTTTGGAGCCTTTTGAGTTTCGTAAGGTGACTCGTTGGCGAGAATTGGGACGCACTACGGCTGTGTACATTCGCAAGGTCATCTTTGGTTGAAGTTCCCACTCTCCTGTCACTAGTATCACTACGTCACCTGTCTAGTCTCACAAGAATTAGCCAGAGTAGAGGAGAAATGAGCCGTTTCCATGGATCTTCCCTTGAAGTAGGCGTGGAAATCAAAGATTCTTCTAGAGAATGCTTCACATGTGGATGGTTAAGACACGCTCTACGGTTTTAAGTGCAAAGGAGGTTAAGCCGCGTTTACCTACCTTCGATATAAACACCACTCGAACGCGTCTTCAAGAGTAGGCTACGTAGTTCAGTTATGGTATTGTTAGATCTTGTGTTCTCTGAAGCTTGACGGGTAGTATGCCGTCAGGGCTCGAAGATTAGAACGAAGAGAAGCTGTTAATAGCCCAGGAAATCTTTTCCTCGGAAATGATGGGATGCAAGTCTTATCGCTGCATCCGGGAAAGTGTGTATTGACTAAGAGTTCCAGGGCCTTCGCAGAGGGCTCTGTCAATCCTCCATCTGACCTTCTCAAAAAAAAAAAAGGATTGGAGTGTTCCTTGGACAGAACTTTGCTTATCCTAGTGGAGTCCTTGAGGGTTTCTATTGATTGACAATAGTCCATCTAGACCTGCTTCTTGGATGTCTTTATGGCTTTCTTGTACAAACTTATACAGTCCTTGTAGGGCTGCCAGAAGTTTCCTGAGATTAGAGAGATCTTCGTTCCACCATAGGGAACGAGACTTTGTAGGCAACGTCCATTGCCTTCTTGAAAGTCTTTACCTTTTCGCCCTCAGTTCTTCGATTTTGTCCTAAAGACTTGGCTAAACTTAGTCAAACAGACGGGAAAACCCAACGCAGCCCTAGTGGGGAGCGAGCGTCTGAGTAATAAGCTCACACCACCGTCCAACTTATGACCGGGGACCGCTCAAACTTGCAGCTAGAAGCAGAGAGAACATGTAAGGTATCAATAGAAACCACCATTCAAGGTCAGACATCTCCTCCAACTGCAGTCAGAAGACCTATCCGCCTTAAAAAATCAATAACGCAGGACAGGACATTTTTACCACCATCACGCAGCACAAAGGACTATGAAAGGGATGGGTAATTTGTTTACTCCCTCTCTCTCTCTCTCTCCCTCAACACCTCTTCAATAATTGCACAGCGAACTGGGTAAACTCTGCGTGTGCTCCTTCGTCACATTATATCCGTGGCAACAACAATAACAACAACAACAAAAAAACACAAATTAACGCATGAAAAGCTATATGAACATGACGCGACCATAATACTTCTCATTAATTGAGTCCTGGACCGGCACAAAGGGAATTATCTCGAACTCCACTGATCAGAGCAACGTTTGGGAAAACTAATTTCGAAAGCCAATCTCTAGCAATGGATTTCCCAGGAAGGACGCCCCCAATCAAAAATATGCGCGCATCCAACAACAAATTCCTGATGAATTTTTGAAAGCTCAATTGAATTAAAGTCCTAAATGGTCCGTCAATCACTTGCAGGACACTATATTGCACACACACACACCTACATACATGACATTCTGTTGCGTTGTATACAAAGAAACCTTAATTATCTACACATCGGGGGGTACACGCGCTGTTTGCTGTGTTGGGCCCTCACCACATGCCCCGAGTATTGTATCCCGATATTTCGATACTCTCTCTCGATGGATGGTTGTCGTCCTAGTAACGGAATTTCAGAATTTAATAACGTCAACACTCATCGCATCTGAATTTCGAAGCCAAAAAGGTTACTATACATGCGGAAATTCAATTTCATGTGACATCCTTGATTGGAATGTGTATATTCTGTAAAGGACGCCGATCCTGATGGTTGGTGTGGTGAACGAGGTGAGGAGCTTTGTCGTCACCGTGGAAACACAGCACTTACTCATGAAAAACGATTTGGTTGAGTGGTTACAGCTTAATTACAACACTTGTGGTCCTTTCCTGCATGCGATTAAAATTTACAGTTAATTCGGGTGTTTCCAATACCATAGCAATAGCAACGGTAACATATTCAAAATTTTAATTGGCCACTCGCTTCGAAATGAGGATTTGATTGCTGTCGTTCAAGGATATTTCAAGAACAACAGCTGGCAGTTCCCGCAAAGAGACACATACTACGTGACTAAGGAGACCTAGGACATGACATCAGCCAATGGCTTTGCAGCAGCTTGGTGATAGTTTCACCACACAGGAACCTTGGTCCTTCCAGATGGTCAAACCGCCAATCATTGATCGGTTCTACGAACCAGGTATAGGAAAGAAACAAGAAGACCGGCAGAAGAAGTGATCCGAACATTTGGACAAGTGCAGTCTCCAGATTTCATCAAAAATAATGTCCTCACGCTGTGTTGCTAGCAATCGGTTCAGGAGGTCGGACAACACACAACAGACTGAGATCACTGGAGAAACCTTCAACCATAACCGGCTACCACCAGATGTCGACAATTAAAAAGCATAACACCATGCTCTACCAAAGCACCCCAACCGCATGCTTGCAACTCTGACAGATTCGCTGGAATCTCACAAGAGATACCGTCCTAATTTCAATCACCAACTCTGCGAAAAAGCCATAAGAAGCATCCATCACACAGCAGTACTGAACCGCCGCCGCCTTCCAAGGTCCAACAAGGTCAACCCTGACTGTCACAATGGAGCTATCACTGGTCTAAGTATGCTGACTATAGCCGGCAGCCACTTCAACCTAATCTATGCCCTGACTCTGGAACCGACTCACACGGCACGAAATACAGGTTTACACCCGAAAGTCCTATAGAACCGCCCCATTGATGTCTCCACTAAAACAAGGATCGACGCCATCTATGATGGGAATCAGAACTCAAAAGAATCGTCATGATGGCACCTCTAGACGTGAGAAACACTTTTAACTCCGCCAGGTGGAGTGATCTTCGATATTCTACAATGCATCTTGCATCATCTTTGACCATAGGAAGGATCCGGGCAGCTCTCAATTTTAGGACCTGACTTGTGATGGAATCCACTCTCCGAATTGAAGAGGAAACACCCAAAGACGCCTTAACCAAGTTATGGGAGGTGTCCAATCCTAGAGACAGCAACAGAGAAAACAGCTAGATGGACCGAAGTGTGACTTGGAAGTGTGGCTGGACACAAAGGTCACGCACAATTACTTACCGTATACGGGTGCTTCAAAGACTCGACTCGACTCAAGACAAAACCAAACACACATTCTTCGAGTGCGCACCAGATGGCTTGCAGAGAGAAGAAGACTGTAACAGTGTGTACGAGAGAGATATCAAAACAGATCACACCTTGTTGGGTCGCTTAATTTCTCTCTAGTCACAGTGGCACCGCGAAAAACTTGACGGTCCTTCTGAGACTCAAACCGAAATCGGTTTGTTTAGAAGTCTAACGCTCTAGGCACGATACCACGAAAAGTTATAGAAATGGAAGAGGACGAAGTTACACCGAAGTTATGAAAACTTTAACCGAGTGCTTCTCCTTCATCGAGGATCTCCTAAAAGTCCCGAAGAAGATAGAACAGGACTATAGAAGAAAAGTTCCGATTCTCCAGGAGGAAGATGGCCACCCATGAAGGAGCATGAAGCGTTCCATCTTGGAGAATGGGTGACATGCATGTGCCATGTAGTAGCAGGCAAGATACGTCGTGGCTTCCAAGTCGGATGATAGGTTAGATAGGAGGGTTTACGAGGAAGGAAGTCCTTTCCCCGTCACACTTAGGTCAATGTAGACCCATTGTGATGCCCTAGGGGTGCAGCCCCCTTACTTGGATGATGATAAATACCTTGGCATTGTTCTATAGGAAGGCACCTTTCCAGAATTAAGCCTTCTCTCTTTCCTGATGAAGAACCGAAAAGCACTGCGACTTCAAAAAGCTAAGCAAAGTTCTTCGTCAACTGGAGAATGCTGTGACTCCGAACTAGATCGAGGAGAAACCTCACGATCGCGCTGACAGATGAATGGTTACTGATTCCCAACATCGACGGGACAAAATATAGAAGGAGACTAGGAATTTCGGTCCGAAAAATCTTCGAATCCACCCCCGAGGGAGAGCGCAGTAAAGGAAGACCGCGACTCATGTGGCGCACCTCAAGGACTGTAGCGCCACCTTAAGTAAGTAAGAATTTCGGCAACTCTAACCCTGTATACCTCTCAAGTCTGGACCGAGGACCATGAGAACTTAAACGTACACCAGCAAAGTTGTGGGAGTACATCGAAAGACGCAGCTTAGGCAAAGGTCCCAACAGGCTTCTTGACAGACGAAGAAAACACGAAGTATAAACCAATGACAATTGCGATGGAATGCTCTTGAGAAAGGCAAGAGGAGCCACATCCCTCCCTTTTGACTTCGATTCACCTAATCACTGACCATCCACATTGGCAGTGAAAATGAACATTTTATCGTCCCGTAACAGTCCACTTGACCGAAATACAAATTGAAATCTGTTTACCCTCGCAATAACTCAGACAGTTTACAGTCAACTTGATCCTGTTGTCCTCTGTCTCAGTGTGTTCAATTGTCCGCAATCAGGGAAGCAACCCCGTTGCCTCCATTAAATCGAGATGCACATCCCCCGGGCATGGTATTACCCATACAAAATCCGTTTATAAGCCTCTTACACCATCATTCCACGAACTGCAGCAATGGTCATCCATAAAAAAGGGTAAATACTGGTGTCCTTGTCCATTTCGGTAAACGTTTTCCAACTTAAGTTGGTTTTTTTTTTTTTTTTTCTTAATTAAAGCACACTGCAGGGCATATCCTTGTTTTCAGTGCTCCACTGGGCGCTCGCTCCATTAGTTGTCGAGAGGAAAGGCGCAGTGATTGAGTGCCTTTACTTTATACAAAAGCTTTTAGCACAGCATGAATAATGAATATACCCAAACGGATGTGTGTGTGTGTGTCCTTTTAAGGAGACTCTGTGGTCGACATATCCGACTCAATCAAACGATATTAAAACAGTTTCTAGCATTGGACTTCGGTGTTGTATCATTTATTTTAAAAAGTGTTTGGTTGGGTGCTTGAGGGTGAGAAGGACTATCGTCCTGTTGATGTATTCTTCATTGAACCGGAACCATTACCGGCTGCAAAAGGAGGGAGTAATACCCTGTAAACAAACTTCGGTTCACCTAGTGATAGTCCAGAAGTCCTCTAGACCGAAGGATAGATGCAGTGCTGGACAAGGAAGAATTCTAAACAAAGCTTCAGTGGACAACAGACAAGGAAGGAGGAAGACTATCATCGCTGACCTAGATGCTAGAACTTGGCAGAACAAAAAAAAAGGTCGCATGAGACTGTTGTGGTTAAATTTACCGCAACAGTCTCATGCGACATTTTTACCACAACAAAGGCCGCCCCTGCTCTTCCCCTTATCCAAAATTCCGGGAAAGTGCAGCGCAGCCATGGCCTCCTCAGCCATCGGCCCACTCTTCTGGCATCTTGGAGGAACAACCACGAGCAGGTCGGCTTAGAGAAAAGACGGACGGTCTCCAACAAACACGCCCAAACCAGACTACCAGACGGACGGACTCTAGAGAAGACCCACACCCAGACTGGCAGACGGACGGTCTGCGAAGGGACGAACGCGTCTCCAAGAAAAAAAAACACACCTAAGCCCCGGAAAGAGACGGACGGTCTTACAGATGTACGAAATGTGCGATATAACACACTATCGCGAAGTCCCTAGCCAAAGCAAAGGTCCACCGGAATGAGGTAGTTCCGTTGGGTAGCAGCAGCTTCCTAAGTCACGACGGGTAAACGGCAGAGGCTGCCTTGCCACCAAATCCCCCCGAACGAATCGCGGTTAAATGCTGAACTCGACCACTGCTAGAATCGCCTACATGACTCAGTTGGTCTGAACCTAGAGCAGGGGTTCAAAAACGGTGAAACACTTCAGCGAAAAAGCGGAGTGCGGTACATCAAACAGTAATTGAGGCCTGTTTGTGCTGAATGAGTGTGAGACGGAGTATGTGTGAGTTAGGCTAGCGGCAAAGAGGACAACTTTGAAGAAGAACCCAAAGACACTTCTTCGTAGCGAAGGTGGCGCACCGCAAGTGAACCGACTCCATCTGAGTAGTCGACGCAGGGGCACTGAACGTGTTAGAACCCACCAGTGGCATTTGTCACTCGCGAACGGCTCGTCACAAAAACGAAAAGTGCCTCAGTAACCACGGAAGAGAGACAGCAGTGAGTGAGAGTGAGTTGGTGACTCTTTCTTTCTGTGTTAAGTACCACAAAGGGCCACTTTCCAGGCTGACGGAAGCTTGTAACCCTTCTCCGTATGAAAAAGTTCAACGAGTGGTTTGAGAATTTCTGCAAGACCTGCTGGCGTGTATCATCATTCTATCACTTCAGTCCCATTGATCGGCTTCAACATCTTCTAACAGGGTCACTAGGAAATCCTACTCAATTGCCACAGCTTTGCGTACAGCTGAGATAATCATTACCAACATCAACTCCTCCAGGTAGCCAAAGCCATACGTCAGGCCGTCACATGTCTGAAGATTATATCGACAGCTAGACTGCGATCAGATGCCTGTGAAGTGAAGGACTTCCGCGTATCTCAAAACGAGCATGGGTCCCATTGTGACATCGAAGGGAACTGTACAGCTGAAAAAAACTAGCCAGACAAGCATCCCTAAAGTACGGACAGAAGCAATGTTGGAACACCACGCTGAAACAGTCAGACACACAAACAGGTCCTTTGCAGTTACAACCCTGTTACCGTGTTTTCATTCAAGTCAAGTAAAAGCTTCAGCGACAAGGAGCTCAGGGTGCCAGCATTCATCAGCCCCTGGTACGACCAAAGGCACAACAATCCGCAGTGTCGTCGCCTGCTCCACAAGCGTCACCTAACACGTAAAGAGGTTAAGCAAAGGCCTAGTGTTCCGTAATAACTCCAATAACCTGTCTACAGTCTTTTCTGCTGAGAGATAGCAAGAATCCAGCGGACTTCTTACAGTCTGCCGGCATCCTAGAGAGTCATGCCACCTACAGATGTGCTTGCTAGAAACCTAACCATCGATGGAAACCCTTAGCAAAGATGCGGGCATACCTTACGTGGAAGTTTCCTCTAAACCTTGCCTGGTAAGCTCATCGGAGAGCCAATTTATTATTTATTGGTTAGGCACTGCGACCTTAAAAATCGGTTGTGCCTGAGGCCGGTTAAACAACGAGGTCCTCTATCTTCCGAATGAAGTTGAGGATGTCTCCAGTCGAGGCGTTACGAATGTCCTCCGGTGTTAGGAATTCCTTGTTTCCTGACTCTGCTGACAGCCACGCACAGCCACGTCGGCCATTCAGATTCCTGAACTATATTTAGTTTATGTAAGTGATATCTGAGGCTTCAGTGACCGGTGAGAAAGCCGGCCAGCCTTCTAATATCGTCCCTTTTGTGATAAAGGATATTTTTAGTGGTTTTGTTCAGGGGTCGGATGGCTCTTTTCGTCTGCCTAAGTCCCTAGATGTTGTTCAAGTAGGCTAAGAAGTTTCGTTTTTCCCAGCTGTCCAGACTCATTCTGAAAGCGAAAGTAGGGATGCCGCACCTATGTACCTTTCTGAAGAGCCTTTTCCAGCAAGTTGATCTGCAATTTCATTGCATTCAATGCCTCTATGTTCTGGTACCCACCAGAGCTTGACTTAATTCCGCTTTGAGAGGTCCTGGAGAGTATTAAAGCAGCCTAGAACGGTCTTTGAGTTAGAGTTATGGGAACTCAGTCCTTTGAGCGCTGCTTGACTACCGGTGAATATATTGATGGCTACCCCATTGATGAGACCAAAGCAAGGCTTAGTAAATACAATCTTCCAACCGAATTCAAACTAGACCTGCATTTTCAAAGTAGTCTGGATCTAGTAAGAGGGTTGAGCAAGGCCTTAAGTGCAGAAGTAGGTACCCCGTCTCCTCCACTTGATTTTCACAATAAAGTTCGCAACCATAAGTATTCCAAAAATCACATTCTCTGTAGCTGTCCTAGCTCTATCCCGCAAAAGAAGGCTCTATTTAGGAGAATTTTACTTAAACGATCCGATAAACACTCCTTCGCTTCATCAGAAGCTCCAATTAGTTCAACGAGTCGATAAGGAGATGCCTCCAGATCTATGTATGTGGTATCACAAGGAACTTATCACTGATCTAAGTGTGCTAACTTCAGCTGTTAACCACTTCAACCTAACCTAACCTAACCCTGTGAGTTTGTTTAGAAAAGGTGTAAGATGGCCTCCACTAGGTCCAGATTTAATTGCAAATTAGTACTCAAAACATACCCTAATTTTTGCTACTCAATGTTTTAGTGAAGTCATACATATTCCACCCGTTGTTCGGAATAAAGAAAGAAGTCTCTCAAGCCTTCCCTCAACTGTTAAATATGCACCAACTGCAGTGCTTATTAATTTTTATTTTTATTTTTATTCTTGGTTTCCTTTTTCTTTGAAAAATCACAAAGAACGGTACTCAAACGATTTTACAACCGGTTTGACATAAATCAATCATTCCACTCTAGATACCTTAAAGGAGGTCGATTACTTAGACTTGAGTGCGTCCTTCCGGTGCCAATTGGTTTAAGGTGTATTCAAATTAATTTTTCTTTTTTCTTTTTCGGTTTTTTTTTTTTTTAAGAAATATAAAATGTTTTGCTCCCTTTACAAGGGAGCTTGTAGCTTTCCAGAATTATAGCAATCAAGCCTTTATGTGACCACATGCCTTGAGTAGGTGGTTCTTTTCCTTGAAGAAATAGTAATGAAAAGAACTTACTTATGGAATAGACGAGCGTCAAATCCCAGATAATGCCTAGATCTGAGCACCAGAATCGGGGAAGCAAAATCGAAAAAATTAATGTTTACCACACAAAACCCAAGCTGTGACTGTTCCCCTCCAATGGATGTGGAGTCAGTATACTTCTCTGCGGATATAAGCAAGTGTCTACTCTTTATATCGAGGATTTTGCTGGCCAAATCGAATCTTGAACGAAGGAATCCTTGCGTGAACGGGTCAGGAACCAAAGTGCTTAGATTGGTCACACCAAACTCTTTCCGTTGAGAAATATACCATGCAATGGAATCCACTCACCCTGTCAAGCAGCAGGGGGTTCCCAAGACAAAAGTAGTGCAGAACAATTGAAGATGAATTAAGGCCATTGGGAATGACTTGGAGGAAGCTTAAATGCATTGCAGAACTCCAAATACGTGGGGCAGGCATTGCTGTCGCCCTTTACTCCACAAGGTTTAGGTTAGGGTGAAGCGCACACTTAAAGCAGTGATAGGTCGATTGTGATACCACATGGATCTGGAGAGATCTCCTTACCTACTCGTTGAACCAATTGGAGTTTCTGATGAAGCAAAGGAGATTTCTGACAACTTAAGTCGTTTAAGTAGAATTCTCCTAAGTGGAGCCATCTTTTCAGGGAGAGACATAGGCAGCTACAAAGAAGATGGGGAGTGGTTTCCTCCTTCTCTTCGTGCATGAAGCTACTCCAAGGCTAGTTGCATGCTTGCCTATTAGACAGTGTCCCGTGATGACACCTATTACGGATCTGATATGCAATCTGTTGAGAGAAATTAAGTTCTTAGAGCTTTTCGGATCCAACCGCTTGTCCCTCGATACACTCTACACTCTTTGCTACGCCCATCAACATCCAGGTCACGTGAGTTGTGGTATCAAAACGGCTACTTGTGTCTCTGGCAGGTTCACCAGATTCAACCACTTCTACCAACCTACCTGTCCCTCGATAGCATCCAGCTTTAATTTGAGCTTTACATGTAGCGATCGGTATACCCAAAGTGGCTTTTCCTGGAACTATGGGTCCAGTTGTTTCACATCTGGACAAGGACATATATAAGAACGCAGCGAATCAAGGACGACGCCACTCGGATGCCCAGGTTTAGATTAGGGAAACTCTGTCGAGGTGCTGGATTACTTAATTTCGCCAGGCGTTCCCAAAGAGACATTGAAAAAAGGTTAAGTTCTTAAGGTAAACGTGGACGAAATCGACCACAGAAGTGTCAATCCAGCCCTTAGCACAAAACGTCACTACTGGTAGCTCAGTTGCCAGAGAGTCCTTATTGAATACGATAGGCCCAAGTCCACCCGGACTGTAGAGCCACCTTAAGTATTGAATAAGACACTGCGACATTTCAGTGTGACAAGTTAGATGGGTTTAAACTTCGAGGGACAATATCTTCTCCATCGATAGTCTTGAGCTTAAGACCTCTTAAGAGATAAAGGGAGACTCGATCGGAGAACCATTTGACGATCTCTTGCAATTGTAACCGTCTGACATCAAACTTCCTCCGCAACCGTACCTTGGCTACACCAAGGTTATGATCCGAATCGATGTTCGGCCCTTGGGAACGTTCGGACATCCATAATACTGGAGAAGTGCCTTGCGTCGATTGCAATATTGTCAATCTGGTTGACGGTTGATTGATCAGGAGATCTTCAAGTTCCCTTATGAATATAGAGATGTGACAACCGCGTACTGGCTACAACAATGTTTCGCCCCGCCGCAAAGTCGATTAGCCTGAATCCCTTAACGAAGGTGATGTCATGCAGGCAGGACTATCAAAGATGCCTTCTCTTCCTAGATTTGCCGCCGCTTGTAGGTCTTGTCCAAGAGCTCGTAAAAGCGGTCTTTGGTGCCGTCACCGTTCTCATCTATGAGGGCGTGTCCGCATATAAGGCTAATGTTGGCAAGTTTAGCCGTATAACGGACCTTATACTTATTCTTCAAACAAGAACGGACGTCCTAATGTCTGAGGTAGTCTTAAAAGTTCTGGGGTTTACTCCAAATACCACAATCCTTATCATTTCACCCAAAAAGTTAAAGAAAGGAGGTTGCATTTCAGCTGAAAAGTCGATGAGCATGATTCATCAATCAACTAGATGTACATGTCGCAGGACGGTTGAAGAAGAGTCACGGCAGTTTGTCGAAAAGCTAGAGAAAATTGGAGACAGATAACCAAAAACCGAACTCGATGTCGGATAGGCTTGGTAGATGCCGTAAGACGTATAAGGAGATACAGGGCTTAAGTAGGGTTAAAGTAAATAGCATTAGGGGAGTCCCGTGGCAGTCAGATCGTAGCACCGTGATCCCACTTTTTGGATTCAAACCACAACAATTATTCACCACTTAGTTGTCCCGACAAAGGGAAGTGTTCCTACGAATTTCCATAATGCAGCTTCCACTCGTCATTCTTCGTTTTTTTCGACCAAAGACTGTCTTGACAATTACTTTACGAATATGTGTCCTGAACTCAGGGAATCATGAGTTATTCTTTAAAAATAGATTTCAAGGTTAAAAAAAAACTAACTTTATCCACAGTTCTTAGGGTTTTTAGAAAGAGCTTGCAGTCATAACCTCTTCTTTTCATAAAATTCGATTTGTTTTATTTTTGGATCACTCTTCAACAGTCCAAAGCCTCCCTTAGGTCAATCTGAGAAATCCAAGACAAATAAAACAAGTACAATTCGGATGTCATCACAATCTATTACTTTTTCAGTCCATGGCTACAAAGATGTTCCGTATAACTCCCGATTTGAGTGTTTAATTTGAAATATGATCCTGAAAATACAAATTTGTCCTTAAAATTCCTTGTTTTCCCCACAATTACTTACGTCAAAGCAATAAAGCACATCAGGTACAGTCCTGCGCTAAGAAAATTAAAAACTCCTGGACTGCTAGCGATGGTTTGATTATACACAAATGTGTACAAAGTTGATGATGCAAATGGAACTATCGACTCCAGGACATTTATAAACGAAAATATTTTCCCTGCAATGAACAATACAAAGGATATCAGTCAATGTTCTCTAAAACCAACCGACAAATATCGCACCCAAATCAGTTTGTGGAACAATGTTTGATATAATCGCTCTACACATTGGACTGCCCACGGCCTTAAACACTTCCAATCCTACTGCAAAGTAAATATGCCAAGGTTCATTGGCCAATCCCTTGACCAAAGCACTTAAGATACAACTACCAAACGCAAGCAATGCCAATGTCGTCACGGAAACGTTAAACATCTACAAGACACTTGAAGTTGGTTTCGAGAGCAACAATTTTTTGTGGCCATTTTTATAGCAACCTTTCGCATGATGAGCATTCCAGCGATGTTCCCTAAAATTGGTATCAAAGTCCCGAATGTCTCGTAAATTGTATATTGTCTCACAGTCCATTGGAACTTTTCCCTTATGAATAAGTAAAACACCGTACCAATGCCATCTGTTGGAGAAACAAATAAATAAAAGCACACGATCAGTTAAAGCTTTAAACTCACTCAAGACAAACACCGATGTAAAAAGTGTGAAAATAATTAACCAAAGGATTAGCCGAACATGGTTATCCCTTCGTTTGAAGCAAGTTTGTAACATTTCCCTTATTGGACTTCGTACGCCATCTGGTGGCACTTCACTCCTTTGGCTTAGACTTTCTGGAACGTAAAAGATAACATAAAGCGTTGTGAGTACCACAACAGATGCCGAAACAGTGAACACAGTAAAGGTGCTGGTAGCTGCATAAATGAAACTCGAAGCAAGTGATCCTGCCATCAGGCCAATGTAGATTGAAGCCTCAAGGAATGCCATTCTGTTTTAAGACCAAAGATGAATGTTTTCTCGAAGGATATACGCTTTTCAATAGATCTCACCGAATAGGCCTTTGTTTAGCCGTTGTTACATCGGCGATGTAGCAAAAGATTGCAATTCTAAAGATGCAGTTACCACCAAGGATGACCTCTGGTATCACAGATAGAATGTAAAACCAAGGATTGATAAGGTATTTCGTAGACAAAGAGCAAATGAATGATGTTATGATGTAAATGCATGAATATCCTTGAGGAAGAGAATGATTGTAAAAGACTACATTTAAGTATGAATCGTTCTTACCTATGAAGGCGGCTACCAACAGTGGTTTCCTTCCTTTTCTGTCAGACCAGGCGCCAAAGTATAAACCAGCAAATACAGGAACAGCACTTTCAAGGATAATTTTCACCATAAATATTCTAGCAGCATACGGTTGGACTTCTGTCTCTATTCTCTAAGAAAAAAAAAATTAAATTACTCCAACCTTGCCGTGACGTAGGGGCTTAGTACAGTCAATGACTCTCGGGACCATTCTCTTCAGATGAGGCCGAAGCCAAAAGGTGGTCAACCCCACTTAGCGGCAGAGGGGCCGATGAGATGGACCTCCTTCTCGACGATCCAACATACAGGAGGATAAAATGGTAGCCTCCGAAGAAGAAAGGAGGATCCTAGAAGAGAATAACTACCAATCCTGTACCAGTTCCGACTGCAACGCTACACAGCCATACCACCCAGCCATCAGGCTATCTCAGTTACACCTGATAAGACGGTGCACATAGTTGTATCTACCTCCACGCCTAAGTCCCCTAGCAAAGCGGCAGAGAAAAGCTCTTCTGACACAACCAAAGTGTTGCCATCTTCCACCCTCGCCTCAGGCCCGTTGACAACAAGTGCAAACAGAAACGAAGGTGAGCAGAGTCAAAAAAAACTTTCTTTCAGAAGCCATCATGCACTTATGAACAACCTCACTCGGATCTCAAAGGATCCATTGTGTTCGATTATAACAGAAGCCAGCTTACACAAGAGAAGAAGAAAGTGGACAACGCCAGACCAGATAACACGACTCACCAAGTCTGATGTGTCTAAATTGAAATTCCGGGACCTCAACCGTCTAAAAAGGGCCCAAATGCTCGTAGCCCTAGTAGAAGGCAATGGAATTTTAATTCCGACCGTAGCCAAGCCCTTACCAGAAACGTTTATGTAAAACGGGAGTCTTCCTGACCCTAAGTGCCCCATTTCAAGGCATTTATCGAATCAATTTGGAAGGTAAGGTTCAGCACAAATGACTGAATCTTCTTTCGTTATATTGTTTGACGGACTATAGACAGAGAATGTCCTATCCACTCTGTATCTGTATGTTCGTAGTCCATTCTACCACAGGGCTACTTTTTAGAGAACCATTTTGGCCAGAACTTCTGGGATATACTTGTGAGACAACGATGAACTAAAGTCTAAAGTTTTTGTGACGTTAGTCTTTACTTTTCTACTTATGGATCGCGAATGTTGTGGCCAACCTTAATCAAAGCCTGCAATATCACAAAAATTAACAGAGTCCAACGAACAGCTGATATTGGGACCATATGAGCGATACGATCAACCCCAACAGAAGGTCTTAAGGTGCTCCTCCAATTCCTGCCCCTGAACTTGCACATCAAATATATCATTCCGTGTAGTGCTATCAGACTTAGAGGATCTGAGTTTTGGTCCCTGAAACCCTATGGTCACAGTAAGGCTCTTGATCTGTTGCCTAGGGATCTGGCCTCGACCATAACTACAAGTTCACTTTCCGGAAAGGACGGAATGGAACAAAACCTTAACCCTATCGAAATACCAAGTATCAATCTTCACCGACGTCTCCAAGATGAAGTATGGCGTTGGAACAGGTGTCTTCTCAGCGGAACTGAACGTATTAAATTGATCCGCCTTCCAGACTCTTCGAGTGCTTTCCAGACAGAAGTACTAGCCTGCAAGATACTAGGTCTCAGCTCCATTACCATAAGCAACCCTATGATCTTCATTGACAGCCAGGCTGTCATAAAAGCGTTCTACTCACACACTTCATCCTCTAAATTAGTGGAGCAGTTCAAGGAAATTATTACGCAGGCAAACGCTCAGTTTAACACCACCCTCCTCTGGGTTCCCGGCCATAGTAACAAGGAGGGAAACGAGAGAGCCGACGCGCTTATCAGATGTGGTTCAACCCTGGATGCCTCATCATGGGACACATCAAGGGTAAAATTTTCCAACACTTTCCCTCTATTGCGAACTCTAGGTAGAAAAGTCTAGAAATCTGTGACATATCCAGACACATATGACAGAACAAATGACTTAATCAATATAATCCGCACCGAGGCAGCAAAAATCACAGCAATTAGCATGGGCCACTGACCAATTAATCCACACGCTGCCAAGTTAGGCATTCCGTTCAATCCCCACTGCCGTTGTTGCGACAATTCACACGAAAAGGAAACCCTATTCCATTTTCGCTGTGACTGCCCGGCACTAACTAGAACCAGGCATCGCACGCTTGGCAAAGCCTTCTTCAAAAAATCAGAGATTTCTGACACAAAATTCTGGAAAGTTGTTTACTTTCTGAACTCCCCAGGATGGATTTGAAAACCACGCTCTTAGCCACACCCATCAACATCCAGGTCACGTGAGTTGTGGTACGAAAACGCGCTACTTGTGTTTCTGGTAGGACCTTACCAAACAACCACTTCTACCTACCTACCCTACCTTTAATTTCCATAAGATAGCATTAGCTCTACATTCTAGCAGAACAGTCGCAACGTGATATATGTACATATTTTCACATCTTGGACATCATTCGGAACTTCAACCTTTGCTTTTTCGATTTATCTACAAGCATCCTCTTCACGATTCCAACTTTAACCGATGAAACACTATGAAGATACCGGACATTTTGTACCTATTGCCCAACAATGCTTATTGTATGTGAAGAAGCTAAGGATATTCGGTACAAGTTTAAGGTGGTCTTTGTAAGACTCTCTGGGAATCCACCACTTTCCATTGATAAGGCATTTCGAAGCACGTTACTGATCACAACCAGTGGTGACAGTATGTAGCCTTGTCAGATTTAGCTTTGAGCACAAATTTCTCTGACAGACTACTCCTTGCACGTTATCCTTCGCTCCATCGTAACCAATTTCCCTGTGATGTCCCTTTCTTGGTCTTAAAATTGCGAAAAGTCCCCTTAATTGTGTCGATGTGATTGTTTGACATAAAAATAGGTTATGTATCTCCGAGTACTTTGACAGTTTAGAGATGCTTGCAATGGAAATGCGCGCTGCTGAAATTGTTGTTCCAGGAATCATCAACAAGACGGAGGACGCTTCAAGCTCCAAGTTTTCCAAGTGAATATGTGCAAAATGACTCAACTTCCACCCAAGCGTCATCATATAAACTAGAACCATCACGGGCCGAAGATAAAAACTACAAATATGGGCTCATCACAAATAAGACTCATCTTTGAAGCACGTAAAGCACATTAATGATTCAGTGATGCCCAAAGCTGGTGTCCATTTCTTCAGAAAACCCATTTCGAAACACTTCATCCTTTCTATTTTCCATCATGACTTCACAAAAACACTCCTTTCACGCTCCAAAACGTATCACTTACCTTCGTTTCCGGTGTCGGATTAGGTGTTCCCAGCAATCCGCATGTACTGGCGTTGTACAAAAACACAGATGTGCATGTCTGATAGATGATTTGATTCTTGAAAATCGTTCCTTATTAATTGGAAAACATGTACCGATAAACAAACGCACTCTTTTTTACAACAACAAAAACATTCTGTAAACCTGATAAATTCAATCCGAACACCAACAGTAGCACAGCGGGCTCAATTAGAAACGTACACTTGCTCCTATAAGGTGCACCAGTCACAGTAGCTGTCACATCTCCAGCTGTTATTGCTTCACTTTCAACGCTTGAAATTTCCGGTTCCGAAGGCTTCAACAGATTTTCTTCCATGGAAGTCATATCAGTGTATGAACTAAACGTCAACTGCTACAGATAGCCTTTGTAAAGTACCCCAAGACCATGCAAAATGCTAGAATAGATTAGTCACACTTTCTGTTTCTGTCTTGCGCTGATAATTGAGATCGAGAACGTGAAATTGCTGAATATATCTTTCTCAAGAAAGGGGGATTCCCAACAGGCTTTGTGTATTCTAGATACACACTTATATCTTTTTATTTAAATCAAACATAAGCTAACTTTAAAGATACGATTACATTTTATGGTTTGAACGAGAAGACTTGGGCAAAGTCGGGGATTTTTCTAATCGCATGAAGGAACTCCATTTGATTCATGCCGCCAAGGTGTTGCAGATCCATTTCCGAGAGTAGCTGGAAGTAGATAAATGAATTTATTAGGAAATTGATTAAAGTTTACAACAAAAAACAGGAGTGAACATCAAGGTCTTGAAAAGAGTACAATTGCCTTAGGAAGCCACAAGTAAACGCAGCTGTTCTTTTCTTTCAGATTGCAGATGGTTCACGCTTCAGAAAAAGCCTCAAGTGAGCCTGAGCAATGTTGTTGATAGTGGAACAATGTAGGGTATCTGCCTTAGAAACAGTTGCCTCCAATCTACTCATATCTTGAATACGTTTCTGAGAGTTTTCTCAACCAAAATCCCTTGCATTAGCGATCACTTGATCCTTAAAATAATTGTACGGTCTTTCTAGAAGTTTTTGAAAGCTGAGAACAAGAATTTGGAGACCTATTAGTCGACGGGGTTAAGGAACTTTGTACACCTACACACAAAAAGTACCGCACTATGCAACGCAGTCAAACTCAAAGAATCTGGGTGCTGGACTGCACCACCCTACGTCCATAGGAACATCCTGGATTTGTTACCAAACGGAATAGTCACGTTTCCAACCGACTACATCATGCCCAAACTTAATTCCAGGAAAAACTTCCACGGAGGTTTCCCCCCCAGAGCTCAGGGAAAGAAAGACGAAGTAGTGATGGACTTCGACACGGTGATCTAAATCTACACGGGGACCGGTGTTTACTCGGAATCACTGAAAGTACCATGATCATCCAGCTTGTTGGATTTACCACCGTCTTCCAGGCGGATAAACTGACAATATCGAGAGGCTTGCACGCAACTCGGGCGTGACACAACGCACAACATTGCATTCCTCGTAGGTAGTCAAGCTATTGACTCGGCTACCATATCCTCCAAACTGATGCAGAAGTACCGGAACGAGCTTGCTCGCTTTGGATTCCAGGGCATAGTCACATAAAATGAAACAAGCGTGCAGATGAACTGGCCAGGCAGGGCTCAGCTCTACACGGTTCACTCGCGGCAAGGATCCACATCCCGCTAGAAGTGGTTGAAGGACAAATCCACTCACTCTTCCTACAGAAGGCCAAAGGAGGGGGTTAACCAACTGCGCCATATCAAGGAAGATATGGCCGACCTACGATAAGATTAGAACAAAAGGCGATAACCACGGGACATTAGCCAATTGGAGACCATGCGGCCAAACTAGGTATTCCGTACAACCCCCATTGCCGTAGTTACGGGAACGAAAAGGGAACTCTCTCCCATTTTCTCTGCAAATGTTCGGCACTAGCAAGAGCCAGACTGCGTCCACTAAACCAACCATTCTTCAACGACCTCAAAGACATCTCGGGTAAAGGGATGAGAGACTTAATCCGCTTTCTTAACTCCACAGGCTGGATCCAGGCACCGACTATCCCATATCCTCAACAACACACATCGCCAACCAGGTCACACGAGTCGTGGTAGCAAAAAGGCACATTCTAGTGCTTCTGGAGTTCATGTTGGACCGCCACCTCTGCCTACCTTGCCGAAAGTACATTACTTATGTACATAGACATCTCGTACTGACACTCAGCATAGCAAGGTTTCTCCCTCTAGAGCTTAGATCGTGAGCTAATTATAAGTAGAAGCACTACAACAACTTTTGGTTTAATCACATCACGCCGATGTTAATGGGATAACAATCCAAACACAATAATTGTCTGCTAATTAGTTAACAAACCAGAGAGCCTATCAACACTTTTCCAATCGACTTTATGAATTTCAAATTTAAGACTCACCACATCGCAAATATGATTCTTCTCATCGGCAATTAGTTTCATGGGATCCGTCAGTCGATCAATTAACTCGCAGATGTCGTTTCTAGTAATTTGGTTGTCCTCGTCAAAGTCGAATATCAAAAAAGCCCAGGCTCCCTTTACTTGTAACGGACAATTGTCGGAAAACGCACTGCAAAGGTTTACAAACTCCTCAAAGGATAAACTGCCATCAGGCTCGGTGGAGAACACTTTGAATATCCGATCCGCAAACGGATTATACCTTAACTCTGTGAATAGACTTGAGATCTCTTCTTTAGTGAAACGACTGTGTATATCTCGTGCGAATCGTTCGCCGTCGATAGTCGCAAACTTCTTTAAGATACTGCAATTAGACTTAAGATACAAATAGTTCGAGATGCATAATAAACGTACGCAAGACTTACAAATTAATTTCGGTTCTATTCAGATACGTTAATTGGACATACTCGTCAAGTTGCTCTGGCGAGAGGAAGCTGCTACGCGCACCCATCGTATCGAGAAATGAAAACAAAGATTTTGCCATTTTGTTTTCTAATTCACTTTTAGATTCTTATCAATTACTTGACGCCAAGTATAACGCGCAATATACACTATACACGAGTGTACAACAAATCTTTGTATGAAATGAATATTGAGCGCAAACTTAAGGAGGGATATGACTCAATTCGGTCCGAGCTCAGAGTGTCTATAGAGATGGATGGCATAAGCGCTGAGTAGTAATTTTCAATCGAGACTGGCAATCAGCGTTGTTAATGGAGTGCCAAGTGTTTGATCAGCAACAAGATACATTCAGAAAGTTAGATAAAAAAAAAGACTTGTTAAGTGTAGGTACACCGATAAGATACAAGATATTGACACATCCATTGAGCATGAAAAATGCCACAGAACGTCGATTAGCAGAAATTTTCTCGATATTAGATCGTTAGGATGTGTACTTTGAGTAATGGAGTGATTGTACTTGCTTTGTATTCAAATCGTGACATTGAGGTTGATTTTATATATATGTATTATTAAATCAAGAAAAACCATTCTACTCGCATTCAATAGAAGTGTGACGTTTAATTTTGTTTGCTTTTAAACTTCCGGTTAAACTGCTTTCAGATAATAACGTTGCCTTGAAAGTCTCTACGTCTACAATGACGGCTTGATGCGAACGCGATATAATCTCGATGCTGCCTACGTTGATGTTGAGTTTTCTTTTCACAATGAAGCGGCAGTTTCTTTTCATTGAAGGCAGAGTCGAACGTGTGGATACATGCCACACTACAGTTTGGGATGGATCTCGGCCTCAACGAACAAACGTCTCCAGCCAGCTCGATCTTTAACTAGCTGCCTTCAGTTTCCAGTTTAGTTTAGGTCTCCTCCCACTTGCGTGCGCATCCTGAGTCGCGATCTTCCTCTACTGCGCCGTCCCTAGCGGGTAGATTCGAAGATTTTCCATCCATCTGCTCTACATGATACCGAGTCACCTCAGTCGTTGAACCTTCACTCTTCTGGCTATCATACATGCCTCACATAAAAAAATGTGCCATAAATTTGGATGATAATTCTACCATCTGGAGGAAGCTAAGTGTATGTTTAGAGCCTCAGGCTCAAGAGGACAAAGCTTATGTGGAAAAAGTCGCAGCCTATTTTCTTCAACATTCCCCTGTAACATCCATCATATTTCATGAATCACAGTAATTGATTTGCCTTGTACTAAGCGAGGACAGATTAAGTATTTGAATTCAGTTTCAGGAGCAAATTCCCAAATTGTATCCCATACAACCCCCACTGCCGCTGTTGCGGGAATGAAAATGAAAAGGAAACTCTCTCTCACTTCCTCTACAAATGTCCGGCACTAACAAGAGCCAGACTGCGTGCACTTAACCAACCATTCTACGACGAACTTAACTCCACAGGCTGGATCTAGACACCGACTGTCTCAAATCCTCAACAACACATCATCAACCAGGTCACACGAGTCGTGGTAACAAAAAGACACGTTCAACTACTACTTAGGTTCATGTTGAACCGCCACCTCTACCTACCTACCTACCTACCCCGATAAAAAAACCAAAATCTGGGAGCACAGGCGATATTGTAACCTTGTCCTAGCCGTGTTCAGGCATTGGCAGTGGTCTATCACGGAATCATCTGTTCTTCAGAAAACATTGACATTGAGGACTATGTCAAAGGATAAGAATTCTTTCGCTATCGTCAGGTCTTCTCTCCTCTTTTACTGTTACACATTACACTCAATCAAATCAAGAGGTGCCGCCGAATTACTTTTTGCGTGGGCACAACATTAGGGTCCAGATACCAGGTCCGTTCGAAAGCGGACATTTTGTATGAGCAATTCGAAACGGTAATTCCTAAAATCCATACAAAATTTTCGCTTTCGAACGATCCGGGGACGAATTACGGCATCCGTGATCGAGTAACTCGTCACGAAAAATGAACATTATTACGTATAAACGATCATTCCGACGTAATAATGCTCGTTTTTTCGTGAAGAGTTACTCGATCACGGATGCCGTAATTCGACCCCCGAACTTTAGAATCGCAATACAGAGTAGGGTCCCAGTTATCGCGATGAAATATCTGACCAGTGAACACCACGTTATGACAATTTAATAACCAATTTGATCCCTATGAACTCCTTATACTTGTCCTTGGAAATTAAAACGCTGTAACTTCTCTAGCAAATTAACATTTCTTTAATTCGAAATTTCAATTCT
Organism: Criorhina ranunculi; assembly: GCA_951813785.1. Lineage (NCBI taxonomy): Eukaryota > Metazoa > Arthropoda > Insecta > Diptera > Syrphidae > Criorhina > Criorhina ranunculi. The sequence continues at coordinate 34,762,143 of OX638384.1, forward strand.
TATTTGTACAGTTAAGCTACCAATAAATACAAGTATTTCAAGAAAATAAAACGGATGCATACTTTAAAAAAACACTTTACTGGTTCTCTTAAGACACAAACGTTGTCACTAAGTCTAATGTGTTCAGCATGCACCATTGAATTTGCCAAAACGACTCACAACGCTCTCACAAAATAGTAACACAACCCATGTAGCAAATCTTCTCTTTGAAATAAAACCTCGAAACAGTTCGTTTAGCACAAATTTTCTCTCTTAATTTAAATTTATTTAATTAAAATCCACAATTTAGCTATCAAATGATATTTGTCGTTTTGCTTTGGCAGTGCTGCTACCCAGTTCGTATAGACTACTCCCGAACGATGTAATTTGTTTGCCCGAACGTCCAATTGTGCTCACATATGGACTAACGTTGCGTTGATCCTTGCCAGTGAAATTTTTCTGAGCCGATCTTCGCTGCTCACAATCTACATTCTCCCTGAGAGCTATGCCACCAAGATTATTTTTAGAGGAACTATTTTGTAAACTAGGATTCGGTTGGATGGATAATTTCATTGCACTCTTCGAACTGGGATTGTCTAATGAGATCTTTTCAGAACCTTGGGTAAGGCACATCGATGAGCTTTGACTAAAACTGAATGCGTCCATTGAATTCTCTATGTTGCACAGGCTATTTTGACTTATGAGCACTTTGCGGTTTTCATATTCATCTGGAGCGATATATCCTGACAACCGTGTAGAGGACATACGTTTCTCTTCGTCTATTTTAGCCTTTGCGTAGAGATATATATCATCGGCACTCTTCCCGGCCATTACATTATAGACATGCTTCTTTGCCAACCTGAAATTTGACAGAGTTAAGTGTTGTTGACCTATGAAATAGAATCAAATATCGATTTGTACCTTAACATTGTTTCACTGGTACTGGAACTGCTCTTTTGGAAATACTCTTGAAACAGTCGTCTAACAACTCTTGCCAAGACCGATGCAAATTGTTTGAAATTTCCATGAGTAACACTGATTTGCTTTGCTTGCAAGGCCTGTGACACTGCCCATAGAAGTTTCTAAAAAAAAAAAAAGACATTTTAGAACGTTCCAATGGACTGTGGAATGTAAAATGCAAACCTTGCGATGATTTTCCGTTAGATGACTAGAAGATGCAAACGTTGTATCTGATGATGCTCTAGTAATGGATCTTCCATTACTATTGCTGGACAAATAGATTGATGTTGTGCTTATGTTGTTGTTGCTTCGCAATGTGTTACCGCTTATACTGTTTGTGGAGCCAGCCCCAATGCAAAAACTTTGACTTTTGATTTTTAACGAACGCGGAGTTAAACTCTCTGCTTCACGTCGAAGAATCTTTTTACTATTTTCTGTAATATCGGTGAGATCATCTTCGGTACGCTTTCGCTTTAGTATCAGAGAGTCTAGATTACCACCAAAAAGGCTCGATTGTGATGCTTGACTAAAGCATCCAAACGCGGTAGTGGTCGATGAGGCTATTGAACTTTGTGAAGATTTATCAGGCGAGAATAAAGCTCTCTTTGATTTTTCCACACGATTGGCTATTTCTGGTTTAAATGTCGGTTTTGTTGCAGCTACTGGTAGTTTTTGTTTGGCTGGACTTTGAAACAAGGCACGTTTTGAGGTTTCTCGCGACGGACCTGGTTTCGCATTCTCAGAGCGAAAAAATAAGCGTTTCCTTGCAGAGGACGATGGTGTTTTGCGACCTGGAAATAGGATAAACAAAATTTGTTAACTCAATTTTGACTTATGACAGATTTATGGTTGCCGTCCCGATACCATTTTAAATGCTTGTTTAGGATTTCTCTAACCATGTCTTCAACTTCAGTTAGTGAACTCTTCACTTTAAGCTAGGAATTCAATGGAATTACTATCAAACGATGATTCTACTCACTTTGAAAGAAATATTCGTCAAGTTTGAGTCATGCTTTGGATCCAGATTTGAACTGAGTTACACTTGCAACAGATACAAGAGAAGGACAATGTACAGACACAAAACAGTCAAAGAACGGATCACAATGTCACCGAAAACTTGAAGTGCGCGTTATCAATGAGTACATGAACTAGATAACACGAAACATAAACACATATCTAAGGAGAAGACAATTCTTGACGAAAAACTGAATGCAAATAGAATTTCTAGCTAGCTACTTAGAGAAAGGTAAATAAAACTTTATGTTCCACATAAGAGCCATGTATCGTCAAATGTACAAAAAAGAAATGTGTGTGTGCAAGTTTAGCCGTTTATTTATTATAAAAAACTGAGATATGTACTTTGATTTGAATGCCAATGCACTTTAAATAACATTATCAAGTAGTCCAATCCCTTTTAAAGGAATGCAAATACTCAAGTGAAAATTTAGACCATACTTTTTCTACACGCTGTAGTTTATTATTTCGACCAAAGTATGATAACCTAAATAAATACCCTCGAGCAGTAGACATTCGGACTCTACTGCGGTAGATATAATAAGTTTTGCAGAGCCATGGTGAATAAATCACGGGTTCTATAGAGAATTGAAAGCAAAAAAAATTGCCAATGGAACGTGAGATAAATTACAACTTGAAGTTAAAGCGTCTTACCGTTTTTATTTTTACCGCTGGGTGTCTTTCGTTTTGGAGTGGTTCCTTTCCGTCTGCTTTTGCATTTCCTAATTGGGGGGAAATAAATCAAAAATGATAAGTCAACGAACTACTCTTCTCGTCAATGGGAATGACGTACTTTTTGTCCAATAAAATTTGCATTCCACCCAAAGTGACGCTTGTCATTTTTTGCGATGTTGTTGCCAAATTTGCCGATGAAAAGACGGCACGACGTTTCGCCAAGTGACTCAGTCTGTTCCCTGGTGACTGTGTCAGCATTCTGAAAGTTAGTTAGTTGGTTAGTTATTCAGTTTTTTTTTTTTTGCAAAATCAGTGAACTTACTTTAAGCGTAAGTTTCTCTTTTTAGCACTCGATGGAGAACTGGTGTAAGATGCAGTGTAAGATGTTGAGGTTTCTGCACCAACGAATCTCTCAATTACCGCTAGACTTAACAGTTCTACACTCTCTGAAGCTTTGCATAGGTTAAAACTGAAAGGAAATTTTGTTGTTAACTTCTGTTAATGTTAAAGAGATTCAAGTTGTATACCTTAAGCCATGTTGCCTGGCACCGAGGATGTCTTTCCACGGCATCGCTTTCACTTCTTCCACGGAATGGGACGGCTTAAACAGTCCTTCCTCTTCACAGAGAATAATTGAGCCTACCGTTTCTATTTCGTTCCTAAAGTTTAGGATTTCATTTTTGTTCTGAGTTATGGTAGAAAACAAATCCAACTGAGGAATAGTTAGAGATGGCGGCGGTGGTATTCCCGCCAAACATGTCTTTATGCGCTTCAATAGTTCCTTCTCCTTGCGGATGTTCTTTCGCAATGAATTTACATCCTCGGTGGTCATGGTTTCATTATTTTCATCCGCGAAACTTGACTCTGTCGGGCAGTTGAAGGATTTGTTATTCTCCTCACCCAACTGTGCCGATACATTTTTCACCTTGCCCTCTTCTCCCCCTTCGTCGTCATCATCGTTGTCACCGAATAGATCGGGAGATCTTTCATTTGTGTACTTGTAATTTGATGTTTCAGTCGTTTCGAGAATAGTCTTTAGGATTTTTGGCGATTTGCAAACGCTTTGTTCTTGGCTGCTAAACTCTATAGCTCCTGTTGTATCAGAAGTCAGACTTTTGATTTTTCCATTGAAGGATAATTCGGACGGAAGTTCCTCGGACAAATTGCTCTGATGTTCTACGGTTTGTACATTATTTTCGCCTGATAACTGCATATCCACAGCATTACAACTGTTCTGTTCGATGATGACATCATAGAATCTTGCAAATACCTTTTGGCCAATTGATATTTTATCGGCAGTGTTCTCTGTTGTTGAATCGTGACCTCCGACGACTGTTGTGTCCTTCAACTGTGACTGTGATTTGTGTTGTTCCGGTGGGTTAACAAATGCACTTCGTTGGTTTTTAATTTGAGTTTCAGTAAAACCTTCAAAATCCGATTCTTGACTAGAGCATATTGGAGCATCGTATCGCTTGATCCTAGGAGATGCAACTTGTTCTATGCTTGCCCTTGGGACTTGGTTTACCATTGAATAATAACTTGGATTTAACATTAGTGGCAAATTTGTGACTTCTTCGCATGTGGAATGTTCATATTCGTTGACTTCACTACCAGATGACTGAAAATGGATTTCGCTTGTTATAAAACAAAGTTGGAGGCAAGGTATGCTATGCAGACTTACCCCACTTCCAGATGATGGTTCCGATTCATAGCTATTGTTGATTTTGATTTTCAATTTGATTGTTGTCATATTCCTGAAAAACTGCAAAAATTGTAAACATAAGACAATTTGTCCAACTGATAATCCAACGTCCAAACAAAAGACTTTTACATATACACTAGCAGTCAAGCCGCCGCTATTAAAACTACAAATTCGATTATCACGTTTCCGTAATCAGTAGGTAGGTTCTTTATAGGACAATGGAACCATTGGAATGTTGTTATACTGTTCACATAACTACTGTCCCAAGAAACTGGTCATATTTGCCTGCGAACTTTGTCGACTAAACTTAGAAGATCAAGAGACTGCTGAAATATTAATTGTATGCCTCAGATTCCTTTCTAATCGCTTACGAGATCCTGGGATCTACTTGGTCCCTGTCAGCACAGTTTTAAGTCCACAATCGATCAAATATTCGCGAATCCCAAGGAATCTCTTCATCGATTTGAAAGCCACCTATAACAGCATTTATAGGGACGAGCTGTACCGAACGATGACTTGTTTTGACAATTACAATACAGAATGTCCGCTGCTCCACCAAAGTCGGTAACAATCTCAGCGAGATCTTTGATGAGATTGCAACAGTGTTCTTCAACATCACATTTGAAGGCGGCAACAGACTATCTCAAATGTTTCTAGCGGTTAATCAAGTATTTGCTGTCAACAAAAAACAACACCCAACATCAACGAATGAGACAAAAAGTCTCAGTGGACAGCTATAACTTCTGAGTAGTGAGGGACTCGACGCGACAATATCCTGTAACAACGACGTCTCATCAAAAATTAAACGAAGAATAAAGCCGCCGACCTATAGTTCTGTCCGTCGCGTCGTCGTACACAGCTGACAGCTCGATTGAATACTCTCTTGCTTATGTGAAGAAACCTAAAAGGTCCGTTGAAAGCACTCTCAACAAAGGAATTTGAAGTGCCAATTCATTTCTTGTGGGGATAATTCAATTTTCTGTGTGGTAGTGACGTATTCATTGGGTCAACTCTCTCCGGCGTGTACATGAACATTAATGCATACTCCGACGTGACGGAGGGAACGGATTGTATGAGTCGGGCGCTTAACTCTTGCTAATTGTGGTTTCGGGATGAGAAGGAAATTGAGTGGTACAGACCAGTCCTACTCTATGGCACTGAAGCATGGACTCTATCGAAGACGGATGAAGATATCCGTTTCGTTTCGACCGAAAAATTCTTCCAAAGATACTCGTTTGTCTTGACGGAATTTGGAGTAGGGGATTAAATACGACGTATACAAGGCGTACAGCGACAAAAACCAAAAAAACTGCGTATTGAACGATTGACATCAAAGCTCGGGTTTGCAGTCTAACCCTGAGGGACAACACAGTAGAGAAAGAGTTCGTCTTAGGTGGCGCGCACAAGTAGAAGGGGATCTCAATCAACTTGTAGTGCTCAACTAGAGGCAGTAAGCTAAGGACCTGGTTAACTGGAATGGCGTGTTGGTTAAAGCCCAGATTTACTCAGAATTGTAACGCTAGGTAAGTAAATTCCTGCGATGAAACCTGGACCAATAACTGGTTGTTCTAATACGTTTTTGTCTTCGCATATTAAATGCTCCCTTAGTCCGTCAGTTATTTACCCGCTTTACGGTTGCTTACAACTACGTAGGTACATGCTACTTTTGGAATATATTTTGATTTTTCCATTGTAAAACCAGAAAATGTACATTTCATCTTATCAAAAAGACCCTTGCCATCAAGAGCAGGATATAGGGGAACCAAAGAACCCATGAACAAAAGACAACCAAAAAGAAAAAGATTCACAATTTGCAAATCCATTTAGCAATGTCGCAGTACAAACGTACATATGCTACAACCAGTTTTTGCAAACCTATGCTTAAGAAACCAATGAAACGAGTAGTTACCGAAGGGAAACAAAACGAAACAGCTGATAGCAGTGCAAAACGAAACCAAAGCACTTTCAAAAACCGTCAAATGTGGGAAAAAAAATGTTGAAATACGTGGGAAAGTCAATATGTAGTGGCAGCTAATAAATCAAAAGCGCGCCTAGATTAACACCCATATCTCCTGATTAGAAATCTAACGAAAATAGTCTGTGCACTGTTCCTTATGCCATCTTATGTGTACTGTTTTGCGCCTTACTTCTTAGCTTTCCCCCTGTGCGACCCCCAAAATATTGTTTACATGGCATTTTGCTCACCGTAGCATTTAATTGTAACGCGAATAAAACTGTGCTCATCAAGGAAACAGTTAGTACTTAGATCTTAAGACCTTTGAGTGTTTATCGTGAGATTGAATCCTGTTAGAAAACAGCTTAAACTTGCTCTCAAAATAGTTAAAAGTCAAAGGAATTATAAAAACGAACAAAGGACCACTTTGACCCATTTTTTATGAACTCCTGTACGTCTGACTTAAAAATAAAATCTTTTAATATTTAAAACTATGTTATAATTATAATATTAGTAAAAATCGTCTTTAAAAATGTATTTTACTTACACAGAAATATTTATATCAAACTTCTTTTTTCTTTAGGAATTTCCTACGATGAAAATACTATTCAACGTACTTGACAAAATAAGTACTTGGCGCTTTAAATAGCACACTATTTATAATAATAATATTCTTAATTTCACTTCATATCACTTTTCTTAATTGTTTTATTGAGAATTATTACAAAGAAGTTGAATTTTTAATTTCTACTTGCCCCGGTGGCTAAATCGCCATTACGCGGTTTAAAAAATTGACAAATAAAAGAAAATAAAAGCGCGCAGATATCTTTTGTCTTTGTCATTCTTATACTTGAGCGAATTCAAATAAATAAATGTCATTAAATGTCGATTAGATTGTACTAGATGGTACTTAACTGGCAATAAGTGCTGCCAGATCTTTATCTAAAAGGGGCAATTTTAATAATTTATTCAACAGGCGATGGCCAAATTTGTAAAATAGCATGGAAAACAATGAAAAATTTGATTTTATTGACTAAAAATTCGGTTTTCTGATAAAAATGATCAAGTTATGTTACATAAAGCTGGAAATACACGATACAACTATCGTACAACGGTTGTATGCGACGATTGTATCGTGTGTTTCCACACAACCGACCGTTGTACCGATATTGTATGGTCGCATGGTCTTGAGTGTACAATCGCTGTCACATGCGCATGCTGCCCGATTGTACGTTAATTGCACGCAGATTGTATGATGTGTGCGCTGCATATTCTGCTGGATTGTGCATTTCCAGCTTAAGAGAACAATTAACACAGAAGGCCGTCAACAAATGCTTGCATCTTCCGCCCTACGACAGAAGCAGAAATCTCTGGTACGTTGGATATCAGAATTTATGGTTTAGCAATCTAAAGCTGGAAATACACGATACAACTATCGTACAACGGTTATATACAATCTGCCTCGATTTAATTAAACGTTTCGTCTCGTCAAATTTTCATTAAATATCATTTCCTTTGTGAAACATACCCTTTCGCTGGAAAATCGCTGAACGAGATCATTTCTTATGTTTTGTCTGGCAAACAGTCAACTGTCAAATTTTCCGAAAACTTCACAAATATCAAAATTGTTGATACAACTTAAAGAATTTCCAAAACAGATTTAATATGCCATTAACTGCAGAAAGTGCTGCTCAACAGATTCAGGTAATCATTGCACTCATCTAAAAACTGAAACTCATAACAATCCACTCTCCAATAGGACCGTTTGAAAGCCCTTCAACGGCTAATTCATGAAATAGAGGACGAAAGACGACGCTGCGAATCAAATCTCAATGGAATAATTCGTGCCCAGATATCCAATTTACCACCACACAAATTGAAAAGTCTCTATAAAACCGGCCTGCAAGATGCCGCACAAGAAGAAGCCGTCATTAGACAGGCTCTTTCAAAAATTCATGAAATACGTAATATTCGAAATGAGCGAAGAATCCAAGCAAGAAATGCCGGCAACAAGGAGGCAATTCGTCGTGGAGCGCAACTAAAAATGCTTCAAGTATCGGCACAGACTTTGCCACTTTTCATCAGTAAACCTGGTGAGAAAGTTCCACCTCTTTGTGGGGCTGTACCAGCAGAAAGTAATTATATTGCAAAAGCAGGCGATATTGTAGCCGCTTTAGTTAAGGGCGTGGAAGATGAGGAAAATTGGATTCTAGCTGAGGTTGTTCAATTCTTGAGCGGACAAAACAAATACGAAGTCGATGACATTGATGAAGAACAAAAGGATCGACATGTACTTAGTAAACGGAAAATTATTCCATTGCCTTTGATGAGGGCTAATCCGGAGACTGATGGGCATGCACTTTTTCCAAAGGAAACTATGGGTATGATGATTTTAGTTGTTATTCATTCATTTTACGATGACAAAAAGGTCGATTGCTGTGAGGCGCCTGCTTGGCTGAAGCATCAATGTTTCAAATTAGAAAATATACATACCATCGGTGCCGTCATGTCTACAACATGTGGTCCTCTTCTCTTTCCTAACAAAAAGTGTCCATTGGCTTGAGCTGTAACCCTGAAAGTGGTCAAACACTCTTAAAACATCCCACAGTTCATGCTCTGATGAATCTCCGTCATGGGTAACGGACTCCCTTAAATTGAAGCACCGCTCTCCTAGACAGACGATATTATTTACCTTAAAACCACTACTACCTTGGGTTCATTTAATTTTTTTGTTTTTTTTTTTTCAGTTATGGCGTTGTACCCGCAAACGACGTGCTTCTACAAGGCAATTGTCAATCGATTACCGCAAACATCCACCGAAGATTACGAGTTACTTTTCGAAGATGGAACTTACTCGTCTGGATACTCACCACCACTGCCGGCTGCCCAACGTTATGTCATTGCCTACAAGCCAACCAAGAAGAACGCTGGAGCGCTTTCCTCTGCCTGACAGCAAAATGTTTCGGATAACTCAAGTGACGACTGGCAGCGGGAGAGATGTTAACCAAAACGCTTTCGTTGTGTCCTCTCAATTTGTATTTAAATTTAAATATCTCCTCGTACATTATATTACACATAAAAATTAATCTTAACGCTAGAATGGATCTTTAATTACTCATCACTGTCTTCATTGGCTTCCATTTCGATGTCATCTGGCTCCTCAAGGTCCTCTTCGTTGCCGCTGTCTGTCAGATTACCATCTGCTGGTACGTGCGCTTCGTAGCCGTCTTTCTTATTCCACGAGCATCTAATAGTCAAACGGAACTTTGCCATTGGCTTGGCTACAAGCTTAAGTATTCTCGCCTGTTCTGGTGTGAGCACTTTTCCCTTTTCACAAACAGTATAGTCACTGTACAAAGTAATGACACCCTTTTGTAGCTTTGTGGGCATACCCAGTGAACGTAAATGCGGTTCCATCGAGTGTGCGAAATCCTCTAGGGGTCCTGCAGGTAATACTACCGTTTCTGTAGCAACAAAACCACTGCGGGCATATTCAACTGCCCAGTAATCTTTCGCCCATTCCAAGACATCTTCTTTGGATTTCTCTGTAAAAAGCAGACCACATTGTCCAGAAAGTCTTTGGGAAACTTTATGCAATTCGGGTTCTACTTCTTCCGCTTCTGTCCGGCCCAGACCAATCTGCATGATACGATTTTTTCCAAATATAAATCTTGAATTTTGTTTCCATTCATTGCGTAGCTCTTTCAACAGATTATTTCTCATATTTTGCACTGAAAATAGAAATATATTCGGATATTTCTCAACACATCTTCGAATGTCCTCAATGATTTGTTGCTTCCATGCGAGACCCTTTTTATCGGTTTTCGTCAGTGAAACTGTAAAAATTATTTATTATTTAAAATGGAAATGTTTAAAATAATCATATCAATTACTTTTCTTATCTCTTTTTGATCTAGGCATGGTTAATTAGTTGAAATTTCCTTTAAATTCAAAAAACAAAATCTAAAACTAACAAAAATCAAATTGAAATAAACACGTGCGTTTCGTTCCAAATGTCAAAATCCCAATGGCAAGGGCAACCATTAAAATTGGAATGAAACTGTTTAATTTTTTTTCTCGTTTTAAGCGACATCTAGATGTGGGATGCATTTAGATGTCTAGAGGTGTATTCACATTGAATGCATACATAACACTTGCCGCATGGTTAAAACATATTTCAATTGACTAGAAACGTGAAGAAATGGCAATCATTTTACGAATTTGCTCCTAAAATTGTCACCACTTTGACGTGTAAAGAAATCTTTCTTAAGTTCAGCTTAAGGTTATGTTGTCTATTGCAGTTGTAACCAAGTCAATGGGTAGCTAGTCAAGGACATTGTTGTGAACAAGCAACTGTGTTAAAACTGCTACTTCCATAAATATGACAATCTGTTGCAATAAAAAGTTATTTTGGCAAAAAGAAATCAATGTTTTACTGTCGGAAGAGAAAACATCATGCCAATTTAAATAATCTTCAACAGATAAGTGATATTTGCCTTTAAAGTCGAGACATTTTAGGTTTTTTTTTAAACTGAAACCTACAATACCCATCATCATATTTTCTTAAAAATGTATAGTCACCTTAATTTCACATTCCATCGTTCCAATTGCATCATTTCATACATTTTTGTATAACTTCATCCAACTTCAGTTCAGACATTATAAAATTTTCTCGCCTTGGAACACATTCGCAATTTTATATTTACTTGGTCAAAAGGTGTGCAAATAAGCCAGTACTTTCCCGTTGTGAAAATCTGTGAAAATTTCAAAGAAATTCTTGTAAAATCTTTGAAAAGTGTGTTTTAACTGTTTTCAATTGTGGTAAGTGCAAAATACTTAGTAAAAATTGTGTTTTTCCATCGACAAATCACATTTTTCCAAACAGTTGTTGGCTCTCTCATTCGATTCGACCGACATGACTCCCTCCCGGTCGACTTTTGACTTTGAAGCTAAAACATTTATTTAAGCTATAGTTTCTCGTATATAAACTTTAATTTTAAATTAAACAATTTCATTACATTCATCTTTGCATGGAAAAGAATTCAATTTCAATGTGAAATTTGTGCGAAAGGGTTTTGCGGTATGCTTTTCCACCATTTTTTATTTCCAAATTGCCAATGCGCAGTGCGGTAGAATGGCAGTTGGTTGGATGGAATGGAATTTCTTCACAAAAAAAAAAAATTTTTTTTTTCAAAATGTACTAGCGCACAATGACGTAATTCGGTTTCTTTCGTTAAGACGTTTCTTTTTCATTTCTTTTTGGGGATTTTACGTTAGTACTAGATTTTTATTATTTTCGGTGAAGTGAAGAGAAGTGTTAAAACCTAGTGAGCTCAACAGATAGCTATGCGTCCAGGGTGCACAACTGTAAGGGAGTTGTTCTTTTATACAAACCATTTTTTGTTTTTGGATACCTAGCTTTGGGATGGATATATGTATTCAGAAAAACGTGCTGAGCCAGAAGTAAATAATAGTGTTTAAGCTCGTACATAGCAATGGAGCAGGGAATTTCAAATGTGTTTTTGAATTAAGAAAAATGTTAGATGCAGATTTCAGACACATGTCTATGCAACACTCAGCCGGAGATAACATCTTAAGAATACAGCCGCTTACGTAGCCACTGTAAGCGAAAGTTAACTGAACTCAAGTCTGTCAATTGCTGTGTGGGGTATTGATTAAAAATTCAAGTGATAGCTCTTGTCTCTGAAGCATGGAAAGTGACGTTTTTGTCAGATCATATCTTCATTGGAACTGCCAGATTGTGGGAAGGTATGTAGTTGGATTTGATAATCTTTTACTGTCACTAAACCGAAAGAGAAGCATTGAAGCCGGCAAGGCTATCGATGATGCTGACATTTTTATCGGGACGTACAGACAGTGTTTGGTTTAGACAATAACTTCGAACGACTAAAATTTGTTAAGGTACGGCGACTGACTATGTTTTAACACGGGCACCCTTGAGATCAAGATTATGCAAAAAAAAACTGCTTTAGTTCCAGCATCGGAAAGATAACTTACTTTTGATAAGTTGATCCATTCTGTTCCTCGATATGAGATCCTCTACGTGTGTATCTGTGTGGAAATAAAGGGAATTAATTGGTTGCTTCAGTAATCACCCTGCAATTAGTATGAATTTATGAATGGTCTTCGGTGGTAAGCTGTAAATACACGGTAGGAAAGATTTGATCGTGTGTTTCCACACAACCGATATTGTATGTTCGCATGGTCTTGAATGTTTAACCGCTGTCACATGCGCATGCTGCCTACGTTAATCACACGAAGATTGTATAATGTGTGTGCTGCATACAACAGTTGGGCCGATATCGGCACAATGGAAGTTAGTACAACCATTGCATCGTGTATTTCCAGCTGTAGGGTTGACAGTTCACTCGGAAAGAAGTATGCACCTAGGGTTGTTTTCCTGGTTCTGCTGAGGATTTGGCAGTCGCAAAGAAAGTGTGTCGTCTATGCGGCCACAGCCTCTGCAAAAGTCGGTTATACTCAGTCGTATTGTTATTAGATGCCAGTTGATTATGTCCTGTAAGGATACTGATCCAGTAGTTCTAAATACGATCTGTTTAGCGTGGGTATTTATTGTGTTCTCTCTTTACTGTGTTGTGGCCTCATCTTCTTTGAAATGTGGCAAGATCGGAGTGTGCTTTTATCTCTCAACGGCAAGTTTACAGAAATCTAACCGTATGGCTTATAAGTCCACGTATTTCATAAGCTTTGATGTACATGTGTATATTTGAGATCGTAGCGATTATATGATAGTGGAATGTGTTCTTCCCTGTTATCAGTGAGGTTCCGACGAGTTCCTCCATTTGCCAGGTAATCGCTCTGCATTTTTCTTAGTGATAAATCGTATCTGACTGCAATCTCCTTTACAAGATCCGCTGCTTCTTTCTAATTGTATATTTGAGAGCAAAAGCACTGCTTTCCATTGTATATGTACATCGAGAACCAGGTTGTTGATATCCGGATTGCCGTGATTTCTGCCTGAAAGTACTGCAGTGGATGGCAGTCTGGTGGCGCTTTCTATCTCAGATCAAGTGATGCCAAGAATACTACCGTACTTGTGCCAAAACCTGCCTTAGACCCATCAGTATGGATCTCTACCGTTTAGAACCACTTTGAAGTTGGTATACGGTACAATATAGGTATCTGTGTGTGTGAAAATCCAGAATCCAAGGGAACCTTTCGTCGGTCAATTGTTAAGATTGCCGTGGTAGTGATTTGCTTTCCAAAGATGTATCCCGTTCAAGCACGAAAAATCGTTCAAAGTAAGCCTTAACTTTGGAATGCATGTAGACATGCGAAGAAATCACACTGAGCCCAGTGCGCACTTGGTATCTGAAATCATGTGGAAAGTCAGTTTCGTTTCAACCTTTTTCACGTCAAATATTTTCTTTTACAAGTCGCAGGGAAGCGTGGAATGAAATGTAATTGACGTTTTTGTCAGAATACCCAGAAACAAAAGCCTTAACGCCTTGGTGAGACAAAGTGGATGCAACTGGGATCTCTATATTCGCATAAATTTAACTTCTTGGTTCTGTAACTCACCAAAGCCCCTAGACTGCTAGTTCTCTTGGAGATCAGTTGATCGCAATTTGCTTAGAAAGCAGTCCGGAGTGTCTTGCGCTTTGTTGCAAAATCTGTAGGTACTGCCACTACTCTCCAGGCTTATGTAGCTTGCTCTCTCAGTTGCCTATAGAGTGCCAAGACCTAGCTTCTCGCAACCATTTATTTTGTGCGTGTTATATGTTTCACAGGAATGAAGTGCGCGTTATATTTTTATTGTCGACTCCGAACGGCAGATTGAGAAGCAAGTTTAGAGCGTCAAGATTCGTGGCATATTTTTGTTTAGATTGATGCTGGCATTGCCTTTCTCAAGTTAAAATTCATGAGACCCTAGGATTGCTTTTCAAATCAAATCAAATCATTGTATCTCTCCGTTGGGAATCGTGGAACTCAGTATGTTTTTGAAGGTCTTACAATTTTCCCCATCTCAAGACGGACAATGAAAACAAAACAAGCGAAATGGAGACCGACTTCTTATCTGAATTATCAATCACCTTATCATCTGTGAAGTTATGTCTAAGCATTTGACATGCCATGAAAGTTATCTAGGCTTAAATTAATAGATAAGTGATTATCAACAATGATTACTTCGTTTGGAATGATCCCTCTACATAAGAGTTGTACTTCGACCGAAGTTAGGTATTGTGATACCACCATTAACCATTTTAGGATAAGCTTTCGACAGAGCATAGCTTTGACAAAGTGAAGATTCCTAACATTTGTACCTTAAGATCCTTTTCTAATCAATTCGTCAACCGCAAAGTTCCCTGAGATGTCGTTATGACCATGGACCCAACAGAGTGTGACATGCTGTTTTGCGATCTTGTTCCAGAGCTACAAACGAAATGAATATCCAGTATTCTTCAATAGTTCGGCATGACTTCTCGACAAATCTCTTTAGGACCTTAGGAACAACAGTCAAGTGATAGTTATCGACAGACATTGCTTGTGCTAGATACCTCGTGCGAATCGTGGAGATTGAATGGATGTTTGTCGAAAATATTAAGCTTCGTTTAAGAATCCTCAACATAAGCAAGGTGCTGTCCTTTGCTTCAATGAGAAGTAGCGTTACAACGATGGGATAATCGATTCGTCTAAGATTTAGCGCTTTCCGTTCCTTTCCTGGGGTATGTGCTATAAGTTTTCAAAGTTTAACTTCATCCAAGTTCGTAATTTAAGTAACCCATATTCAATTGATCTAGATTTGGTAAGGTAAAGGTCGTTCGCTTAACAATGTACATGGAAAATTGAACGCGTGTACCGGTTACAATCAGCTCTAGTTCTTTTTCACATCATCTGTATGCATATACGTATGTTTCCCAAATGCCTCCCGGCCCAATAGTTCTCTTGTTCTTATAGAACGCGTTGTGTAATGTGTATGAGAAGTGTGATGCGAGCGCAGTCTTTAAAAATAGAAATAAATAGGGATCACGTGCAGATCAGACGAAGTAGACCGTAGGTACGACTACCGTCTAATGACAGCGTCATAAGCCGCTTTTTAAATTTGATTTTCCTTTTAAAAATGAATAACCAGACGACTTAATAGCCCGCCGTAAATGCCTTGACAGCCTAATTATAGAAATGGCAAGTTAGTTAAAATTTATTGAAATCCCGAGTGAGTTAACTGTTTTATTCCCTTGTTTACCAATTCGTTGCTCATCAATCCCTGTGTGTGACTTAACACGTGTAAATTAATAGATGATCGAACTGTGGATTTATTTATTTTAAAATTTCAATGGTAAAACTCTACTCCGTTCTTTATTTTGTAGCTCAAAGTATAAACGAATCTATTACAATCATCCGAAATAAAAAGAGCAAATATATCCAACTCGCTTACACTTATCTCACCGAACGCGCGTACAAGTAGAACAAACCTACAATCTTTGTCAGAGGGGAGATTTTCATTGCCCGCTGTCGTCGTTGAACTCAACGAACCATCATCACAGTTTGATGAGTGTGTATTTAAGATAGTGTGTAGAATTG
Organism: Criorhina ranunculi; assembly: GCA_951813785.1. NCBI lineage: Eukaryota > Metazoa > Arthropoda > Insecta > Diptera > Syrphidae > Criorhina > Criorhina ranunculi. Next base: position 34,777,991 of record OX638384.1, read on the forward strand.
TGCCATTAGATTCTCTGTGCTAAATTCCTTTCGTCCCTTTCGACACTATTAAAGTAAGTAAATTACAATTCAAAAAAAAAAGAAAATTAATTAAATTTACATTTGTTTTCGAAAGATTATTTAACTTGTCTCTCTCCCTGTGTGTGTGGAAATTTATCTAATCCGGGAAAAATTCCTCCTACACCTTTGCTGAAAACGTCAAAAAATTCGTGTGGGAAAAATCGATGAAAAAAAAAGAAAAATACAACGCAAATAATTATCTGTGTTGCCCGTTCTTCGTCTGTGCCTACACTATGGAGAGTGTAAGGTACATATTATATTTTCCACCTGAGCAACAGAAAACCAAGTGTGAAACGTGCAATCATAGGAAAAATCCACTGTCCACATCCAAAAGTTTTGGGAGACCCCTTTAGAGGAAGAGTCATTGTGGTCGGAAAAGAATATATTTTTTTTTTCTTGAGGAATTCTAGAAAAGAAAAGGAAGAAAAGAAGAATAAAATGTTGCGGTATTTCCCCGACTAGATATTAAATTCCTATATGGAAAAACTCAGTGTCGTATATAGATGTACATATGTGCGGTGCGATAGTAATGCGCATGTTCGTATGCATGGGTGTAGACCCTCGTTCGTTCAAAATATTGCTGGTAAAATATTCGCGAGATAGTGTGACGCATTGAGGAGTGTCCAACGACGGCGACGATTTATCCGTCCGCCATTTTACACACATGCTTGCCAGGAAAAATAAAATACTCTCTAATTCATGAAAAACATGAAAAATTTACAAAAAAAAAAGGAAAAGAAAAGAACCTTTCCACTACCTAAGTCCGTTCAAAGAAAAGACCCACACACAGGCAACTGTCAAACGGCGGTAGATTCACATTATCCTGTTTCAGGAGTCATCTACGTTTGCACCTGCCTCTCGGGAAGATTCATCAGTGTCACACGCTTTTGTTTGTGTCGTCGTCGTCGTCGTTAGTCTATGGCATGAATAACAGGAAAGAAATGCTCTGCAAATGAACAATAATCAAAAGTACAATTGATAGTAATTAGTAAAAAAAAAAAAAAAAAAACAGTTTGACATCATCTCTCCAGTTGCCGCATTGACATCACTCGCGGTGAATGAATTTGTGTTTGTCGTTCGTTTCCTTTTATCCATACTTGATTTCCCGCATTCTTATTTATTCACGTTGCTATTCCTCTCTGTCTTTCGACTTTGATATGCGGTTCGGTTCAATTGTTTGATTATGAAAAAGAAATATCTGTCAATCAATGGTAGGAAAATATAATTTAATTCTTATTCTTGTTAGAGATGTCTTATGGAACACACTCTCCCTTCTCTCCTGGCTTTGGCTATGACTCTCCTGTATGCCATAATTTAAATTTTCAACCCAAATGAGATGTGTGTTTCTTCTCTTTTTTGTGCCGCCCTTTCTCTTTCCGTATATAATTGAGTTTTTCCCATTTGATCGGATTCATTTTTTTTTGTCCCCACTTCCCTCTGAAGAAATAGTCCAAGATTATGTATATTTTTATATGTGGAGATACTTAACTTTTATAGCACGAGTCGCGCGTTCTCCATTGGATTGGTATCCATCTCTCTAAACTCAGCACGCCTAAGAAAGCCACGCATACACTCATGCTGAAGCTATAGCTAGCTATAATTATTATTAGTGGGGAAGCAGTCATTTCGGGAGGTTAAGGAGAAGATGAAAATTTTATTTTTAACTTTGCCGTCAGTTTGTTGAAAGCGTAAAGAACTCACAAAAAGACTATGAGTAAGCGCAAAGATAAGTACAAGCACGCATATAGTTTTTTTTTTTTTTTTTATTACTCTAGATTATCTCCAATGACATTAAGCCGAAGATAAAAATAGTTTTTTTCTTCCGAAATTAAGTAATCATAACTTGTATGCAATAGTTATCATAAAAAAAATTGCTAAATTGTTTATGGATACACATTTCCTAGTCTCGAGCAATAACGACAAATAATACGCACTAAGTGATGCTAAATTGTTTATTGTTGCGCTACTCTTCAATGGGGGGTTTCTTGCCACGGTCGTGTGCATCAGAGTTTACACTTAGTCGCAAAAGTCTACCTACAGTTAGGTATCGAGAATGAAAAGAAAATTCACTTTTAGTTTTCACCTAGTTTGGGAAGAGCTTCACCTATCAGATTAGAGATCTTTTCACTCGGTCTGACGACTCGTTGATTTGGAGTAAGTCGATCCTAAGTTTGAAGTTATACCTAAGTCTTCTAAACTCCATACGATAATTGATTTCCTGTGCGTGATTGTCGTTTGTAGTTTGATTTAAGTCGTGTTATATCATGCCAGTGGAATGTGTGAAGGAGCTCAAAACAAAGCAACAGATAATAGATGTGTTATGGAAATATTTATCACTTTCGATGTTTTGAATAGTCGAAGTGTGTCGAGTTAGAAGTTTTTCGCAAGTGTCACTAGCGTGATTAGCGAATGATTTTATGAACAGTGTGCGACAAACAATCAGTTCTTGGAGTGTCAGCCCCCGGTGATGCATTAGAGCCAGAAACGATTTTAGTGAATCATATAACGTGATAACATGGAAGCGCCTAGCATGACAAACATTTAGCGAGTTTAAAAAATGTCTAATTGTTTTGTTTGGCAGTTGAAAATAAAATTTCACAGTTTCCAAGTGTGCGAGTGAATTATTTGTAATTTTTCGATTTATGACAAGTCATTCCACAATAAGCTGGATCTGCATTTGCATCCGATTAAATTAAAATACATGGGTGGGTAGGATCTTATGTAAATAATCTCGTGCGCTTTGATTTTCGTCGCAAAATGTGACACGAGACTGACATCGAGTCAAGCGTGTAAGCAGGAATTTTTCGTTAGCAAACACACACAGAGCAAACACAGTACCTACATCATGATTCACAAGCGTAAAGGGTCCTCATTGTGTATGACATTTTCTATCGAGTCACCGTCATCAACGTCCTTCAACCCCGGACGGGGCATAGGGCGGCAACAAATCTCTTCCATCTTTCCCGGTCTGCAGCTAAATATTTCAGCTGTTGCCACGTTTTCCTCTGGGTCGGTGTTTCTGCTAACACTGTTGATCTCCACGTTGTCCTTGGTCTTCCGATCTGCTGTGTTCCCTGAGGATTTCATTTGAAGGACTGCTTGGCAATGTGGCATTTTTCCTGCCTAATCTCGACATCCAACAGCTTTTGACTCGTTTTTCGTCACAATTCCTGGTTGGATATAATGTGCGGCTAACGCTGACAGCGATTAACAACAGTCAACACTCATTATCGGCTTTTAATCGAAACCTCCTGCCTCCTTAGGATCTGAAAAAAAGCATAAAAAGTGGGTTTTTAGTGAATCAATATGACAAATCTTTACATTGGACAGTTTCGCATATTTTTGTTTGCCATTTGGGCTGTGTTTCCTTCAATTCTTTTGTCTATGACTACTCATATTGTCAAGTCAAATTGTTCGTAATACCTATTATTAGAAATGATTTACCTGCACTTTTACTTCGCTCATAACAAAAGGTTTAGTGTAGCAACCGTTTATCTAATCAGTCTAAGGAAACACAACCAATGTTGTCACAAACACTAAACGTTAAGGTTTTACGTCACTTTTGTAGACTTTTTGGAAATTATATAACAGGAATACTAGGTTGTTGTTTCTAATAAAAAGCAGCAGTGTTGGTTGGAAGACCGCAAATTTATTGAACTTTCGGAATCGTAATTGGATGTATGTGTATGCTATTTATGTGCAAGGACATATCTGTTTTTTTTTTTTTAATGCATTTTTATTATTTTTAATTCATTTACTCTTTTATGCTAGACAAAAAACGCTTAAAACTAGCTTAGTTAACTTAACTATGTTACTCTAACTTACTGGCCCTACACGGGCACTCTAAGCTTAGGACATATCTGTATGCTTACTTAGGTGGCGCTACAGTTTGGGATGAACCTGAGCCTCAACCAGCTCAGGCTTCTCCAGTCAGCCCAGTCCTTCGCTAACTGCCTAACTGCTTACTTAGGTGGCGCTACAGTTCGAGATGAACTTGGTCCTCAACCAGCTTAGGCTTCTCCAGTTAGTCCGGTCCTTAGCTAACTGCCTCCAGTTGTGCACTCCAAGTTGGTTGAGGTCCCCTTCTACTTGTGCGCGCCACCTTAGGCGAGGTCTTCCTCTACTGCGTTGTCCCTCCGCGTTGAATTTGAAGACTTTCCGGGCCAAAGCGTAGGTATCCATTCCCTCCACATGTCCTATCCATCTTAAACGACAAATGCGTAGATTTTTTTTGACTAGGTCGATGTCGCTGTACAGCTCGTATAATTATCTGTATGCACTTCAGTTTATATTTTGAAAATTAAATTACTAAAGTGACTCAAGTCTTTACAGCTCTGCTTGCTTAGGTCTAAGCTCTTTCTTGTTCATTTTCAGAATGCGTTTGCAGTTAAAATTAGTATCGAAAAGTAAACCATCACTGCCAAATTAGATTTAAGATCCTAGGAAGGCACCTTTTTCAAGATCTAGAAGATCTGTGTAACAAGTCTGTATTTGACACATGCAGATAGCACATAGGCTCCATAGTAAGTAGGCTTTAACCTGTAGGGCATCCCAATGCATCTACATTGACCTTAGTGTGACGGGAAAAACGGACTTCATTTTCTTGTCAACCCTCCTATCTAACCTAACCTGTGCCATCAATAGTTTTTACACATGACGAACCAACATAAGTCATGCCAAGTGAAAATTCAGTAGGACCAATGTCAACAATAGCTTTCTGAAGTGTAAGCCCTTAAGAGCGATGGATACTTATTGCATAAACTAAAGGGAACTGTTTTCTTGCCCAGTTCACTGAATTTTTCTCGAATGACACCGTAATAGGTTTGAAGGGGGGAATGACGTTGTATAATACAAAATTATTGTACTTGTCAAAACTAACCAGAACGCACGGACGAAGCTCTGGTGTTACCATGTTCTCATTAGCAGTTAAAGGAGTGTCGTAAATCCTATATGCAACTGTGTACCAGTACACAGACCAAGCGATGTGTCAGCGTTCAAAGCATCACATGTGCCCTAAAGCCAGAGTGGCAATTGTGAATCTAAGTCATTTGCTTCATTACGCTTAGCGTTTTCAACAGTTCGGTTGTAATTTGTTGGCTTTTTGATGCACATACGTACATCAGAAAAAGACGGCACCCTGGGTATATCGATCGCTACATGTAAACTCAAATCGAGAGAACAAATTCTAGGTGGACAAGCGGTATAACGTGTCTAGCGACAAGGCAGATTTGGCCACGGCTGGATCTGAAACGATCTAAGGATGTAATTTCTCTTAACAGATCCCATATCAGAACTGCAATAGGTATCATCACGGAACACTGTCTAATAGACAAGCATGCAACAACACTTGAAGTTTATTCAAACAATTTTTGTAGAAGATGCTTGGAAGAAGGGGGATAGGAAAATATTCTCCACCTTCTTTGTAGCTGCCCAGCTCTTTCCCACAAAAGAAGGCTCCATTAAGGAGAATGCTACATTAACGACTAAGGCGATTCTAATAAACACATGTCGTAGCTGCCCAGCTCTCTCCCGCAGAAAAAAAACTCCATTTAGGAGATTTATACTTTAACGACTTAGACGATCTGAAAAACACAGATGTAAGGAACCTTCTTAGCTTCATCAGAAGCTCTAATTGGTTCAAAGAGTTTCTCCAGATCCATATGGTATCGCAATGGACCTATCACTAGTCTAAGTGTGCTGGCCACTTCAACCTAACCTAACAGCTTGTTCGGCTGCGTGACTTATTTCATGTTGGGAAAACTTTTAATGTTTATTTTTCTACAGATGATGAGCCAAAAACCTTTGACATCGTGTTTATCGAATTTCAAAAGGCAGATCGGTCACCCATCTCCGAAAAAAGCGGAGTCAGTGTCAAGAATTTCCAAATATTTGAAAGCCGTTTGTGGACTTTTGTGCTCGACTGTGTTTTTCTTTCGTTTTATTCGAAATGGCTTCTTTTTTTTTAATTTATTTTCGACATTCCTATTTTTATAACAATCTCTCGACGTCAATGCGCCATCCATTAAATTGTCATGCTTATTCTGTGGAATGTATCTCCTCTCTTATCGATAAATTGGAACTGCAACTTGGAAGTTGCATTATGTAAATTGTTAATGTTGCTCTTGATAATATTATTCATCAGACATTGGAACACGCGAGCTATGGATACGTTAATTGTTTGCACGTGATTCAACAATTTTTCGTGTGCAGTTGTCATGATTAATGTCAAGTTTTTGTTTTTCTGTAGGAAAATTTGTCACCAAATTTCAATTAAATTGTTTCCTCTAGCTCTCTTTACAGCGCTCTATTTCCATTGCGACAGCTAAATGTTTATGCATTGAAGTTGAAAAAAAAAAGAAAACAAATGTTTGTTTGGAAATATATATGCTCAATGTGTCCGAAAAAATGTTAGGCGTGCGTTTTATATACGCACCCATCATTTAAGTAGACTTTTGTCTGCAGGGAGCACACCCTTTTCCCTTGGGGAGATTTGTATGTGTTTTAGAATTCAATTCCGTGTGCTTTTTCTTCTTATTCCAATAAAATACATTCGAGAGTTAAACAAATATTATTGCGAGAGGAACACTCTTTTGAAGAAGAAACAATCAATTTAAAGTAAAACTTTGTTTGTCACTGGAAGTTGATGTTGTGTATCAAGTTCAATGTGCAGTATACATACATCTAAATCCAGATAAAACCTCTGAAAGGTTGAATACATATACTGCTGGGGTGTTTACCCAGTGGGGGAGGGTCTTTTATTTGTGTATTGAAGGGAACAAATCAGGTTTTTTCTTTAGTGTTACAGTGAAAGTTCAATGAGATTTCAAACACACAAAATGTTAATGTTGATGGTGACGTAATGCTTTTTTTTTTATGAGAAGTCAATTTGTAGTTCATTAACGTTGACCTTTAATCTGCTTGAAGCGAGCGAATTTCATTGCAATGGACGACGCAATCACCTCATCTGACTAATACATTTGTAAACAAGTACAAGTAAGCATAAGTAAACCCGCGCTATGAATCATTATAATCGGATACGAGTGTGCTAACAAACAAGGCAAATTCAAGTTAGTATGATTTGTAGACTGTTATTGGCACATAATAAGCGCTGAGTTGAACCTTTTCTAAATTGCGCAGTTAGTCAGAGTGATTCGATGATGATACATAAATAGTTTTGAGATTGCATCCAAATCTTATAAATGCATTTGTCAATGTCATTGTCAGAGATGACAATCTTAATCTTGCACACTCTGTATACATAGGCAAGATAAGATTATAGGGGTAGATGCACTTATGAACGGCCTCATTTGGATCTCAAAGGATCCATTGTGTTCCCCGGTGTGGTGTGGGGAACCTTAAAAATAAAAAGGACACGGATTATAATTATGAATTGGTCTCCCAGATCCAATCCGAGTTCTGAAGGAATTATTTGACAACTCGCCCAGATCATTAAAGAAAAGTGTTCTCCGATGGCTGACATAGGGCATTCAAACAGGAAGAGTGAAATGTGCCCTCCTCTGCATAGGTCCGTTGTATTCAAATGCATTCTGTTTAGGTGGACCGCTAGTAGGTTGTCACCTGGCATAATACCCATGAGAAGTGATAGGTGACTTCTTTTGTTTTTCACTTATTTAGTTCTGTCCAGGGCATTCTAGACATGCGGTATGTTGTAAGTGAAATCCATCTCTCGTTCGCGAGTTTTTGGAATTTCGCGGTGATGCTGGACTTTTAAAGTTCTAGTGGGAGTAGGATTGAGTCATTGGCCATTATTTTTATTTTTTATAATTCACTAGCCCTAAAGGGGTTATAAATACCCTTATGATGCTACTCAACCAGCGATAGTGTTGGTGTTCTAATTTTGAAAGTCATGTGGTATTAGGCTTCAGTCTTTTTGCTCCGAGGGTGGTGTCCAAAATGACGGGAGAATTATTGGTACTGTTGCCATTGCTTATAATTCACAGTATTTCTTTTCGAACGTCCAGATGTCAACACTTTCAAGCCATATGACCACTCGACTGCCAGTGTTATGCCTATGCAGTAGAGTTGACGTCAGCTTTTTTCGTCGTTGATCCACTTTTTTTTGGCATTGCAATTCGAAACTGAAACCTTCAGCGTGACAAGCAATGATGCAACCACTAAACCATGGCCACCCCTGGTGAGATTCATCTCAAAACCCATTCTTCTTGCGAGCTCCTCCGCTTTTTCATTCCCATGGATGCCCTTATGTCCCGAGATAGATAAGTAACATGGACATTGCTTGAACACCGAAGAAATATTTCCCGCTCTCGCTGTTTAGTCGTTTTTTTTCCACAAACAGTGCTCCAGTGAAATTAGCAGTTGTAGTCCGCCCCTCCAACATTCAAAAGTCCACTTTCGGATGGTGTGCGATTCTTTGCCAAGTCGTGCAACACGAATGATCTACATAGCCCTGGTAGTTTGTGTCTTACCCTTCTCTGAGCCAAATTTCGAGCTAAGGAAACAGAAAAAAGAAGTCTCAATTCTTGAAGTATGAGACGATGTGGGTTATCCTAATGGAACATCGCTTTATTCTTGCTCAAGTGCAACCGTTTCTTTTATAATTTTTACCTTCAGCTTGTCAATGAATGATGTGTTATACTCTCCCGTCATATATTCATACATGATTATCCCGAAAGTCTGTCGCTATCACCAAACCGTCTTGGCTTGCTTCAAAGAAATTCACTCTTCCTTCGTCTCAGGAGTGTAATGGCGGATCCAAGTTTCAACAAAATTCAATTCAAATGCTTTTTTCATCCAAAGCATGACACCCAACGCTAAGACAGCTCTCTCATGTTCAATTCTTCCTTCGATGCGCTCATTCAGGATCAATTAGTGAACTTTTTCGTTTTTATCGGTGGTGGTCACCGCAGTTGTTGATCGTTCTGAATGATCATTATCAACCAAACTGGTATGACCAGGTTAAAATTTAGATTCATTACTTCTAACAGTGGACACATGATGGAATAGAGTTCCTACTGGTGCAGTTTGGAATATGTCAGGAGGCGTTAATGACGTGAGGTCTTGACTGTCGGTTATCAAGCCTTCATTCTTGAGCCGTCTGAGAGAAAAGATGGCTCTATTACCAGGTGCAATGATTATTAGCTTTCTCTGGACGAAAAGTCTAGGTCGAGTTCAAGCCTATTACTAAACTTCCTTGCTTTGGTAAATTAGTTGTGAAATAATGTGAAATGAAATGCCAACAGTCCTTGAAATCTTTGGAATATTGGCTAGACGCCTGATGGATAAAACTGAGAATTTCCGTTCCGTTTTCCATGCAAACCCATTTCTTATATGACAAAGTTCAATAAATAAATAATGTTAAGGGGAGCTGATACCGTTTGAAAGTAATCACCATATTAACAATGTTATTTCTCGTGTCACCAATCCATTATCATTCAAAACGAATTCAACTCAAGAGCCCACTTAACAGAGAAAACCTAACACGTTCACTGCTAGGGGGATTTTCTCCAATACGCCGCCTCTTCACCCTTTCCTTTCAAGATGTGTGTGAGCTCTTTTTTAAATTTCTTCCCCCCCTTCCCTTAAGTAATATTTACCTTGATCCATTCAAATAATATAGAGATTCTTTTTTAATAAAATTATAAATAACAAGTGCTTTTTCACAATCACACACACAGAAAGGTAGGGATAAAGAAGATACACAATAGGACTAACCTACAGGTAAAGATACATGACGAGTTTTTTTTTTTTTTTTTTTTGTGAAATGTTGTGACCATAAAACGACTTATTTGACATCGACCAACACAAACATACATATGGATCTATACACAGACTCTTTGTCGTCCTGAATAAATGTAGATGGAATTGCGCAAGGACGATTTATCGATTTTTATTTGTCTTCAATTGATGGGGAGTACTTGGTTTTTGCTTAGCTATAAAAAGAAGTACAGGCAATTCATGACTTGATTAACTTTGATTAGATTCAAAACAATCAATGCCATCCTTTTACCAATTAAAGAATGTGTGTTGTATATTTTTTTTATGTAAAAAAAGATATGTATATAGGATACGTTGCAATATAAAAAATGCGCATGTACTTACTTTTTCACCCTATGCGCTGCGATTGACAATGCATAAGATTTCCATTTAAGGATATACTCGCGTATCAACTAAAACCATACCCCCGTCATCACCACCCACTCAACATATGTAGTTAGTTTGTCCTCCACCGGAAGGATGTTACTCTTTTAATCTAAAACGAAGAGAGAGAGAGAAAAAAGAAAATGAAAACCAACAAAGGATGATGTGAGTTAGTGGCGCGTGTGTGTGGGCAAGGTCGTACGAGTACATATGCAAATGAATAAGCCTCCCGTCAGAGATAATAATCGCGTAAGGAAAAAAAAACGCATGTGGCGAAAGAACCTTGTCCTTTTACAGAGGATATCTGCTGTGCATTCGACAAAGATGTAATTAAAGACGTATTTGTTGGAATATTTTGACTATTAATTGGTTTTCTTTCTTCCAAATGTATATATTGGTGGAACTTCCCTCTGTGTCTAGACATGGTTATGTCTTTTTATCAAATGCGTATGCCAAAAAGGAAACAAATACGTTGAACTGTGTCCAAAAGAGATGTGCAGCAGCAGCAGCAGTCCTTGTGTCACCTACATGCTCCATTTTTTGGCAGTCATCTCTTCATAAATTTCGAGGGAAGGACACTCCTTATACGCCAAAATGGCTCCTGTTATATTTTTTTCCTCTCTATAGCTACACTGCGCATGGTTTGATAACATAATTGGACCACTACTCTATTGCGTCAATTTTAAATCAACAAAATTTTGGTTAAAATCTGAAAAATTATCGGCTAGCTAGATAGATTTTCCAGAAAAGCCCACTTGAGAAACTAGAAAAATTATACATTTCAATATACGTGTCGCGGCGCCTACCCCACTAGCAGATATTTAATTGCTAATGTCGTCAACTCTCACTCTTTCTTTAGCTCTCTCTGTGTTCTCTTTGATTTAACTCGAATGTGTATACATTATATTGGCACTACGTCGAATCATCGAAATCCCAGCAAAATATTATACTACACCAACAATGTGTGGTGAATATATTCTACAACTACAATAGTGACATTAACAGGCGCATTCCGTTTTTGCCCTTGTTGCGATGTGCACAACTACAACGGTTCCTTAGTTCATATTCAAGTGTTGTCGGTATTGCACATACGAATATTCTCACTAGTTAGGCAATAATGTCTAAAAGTTAAAATTAAAAAAAAATTAGTTTACAAGAAATTTTTAGATAAATAAATCTTTTAAGAAAACAATTTTTACATAAACACACTATAAACGCCCCCGTGTGTGTTAGACTAGAGTGTGCGTTTGCAAGCAACAAATTTAAAAGAAAAAAATATTTATTTAGTGTTTAATGAAGAAGAAAAAACTTGTGTAGTTTTATTTTTTAATTTCATTGTGATATCTAACAAAATAAAAACGTAATCTAATGTGAGACAGCGCGCAGTCAAAAGCAAAAAAAATATTAAATAGGAAGCAAATTATTATTATTTTTGAAAATAAAACTTTCTTGTGGGAAAAGAGTATATAACTTTTTTCTTTTTATCAGTGTGTGGATTATAATTTGTGAACTGTAGCTGCTGCTGTTGGTGGTGATTTTTGGTGTGTGGTTACCTGTGGACAATTGCTGTGCTCCACACTCTCCCTCGTTTTGTTATAAGGTAATTACACCTTCTCAATCGATTTTGTGTTTTTATTTGTGAAAAAGAACAATTTCTGGATGGATGGGCTTGAATATTTAATACTAGTTCACTTGGCGAGGACAAGACTATTATTTTGTCCCATCGCTGATGACATTTATTGATTTTCCTGGTTATGTATGTGTTACATGCATTAAAGATTGAAATTGGGCTAAGATTTTTGCTTTTTTTTCCCTTCATGTCCTTATATCAATCGATATCTCTCGCAATGTAGACCGAGAAATTGTGTGTGTTGGTTTGCTGTGATTCATTAGCAAAAGCATTTTCAATTTTCTTGCACACACCCACTTGCAAAAACTTCAATACCTCATCCGGCTGCGAAGAAGAATAATATAATAAAAGTCTACCATATAATAATAATTGCAATGAATTTTCGTTTATTAATGACATTTTGTGTGTTGTCGCGCATTTGAAACATTTCGCATTTCAATTTGCAATTTATTTTTAGAAGGACTTGCTGTTAAATGCCGAAAAATCTCAGTTTTCACTTTTGCCTTTTGCCGCATTGACACAAGCATCTATTTGCCTCAATCTGATGACACACAGGTTCTTTGAATACATTTCGATTGGTCAGTTTTTTGATTGCCTACTTTTATTCCAATAAAAGCGACTCACATCTGTAGACACAAGGGATTGTGGTTTTTCCTTCTAGCATAGTGTCACACCTTGATGCATTTCATATTTTTTTTCTCCGTTTAAAGTTGTGACATTGCGGTTTTGCGATACATTTCCTTCACTTGATGTCTGTTGCTAAGGAATAATTAGATTTTTTTTATTTTTACTTTTGTAATATACCAATATCTATACTCTTGTGTGGTGTGCTCCAGAGAAGTCCAGACGGAAAAATCATAAGACATGCGCATCACATAAAAACGTAGTTATTCTAATTGTGTTTTTTTTTTTTCGTTATACGTTCATTTGATGATTTGGAGGAACTTTTGTTGAGTTAAATAAATGATTTATGACCTTAGTTTTGTTTATCCGCATTTAATGATACGGTAGTTTCTTTTTTTTTCACGATAAATTGGAATGCTATAGCCATGACCCAGAACATTATTTTGCGGAAAAGCCGTTTTTTTTTTATAGATGTACGGTCGATAAAATTTATATAATACCTGCAGTTTATGTCAGATGTATTAATTTAAGAATTTATTAGGTTGTACTAGGGTTTTAGGACAAATGTCTTAAGCGTTTAAAAAGTTTAATTGATTGATACTTTTGAAAAATAAAAACTCCAACTAGACACAGAATGTGTCTCATCCACTCACTGCAACCGTGATGCATTTTTGTAAGAGAACAAGAACAAGATCCTTGTGGAACTAGGGCATTATAGCTTGCGTCATTTTTCAATCCTTGAGCTCGGTATTGATTTTATCTACAATTATTTTTTTTTTTTGCTCTAAAATGGGTGAACAAATTTAATCGTTTTGACTGATTTTTTCTTTAGTGGAGCAGCAGTAGTTTCTCCACCTATCGGTACCATGGGAGTTTCTAGAGGATCTTACTCATTTCACCAGATGATGTCAGAATTTGTGGGCGATGCGTCACGAACTGTATAACATTCGCATTTTTATGTGAACATTCTGTAAAATTTTTGCAGAGAGTGGTCTTCATATCTCAGCTGACATAGTTTACAGATGCTTGACAGAACTTAGGCTTATGGTTCCTAGGGCATCACAATGAGTCTACATTGACCTAAATGTGATGGGGAGCCCTCCTATCTTACCTAACCTAGTTTATAGATAATGTCCATCTTTGCAATTGCAGGTGAATGACCATGATACCGGACATGACTCAGCGTTCATTTAACTACAAGGTTTCCAGTTATTTGCTTGTTACGCCCTTGTGTAAATTCAATATCTTACCGAGGACAATTTGTACTTTCAAATTTTTCTTTCATCTATCGTTAAGTGTTTACTTAGGTGGCGCTTCAGTTCGAGATAAACCTGACCTTAGCTGACTTCCTCAAGTTTTGCACTCCAAGTTGGTTCAGATCCGATTTTTATTTTTATTTTTGTGTGGGCCACCGAATGCTTTGTCCCATCTTGTTAGTGCTGCGACGATGGTTAAGGTGGAGCTCCTTAAATTTCAAACGAAACCCATCTAGTTAGACCATAAAGATTCTGCGGGCCTGATCGTTGGTGCCAAACGATAGTTGACTACGTCATTATCCCTGCACAGTTCTGTAGAGTTCGTTGTTCAAAGCTCGTTAAGGCAAACGGGACGGAATTTTTCGTTCAAAAGAATATTTCCATCTATCTTTGATAGGGTCGGTCCATGGTTTAATGTCATAGATTAAACTGACATGATAAAGGTCTTACATAGATGTTCAATAAAGTTTTTCACCAATGTCGTTGACAGAAGTCCCTTACTACCTCGAAGTTACAGCTGTCTACTGTGACTTCCTGTCGGATTCTTCGATGTTGCAGGTTCCTTCCCATTGACAGCGAATACTTTGTTTTATCATCGTCCGCCGCTAAACGCATGTAAGACACTTCTGCCTCAGTACTCATATACAAAGCTAAACAAACCCAACTTTTAAGAATGTTGAACTCCGAAAAAGTTTGATTCGATTCGTTTGGAAGGCGTTAACCCCTAATGAATATTTCACGAACTTTCCGTTAATTTTTGTTATGTTTTTGCCTTAGTCCTGACAAAGTCCAAAAGTTTATATTTTTTCAATTAAATCCATCGGGGATGGTACTCAGACAACAAACCTTCGATGTGATAAGATTGTGGCACACGAAATGTGTCATGTCACAATCATTTATTTTATCGTCTCTTACTGGAACGTTTTTAATCAGTCCAATCGCTGAATCAATAATAGACTGAAACTTGTGAAGGTTACCGTGTAGTTACTTTCAAAAAGTGTCAGTAACTTCCTCATATCGAAGACTGCTTTTAGATTGTCGTTTATCTCTTACGGAGTAATATAAGATTCATTTGTGTCGGATGAAATATTGACACAACTGTTTAGGTTTTAGGCAATTCTGACCTAAACTATGAAGCAAATAAGCGCCTTAATTGATGACTCCATGAGCCACTATCCAATAGTACCTACATGCCGGAAAGTACCGCCTCGTCTTAAACAGCTCTTTTTACGAAAAAGAGGAAAAAATCATCCCCCATTTTCCTTGAAGGGGGCGGTTCCAATCAGAAGAATTTAGGCTTACGCCTGGATGCAATGACGTGATGTAGTCGACTAGGAACGTAAATATGTTTTTATATCCGTTTCAAAAATGGTCATACGGCTTGCTTCCGCAAATGCTACCGGACGACTGACGGCCGGCACGTATAAAGGCTGTCGCACATTTCAATATACCATTACCTACCAAGAAACCGGTTAGTCGTTACCAGCGTTGTTATTTGCTGGCAAATTCTCATATTGTTCCACACTAGCAATGAAACGAAGTTCTCTGCTTGTCTATTTGGAGATGTCCTTATTGGGTAGATGTGTAAAAGAAAATATGAATAAAATCCATACGGTGGCTAACCTTAACCTTAGTCTAACCCTGGAATTTAGGATGATGCTGCATATGAGCTACCACACCCTATTAACATCTTTCGGTTTTAAAAGAATGACATCACTGGAACTTGACCTTAAATCCCCTTCATAATACGACGTCTGAAAAAAAAAGTTCCTTATGGCGTGGACCTAGTCCTCAACCAACAAGCGTCTTCAACTACCTCGATCATTAGCCAGCTGCCTCCAGTTTCGCAAGCCAAGTTGGTTGATGTCCTTTTCAATTTGCGCGCGCCACTTCAGGCACGGTCCTTTCAATGTGGATTCTCTTCGAAGCGCTGGAGCGCTGATTTGCCATCCCAACCATCTTGGTCCTTATATCTATTGACTAGATTGATGTCGCTGAACAGCTCGTACAGTTCATCGTTCAGTATTAAGATGTGTCCAATCCAGTACCGTCACGAAAAAAATCTAGCTTCATTGAGAACCTCGATAGGAGCAACTTAAGAACACTAGTTGGATTTCTCAGCGCACACTACCGTCTGAACAAGCACCTACATATGTACATCGTGTATGAACCTAGCAACAGATTCAAGCTGAGGTCTACCTTGTGAGTGAAGAGACCTTTCCATACATCCTTATGGAATGTCGAACCCTCTTTCAACTTGGAAAAAGAATCCTTGGCGGCGAAGTTGTCCCTTCGGAACAGCTTGCTGCTATCCACCCAGCAAAGTTCCTTAACTTCCTGACATCTTATAGAGTGAAACAACTCATCTAGGAAACATTAAGGAAAACACAATGTGATTCGTTAGAAACCGCAGTGGCAAGGGTTGTTCACACACCCTCCCGGCGAACATAATTATAATTAAATGGGTCCAATGATCCAATGATCAAAATAATCGAGGGTGACTTTACCTATTCTTGACAAAGTCTATGCTTCTGCGCCATAGAGCAGGACTCAGACAGATTAGAGTCTTGTATACAGTCACTTCAGTTGTTCGAGGTAGAGCTTTGCTACGCAATTGTCTTAGTAGCCCAAAGGAACAGCGATTGGCAAGAATTCATTTTCGTTTCATCTCAGAGTTGTCGGGAATTAATAGCGGAAACTAAGTCCCTAGCTAGGATATCACACTAGGCCCACTTGCGGCCGCAGTGATTAGGGACTAAGGACCACCTCAAATCCTAATCTAATTTAAGTCCCTAGCTAACTAAAAAGTTACATCTGTCTATGGTAAAGCTCTGTTCGAAACAAGAGTGTTAAGTGTAATTTGTTTTGCCTTTGTTATTCTTTCTTGTTACATCCTCGCCGCAATAACACTTGTCGAATATTTTAAAACCAAATTGACATTTGATTTAACATTTCATTAGCGTTTCTATGGTGGACCATCTGATATGCCAAGAAAGCTCCGTTTAATAAAATCCAAACATTAATATTCATTTGGGAAACGAAAAGAAATTAGAAAGAGAGAAGAGGAAACAAAAATGCTCTTACCGTTAAACATGATTAAAATAAATTGCAAATATATTTCTTGTGCAAATGGTCATAAGTAGAAGAAGGGGGGGAAGGCTCTGCAAGCGGTCATATTCTTCAAGTATATACATATAGTATCTCTTGCGAATGTTTAAAATGTTAATGAACTTCTTCTCTTCATTTATTTTTTCCGTTTCACGCGTTTATTATTGTATTCCGTTTCCCCTCTTTCCGTTTTGTATCATATTATTTTCTCTATGTGCTTATTATAGAGTGCGCGATGAACAGTAGAAAAAAAAAGAAGACCGATGCGAAGACAGGAAGTACAATTGTCTAAATTTGGAATGCAGTTGAACCGTTTAAGTAGCACTGCGCCATTCAACAAAGCATAGCCTATTTATTTTGTCTATTGTTTATCCACACGATGAAATCTGGGGAGAGAAATAGAAGAAGAAAATTATTTTGAAGATAGTTTGTCTTGCTCTTTGTAGTGAAATTGAAATTTCTAGAGATGATGATTTATTTCTTCTTAATTTACAGTAACTTACTTAAGTACGCATCAGGCCAGCGACCGTTGAAGGGTCTAAGCCTGAACTAATGTCGCTTTTCATCCTTAGCGTTCTTGGGCACGTTGCTTCCAGTTTTAGGCGTCCGCGATTGCCTGATTTTTAAACCGAAGGTTCGGTCTTCCTTATCTTCTTGAACCAGGTGGCTGTGATTCGAAGATTCTCTTAGCTGGCTGAAGCATACTCGTCCATTCACTCAATGTCGCCAAGCCAGTGTGCAATCGACGGATTTTTACCTTCCGGACCATATCCATATCTTTATACAGCTCGTAGAGTTCGCGGGGTTATAACTTCTCCTCCACCTCCTCCTAGAATTTTTCTTTCGAAGGATGCCAAGATCTGCTCCACTGTCTTACTTATCGTCCAGCATTCAGGTCTATAAAGCAAGACGTTTTGTAGAGTATGATCTTGGACCTTTGAGTTAGGAGTTTGGACAAACCGAAGTAGCAGCGATTACCTAAGATTGTCCATCGTCGAATCTCTACTATATTTGTCTCGAGGTAGATAAACTCCTTCAGTTCTGTCCGCGATGGTGTTGGATAGATCGGCTTTTGGTCGACAGTATAAGCATTCATCAAGAGACCAACTCGTTTGGCTTGCCGTAAAAAGCCTGAATAATAGCACGCTAGGAACTTCCGCTAATGTCGATATGGTCTGCGTTTCGCAGTAGCTGGATGGATTTGTTAAATATAGTGTCTTCTGTGTTAACGCTAGCCTTTCGCACGATTTGCTTCAGCACAAGATTAAAAAAATCACACGACAGTGTGTCTCCTTGCCGAAATCGGGTGCATGTTTACAATAATTTGAAGGTTCTGTTTCCAAGCTGCACGGTGCATTGCGAGTTCTCCGAATTCGGTCATCGCGTTTTATATAGTTCGTTGCGATGAATGCTATCGTATGCGATTCGAAATCGATGAGGAGATGGTGAGCATCGACTTGGAACTCGTTGATCTATTCTAGGATTTGCCGGGCCAGAAACCACGCCGATGAGTGTTGTGCTTTAGTCGTTCCCACAGTACACTGGAAAGGATCTTGTAAGCTGCAGTAAGCAGGGATATGCCTCGGTAATTCTCACAAGACATAGGATCGCCAGATAGAACTGATAGTCCAGTCGTCGAACATTCTTTCGTTCTCCCGTACTTTACAAATGATCTGGTGCAAACTCCTCACCAATAAATTTACGATTACAAATATGCAATGTGTATTTTTATGTGCTCGTGACTCATCGGTAATGGATAGAAAACACCACTAATAATTTGTCATAAGTAAAAACACACAAATCGTTGTTTACATACTCGTAGAACGTTTCTCGACATTCGATAGAAGACGATAGAAATTATACTTTTACTTATTTCCCTTTGCCTTGTGGAATGGTATAGTTTTCTTATGGCTGTTATTTACCAATTTTTATTACAACACAACACACATTCCACCCATCCTTGTGGTGTGCTGTATTTTTATGGCAAGTTTTGTTGGTCGTTTTTTTTTTTTACTAAAGTGTTGTGTATGACTCTTTTTTTATTTTATTTTTTATTTAACCTATTAAACGTTTCTTTTATTGCCACCTTTTTAGTTGTCCCTATTCTGAACTAAAACGATATGCAAAGAGGGATGGATGATGTCATCGCAAGTTTATTTTTGAAATTCTATCAATAACAAAAAATTAGCAACATTAATTAATGTAATTTTTAAACTGGTCGCCATCGGTAGTAGTACCCACGGATGATGTATAGTTTAAATAATACTGTCATCAGCAGCAACAAAAGAAGGGGCACACTGGCAATGCGCATTATAAAATACATATTCGTATTCAATTTGGCCTAACAACCTATAATTATTGTGGATGTCAAGTCGATGTTGTTCATTTGTGGAAACAGATCTCTTTTGTTTGCTTGCTCCTCTTCTTTTGGCATAATATTAGTCACGAATTGTTTAGATTTAGAGAGTAAACTTTCATACTCGTACTCGTATTTGTATAGTTTTAGTTTTGTGTTCTCTTGTGAATCACATGACACGTAATTTCAATTTCCAAAGTCTTATCTTGAATGGAAAATAAAAAGTCATTGCCCATTGCTGCTGCCATGACGACGAACTACATCTGTTTTTTCTTTATTTTTTTTCGAAATTGATTCAACAACAGTTTTACTGAGCTTGTGATTACCTAAAACTCGTATACATACGCACATAAAGGCAGGCTTGTGCCTTAATCTTCGCACACACTAAACGAAAATAGCGATTAACTGCTTTTAAAAAGTCTGTCTTATCTGAGAATTTTAATTTAGTGATTGAAGGCGACGACGAATCAGGAGAACGCGACTGAGTTACGTAATCCCTTGAGATTAAAGTCTTATATCGCACTCTCGGTTGTTGTTACCTGCTCGTGAAGTGACATTTTTAGCTTGAAACGCATTTGATACCGATAATGTGTACAAATATGAGGAATTCTCATTGATTAAATAACACGGTTTCATGTTTTAAGTGAGGATTCGATCAGAACCTTTGGTTATATGTTATCTCTGTGTGTATAGATCGTAAGTAAACTGTTATTTTTTCCAATCACTCCAAGTGTACGCCAGCGTAACGAATATCTTCTGCGGTTTAACTAACGCGTTTTTCCTCTCGCTCTCTCTCTGTCTCTGGAATGGTGGTGTAATACATTTGATACCAAGCTTGGGCGTACCTAGTTCATCAAAGAAGGTGATTTAATGGTTTAGTGTGTTTGTTATGAATTGATTCTAAGTAAGCATACATAATTATTCAAAAGTTAAGAGTTGATGTCACAATCGGCAAATTCTTTGAATCAAGTGTGTTTTTAATCGCGGATAATAGATTTGTTTTACTTCCCACGTGATGAGCGACAACTTTTACGCTTACGTGCTTTTATAACGAGACTCGTAATTTCTCCCGACCCACCAACTACTTACTATTCGTGTATTGTTTATCGGTCACCTGACGCGAATATATTATTAAAACGCATGTTCCTTGTGACATTGGCGCACTCACTTCCTTGGAATTGCACTTAGATATCCACCAATTCCCAAATTTAAAGCGACCGGTCACAAGTGTGTAGGGACATTCATTATGTTCGCTTTTGTTTGAAACCCTTTAGAGCCTCCAGTTGCTATAGGGTTGCCCAGAATAATCTAGGGAGGAATTTGAGGCCTTTTTTGGTTAAAAGTGGTCGATAGTAAGTACGAATTGGTTTCTTTATCTGTTGATTGGTCGGGGAGTTAAGAGAGCATGGCTTCCATGTTTAGTTTATGTTGCTTCCACAACGAGTAGTTAGTCAAGAAATACAATACACTTTATCTGGCTGTCTAAAGGTGGTCGTTAGTAGCACACTTAGCTCTCAGGTATTGCTTTTTAAGCACTTTATGCGTTCAACCACCCACAAAATTCAGACAAATTGGTGCCCAGAGTTTTGTTTCTGTTGCTCTCAATGTTGTTTTATTCTATTAAATTTACCTCTTCGCACTGAAGGAATGGATTCTGAGTGATAAGCTGTTTATGTGGATCATACATTTTCAAGAACTTCCAGTCAAATCCCACAAATGATAAAGTTAATATATAGCGTGGTAGTCCATACACTCCTTGTTTGCACCTTACGATAGATTTTAAGTAGTCAAAGACCTGCTGAGTTGTTGGCTACAATTTGTAAGAAGGAACTTTCCATTAAAATGTATTTGGGTCTTTGGGTTCTCCTATGCCGGACAACCTTTTGGAAGTCTGTCCTTAGATTATCGGGGAACAATATTTGAGCAGAAAATTAATAATTTTTTTATGTCTTTCTTTCTTTACAGGGGTCATTGCGAGCGGCGCACTAATCTCTGTACCAACATATATATATATATTTCTAAAAACATTTCGTAAAATCTCGGAATTCCCCTAAAACTTCACATTTATATATTTACCAAGCTTAAACTAAAAACACATCAAAATGTCTACAGTCGACAAAGAAGAATTGGTCCAAAAGGCAAAACTTGCCGAACAATCCGAAAGGTAAATTTCAAAATCTACCCCACTTTTCTATCTGTACACAACATTATTGTTTTTATCTTATCCACAGGTACGATGACATGGCTCAAGCTATGAAATCAGTCACAGAAACAGGAGTCGAACTTTCAAATGAAGAGAGAAATCTTCTTTCAGTCGCATACAAAAATGTTGTTGGTGCCCGCCGGTATGTGTTTATAAATCTTTTTATTTAATGACAATAAATTTATTATATTCTCTTTTTTCCAGATCATCGTGGAGAGTAATTTCATCAATTGAACAAAAAACCGAAGCCTCCGCCAGAAAACAACAGCTCGCCCGAGAGTACAGAGAGCGTGTGGAAAAGGAGCTTAGGGAAATTTGTTACGAAGTTTTGGTAAGTAGAATTTTCAATGTGATAAGAATTAACCTTTAACATGTCACAAAACTGCGTACAATCCACCTTATACGATGATACTTAAAGAGAATGCGAAACGTTTGCAATGATTTTTGAAGTACCTAGTCAAAATCTCAACTATTTTACGAGAATCGATAAATTCTCTAATGTCAGACATTAAACTTCCCTAGTCTTGTTACCGAGCGACTAATAAAACTTTGCGCCCAGTGGGTGGGGTACTAAGTAGCGGCACTGATACAATTCAGTAAACTCCGTGAAGTCGTATAACTAACACCGACGTTTATAAAACCTTTCATACTACCCTCTCACAGATCTTATATCCGGGTGGCTATTCAATTCCGATACACGTGAAGAAGTAATCATTGTTTGCTCTTCAAATAAAGAATAGAATTCAACAGACAACCAAACAATGGGAAAATAAATTTGAGCATCATTCATTTAGATTTAGAGTATCTAATCTGTGTTGACGTTGGACACCAACCGTTGTTTGTGCTACCGTACGTCATCATGGGGTTGGGCATTCAAATTTGAGGAAATCAATTTGCAAGAGCTGCAAATATACATATGTACACACACGCATACGGAATTAAATTCAAATAAAAGAGATCTAATTATAGCGCATGTTTTGCCTGATTATAAACACAAAAATATCTTCCATTAGCTGCGGAGGATCTTATCCACCTACTGTGCCGCGACATCAGGGTAGACAGTTCGTATTCATGTGCATTGAGATTTGCCTTCTGTCAGCGGAATATAAGATGATGATGGTAGTCATAGTAACATGTTCACTAAGGAGGAAGTTGTATGAAAAGTCGAACCACCAAACAATTAGTGATACCTTTTATGAATATGTTTCATGACAAATATTACGTAATGTTATGGCAAATATGTTTTGGAACAGGGCGTCATCGAAGACGGCCCGGAAAACTGTCTAGAGAATAAATTCTTCACCGCATTTTTACGACAGGTCTATAAAGCATCATAATACTTGCTTATTTCCAACCAAATTCTTTCTTTCAAACATCGGAATGTTGTCTGTTCAATCGTAGTACACTAGCGGCAACTCTCGCTCACACATTTTCGCATTTTCCAACCACTGCGCGCTACACTGACTGACCAAAAACTGACGAGCATATCTACGGCCCGAACCTAAACCTATCAATCTCTTTTGACTGCTCCACATCTGTCTTACAGGCAGTGAGTGGTATGTGCAATCGACCTGTGTGCCGGAGATTAAAATTAGACAAAACCCCTGCAAGAAACAGATTCACAACTTTTTCCTACAATCAGACATCGATAAAAGTTGTGAATTCATTTCGTTTCAACTCAAAGCTTTTCTGAATTGTTGATGAGTTCGCCGGACTGGGAGCTTAGTCAACATTCCCTTCTGTGGTTCTGTGGTCCATTTAGCCATACAAAATAAGAGCTCAACTCATTTGCGCACCAAAGAAGCTTTCAAATTGGAACTTAACAAAAAGAGAAGTTGAAAAATGTTGGCAAACCATCTTAAGAAACTGGACATACCTTAGTCCCACGGACATTATTCGACTACGGTTGAAAGATAAACAAATTGCGGAACACACTATGTGCTCTATAGCTCGAAACAGAAAAAAATAATTTGGCAGGGGATTTATCTCATTAACAGTCGAATATTCCCAAACATCATTCTAAAGTTCCACCATGACCTCAATCTTACATCATTCTCCAGTTAGTAAGAAGACATTGCTTGACACGAAAGATCTTTTAGGTCTCCGACAGGTTGGTAATAGGCCCCCAAAGAGTCTAATTGCCGTATCCCACATATATGCCTTTCGACTCAGTCCGAAACAATTCTAATAATAGTAAAATGAGAAGCCTGAGAACTCATCTGACCCGACAACATTGCTCCAATATTTATGAGCTCAATCTTTATGCAAAGTTATCTATTCCAGACGTCTTTTGTTCTTTTGCCCAGACGGCCAGGGAACTTATTTTATTTATTGTTTTTGTTTGTTTGCTTTTATTGTCATTTGCCCTACGAATTTAGAAACGATTTTGTTGATTTCGATTTTATTTGTATGATGATTCACACAACATTAAACCCCGGCTTCCTTCCATTCGATTTCCTGTGTTTTTGCTTGTATATATCACATGTGTGTACATTGTATGTATTTTCTTTTGTGTAGTCAATCTATAAAAATACAAACTTTACCTTGATAACTCCAGTGTCCTTTTATTTCAAAGTTAATTGACTTCGCTTTGCCCCAGCAAAATAAACCGAACAAAAGAAAATCGAAACAATTTAAAACTTTCTGATTTTCTTTGCACTACTATGTAGGTCACGGTAATCTAGGGGTTATTGGTCCATTAAGTGGATTGTAGAATTGGGGGTTGATGATGTTTTATCGCATCATTATTGGCCCAATTTTTATTTTTTATTTTCTATTTTTAAAATAACTAATCGAGAACGTGTAACTGTATGTTTTTGATTTTGAAAAATTATTGAGGATGCATAAGATTGGAACCTATGCTCTATGTTTATAGTTGTCTACTGCAAACAGAGATATTGTAGTGGTAGGCTGATAATTAATGAGATAAAGATCAAACGCCTTTTGGTTTTTGAACTTTGCCAATAAAAGAGGTATGACTGCAGGACAAGGCAGTTGTAAACACGTTGTACACACACTTGATGCTTCTACCCATAGTTCTTCCACACAGTAGTTCCACATACTTGATGCTGCTACCCACAGTTTGCTGGATGAATAGACGAGTCACTGAAATGTTCTTAACAAAAAAAAACGTAAAACAATGAAATGCTCTTGGACTTAAGAGAGAACATGGGAAAGTTGAAGCATCTGAACTCTACTTTTACCTCCATATTAGGTCAGGAATTGTGGAGACAGACACAGTAATTCAAGGTCGTTCACACGAATGTATTCTATCAATAATGCTCTTTAGTCATCAATGATCTTCTGATAAAAATACAGAGATCAGGAAATAATGCCGTTTAGTTATTTAAACGATCTCAAACGTCTGTAGCATTCTAGTTCCTTTATCGAAGAGTAAAAGCGAATCGGTAAACCTGGAAATACACGATAAAATCGTTGTACCGAGGTAGGTTGGTATTGTATTGGTACAACAGTTGTATTTAGCACACAATCTGCATGCGATTTCCATACAATCGCATGTATTCGATTAAAAGCGTTTGACCGTGCGATATCGGTACAACCATCGTCGCAAACTTGCTAACACACTATACTATCGTCGCATACAACCGCGAGTTGCAGCTTAAGTCTTTTTTTTCCTCGTTACCTAACTAAAACCCCCCTTTTTAGCCTGCTTAATTCTGATCTGTCTTCAATTTCACAGGCTTACATTATGTATGTATCAAATGATGTGTCTTCTACTCACTTTTTCACGTAATATTGGGGGTGGAATCGATGATTTTTCTTGCCGGAGCAGTAATGCATACATAATGAATGTCAAGTCATTTTAAGCGATGAATTTAAATCACGTTGATGACTTATGTTGGCAGCTGTTACAAAAGTAGCAAATTGGTTGATTACCTTTAACCGTATTTATAGAAGTTCCTTCCCGTCCTTAATACGTGAAACGGTCCAATGGAGATTAATGTTATTTGAGCTTCCTACGAAAAAGTCAATATGGCGTTGGTGGAGTACCACCTACTTAAGCGCATTGAACTTTGAAAAGTTGTCTTACTCCAAACAATTGTTTAAAATTTAAAATGTCAATCTAATGCCCAACGATAAAACCAGAAACTTTAGAGGAATATCCCTCCCTTTCTCCTCCCACACAAGGACAACTGAATATACCCATCCGTTGAGACGGGGAAAAGCCTTTTCAAAATCAATAAAGACTAGACATTTGTCTTGCAAATGTACTTTGATATAATCAAAAAATTTGCACCCCAAAAATAGCCCTTACAACAGACTACCTGTAAAACACTGAAGATGTCCTATAATGATGTTTTTAATTGATTTGACATCAACAGAAGCGGCATCCATCACTGTCGTTCTAATATTATCATTTTGTGTTTGAAAGTATTTATAATTTTAAAGGCGGCAATATCGATTCGCATTTGCCTATAAAAAGACCTATAAAGACGAGATGTAACTCGGGCAAACCTTTTCCGTGTAAATTAGTGAAGGGTGAAAGATCTAATTACTTTTGTATCATCATCATGTATATTCTGTAGTTATTTTCTGCTCTCTGAACACATAAAAGGGGTTGTTGGTTTTCATTTTCATTTTCATGCTCGCAATTCCCCCCCCCCCCCTCCCCCGTTGAATTCCAATCCAACCATGAACCGATTCACCAGAGTTTTTGTTGATACAGAAATAGGTCACTGTGGTGTACAAGGCTTGTGATGGTTATGCATGTGTAAAATTTGCTCGTTTATAAAATTTATACGTGTTTAATCGCAAGGAAACATTTTTATATTCTCTCTCTTTAAAACCACCACCTAAAATATATTCATGTATTATTTTTGGTTACAGGGTCTTCTGGATAAATATCTCATCCCCAAAGCAAGTAATCCAGAAAGTAAGGTTTTCTACCTGAAAATGAAGGGAGATTATTACAGGTATTTAGCTGAAGTGGCCACAGGAGATGCGCGCAACAGTAAGTACATGTTTTCTATCTCTATATATTCGCATTGTGTTTGACATTCACATACCACCTTCTTCATACCTTTTAAGAAAATCATACATATGTAAATTGAATAATTAAAAAAAAATTTTCCTCATAAACATAGCCGTTGTAGATGACTCCCAAACAGCTTACCAGGATGCATTTGAAATTAGCAAGGGTAAAATGCAACCAACACATCCAATCAGATTGGGCCTCGCACTCAATTTCTCAGTCTTCTATTATGAGATTCTTAATTCTCCAGACAAAGCTTGCCTATTGGCCAAACAGGTTATTATAACAAAAAAAAAGAAAAAAAAAATACACACGATATAAGAGAGTTGAAAGTCGTTGCTGCAATTGCACAGTTTAATTTGACAAACGATGATGATTGTCTCTAGGTACACGGTGCAAAAAAAAAAAAAAACTGTTGGGAGTTCACATTTATTTAAATCTTTATGCTGCTATCATAAATTTCTTGTAAATAATATTTATGGTCAACACTAACAACATTTTTTTATACAATTTTTAAACAAACAACATATTTTTGTTTTCTCTTAAATTAATTCCTTTTTTTTCTATTTTATTTTATTTCATTAAAAAACGAAATCTTCTTTGTACAATTTAAACTCATTGGCAATGTCTCATGAACAAATATTAAAAAAAAAAAAAAAAAAACCCTCCCAGCTGTGGTAGAAGATTCACAAAAGGCATATCAGGAGGCATTCGATATTGCTAAAACAAAAATGCAACCAACGCATCCAATCAGATTAGGTCTTGCACTCAACTTCTCGGTCTTCTATTATGAAATTATAAATTCACCAGCGAGGGCTTGTCATTTAGCTAAACAGGTTTATACAAATAAAAATCTATTTCTTCTCATATATATTATTAATCAAAGTGCATATTTTTGTTTGTGGCTCGGTTTGTTCTACTATACATATTATATTCCTCTGTGTCCCAATCCTATCCATATTGAATAAACCTGCTCTGCTAGTTAAATATATAATAATAAATGATTTTATAACTTAATATGTTACCATGCATTATGATTGCTATAATATTATTGAAGCATTTTGTCTAACAACATCCAATTATCCTCTTTTTTTTTTTTTCTTTTTCACGGAACGAAAATAACTACCCTGCAGTAACGAAAGCCACTATAAAAATTGTGTTTTTGATGTTAATATGTGTGTATTTTATTCTTCTAAATGTATCTTTTTTTTTTTTTAAAATAACAATGTGTAGTAAGATGCATCTATCATTCATTAAGACTTGTTTGCAAGCATTCAATCAACTAAAGTCACGAAAGAAGAATTGATAGTGAAACTAATTTAATTTTCCCCGGAAGTTAGAAAGAGTTTATAAAGCTAATAAGATTCCTAAACACTTTCCTCAAAGCACTAGATCTCCCTAATGAATCTTCAGATTCTGTTAAAGTTGATGCAACATTATACCTCCGTTTTGCTGAAAAAGTAGATACCTACAAATTTCCTTCG
Organism: Criorhina ranunculi; assembly: GCA_951813785.1. Lineage (NCBI taxonomy): Eukaryota > Metazoa > Arthropoda > Insecta > Diptera > Syrphidae > Criorhina > Criorhina ranunculi. Next base: position 34,805,824 of record OX638384.1, read on the forward strand.
ATCACGGGCTAGTTCTTGACATGCTCATAATATACATATGTATTATCCGTGTTTGCGGCTACATATTCAAGCTGGATGCTATCGGGAGAACAAATTCTAGATGGACAAGGGGTATAACGTGTCTAGCGATACAGCAGATTCGGCCACGGCTGGATCTGAAACGCCCTTCTTCTTTAACCTGGATTTGTCCCATGTTATCTGACGTCGGCTCTCGTAGTACGAAAACTCTAGATGTTACGATCCTGGGGCCAAATCGTTTCTTCCGTGATCGTATAACTCGTCACGTAAAAACGAGCATTATTACGTCGGAATGATCGTTTATACGTAATAATGCTCATTTTTACGTGACGTGTTATACGATCACGGAAGAGACGATTTGGCCCCTGATTTGCCTGTCGTCTACGTGCGTTTTAATCATGTCATTATTAATGTGCTCATCTCCATAAATTTACGTGTCATGCAACAAGGCTTGTTGGCGTACTTTTAAACGATTTTTGTAGAAGCTGCATGGACGAAGAAGGGACAAAACTGTTCCTCACCTTTTTTTTTAGCTATCCACAGCTCTCTTCGCAAAATAAGGCTCCATTAAGGAGGATTCTACATAAACGACTTAGGCGATCTGATAAACACAGGTGTCGTACCTGCCCAGCTCCCTCCCGCAAAAGAAGGCTCCATTAAAGAGAATTTTACTTTAACGACTTAAACGATCTGATAAATACAATGTCAACAACCTCCTTCGCTTCATAAGAAGCTCCAATTGTTTCAACGAGTAGATAAGGAGATCTCTCACACTCACAATGGACCTATCAATAGTCTAAGTGTGCTGGCAGCCACTTCAACCTAACCATCCGTGTTTGTGAGCCAAAGTCTTTTAACATTTTTCCGCAGAATGCAACAAGAGGGGGTACCTATGACAATTCTTAGCTGCAATCTGTCTGCCGATCTCTCTAGTTCTTCTTCGGTCTAACGCTTGCCGAACGGCCCTGGATACTCTGTGTCTTTCAAAGTAAGATCGTCTATGATCTGATTGCTTGGTTGTTTTGTTCCTAATCGTGTGATGTCCACTCAGACTAAGTAATGTGCAAGATGAAGGAACATTACCCTCTAGCTGAGTGAAATTAAAAGTATGAGTAAGTAGATTCCTCATTAGATTCCATTCGCTCGATGTGGCCGACCCGAGGATTTTTGCTTTCGGACTACATCCACATCTTTATACAGCTCGTAGAACTCGTGGTTACGTCGTCTCCTCCATTCGCCATCCTCTCAGACCGGACTATATATTCGACGTAGTTTTTTTTTCTTTAGAAGGATTCCAAAATCTGCTCCGCTGTCTTACTTATCGTCCAGCATTCAGCTCCATTAAGCAAGACTGGTGGCAAGATCAGGGTTTTGTAGAGCATAATTTTGGACCTTCGAGTTAAGAGTTTGGACCCTAGTTGTTTGGACAAACCGAAGTAGCAGCGGTTGCCTAAGGTTATCCTTCGTCGAATCTTCACTAGGTTGTCGTTTCAGGAGTTTATATTTGTCCCGAGGTAGATAAACTCCTTCACTACCTCAAAGTTATAGCTGTCAATTGTTAAGTTCTGTCCTAGACGGTTTTTGGTCGACAGCATGGTACTTTATTCTATCCACATTCATCAAGAGGACCAACTCGTTTGGCTTGTTCTTCTATTGCCGTAAACCCTTAATAATGGCACACTGGGACCGGACGGTGATGTCAATATTGTCTGCGTATCCCAGCAGCTGGATGAATTTGTTAAATATAGTGCCTTCTGTGATTTCACCGGTCTTTCGCACTATTTGCTCCAGCAAATAATCGCACGATATCGCGTCGTCGTATGCCTGCCAATAGAGAGGTTTAAGCAGAAATTATATAGAAAAGTCGGGCAAATAATTGAGCATTCGTAGATGAATGAACTAAATACAATAATGAGTTTAATTGCATCAAATTCATTGTATTTCCCTTGCTGTTAACTTATATATTTTTTTTTATCTGTCTTAACACAAAATCTACTTGCTTGATTAACTTTAATTAATTGGGACTCCAAATTATGTGTGTCCTTTGACGCAATAAGTCAGAAGTATGTATATAAGAGTACCCGTTGATGGACAATGAATGCTTTTTATACTCTTATACGTAGACAAAAATACACTATTTGATTAAAACTTGATTTATTACCAACATATGTAGTAAATGTTATTTACAAAAGAAAGAATGCTTTGCAGCAAAGGTTTTATACTTCTTGTATCGTGTTATTTATTTTTTTTTTTTTTTATTTTCTACTAATGTTGCAACTTTTGTGTTGTGTATCATTATAATAACGATTTTTTTTATTTTATTAAATTATGTTCGTGCAGGCGTTCGATGATGCGATAGCTGAGCTGGATACCCTAAATGAAGATTCATACAAAGACTCAACACTCATCATGCAATTGTTGAGAGACAACCTCACCCTCTGGACATCGGACACGGCAGGGGATGCTGATGAACCACAGGAAGGTGGTGACAACTAACCAAACTAAATGTTCCCTTTTGACTATGGAAATATTAATTAAAAAAAAACATTAAAAAAAAAAAAAAAAAACAAAATGAAACAACAAAAACCAACAAACAAAAAAATAAAAAATTATAACAAAGAAAACAAAAACCATTAAAATTCAAAAAGATAAAATCTTTAAAAAGAAATAAAATTAAAATTTTTAAACAAAAAACAAAAGCATCAGCAGCAAAACAAAATTTATCCGAGAAGAAGAAGAGACAAAGCTAAGAAAAACAAAAAATCAGCTATAAAAAACAAAACTGAAAGGTCCGGTTTCCTTCTCTCCTTTTCGTTCGTTCTTTTTGCCGAGAAAAATAAATAAATGTTTTATTTCAGCGAAAACAGGAAAAAAAACAAAAGTAACCTTTCTTTGTCTTAAAAATTAATATTTGTTAGAAAAGAGCGCATTATTTATTATTTTTTTTTTAATAAATATTTTTTTTTGTTTTGTTGTTTTTTTAACAATCAAAATTATTATTTTTTTTTTTCTTTTATGTATACATATGTATGTATGTGTATATATATTATTATGATATACAATTTCAATGCATCTCGCTGTGGATGTTCAAACGCAAACACAATTCGTTTTTTTTTTATGTAATTTTGTTTACTTGTCAGAAAAAAAAAAAAATACTACTATCTATATAGAAAACATTTTCATCTGTTATTTCTTTTGTAAAGAATTCGAAAACAATAATAATAAAAAGAAGAAAATCTACACTAGTAAAAAAAAATAAAAGAAACGAGGATATAACACACACATTTTACACACGAAAATAATAATGAATTCTTTCATTATTTCATTTTCTTTGTTTTGTTTTTTTTTTTTTTTTTTTTCTTATTTAGTTCCATCATGTTCGTTATTTGCAATATACAAAATGAAACATATATATATATATATTTAAATTAACTTCAACAAATAATACTTTTTGTCTAAAAAACAAAAAAAAAAAAACGAGGAGAGAAACAAAAATAAAAATCAAAAGAGAAAAAAACAGAAAAAAATTTGTGTGAATGTGTCTTCTCTTTATTATTATTTTCAAATAGAGTTGGATGGAGATGGAGGTGGTTAAAATGATTGCTTTTTATAGTTGGATTAATCATTTTCCTTCTTTTTTGGTTTCTTTTTTTTTTTTTTAATTGGTTTGAGTCGGTTGTTATCTAGTCATTCCACTCCATGTTGTTTTATTTTCTTTTGTTCGTTTCCTTTCCACAGATTGCATTTGATTTGAAAGTATCTCTATAACTACGTATGTGAGACAATACGTAGAAAATAAAATAAAAAATAAGGCATGCATTAAAAAAAAAGTTGCTTCAATTAACCACTAAAAGAAAAAAAAAAACAAACAATTATTCTTGATACAATTAAAGTAATATTGCCAATTCTTCAATCTTTTATATAATATACAAAGCAAGGCAAACGTGTGCAATGTGCATATGTATATGAGTTTTAACTTAATGCAACTAAAACAAGAAAAAATTACTAAATAAACTAAAAATAAAAATTTGTTTTTTAAACATCTAAAATAAATACTTTTCTTTTTTGTTTCGTTCTTAAAAAGTTTTTTTTTTTTTTCTTTTTAAAATAAATAAAATCCGTTAAATAAAATCGTTTATTTTTACATATTTTGGATTGAATAACCTCTGATAGTCGCGTTCACCGGTCACTTATGTCGACATGTAAAAAATGGGAATCTTCTGCTAGTTGAATTGTAATTGTATCAGCGCCAGTTTCGTTGCTGAATTTTCTCAATCCGCCTTTCGGATTCGGCAATAAAGAGCATTCACAACAGAAGTGGTTGCAAGAAGCTTGAATAGGTTGCTCGTCCACTTGACAGCAGTCTACCTATTTTTAATTTGGTTTGTAATTCCCTTTTGCAAGGAATTTTGTAGTTCCAGCAGACAAAAATTAAATTTTGTGAGTTTTGTCTCTAATTGTTGTTTTGCAGCAAATCCACAAAAGGGTTCTTTTCAAACGTGAAACAGCTGAGTAAATCTGCAAGTCCATTGCGGTCATAGAACATCCATTATTTTAAAAGAAGGAGGTTTCAAGGGAATATGGAATAATTCCGCGTTATGTAGAATTTCGAGCTATCGTGGCTCCCACTACTATTGCAAGTGTCAAAAAATAAACGACAAACGATACTTATCAAATAACTCCTCATCGTCATTTTAAGAAACATTTCAAACGTACTTTTTTTTTTATTATAGTTGTGGGTTAGTGCGTTGGTCTGCTAAGCGACCTGACAGGTTCAACCCTCAGCGAAACTATCAACAACCACCCCTCGACAGGCTATGCCAAATTTGTCATGAAAAAGATTCACAATCGACGCTTCGTAATCTGTATGTTTCATTTGTGCAAAAAAATAAAACACGCACAACATTAACGGTTGCAAGAAATTAGGCCTTGGCCCTCTATTTGTATTTAGTTTCGAGATACTTTGTTTGACTAGCAGAAAACCCAATTATTACATTTCACGCGACATAATGTATTTCGGAACAAAAACACAAACGGTAAAACTATCGGGATACGAGTGCTGCATAATCTCCGTGTTTCATCAACTCGTGTATATTAATGTGATTTCTATTAAATTTCTTCAAACTTCTCGAAGCTTATTTGATTGGTGAATTATAAACTTTGAAAGGTTTTTAAGATTCCCTCTTACCAGGTCATGTGTATATGTTGTCCGTCCTCTTAATTTAAAAAAAAAAAAATCATCCCAACTTTATGAGAATGTCGATGTTTTTCCAAAACTTCTTAGTTGTGTTTGTGTTGTCGTTGTGGGTAAGTTTTTCAACTGTATTTGTAAAATATAAATGCATTAATGAACAAAAAAAAAAAAACAATTTCTCATCAAACATATTTCAAAAAAAATCAAAAAAAAAGTAAATAGATGTGTGAGTGTGAGATATATAAAAGTGTTTTGTGTACTACATCAATATATAAACAAACATATATATATATATAACGTTTTAATAATCTCTGTGTACTTTTTGCACATTTTACTCATCACCTATCACTTATGTACTCTTAAGCATGCATATTAAGTCAGTGTACCAATGGATCACGCAATAGAAAACGAGTTTTTTTCTTTCAACCTACCTAGGTGTTTAAAAATTCTATATTTCTCTTTATAACATATTGTGTAATGTGTATATAAGCTGTTATTTGTGATGTATGCTATGCAAAAAGAATCATAAACTTTACATCTTATACTTGATGTACAACTTCAACAAATATTTTTTTTTTGTTCTAAAGCTCATATCCACAACTTTGTGGATTAAATTAGTTGTTTAACAATCAAATTTTGTTTGGTAAGTAAGGTGTTAAACATTGTGTATATAATAAGAATTTTTAATACAAACTACATTGTACATCTGAATGTTTATTAATCGTGTTTTGCTTGAACATCCACTGATTACTGATGTATTTTATTTTATTTTATTTCTTTTTGTCTTACATTTTGATTTATTTTCTGTTCTTTCTTTTATTTTAAAAATCGAATTTATTTGGTTGTCCTTCGAAAAAAAAAACATACAAAAAAATGAAAAGAATTTTAAAAAAAATCAGACGTTTAACAACCTGTATCAGGTGAAAAGGAATTTTAAAAGTAGCAAAATATAAAAAGGCTAAATTCGATAGACAAAAATATATAATCTTGTGCTTTCTTGCCCAAAAAACAAAACAAAAAACAAATATTCATATTAGATTTTCATTTTTATTTTATTTTTTTCATATGAATATTCGAAAATTATAGTTGTTATATGCTCTCATGCTTTAGTTCCACATAACAAAAGAACAATTAAAAGCGAACTACCATTTTAACTATACTAAATGCCTCTTTAAAAATAAATCCATTCATCTCTTCAAATTAAAGAAAAACAAAAAAAAAAAATACTAAAGGGAAAATTATATGTAACAACATAAATTGCATATATAATTTTCTTTTTATAGGAAAAAAAAAATTAAATTATTTCTAAAGATAAAGGTTACACTGGCGCAAAAAGAAAAAAAAAAGGTAGAAAAGCAAAACAAAAATGGAAATGAAATTACAAATCAAAAATATCTATAATTTCTGTCATTATGTAAAAATAAATGTATGTATAGGTATTTTCCTAACAACAAATTAAAATCAAGTAATTGAACATTACTAAATACATTTATAACATAAAAAAAAACATAACTATTTCAAAAGGGACTAAATAAAATATTTATTATTTCATATAATGGAAAATGCAAAGTAAAAAGAGCATAAAGCTAACTAATAAAAAAAAACCAGACTAAAAAAAAACAAAAAGCAAACAATAATAAAAAAAAAACACTTAAAACAATTATTGTCCAGCTAAAATTATTATACAAAAACAAAATATAAGACAAAAAAAGGAAAAAAACAGACGTATGATGAGGAGGGAAAAGATTATTTAAGTTTATTGAAATTACAGTTTCTTAATTAAAATAAAAAAACAAAAAAAAAACATTTTGTTATTTCTTTGAATTATTTAGTACTGACTTTATAGAAAGTCATCCGTTAGTCCATCACTACAGGGATCATACTCATTCAGCTGCGCCTTCAATGTGATCTTGGGACCATTACAAAACTTTGTACGAATGGAAGCTAAATTAAGCATAGGTGTACACAGCCATCGTCAGACCTATCCTCACCTATGCTGCAAGCAAAAGACCGCACAGACCAAGCTCAACAATCTGTAAAGACTACTCTATGTGTGTACAACAGGGGCGATGAGAACTGATCCAACCGCAGCATTAGAAACATTACTAAATCTCCCACCTCTTCACCCTCACACAAAGAAAGAAGCAATAGTGAACGCCTATATGGTCATCACAGAAGATGAATCTAATTCCGAACTCATTTATTGCAAATACTATTAAGGGAAGTTGATAGAAACACAAACTTCAAATTTTACTTTCTGACCTACGCCTGTTGCAGGATATTCAGGGGTCCCAGTCCTAAAATCATCATGTGGCTTTACACGGCAGTAGTAAGACCAATACTAACCTGGTGTGGTGGAAGGCACTAAAACCACAACTAAACCTACTCCCGCTTGATTTACTTGTGAAAGGATCAGTAGCAAAAAGCTCCCTTCGCATAAGCCAAACTGGAAACTGGGAACCCACTCTAACGGCAGGCACATAAGTTACGTTCTAAAGTTCAGATCGTTATGAATCGGACATTTTGTATGGGCAATTTGCAACGCAATTCATAAAATCCATACAAAATGTCCGCTTTCAAACGATCCGAACTTAAGAATCGCAATATAGAGTAAGGACGAAGCGGAGGTCCTGGCAGTGACAACGGCTGCTCAACAGGTTGCAAAGAAGGCATTACCGCACGACGATATTACCTTTTTACTACGGAAGATTCTGTTGGGTCTCTGGCCACAAAGGGGTGCATGGAAACGAGACAGCTGATAAGCTGGCAAGGAAATTATCTTTATTAGACCCCGACCCAGCCAATACCACCGCTAAAATCCCACCCTGTAACCTCAAACAGGAAGTTGGGAGCAAAATTAAAAGGACTACTAACGCTACATGGAATGCGCTCAGCTCTTGTGTTATAACTAAGAAACTCAGGCCATTCTACAACAAATAGAAAACCGAAGGAATCCTGCAATTGGATAAAAAATCCTTATCTTTTCTAATAGGTATCATCACCGGCCATAACATGCTGAACTACCATGCAAAAAGACTGGGAAATAAACAAGGTTAAGTTTCAGGAAGAATTTTGAATCCAGATAAAGAATGGTTAGATTTATAGCATTTTGGACAATTAAGGTCTTAAAATCGACCCTTTTTTGTCTCACTCGTTTAAATCCACATTAAAGAAACAGTCTAGCAACATAAAAAAAAAAAAAAAAGAAATGAAAGTATACAGTCTAGACATTTGTTCATGAATTAGCAAAAGTAAGTTACCTAATCGAAGAGGAAAAGGCTCAAATTCAAGAGAAACATTCCCAAGTCCCAAGGAAATTTTGCAGTACCCATCATTGAATTAAGTCTCCGTACGTTGCCTTACGGAGGACCTTAAATGTTCTCAGCATTTCGGACATCAGTCGATGGAATCGTACTCGCACCCACCTTTCCAACAAAGCATCTCAGCATCAGTGGTGATGACGTATTAATGTATAATTTGCATTATAATTATCTACTTTACTGATTTAAGATGTATTTTATAGATTGGAAAAATAAAACTCCGTCATTACGAGTTCCGGTACTCATTTTACTTCCAGGAAAAGTATTTGTTGTATTTTTTTTTAATGAAATTTCCAAATCCTCGGAGCACTCAGACTCATTTTCGGTCCATTGTACTCCCAGGCAGAAACCCCTTTTTGGTGCAGTGGTTGGAGAAACTTAGATTTCGTTTGTTTCTCTTCTTTATTTTCGGTGGCTGTTGCTGTTCCCCGACCGGGCTCCAACATGCACAGGTCGGGTCACAAGCGAACACGCTACCCACTGCACCATCGCCACCGCCCTATTTGTTGTATTTACTTAAGACAGAATAAAGTTTTTTCAGCTCTTCTTTCTGTATTTGCTCTAAACAAATGTCAGTTTTTACGGAAATATCAATAAAAGACAACATTATTTAATTTATATCAGTAAATCCATTCTTAACACATTAGAACTTATTTCAGAAGTAAAAAGGAAACAAAAACCAACAAATGAATATATAAAAGAACAAAGCTAATATGCACACATTTTAACACTCAAACAAACAGAACTCCTCTTGTCACATCTGTCATTCAGGCGCCGAAACCTACTAAAGAATAAAAGGTTATGACATAAGTATTCTAATAATTAATACATTTTGCTGATGTTACTAAATTTTGTGCCAAATATACGACATAATGCAGAATTAATGAGAATAAATATTTCTATCCCTTCGGTTGCCTCTTTTCAAGACAATTTGTTTGTCATCGGTCTTGGCTGCATATACTTATTTTTCTGATACACCTCAACTCAACTTTTTGTCGTTATCAATTTCTCTGTGCCTGAACTAGACCATATGGATAAGCTTGCATTTTCATGCGTTTTCTTGTGTTCCAAATTTTCCAAAATAGAATAATACACTTTCAAACTTGTATTATTCATATTTGTACAATAATTTATCAAAATCGAATAAAAATAAACAATTTTGAATTCTTTTTTAAAAGTAACCGCTTTGGATTGTCAGAATCTACTGTCATACGCCAAGCAATCGATTTCGCAAAGGTCACCTTGAAATGTCATCTTGTGTCACCTTGGTGTAGTTAACTCATACCATTTCTTTGAACATTTTTCGACAAAAATCGCCAAATTTCAAAGACATTTTTCAATTATTTCCAGCAAGTGAAATAAAACGGACCATCTTCTCCAGCAAAGTTCAGTCTACAGGTATTCAGATTACATTGAAGTTTATTCGATAACAATAATCTAAATTCGTGAATTTGTATCTTTTAAGTCGGTGTCATCCGTTAGTATTTGGATAAAGACGATTTTTCTATAAGGAGTGTGCTAAATTTTAATCCACTAAATTGAATAAGGAGCATCAAGTATCAAGATGTCTGGTGACGATTCTCATCAGCGTTTTATCGAGCGTGGCTCGCACAAGGGAAAGGGCATTGCCGTCTTTACTAGTGGTGGCGATTCCCAGGGCATGAATGCAGCCGTACGTGCAGTTGTACGCATGGGAATCTACTTGGGATGCAAGGTAAATTATAATTAAGTGAAGGTGTACTTTATGATCGTTCAATCGGTTTCTTAAATACTATCGGAAATTGATATCAATTGTCTAAAATTTTATGATTTCGATGTAATATGGTCAACAACATTTTATTTAATTGTGAAATGACGCATTGATAGAAACTACGAAAGATCTTTCATTCATCTCAACTGGCTATCCATAAGAACTTGTTTGTTATATTCAATTTTACATATGCAAGTGGTTTATTCCGCTTAAACGCGTGATATCTTTGAAATATCTTAATTTAGCAAACTACAACAACAGCATCCAAAGTTGAATGTTTATTTTTGGTTCGAAACAAAAGAGTGGATGCGGACCAGATAGTATGAACATTTCTTTAATTTGAATACCTGAAGGAGGAGGTAATCAAAATTCAATAAAGATCGTGTCATCATGTATTCGTTTAACCTTAAACTTCACCTTTGAATTGGTACATTTAATTATTGAGGAACTTGATTGGCACGTTCTGGACTCTAGTAATTGATGATGTCCTACCGTGTGACAATATTTTGCGAGAAAATCAAGCAGGCGCGAACTAACAAACTTAGTGTGCACAACATTATTTTAAAATCGAATTCCAAGGTCACATTCGAAATCATTGTGAACATAGTGTTGTGTCTATTATGAGGCTATGTAGGTAGTTTAGATTGGGTCTAGGTACGATATGGGTCAAGGATCAGTTCAAAAAACGACAATTGGTATACAATTGACATAAGTCGCCCCGGTTCCAATTAGTACTTGATTTGAAATAGATCGTCAATTGTTAATAACTTAGATTTGCTTAATTTTTTCTTATTGCCAATCTATACAGAATTAAGGATGGCATTAATGAAAACTAATTTAATAGACATTTTCATTGCATGATGCTGCTGCATTGCATGTTGCAGGCAGCTAGTACCTACGCACTGTAGAGCCTCGAGAATCTGTAAAGTAAACAGTTGCCGCCTTTTCCGATCAACAAAGCGCTCGGATTATAGTATGAGGAATTATCTGAAGATTTATATGTAACAAAAACATTAGCCTCTGTTTTAATTCAATTTTGTAGTCACCAGTGCACGTGTTTTCACGTGTATTTCTTAGTACAAGGAGAGTAAAAGTTTATCCGTGAAAAATACGCTTAAAACAAAATAAGTTTTTAACAAATTGCTTGTCAAAAAATTATTAAACTCGAACTCTGACCAAATTTAATTTTAACTGACATCATCGGAAATAACAATCGCTGGCATTAATATATATTTATCTTTTTTTTATCATTTCCAGGTTTACTTCATTCGTGAGGGTTACCAAGGCATGGTAGATGGCGGTGAAAACATCGTCGAAGCCAACTGGTCCTCTGTTTCGAGTATCATTCATCGTGGCGGCACTGTTATTGGTTCCGCTCGTTGTTCTGATTTCCGTGAAAAGGAGGGTCGCTTGAAGGCTGCCCAAAATTTAATTCTTAAAGGAATCACCAATCTAGTTGTAATCGGTGGTGATGGTTCCCTAACCGGTGCCAATCTCTTCCGCCACGAATGGCCCGACCTCCTGGATGAACTGGTTAAAACTGCAAGAATTACCCCCGAGCAAAGGAAAAAGAACGAATTTTTGCACATCGTTGGCATGGTAAAATGATACTTCTAAACACTTAATTAATTAAAAGTGCAATTAATAAAAAAATAAATTTCGATTCAAGGTCGGATCCATTGATAACGATTTTTGCGGCACTGATATGACAATTGGTACCGATTCGGCTCTGCATCGTATAATTGAAGCAATCGATGCTATTGTCAGTACAGCATACTCCCATCAGAGAACATTCATCATGGAGGTAATGGGACGTCACTGCGGGTAAGTCAAATTCAAATTGCCATTAAAATTTAAGAGAAACAAATCAAATTAGATCTCGCATTAGCAATATACTGCAGATTATTAAAAAAAAAAGAAAAAAGAAAATTCAAAATATTAAAAACATAATTTATAAAACTACTACCGCAGTTACTTACCAGTAGTAACCGGTGTCATATCTGAAGCTGACTACGTTTTTTGTCCAGAATCACCGCCGCCATTAGATTGGCCACAGAAGCTTTGCAATAAATTGATACAGGCAAGCGTTGTTCCTATTTGAAGAAAGTATTACAACAAAAATCTTTTCAATCATCAAAATTTTGTTTCCCGCTTTGTTTATGGTGTTTTTTTTTATCAAAAAAAAATAAAAAAAAAAATCCTTCCCCTCTTTTCATTATTTAAAAGCAAGGACATCGAATTGGCCGACTGTTTTGAATGTTAATTTAAGTGTAAAATTAAAACCAAGTGGATTGTTATAATTTTTCACATGAGTAATTATTATTAACTTTTATGTTTGTGTAAGTCAAAAGAATTAAACACACTCTACTACACCCACATAAACATTATTTGCACCCAAAAAGAAAAAAAACTCTGATACACTGATTATGTAAAATATCCGAGTTGTTACAGCGATGTGATTATTTATAATTTTTTGCAGTTATTTGGCCCTTGTAGCTGGACTCTCGTGTGAGGCTGATTACATTTTTATTCCTGAAACACCGCCTAAGGCCGATTGGCCCAATAGGCTGTGTCAGCAATTGAGTCAGGCAAGAAGAAATAAATGTGAAATTCAATTAGCAAAATTGTTATCTTCTTTTTTTAATAATTATCCAAATTGCACCAATTGGCTATGTTTTTGTCGTTGTTAATATTTAAGCAAAATTCACACAAATTGGAATGATCTATTCTTATTTGAAAAGCATTGTTTTGTCATCGCTCTTGTATTGATTAGCCGCAAAGCTAATTGATACTTGCAACGTAGACAATTCACACACTGGTTTGATTAACAATTTATTTCTTTTCTTTATTTTTTTTTTTTTTTTTAATTTTCATGTGCTTCAAGCATCCAGCCGAACTCAGCTACTGAATATATATCAATGTTTATAAAGTATTGTTATGTTTCACAAAGCAAATATCTAATATGTCAACAATGATGGAACATTGTGTGCTATGTATTCCTGACGTGACGCTTTTTCCTCTCTTCTTTTTTTACATAACTAGATTCTTTTGCATTACGAGTATTACCATACTAAGTCATATCGTTGTCATAAGCAAAAAAAAAAAGTCATTTCATCCATTTTATAAATACAAAGTAAGGAGTTTTCGTTAAAATACATATATACGTGTTAGGTTATTCGATTTGTAGGTATATTTTTAGCTTATTTAGGAGCACGTCAATATCAATTGATTATTCGTGAATTAATCCAGAACCGGTGAATATGTGGATCCAAAAGACAAAATTGCATCAGTATCACTTCATTAGTTTTCTTACACTTATAATTTAACCTTCATCATCACAGCTTCTCCTTTTTTCAAGTTCACCTTGACGTTAAATCTAGGAAATAATATAATTTTGGTGGGGGCCAAAGGCAAAGCGCCTTTCTCAAAATCGAATTAAATGTAATTAACTGATCACCAATGTTAAGCACAATTTGTATTTCTAGGTATGAATAGTAATAATAACAATAATTCAGTTGGGTAGCGAATGAAGCACCAAAGGGACTTATCGTTCTTTATAATCGTCTACAAATTGACTGTCGAGTTTAACTATTTGATTGTTTTGCTGGGATTCGAACCTATGCTGTGCTATGATTCAGGATCCAATAAGCTGGGCTCAGCAGTTCAATACTTTAACCACAGAGCCACGGTGACCATGACCACTAATAAATATATGCATGCTGAATTGAGATACCAGTGAGAATCACTTTTTAATGTTTAGTACAATTCAATTGTATGTCAGTTGGAACTAACATAATTTTTTATAAGCTTCTTGGTTCGACTTGCGCCTGCTTTTTTTGACAATCACTATTGAACACTCTAAGGGACCAGTAAGTGATTGCAGAAATTACGTCGGATTACTATAATTTTTACCTGCATAACGTGTTGGTTGACTCGAGTCAATTTGCTTGAGTTTTTGAGATTTTGCTGTACTAATCGTTTTATTTTCCTAAAGGTAATATTCGGAAGAGTGAAACATTCACAAAACAGTTGTGGAACCTTGTTTGTTCGCCTAGCTGAAGCAGAGGTCATTGTGGACTACCCTGATATTCTCCAAATATATACTAATAGCACAGTGCTCAGTAAGGATACCGGAGCTTAGCATCACACGTGCTGCCTAATAACGGATACAAACCATATTATACTTTCTCCAAATTAACAATTGGCCACAAAGGCTAGGGGATTGCCATTGGTAGTGGAAGAAACCCCTTGTTTTCTTATTTTGTATATCAACAGTCAGACCGCCATACGAAAGAATTCCACATACCACTTAACGAGATAGCTGGACAGTACATAAGTACTTCTTCAGGGATCTCAGTAATTCCTCTATGGCTGAAACAAATGATCCAAATGATTCCCTTCTCCACCCAGTTGGATCGCTCTGGTCTAAGTGTACTCCACTGAGGGCCGGTCCAACCAACCATTATTCAAATGTTTCCCTTATGTCAAACTTTTGTGTTGTCATGTCGTTTTTACTCATATATTTTTGTAAAGCAAAATGTCTTGAAATTGAAAATTACAATAATTGTATGAAAGTGATCTTTCTCAATTTTGCAAATCTTCTGAGTACTCGAACGCTTCTTGGGATAACTTTCAAAAAATCATCGAGACATTTTTTAATGCGTCCAATATCTGCTACACTCGAAATCTACCAGTGTGAATAGTGTGACTATCTAAAAAAAAAAAATATGCCAATTGGATTCAATACAATGAAAAACTCTACACGTCTTCAGGTAGGCCTTGGCTTCAACCAACAAATGTCTTCAATTTCGCATCCCAAGTTGGTTGGGGTCCATTTCCACTTGTGCGCGCCACTTAAGTCGACGGCCAACTCTACTGCGGCTTCCTTTTAATTGTGGACAAGAAGGTTCTCCGGACCATCTTAATCGTTGTTTCTGGACTCTTCTAACTAGGTCGATGTCAATGTATAATCACCCAAAGAAATTCTTTCTAAAGCGCGACTTCATCCGGTCTTGAAAAGTCCGTATTTTTGCGCCATAGAGTAGAACTCAGACGATAAGGCTCTTCTAAAGTCACTTTAGTTGTTCGAGAGAGAGCTTGCTCCTCTTCCTTTGCCTTAAACAGCGATTGACAAGAGTTATTTTGCGTTTGAAATCAGTCGTTGTATATGTAAATAGTAAATTCTAGCCCGATGGAGTAGCGTGTATTCTCCATCGTCATCCTGCACAAACGTACGAGTTCGAAAGAAAGGATATCCAAAGCAAGACATGGCTCCGTATAGCTTGTCTTTATAAATGCTGTCTTATCATCATCGAAGTTCTTCAACCCCGGCCCGGGGGTATAGGCCGACATCTTTCCCGGTCTGCAGCTAGGTATTTCTGCTGTGGCCACGCTCTTTTATGGGGTCTTGAAATCGACAGAAGATCGACCAAAGTGTGAACATTTTGTCGCCTGTGGTAAGAGCCAATCAGATTGTTGACGAATGTTGTCACGCGTTCACACAATATGAAGTGTAGTTGGTGCAGTTGAGAGGTCTTCTCTGTCTTCATTAAACATACACTCTGATCACATCTTAAAAATGAGTTGCATACCTGTACCAAATCATCTTCAGCTGTTCTAAACAGTTTGACAGGTGAGCAGTCAGCCTTGTTGGATATAAGCTTGGATATGACCCATACTCACTTCGTTTTGAACAGGTGGAGGGAGGTTTGAACGATTCGTTCCCCCCGACAGCAGGATGTAGGCGTTCGTCGCCGTTATAGACTGTATAACTACACCAGTAGTGTTTTTTTGTAATATCTTTAACACTGATTGTCACAAAGTTTCTTTCTACGAGTTATTGCACGAGCTTCGTTGCTTTGACACGACCTTTAAACCACTTTATAATACTTCCATTCTCTGTTCCTGAAGAAGCATATCTTAATATTTTCGATCGGATGCTGATTAAATAGTGCTATTCCTTTAACAACACTAAACTGTGCACCATAGGGCGGGTATAAACTCTTCAAAAAACTGAGCTAACCCTTTAAAACTTTTACTAGGTCCTAATGTTTCTTTTAATTTGAAATAGCTTATTAGGTTAAACCATACAAATGCACTTTTCACATGCTTGTTTTGTTTTATTTTCCCCATTATGTTTTCTATTTTCTTTATCGCCTTAGTTATTTAGCTATTGCATCTTCGTTAGCAAGCGAAGCTGATTTCATTTTTATTCCCGAAGATCCAGCTGTTACTAATTGGCCGGAAAAGTTATGCACGAAATTGTATCAGGTCAGAATGATTTGCAGACAAATCAATTGTTTTTTTCTTTTACAAATAACTTTATTCCTAAGTATAATACAAGTTTACACTTTTTTTCTTACACACAAAACCTTACCTGTAGAGTGATGTACAAGAGAATAACAGTGAATAACAAATGTCAGTCCTTTGAAGTAGATACTCACAACTAAAATGTACCACCTATGTATGTTTTGACTAGAGTCAAATGCTCTAATCATTTCATTTGGGTCTATTGAAAACGTTGTTTAAAAAAATTCTAACAAAAATTAACACTTTTTGTCGTTTTAAGAGATTTTATTTTCTAATTGTTTTTCGTTATTGTTTTTAGCCAAGAAAGCAATTAATTGTTGAAACTGTCAATAAGGGTCTGTCTCTGTATCTCTCTGTTCATTGTTGAAGTATAGTTTTGTATTTTTATTTATTCTTATTTCATTTATCAGTCACATTCATCTTCATCACGAAACGAAATTGGTGCTGGTAATATTCTTATTCTATTTGCATTCTTCTCTTTATTTTTGTTTCGTTTTTTTTTTTTTCTTGTTTAATTTTATTTTTGTGCATTACTCAAAAAAATTGCAAAAATATCACTGTTGTACAAATTTTTTATCATAAATCATAGATTTGCTTCATTTATAATGTAAGATTGAAGTAAAGAGTTCGATAAGTGTAGATAAGAATGGCAAAGAACGTCGAAGAAACCTCCGCGTCATCATGTGCGGCCATTTGAACACTCTGCGAATCATTCTGAAAATGTTAGTACCATTGTACCATTGTTCTACCAGCGAGTACAACCCTCTTACAGTGTTTTCATCGTCCCTCTAAGAAAGTCGAGCAAGAACTTCAGTGATAAGGAGCTTAGGTTACCAACACTCAGCGCCAGTTCGATCAACCGCCTGTCTACAGTCAAAATCGATTATAACGACCAAATTCTTGGGTCCCGATTGGGCTCCACCAATATTATAATCAACGGTTATAACGACCAAATTCATCGGTCCCTTGAAGGTCGTTATAACCGATTTTGACTGTATTTAGATTGAGATTAGACGTACCAAGCTCGGCCTCTCCCCCACTTTCTCTATCCTTCCAACTCATTCTGTCGAAAAGAGAACCGCAACAGTTTTTGTAGGTAAGCATTCTTACAGCTCCTGAGTCAACGACTGAAAAGGCAGGGGATTTAAGTATGTTGAGTGGGACCTCCAGAATCCGTGCTCCTGCTGATGTCGAAAAGACTACGGATGGATTTGCTCTATCACGAGTTCCACCTGGAGTATAAACATCTAAAGTTTCTTCCTCCATACTTTTTAACTAATTTTCCGTTGAAGATGAGATGCCTTCAGTCTTTAGTTCGATGTTTCACCTGGGATCTTTTCAGACCCTTAGGATCTTTGACTCTTAAGCCTTCCCGCCAAGAGAAGGCAACCGAAGAGGGGAAGGAGACACATGGCCTTAGTCGACCTACTCTTATGTTCTTCAACAAAATTTATTTTACCGCGTTGAAACTGGGTCTCGATCATAAGGCCCCTTCAGTCTGTAAAATCTCATCCCACAACCCTCTTCAGACTGTACAATCTTTTGCAACTTGTCGGCAGTTAAGTATAGCAAGTTGGGTGATGTTCTCCTCCATTGTCTTTTTAAGTTCGTTTCAAACTTCTCACATGTTTTCTTTCGGGGTGTTGGAATATCACGCTGGACCACTCAGACACAAATACTGGTCCATTGTACTACCAGCAGGGAAAACTCTTTTACCGTGTTTTCATCGTCTTTCTGAGAAAGACGAGTAAGAGTTTCGCTTCACTCACAGCACTCATCACATCAGCCACCTAATACGAGCAAAGGCAGGACAATATATGCTCCATCTAGTTCCTTAAGAAGAAGGCATCTTCTCTTTCTGCAAAGTCATAGAACGGTCAAAATGAACCCATATCCAGAGTCATACTCGCTTTCAACAGTGTTTATAGCCACATAGATGTATCTTTATCTAGAGATAATTTTAAATCCAAACTATTGTATATATTTATATTCTAAAAAACAAATTTGTAACGTCTGTTAGCTATATAATAATGCTTGTAGATGAATAAATAAATAAATAAATCACAGTGTCGGCACCCTCTCCACAAGCGTCACAGATAAACCTTACACGATGATATGTTTTGGGAAAGGGATAAGTATCCCATAATAACGTCAATAAGTTGTCTACAGTCTTTTCTGCTCAGAGGCAGCAAAAATGCCGTGAACTTTTTACAGACGACGGGAAGTATCTGTTTAGTCTGCCTGCATCCTGAAGAGTCATCCCACCTACAGTTTTGTTTTGCTAGACACCCAACCATCGATGGAAGCCCTAACCGAATATACGGGCAATACTAATGCGGCTGGAGAACTCATTACTCGTTACATACTTACTTACTTAAGGTGGCGCTACAGTCCGGGGTGGACCTGGGCCTCAACCAACAAGCGTCGCCAGCCAGTTGGTTGAGGTCCCCTTCAACTTGCGTGCGCCACCTGAGTCGCAGTTTTCCTCTACTGCGCTGTCCCTCGGAGGCGGATTCGAAGATTTTTCGGACCGGAGCATTGTACATTGTACAGCCCGTACACTTCGTCGTTGTATCTCCTCCTCCAGACGGGACCGAAAATCACCCGAAGAATTTTCCTCTCGAATTTCCCTCGTCGTTACCCCTTTACAAATATTCCAGACTTCTTTTCTGCTGTTCTTACTTTAACTTACCTAAATCCTTCACTCGTCGTAAGGCATACGGCGTCAATGCTTGCGCGACATCTAATGCAGAGTTCAATTCCTCCTCATGATTTTCCACTTTTTCATCAGCTTAAGTCGTTTACGCCATACATTGGATACGATCTTGCGTTCACGTCTTATCAGAGATGTGCCTAATGTAGTTCTTGGAAGACGTTAGGTTATAATTGTAAATATGTTATGCTATTCCAGTCATCGAGGTGAATAGTGTGTCGTTGAGAATTCAAAATCGTCGAACTCTTTACTTTCAACTACTTGCTCCATTAACAAATGTTGATTAAACTTATTTTTAATTTTAATTTAAAAAAAAAATTTAAAACATCAGGAACGAAATGCTGGCCAACGTCTGAACATCATCATTGTCGCCGAAGGTGCTATGGATCGTGAGGGTAAGCCAATCACAGCTGAGGATGTTAAGAAGGTGGTTGTGGATAAACTGCAACAGGATACTCGCATCACTGTTCTTGGCCATGTGCAACGTGGTGGTAATCCAAGTGCATTCGATCGTGTCTTGGTTAGTATGCATGAGAAGTTGTAATTTACTTGAACTTCAATTCATATATTATAATGTAGGGCTGCCGTATGGGCGCTGAGGCTGTTCTGGCTCTTATGGAGGCCACTGAAACAAGTGTGCCATGTGTTGTTTCATTGGATGGCAATCAAGCTGTTCGTGTACCACTGATGGAGTGCGTTGAGCGTACCAAAGCGGTGGCAAAGGCAATGGAGGACAAGAACTGGGAGTTGGCCGTCAAACTACGAGGTCGTTCATTCGAGAGGAACTTGGAAACATACAAAATGTTGACTCGTTTGAAGCCACCAAAGGAAGCAGTCGATGCATCTGGCAAGGGTGTTGTAAGTGCACAGTATTTTGTTTCTTTTAAACGGGTAACATGTGATGTTTGCTTTATAGGTAGGCTATAGGCTAGCTGTAATGCACATTGGTGCACCCGCATGTGGCATGAACGCTGCCGTACGTTCATTTGTACGTAATTGCATTTACCGTGGCGATACAGTTCTTGGCATTCATGATGGTATTGAAGGTCTTATTGCTGGAAATATCAAAGAGATGGGATGGTAAGCGGACTACAAGCAAAACTCAAGCAAACTTCTCTTTGTGATGAAAACTCTTTTTGTTAGGTCATCTGTGACTGGTTGGGTTGGTCAAGGTGGCGCATTCTTAGGTACAAAACGTACTCTCCCAGAGGGTAAATTCAAGGAGATTGCTGCTCGTCTCAAGGAATTTAAAATTCAAGCTCTTCTCATCATTGGTGGATTCGAAGCTTATCATGCTGCCGGTCAAATTTCCGATCAACGTCCTAACTTCTCTGAATTCTGTATTCCTTTGGTTGTGATTCCATCGACCATCTCCAATAATGTTCCTGGAACTGAATTCTCTTTGGGTTGTGACACTGGTCTGAATGAAATCACTGAGATTTGTGATCGCATTCGTCAGTCAGCCCAGGGTACTAAGCGTCGTGTGTTCGTTATTGAAACCATGGGTGGCTATTGTGGCTATTTGGCTACTCTGGCTGGATTGGCTGGCGGTGCCGATGCTGCATATATTTATGAGGAGAAATTCTCCATTAAGGACTTGCAACAAGATGTCTATCACATGGCATCGAAGATGGCTGAAGGTGTTCAACGTGGTCTCATTTTGAGAAACGAGAAGGCATCCGATAACTACAATACTGACTTTATTCATCGTTTATACACCGAAGAGGGTAAAGGATTGTTCTCTTGCCGCATGAATATCTTGGGTAAGTAATGTTTTTTATTAACTTGTTGAATGAGTTCCTGAGACACTGCTGCAATCGTTTAATTTCCTAAACCAAAGTTTGGGATTTAAAGGCCATCTCTTAGGTGAAGTCTTGTTGTCCATTCGCTCGATGAATGTGTATCGGCAGAAAAAATTGCAAACTGTTTAAAAGGCCGTTAGAAGCCTTTTGATACCGTCACTATCGGCGGGAAGATAGCGAGCTCATAAGTAGAAGACCGAATCTAACGACGCACGGTGGGGTTTTGACACCTGTGTGAGCTGTGTTAATGAAAGTGATGAAGTGTATGATGGGGAAAAAGTGTGAAGAGATAGAGAGAGAGAGAGAGGATGGCTTAAAAGTGGACCATGAAGATGAATTTTTAATTAAAATCTTTCCTGTTTAGGTCACATGCAACAAGGAGGATCTCCAACACCATTCGATCGTAACATGGGCACAAAAATGGCTGCCAAATGCGTTGACTGGTTCATCGAGCAATTTAAGAAGAATACTCAAGCTGATGGCACTGTCAAGTGCGACGATAACGACTCAGCGTGTCTATTGGGAATTGTTCGTCGCCAATATAAATTCTCCCCATTGGCTG
Organism: Criorhina ranunculi; assembly: GCA_951813785.1. NCBI lineage: Eukaryota > Metazoa > Arthropoda > Insecta > Diptera > Syrphidae > Criorhina > Criorhina ranunculi. The sequence goes on from OX638384.1 coordinate 34,827,492, forward strand.
ATTTAATCACCGAAACAAATTTCGAGTAAGTTCCAGAGAAAAACATGTTAAGTTCAAATAACTATTTGCATCCTTTCTTCAGGCAACGCATCCCTAAGAAACAATGGTGGCTTAAATTGCGTCCACTATTGAGAATTCTTGCCAAGCACGATTCTGCCTACGAAGAGGAGGGTATGTACATTACCGTTGAAGAAGAATTGGCCACTGATGCTGCTGTAGTCTAAATGCGTTCCATACCTAGCTGGACATGACTAAATTTATTATTTTTTTTATTTTTTTCCATTATTTTGTTTCATCGTTCAGACCTGAAACTCTATATCAAATGCATACAGAATAACGTATTACTTAACACTAAAAATTAACAAAACATTAATTTAACTTATCTTACAAAGTGAAACCGTGAAGTCCATGTAGTTTGACGGTACATAAAATTGAAAGCAAAACAAAAAATGTATTATGAGCTAGTTAATGCTAAAATCGTTCTTCATCATTATATATATATATATGTATTTGCATTAGTTTAAAACAAAACAATACATTTTTGAAGAAATTACATACCTACATATCTGTAGGGCTATATATATTTAAAGTTTAACAACAAACTTCTCAGGTTTAGGAATAAAACCACCAATATACACTTGCATTGTGTGAATTATTGATCGTTAGAAATATGTAATATTTTTGACACACAACACTCATAGCGCTTTCGTTTTCCAGTGAGCTTTAGTTATTTTTTCTTAAATATTTGTGTTAATTTATTTAATGTTGTTTTATTTTTTTTTAATTAGCTAGAAATTATTATTCTTAATCTGCCCCCTTTTAAGCCAAAAAGAAAGAAACTATATATTTTTAGATACATTTTATTTAAAACAATACTATTTTGTTTAATTTTTATTTTGCGCCTTATATCTTTTACACAAACAATAAGTAAATGAAGAAGAAATAAATAAAGAAAGGAGTTTTCTATTATTATTATTATTATGCAGACGTAACAGATGGATTTTAAGAAATAAACGTTTCAAAACTATAAATTGATTCGAATTCAAAAAGAGTAGTAAGAAACCAGTTGGGCAAAACAAAAATACTGTTGGAAACGTATCAGATAAAATTAATTCACAAATTGTTAAACATTTCAAATGATAAATAATAATAAAAAAAAAATGTATTTAGACAACGTGTTGGTTTTAATGTGGGTATTTAATAAATGGGACAATATCTAAAATCTGCGAGCATCTCCTCGACCGTAACTTTAGACCATGCGAGATGAAACGCACTCTCATCATGCGGCAATCCCAGAAAACTTTGGACAAATATTAACAAAATGACACAACCTTGCGCTAAACAGATCAAACTTAATACTCTTCATTGGGATTATCACAAGACACAACCTAGTGGGGGCCCACCTTAGAAGAATGCTTTTAAGCACACACGAACTATGCAGAGGCCGTGGGCATACAGACGTGGAAGAGAACACAACTCACTTTCTATGCGAATGCCCTAGCCTACACAAATCAAGAAAGACGGGCCTCGATAAATACTATTTCAACTACCTGGGCAACCCGTCTAAGAAGCCACCAAAAGCCATTCTAAAATTCACTACGAATTCAAGATGGTTCACAGAGGCCGAGATCCGAGTAAAAGCTGCATCACGCGATGCAGCCACCTCTTCAACCTACCTTAGACCATTCTGAATTTTTTTCGGCATTGGCAATTCCATAAAGATCGCGCTTACATTGGCAACGCTTAAATACGACGTGACAAGTTGATAGTTAGCGGTAAACAAAAGTTTTGAGTGGTTATTTTCGCACCACATTATTTTCGTTGTGTTCTTTTATTTGTAATGAAGATTTTACAAAAACCAAGAATAAAATGAATAGCTTGGAGAGTTATTTTAATCAAAGCCTGAACAAAATGCACCATGTTCCTACTCAATTCTCTAAAAATTAGAAGATCACTTTCAAGATTGCCAAAACAACTACATAATATTTTCAAGTAAAAGTAAATATTGGGGACATGTGTAACGATGGAAATAACAACGGACGCAAGGTTCGTAGCTTAAGCGCAACTTTGTACCCAGACGCGCGTTCATAAAGTGACATGCTTGATCCATAAAACGAAGGTTCAGTCCGCCTTGTCGTCTCTCAACTCAAGAATGGAATTCAAAAATTTCATTTCTTCATTTAGACGAATTCATTGAAGATAGTGCTTTTATTGGGGACGTCGACCATGCGTAATATTTCCTCCAACAGAAGATTGAAAAAGTTACATGACGGCGCATGCATCCAATGCAGGTCTGAATAAAAAAAAAGTCAAGAAGTACTACACACCGAGTGTTTTCCAGCTAAATTAGCTTTATTGGATCCAATTCGATTTCGGATAAATGATCCAAAATGCAACTTGGAAGTCGATGTAAATATGGTGGGCTCTGATTTGAAATCCGTTGGTGTTCAAATTATCATACCGGAAGCCACAAAACCACATGCCGATTACTTACTTTAACCACAAAGTTAATCGAAAATCAAGTGGGAATACTATGTGGGTATGTATTTATATTGAAACTGAAATTATGTATAAATAGTAGGTGTCACTTAATTTAAGACCGTCTCATGCTCAGCATGGTGTTGATTTCCCAGATAATAATTCGAGTTCGATCGATAATTTCACGAAGTTGTTTGTTTTTCAGCATAACAGTGTCGATAAGTTCTCGATTCTCTTGAAGTGCCTTTCGGTATTCCTCACAATGTGTTGGTTCTGAGCGATGATCAGGTTCGTCCTTGTATGGAATTAAGCTCTCAACATGCGTGTACTCCATGCCTTTTTGAATTATAAATTAATACAATTAAATTCAATAGAAATTTTCAAAATTTACCTTGTGGATAGCCATCGTTGCATTTCTCGTAGATAATGCGAACTCGTTTGAATAACAAACGAATGGTCCTGAAGTACTCTTGCACTTTCTTCTCTGTGATATTCTCACGGTTACATGTCGGCTGGATAATTTTGAGAGCTGCAAAGATCTCCTGGAAACGTGATGTTATATCTTGAACAGTCTCCTGTCCCAGACGTGACAACCCAACAATATTTATCTCCTTGGGTGGCTGCATATTACTGACTTGAGGTTGAGTTTGTACAGATGGCTGCGCCATCATTGCAGAACCGGGCGTTGGAGTCGATGGAGTTTGCAATGTTAACTGTGGAGCTTGTTGCTGCGGATTTGGTGGTTGTGGCAGTGGTTGCTGTTGCGCCTGAGGCATCTGTTGTTGTTGTTGTTGCATCTGTTGCTGTTGCATTTGTTGCTGTTGTTGCATCTGCTGCTGTACCAGTGTTTGTGGATTTCCAGTTTGTTGCACATGAGAGGGACTTTGCATACCGGCTGTGTTCATCACTGGAGGTACTATTCCACCCATAGCTGGATTTTGCATTGGATTAGGTTGCTGCTGTGACTGCTGCATCATACCCGGCTGATTATAGCCACCCATCATGCCCATTTGATTGGGAACCATTTGGTTCATATTAACCATTTGATTGCCAAAATTACCACGATGTCCGCCGACAGGGCTGTTGTAACCACCAGGATACTGACCGGACATTATGTTTCAGATGTTCTAAGAACAAATCATATAACGACACAATATAAATGTTAGAATTTGTTGCAAATGCAAACTAATCTCAACTGCAATGTTTGTGTAAAAAACTGTGAAGTGATTGACACTTGACAGGTGCAAAAGAAATCGAGACTCGTTTGGTATTGTCTGCGTTCAAGCAGCGCGGTATACATGATTGTAAAAAGCATTCATGCTGCTCTTTGGAGAGCGATAAGCTTTTTCCAGATTTAAGTTTTTTTCATCTTGAGAGTACGGTACAAAAAAGTGGTTATAAAGAAGTAAAAAAACATGTAAAAACGTTTAGTTAACTTTAAACAGAATTTACCACCGAATGTGAACCGCGACTTTGGAGAACACAAACCTAAATATATTTGCAGCACGGAACACATGCCATATAAGTCTTCTAAACCCGCTGTCAAATGTCAACAACATGTCAAAATTTGTATTTGCAAAAAATTCGCATGTTGCTTGCTCAAATTAGTTTTTTATTAATTCTAATATTCAAAGTGGATTATCGTAAGTTATAGTTATGGAGAAAAGAGAAGAAGTACTACGAGAGGTAAGGAATATATTTGTTAAATTATTGTCACTTGTGAAACTAGGTTTTTTTCGTTTAACATTTGTTCAGGCTCTAGGTAATAATGAACAGGAAGTCCAACGGTGGGAATCCTATATAAGAGATAATGAGACTGCAATAGACAACTTAAATATGTTCGGCAAGAAGCTCACTGTGGATGTGATGGTACCTATTGGACGGAAAGCATACATGCCTGGACGGCTGATACACACCAATGAAGTGCTAGTGGGTCACTTTCAGGACTACTTTTCCAAATGTTCTGCGCACACTGCAAAGGAATTATGCCAGAGACGTGTCGAAAATGGCAAGCAACACATGGAGGAACTTAAAACTGAACAAGATTTATTTCAGTAAGTTGACAAATATGTACATATATTGCGAAATCAATTTGTTGGAACCGGTTTCGGCTTAGAAGTCAGAAGCCTATTATGCGTCGTAGAAGATCAGCAACGCCTATCTGTTTGCTATTTTCTTAAGTGATGCGCTTTGAAAGTGGTGACGACTTCTCTATTAAGAAGTTAATTAAGGATGTAAGTTGTTCGCATCGGAAAGACTTATTAAACGATTACTTTACGTACGACCCCTTGGAGGGCCTCTAAAGGTCAGATTATTTTGACTTCTAAGCAGCAGCAAGGAATGCCATTAAAACATGCCAAATACTTATGTATGTAAACTATTTTTAAAACCCATAGAACTGGTAGCTAACCGCAACAAATGGTTTAAGCGAGTCACAAATTACAACAGCAGGTGCTTATATTTCAGACTTTTGTGACTGTAGAGTTTACTTTCTTGTCTTCGCAATATTCCTCCCACAGAAAATAGTTTTAGTTACTGTTATCGGTTTAGAATTCCTCAATGTGGAGTAGCTAGTCTTCGGGCCTCGATTACATAATCCGTCAGCATTTTTCGATTTCTTAATCTAAAAAAATTATAATTAAGCACATTGTTATTCTCTTTTGAATAATTTCTAATCATACTTTTACCTTCAGAAACAAATTGGAGAAACCATATCTGGATGGAGTACTACCAGATTCTGAACAACGAGAAATTATCGAAGAGTACGATGAGGAAAGAGAAAAACTTTGGAGAAAGAAACACCGCGAACAAATTAAAGAGGCAAAACAAAAAGAAAAACAAGAACGCCAGGAACAACTGACTAAAGAACGAGCACACGATGAGCTCATACAAACGCTAGAAGAGGAAGAAATGTTAAAAGAATTGGAAATGGAAGCCACTCATAAAACTGAAGAAATTCTAAAGCAAATAATGTCTGGTGATATGAATTTGCCACCATCTAAGAAGAGGATTGCTCACGCCACTGAAGCTAAACAGGACGATTCAGTCAAATTAATATCAATAGAAACAAAAGCACAACCAGTGGAATCAAAATCAAAAAGTACACTCAACTTCCGAAACAACTCCGAACTGATTGACAATGAAAACGACTCAGACATGTCGATTGCTTCAGACACTCCAGAAGAAGTTCGTCTAATGGAAAAGCAATCCGAATATTTACCACAAGGTGATAGATTAGGTTTCTTCCAATATCAATTGCAGATCGTTGATCAGAAAATTGCCTCTCATACTTTTACTAATAGCGAAGAGCTGGAAGAGAAGATAAATCTTTTTAAGATAAGAGATCATCTAGAGGAAATCGTTGAGATCCTTCAAGAGGTGGCATCGTCAGAGCCTGATTCGCAGGCGACTGATCTTGAAATAGAACAGAAACAAGAGAAAATATCAGAGAACCCACCGAAAAGGCGAATATCTTTTGCTTCAACAGATCAAATGGTAGAATTTAGTAAAAACGAAACCGTCGCCCAAATGATGCCAGTTCGATCGCCAGCGGAAGAGAAACCGCAACGCGATATAATTAGATTGAACGAACCCATTCTCACAGTAGAAGAAGCAACGGAAACTAGATCAAATGATTCGAATAAACTAGTAGTGGACCGGCGGAAAACAATTCTAGAGAAAGTCGAAGAGAACTTAAAGAGTCAAAGCTTGGAAGATGTAGATTTAGTGAATAAAATTATCGACACCAGTGTAAATCCCGTTCAAACTTTGCACATACATTTCAAGCACTCAGCCCAATTGGGTGCTAGTTCCGACAAAGTGAAAACAGAAATTCCCACAAGTCCCAGCGATTGCTTCAAAATGGTATGCACAAACGAAAATATTGATACGTCAGCAAATAGCAATAAGAATTGTCACATGAAAGAAGCTGATCGTGCAAAGGCCTACGTTGATGTAAGATCAGAGGTAGAGACACATCTTCCCACCTTACTTAATAAATATCTTAAAAAATATTCTATTCCAGTTTTTATCGCCAATGCCAAGTGAGCAACCATCTACAGAGACGCAAACCAAGTCAATTCTAAAAAACAAATCACCAGTTGAACGTAAAACACAAATCAAAGAAGAAAAGCCCAAAACTCTACAAAAGAAAACGAAGACGCCAAAAGAAGAGGATGAGTATCTGAGTGCTTACAATAAGGTAAACTTTCACGATTGATTTCTGAGTAAATTTTAATGTAATCGTTTGTAGGTAATGAGCGACGTTATCGAGAATCCGTCACCAGAGCCAGATCCTTTACCAGAAGGCAAATTTGTTGACATGCACACTCCCAAGAAGAGAATCAGTAGATTCAAACAGATGCGAAATGAGAACAAATAGTTTGTTACTTTGTTTTATTTTTTATATCTAGTTGTTATTGAAACGTGAAGACAAATCTGTGAAAGCCAATATACATAATTGTCTAAAAAGAATTGAATATTAAACGTGAAGTTTTTAATCTACCTGCAGTGCAAACGACCAAAATGGGGAAAAAATACTAACGGACACTATGAATAGGATTTAAAGATGTTGAACTGAACAACAGCCGAACATTTTATAAGAAAGACAAGCAACAGACAACTAGCACTGTTTGATGTTCTTTGGTAATTAATTTAAATGCGAAGGAACCTCCTATCCCCGATGTTGATTTAACTTCTGACCACAAATAAAAATGTCTCCTGGTACGTTACTGACCTTCAGACGAGCTGCAAACATTTTAAGAAAAGGTGATGTTTGAAGCCTTATTACTCGGATAAGGCTCATCGGAGGGTTTTGATATTTCGCGAGGAGCCTTATTGAAGGATGTCCTATCAAATAGGTTATAAACCATTTCACCCTTCCCATGTACTTTCGAGGGGAGCCTCAAAGGTGGGCTTTATCTGAACTGGATTTTCTTAAATTATTTTTCGGAAACACCAGGGCAACAGAAATCCCAGAAAAGCAGCAAGCTGCCGACGCGTCACCCCTTTTAACGCGTCAGTGAACGCCTTCAAATGTGCGGGATACCTGCTGCTTTTCTGAGATTCTGTTGGCCTGATGTTTCAGAAAAATAATTTTAAAAAACCCAGTTCAGCTAAAGTACACCTTTGAGACTCCCTCTCGTCAGACTCTCGATGGTTTATAGGCTATTTCCATCCTCCAGCATCTCCTTAAGGCTCCGACCAAACATTCTGAACGACGCGACGGGACACGAAATCAACACCCTTAACGTTTACGTAAATAAAACATCAGTTAAAAGTGCACAAATTTACTCCATGGGAGTAAACAAGTTTTTATTGAGACAAGCCTTAAGGTATTTCACTTCTTTACAACGTCGTCGTCATTTATTCCTATTTAACAGAAAACAGCGGAAAACATTAAATTAATAAACATTTAAAAAACATTTTTTAGAACTAATTGCGTAACATTAATCAATCCTCAAGTCCAAGGAACTCTCTTTCCAAAGCAGCTCCCATCATATTCCAGTCACCGTCGTCCTCGGTGTCCTGGGGATCAGATCCGTCATTGGAATCGGAACCCATGTCCAAGTCTGAAGGTAAATGCTCACCTTGAAGGTAAATAGGTAAACAAACATTATGCAATCCAAAAAAACGATCGACTGACTTACCTCTTCGAAATTTTGTGCTCGGCATTTCGTCGTCATCTTCCGCTGAACTTTTTTCTTCCTTTTCTGAGTTTGCTTTGTTTGTTAGAAGACTTTTTTGCTCTCTCGAGAAGAATTCACGCTGTCTTTCTTCTTCCTTTTCTTGACGTTTTCTTTTTCGCAGCGTCTTATCGACAGGAGGATTTTCTAAGAACAGAAACTTAAATGTTATGAAGTTTTTTTGTGAGAAAACTTTAATCACGTACCTATATTCACATGCTCATCCTCTGTGGAAGAATCAGACTCAAAGAACTGATCAAACTCTTTGTTCATGTCGGCTAAATCCGCGTTGGAGAAACTCAGTAGTGGATTAATGGTGTCAATAAATTTTTCCGGCTCCTCCTCTTGCATGTTGGATGTTGAGGAAATTTCAGACTTTTCACTGTAATTCACCACATGCTCAGGACTGTGGCAGTGGGCTGGTGGTTGACGTGTCTTGTTTTTATTTTTTTTGTCCAGCGGAAACAGTCTCTCATCGACGATCTCCCATCGTTCGGCACAAGACCACAGCCAATTGGCGTTCACAACTTTAATTTTTGGATTCTTTTTCGCAGCATTCACTTTGAATGTACCCGATGTGACTGCGACCAAGTGTGTTGTTACTTCATTAATATTCTGGCTAACGTTAGCTCCCAAGCTTTTCGCGATGAAGTAAGCTCGACTCTGATCCAGCTTCATGTTGGTCGGTACCAAACCAGAGAACACTAGGCTCATATTACGTAAGACCTCGGAACGAATCTTCGGCACTATGATTTTCAAATCGGGAATCTCTTTTGTCTCATCGTAAATCTCATAGAATCTCTTGTGAATGTTTCCAAGTATAACCTCGAGATAGAGCAAGTAATCGTCGGGGTCTTCGATTTCTAGTTGTTTGATTGCATTATCTGTGGCGACTTCTTTAATTTTCGGAGGATCATCGGGTGATTTCGTGTTTTCGTCCGAACTATTGCTTGTAACGTCAATCTCTTCCTTTTCGTCTTTACTCGCGCTGTCGGGGTCTTCTTTTGATTCTGTTGTTTCCGTTGTTTCCGCTTCTTCTTCTTCTTCTTTCATCATACTTGTACTTGTGGTGATGTCTGGCTGCTGTTTCTCTATTTCCGTGTCTTCTGTGGTGATTTCAATTTTTTCGCTAGGAGGTTTGGGAGCTTCAGTTTCAGGCACGTCTTTTGATTTATCCTCGTCATCTGTTTTTTTGTCAGAACTTTCGTCATCTGTTGTTAAATTTTTCAGATCTAAACGAAGTGATGTAGCATTAAAATTAGATAGAAGTATGTAAAGAAAAATTCATAATTACAACAAAATAAAAAAGGAGCAAGACTGTATTGCAAAAGAAATGGCCATGCGCGACGATTAACTAGTACGGAACCCACTATTATTATTCGCACTACACTAATCGCCACGTACCAGTGTAGGTTAAAAACTCAAATTGTACACTAAGCCAACGAATTTTAAGTCAATACATCTCGAGCTCAGACAGCACATGAGGCGGCATATAATTAAAGAACAAAGGCGGAAGCATTTGGTCTCTTTGTCAACGAGAACAAAATAAAATGCAAGTAAAGAAACATCGGTCTCTTCATTCTTACTGGCACAGCTCGTTCACATTATAAAGGGTCACTACGTGAATGACTTAAAGCGATGCCACTTCGGAACACGTCTTATGTGATTGTCTTGCCTTTACTCGTATAAGACTACATAAGGTACTACAATAGACTTGCTTTTATCTCAGTCTTCCAGTAATAAAGCATAAGTACAACAGTGCAGGACAAACCTTAATCTAAATCTTTCTTATTTTAATTATTTTTAAAATTACCTTTAAAATCGATCCCTTCGCCATCTAATTCGTGTTTCGAGAGTCCTGGCGGTGCATTTATATCTCCTGTATGTTGGAAAAAATGATAAGGTTTCACCTGAATAAGATTGGAAGCCATATTCCATACATCCTCTCTGTCGTCTATAATACAAACCATTGAATCCCCACACGGAAACAAAGCTCTGCAGAATTAGAAAAATTGTAATGAAATTGTAAAAACTTCCCACAACTATAAACTCTTACTTCAAGTTATCAGTTTTACTCGTTGCATTGAAACATTCATCACGAGAGAGTATCCGGTGTGAAAAAAACTTCCCGTCCGGATCCAAAAGTTGCGCAATCATGTGAGCGTAATTCCGTGCTCCAAACGTACAAATATGCAACTCATAGAAACGAGACATTCGCTCTAAAAACTCTGCTGTACCAGGCCGCAGTCTGGTATGATACCACGGCGATAAAGGTCCGTACAGTTGAAAATGATAAATACCCTTGACGTTATTTGGGACATTGTCATTTGTCGTATGAATGACGGTTTGATCCAAATCGACTAATAGTACCAGTTTTCTATCTTGCAGCAATCGTTTTGTATCAGCCTGACCAAGCTTCTGTGCAAGTTTTTGAGTTACTTTTAGATCGGGCACCGAATGAACCATAGGCACTGAAGCCTCAGACGTGTTGCCCTGAAACAAAGTAAAAAAAAAAAAAGCTTAAGTTTTATTGCAATTGTTTACCAGTGGCTGGCCCGCTTTAATCTCATACGTACGTTTTCATTTTGGCGCAAATCAGCTCCGCAATCGGCACACATATCTTTGATGACAGTCGTGTGTACACATGGCGAAAGTGATAACAAGGCACACCTGAGTAATTAGATAAAAATTTAACATTACTTAGAGGTGGTTTTAATGTATGCAAAAATATTACAATTGGCAACTTCTTCTTTTTTTTTTTTATTGCAAATATTTCGTTGTTTGTAAACGTACCCTTTTTCGACAACAGCGCCATCTTTGTACAGACGCTTTTTGACAACACCGACTTTGTTGGCTTTCAGCTTCTTCGCTTCTTTATCGTCGCCATCGCAGACCTCATAAATCAATATAACTTGTGAATTACCAACTGGAAAACCTTCTCGCACTCTCCATTTGATTATTTTTATTTTACTATCGTCTGGAGCGCAAATTACAATGTTTTGATCGGCCATCACTTATCTTTCACTTTTGACACTGAACTGGAAACTTGTGTTCCACAAACAGCCATTTTGCAAAACTGCTACCTGGTGAAATCTCGGACTATGTTCGAAGATAAAGTATTCATTTCGAAAAATACTTTTAATTTGTTAGAGACATTTTGTTTTCGTTTACAAAATGTATTTTTATTTGCAAGATTTGTATGTATTTTGAGCTCCTAAATTTCTTACATACAGAAAAGTGATCCAAGTTGGTGCTAATGTCAGATTTCTCATTTGTTAACATCTTGGCTACGTGAGTAAATCACTTGTGTATTTGTTACCAGATGTGCATTCTTTGTGCTAATTAAACATAATTCATTTGTACATGCTTTAGAGATATTCCACTGTCCATCTTTAGGCCTGGATTTCTAGAAGTTCTTGATATTGAACTTCCTTCATACCTATACCTATTCCAATGAAACATTTTGACCGCCCGTTTGGTGTACTAATATTCCTGACGCTCACTGTATTGTATTTACAATCCACATTTCTTCTGCCAAAAAAAAATAATTGACATCGATTTGTTTTGTGATCTTTTGCTAAAGTACAAATTATAAATTTATAAATATAAAATGCCAGAGGAAAATGAAAATGTCAATGAGGAGAAGACAAATTCAACTAATGAAACAACAAATCTCAAGCGTCATGCTGAAGATAAATCTAGCAGTGAAGACGAAGAGTGGATAGGACCTATGCCATCAGAGTCTGCAAAACCGAAAAAGAAAAAAGGTAAACATTTGGTTTTTTTTATTGAATTTGGTAGACAAATACAAAATTCCAATTCTAGTCCTCCCTTATGAGAAAATCTATTTGGAAAACCTCCCAAATGCTGAAAGCTATGAGAAAAGTTACATGCATCGTGATGTTATTACACATCTTGTCTCGACGAAAACTGATTTCATCATAACTGGAAGCGTAGATGGACATATCAAATTCTGGAAGAAGATGGAAGAAGGAATTGAGTTTGTTAAACATTTCCGCAGTCATTTGAGTAAGCTTTTCCGTGGGTTATGTGGACATTTTTCTCAAAAAAATATTTTTACTTGCAGTGCCAATAATTTCTTTATCGACGAACAGCAATGGCACTTTGTTGTCATCTGCATCATCCGATAAATGTGTTAAAGTTTTTGACGTTATCAATTTTGATATGATTAGTATAATTAAATTAGAATTTACACCACTTTGCACAGAATGGATACATTCACCAGGCGATGCAATAAGCAGTTTAGCGATGTAAGCTTATAACTTCTATATTTCGTCGAAACAGAGTAAAGCACATGTTTATTTATTCCTTTCCAGATCTGATAAAGACTCAAACAAAATCTACATTTATGATGGTCATGGGAACGGAGGACCTCTGCATGTTTTGGATAAATTACATTCGGCACCAGTCAATGCTATTTGTTATAACACAGCGTTCGAAACTGTTATTTCAATTGACAAGAATGGAATTCTAGAGTATTGGATGAACTCGAAATATGATTATAAGTTTCCTTCGAAAATGGTTACATTCGAGTCGAAACTGGATACAGGTTAGTATTTACATGTATTAACTAGTCGAATTGGATTTGGTTCTGAATTAACAGATCTTTCGATGGAGTCTCTAGTTTCTCTGATCTCTAGTTGTCGTCTGAAACGCACCTGCATTGTACTGTCATATATAAAATAATACTTCAAATTCGTTTCAGGACTATACGAGTTTTCCAAAAATAAAACATTAGTCACTGGTTTAGGAGTGTCGAAAGATGGACGTCGGTTTGCTACTATTTCAACTGATAGAAAAGTAAATATAAATGTTTAAAACGTTTGTTATTAGTTTTCAAATTCCTTTTCTACCCCAAAAACAGGTGAGAGTGTTTCAATTTAATACTGGAAAATTAATAAGAGTTTTCGACGAAGCACTTGTTCGTTTCCAGGAGATACAAAAAACTTCTAATGCTCTACCAAACATGGAATTTGGACGAAGGTTGGTTTGATTTTAATTACAAAGATTGCATTAATATTCTTAATTGTATTAAATTCCTTAGAATGGCTACAGAGCGAGATTTGGAAAAGTCAGATCACTTCACGAACAGCAATATCATTTTCGATTATAGTGGTCATTTTATTATGTATCCAACAATGTTGGGTATCAAATTGGTAAACATTGAAACCAACCGCTGTATTACAATTATGGGGAAAACAGATAACATTAGGCCACTCAACATTGCACTATTTCAGGTAATTTTTTCTATGTACTATGTATGTAACTGCAACTGTCAACAAGCCAAATAAGTTTGCTGACAAGTGCTATAAATCAGTCACGTTCCGAGCGAGTAGATGTAGAACGGATAAGTTCCAGCCCAAGGAGGTCTCTAGAATGGATGCAATACCAACTACATACTTACTACCGCAGGAAGAGTCGTTAAATTTGTTGTCGTCGTGACAAATCTAGCCAAAGGAAAACTTAAAGACTTCTATCTATTGAAGAAAGAATTTAAGCTACATACTTCCTTATAGGAAGACATGCTAGGGGTGTGAGAACTCCCTCCATGGGAAAACAATTAGTTTTTCTTACTTTTGTCACCAATTTTGTCTGCTTCTTCATTGTCAAGCTGGGCATCCACGATCACTCATAAAAGACATTCCCGGCGTGAGCTCACTCATGAATGCCCGTGGATGGAGCTGCGTGTCAGAGTGCGCATTCATTGCGCGAAGGAATTCAAACATTTTTGAAAACATCATCACACCAGGAAGGGAATTCATGGGTGATCGTGGATGCCCAGCTTTAGCCAAAACCTTCGAAGATACCAATATTTAAACCAACTGTTGTAATTGGAAATTTATATATTCCATAAGGGAAAAGCAAGAAAAACAAAAGCAGCCATCACAATAGAGCAGGAAGCCAGCGATAATCCAACCTTGCAGTCATTGGCCAATGATCCCACACTATTTTGTACAGCCTACAAGTGAGTGAATCTTCTTTTTTTTCACTTCATAACCTTTTTCATCGGTGCCTTCGGTTTTTTTTTTTGTTTTAAGAAAGCCGCGGTTTTACCTGTACAGTAGACGTCTTCCATCCGATCTTCAAGATGTTGATCGTGACATATTCAATGAAAAACCATCCAAAGAGGATATAATTGCAGTACCAGAGGGACAAGGTAGTATTATGTTTTATTTCTGCACACGAATTTGTGTATTGATTTTTGCTATTTTAACTTTCACGCTTATCAGAAGAAGGTCAGGTTAAAGGGTTTATTTTTATACACTGCTACCTATATATGTAACTTTTGAAATAATTTTCATACATCACTAAACAGGTACTCAACGGGTTTACGAGAATGTCATTTTGCACACCACAATGGGCGATATTCATATAAAACTGTTCCACAAGGAATGTCCAAAATCGGTTGAGAATTTCTGTGTTCACAGTAAAAATGGGTACAATTTTAAACTTAAGCTTTGTCAATTAATATCTACAATCTACGTTTCAGTTATTACAATGGACACATTTTTCATCGTGTCATAAAAGGTTTCATGATTCAAACCGGTGATCCTACGGGCACAGGTACTGGCGGTCAATCGATTTGGGGTCATGATTTCAAAGATGAATTTGTTTCAAGTTTAAAACACGATCGACCATACACTGTGAGCATGGCAAATGCTGGCCCTGGTACTAATGGCAGCCAGTTTTTCATCACGGTTTTACCAACTGTAAGTTTTTAAATGCGTTCTATGTATGTTTCGTTAAATTTGTATGTTCCCACATTTCAGCCTTGGTTAGATAATAAACATACGGTATTTGGACGAGTCTTTCGAGGAATGGAAGTTGTTCAAAACATTTGTAATTCTAAGACGAATCCAAAAACAGATAAACCCTATGACGACATAAAAATAATTTCAATTTATTTAAGCAATTAGAAAGGAATTTTGTTAGAAAATAAATGTTTGTTTCAATAATCATATGCATGTGTACATGTAACTTCTCTATTAAGCTTATTTATGCTACTCAAGATGGTCACTACTGAAGCCGAATCAAGTGTCCTGATTGACTGCTCCAGTTATAAACTTGATAGCTTCACCAGTTTCACAGAGTGTAGATGGTTTTTTGTTTCGCTCTTAAATTAGAGAATGACATTGTTCTAGTGGACTAAGAGGGGTTGTAGTAAATTTCAAATCATATTCCAAGCTCTCTCTGCGCAGCTTTCCCCACAAGTGATTTGAAATGGACTCTAATAGGGTGAGTAAACTGAAGATGAAGAGCCGCGAATTCTATGAGCTGTATTACGATGTGGATGTAGTCTAAAAAGCGAAGTCGCTACATTGAGCTAATAGACAACAATGCTTCAGCCGAGAGTATCTTTAAATCCCAGTCCTTAGGTTCGAGAGGACAAAAAAGACCGAACCTTCGTTACAGAGACCAAGCAATAGCAGATATCAAGCCTTCTTGGTCTGGAGAATTAAAAGCAGCGCGCCAGGGATCGAAAAAGATACAAGAATGCAATTTCTCAAACATAGACTCTTCATGGGTCGACAGCCTGATAAGTTAAATAAGTGAAGTAACATTAAGCACAGATAAATGGGCAGAGGTTATTTAACACATAAAAAATAAGAAAAAGGTCGACCCCAACGAAGTACCAAATGAGCTTATAAAACTAATTACAGAAGCATTAATCGTGGTGGAGTAATCCTGAACAAATGGTTAATATCTGCTTTCATAACGCTTCCGAATCACCATCAATCAGGTGATTGTTGGATTAAACGGTCATGGTGAGGTCACTTGGCCTGGAACAGCGGAAAGTGAAGAATAAAAATAGTGAATTAAACCGTTTACGTTTCTTTTGGTTGCGACAATTCCACTTTCTCTGTGACTGCCCGGCACTTGCCAGAGCCAGGCAGCGCACTCTCGGAACACCCTTTTTCAAGGAATTAATTATCTGAGATTTCCCACATAAAATTCTGCAACATCATCAACTTTCTTAATTCCCCAGGATCACTCTCAGCTACGCTCATCAACATCCAGGTCACGTGAGTTGTGGTATCAAAACGGCGCATCCGTGCTACTTATGTCTCTAGAAGACTTACCAGTTTCAACCACTTCTACCTTCTTTTGGTTGACTCTATTTAGCTCTCTTTGGGAGCTTACACTTCCAAAAATGTTGCATATTCATCATGCTTGTAATAAATAAAATAACTATACGATGTTATAAGTCTCAGGAGCGCCAAGGTCTTGTTCCTCGCAACCATTCGTGTAAATAGAATAGAAACACCGATTGAAAAGCTTTTCATGACAAATTATACTCTCTATACCACTTGGGTCACAGAAACCAAGGTGTACACTACGACCAGCTCCTTCCATCACCACAGCATTACAATATTACATTAGACAAAAATGTAATGATGGCATAACGACTTATTTAATTAAGTTTATACTGAACATACAAAAACCGACATAAATTTTCTTCCATTTAAATAAATATATTTATAATTAGATTTATGTGTAGCCCGCAAATTACTCTAAATTAAATGATTTCCTTATTAAATTTATATGGTCCTCGTTGCCATGGTCTTCACTGATATAAGTTAGAACGTCTGACAAAGCTGGAAATATTTTTAAAAAAATAATTAAAGCACTTATGGAATAAAAACAGATTTCGATTTACATACCTGTTTTATCCTCCAGTGAAAGTAAAAGTGATAAAATTGGCAACCTATCATGCTTGGATACCTCCAAAAGTATTGCGCATGCATCCTGCTTATCTGGAACATAACGCTCCTTGAGAATCATTAACAAGTCGGTAAGGGTTTCTGAATCAAATCCAGCTCCAAGAATTTTATTCAATTGTGATATTTGAATGGACTGTAACGAGACCAAATGAAATGAATATCGCTTACAAGCAAATGCAAGCCTATATGTGTACCTTAAAGTATTGATACTTCTGCTCGGCAGATAATTCCTTCCAATTGCAATAAAATTGGGCTGTTGATGTTGGCGAAGGAGGAAGAGGTTTCTAAAATTGAAGAAAATGCACACTTTGAACATATACTTGACAAGTATTTCAAAATGAAGTCTATTTACATCTTTCGCAATTATAGTTAGTTCTGCTTCCAATTTTGATACTTTTGGAGGGATTATGACTGGCTTCTCTGGCGAAATCTTATTGCTGTCATTTTCTACATCTATGACTTTAATCTTGCTGGTGGTTGGTGTTGTTGTTGTTTTCTTTACTTCTTCATATGCACCGCATTCGCCGTTGAATAACTTATCGATGACCTCATCAGATATTTGTATGTTGGAGTTTTCGAAATTCTTGCCATCTTTTGGACCAATAACATCAATGATTGGTACTTTTTTAAGCGGTTTCTATAATAGATGCGTAGATGAGATGAGTTGGAAATATTATGTGTATGATGTGCTTACTTTTGATCTGGTATAGGCTGGTTTGTTGGTCGGTGAAATGTCCACCATATTACTGCGGAGGGGACTAAAGTTTGGACCCTCACTAGGGGGACTGGAATCAGTCATTGGATAGCCTTTTGGAATAGCACCTTCGAACAAAACCAAACACATTAAGACTTCCATATATAGTTAACTTTAAATACTTACCAGTTCTTTTGAGTCGTTGATTAATTCTTTTTAAGCTTGCATTAGCATCAGTGTTCTTTGGATCAATCATCAGTACAGTTGTGCAATCTTTGAGCGCTTGTGTATTGAATCCTAGACATTCGTTGGCTTGCATTCGCCGGTAATAGGCCTTTACAGTTAAACTATCTATTTCAATTGCACGATTACAATCGTCAATGCATTCAGAATATCTGCATAGAAAATGGAAAATGCAGGGATAAATGTAAATTTTGTTTATATTTCTCCCATGTGCACATACTTTTCTAGTTTTAGGTAGCATAGTGCTCGATTTGTATAGAATTTGGGATCCCCATTGAATGCACCTATGGCAGCTGTGTATTCCCGCACTGCCTTTTCGTATTCGCCAAGTTTTACATGTTTATTGCCGCGTTCTTTGAAAATGTCGGCTAAGGAATTTTTCATTTGTAATGGATCTTCTTCTGCTTCGACAATTTTTTTCTTAGCTGAGATTTAAAATTATATATTCAGTTGAGGTAAATGTGAATAAAATTGTGTATATTTTACCTGGATTGCCATTAACACTTGGCTTTGCTTCTGTTTGTTCCATTGAAGTTATTTGACTCCGAATTGGTTGTGATTTTATATCCTTGAATGACAATTTGTAATTTATTAACTAAAAGATCAAGGTCGCTGTGACTAAGTGATAAGTTCGTTGGAATGCTAAGTAAGTTGACACCGGTTCGAATTTTAGCAACATTTTTGGCGGCAACACCTCTCTGCAGGCAATGACAAACCTTAGGGATCAAGTTTTTCAATTCACGTGCCGTTCAGAGTCGGCAATGAAAACTGAAGATCCCTTCCATTAACGGAAAAAATATGCCTTTGCCTTTTACGGACGGTGGCGCAAATATTTAATTATTTAAAAAGGACAAATACAGGATGTAAATAGAAAGCTCAGTTAGACGTATTTCCCTAAGACTGCAGTACCACTAACGACGAGAGAGACGAAAAGCGACCCATCAATATAGTTTGTTGGGCACCGAAGACTTTTTGCGTCCATAAAACAACACTCATATATAGAGCGCACAATTTGAAAGGGAACTCAACCAACTTGATGTGTAAAACTGAAGGCAGGTAGCTATGAATCGAGTTGGCTGAAGAGGCTTTAAGTCGGGGCTTTGACACTTGTACTTTGAAAAGAATACAATTTCATGTTTTCCATAGATTTTAGAACGATTTGTTTGAATGTGAAAATATTGGGGAAACGTTTCGTAAAGTTCGTACTTTTTTTGATCATCATCGAGCGCTTCTCGCACATCTATAGTGAATTTAATAGATAAATTTGAACGTCTCGGACAGGTTCGTGATGTGAAGACTCTAACTTGTGGTCGTCTGGCAAGGTCAGCTGAAAACATAATACTTTAGCTGAGAGTGTGACTGAAAACCCAGGATTGTCCATTTCGAGACGATCACAGGAATTGTGCCTATCCGCAACTACTTTGCACAGCTTTTTGCATAAAGACCTTGGCTTACATGCTTACCAGGTTCAGCTGACACAAGAATTGAAGCCACTAACAGATGACCACGCTTTCGCTAATTGGGAATAAATGAATAAGATCATGAGACTCATTTCCATTTGCCTGGGTGCGTAAACAAACAAAACTGACGGCTCTGTGGCTTTGAAAACCCAAAAGAAATAGTGGAACAACTTCTCCATCCACAACGAGTGACAGTTTTTGAGCTAGCGGTGTCATCAAGCTATATTTTTTCGAAAATGATGCTGATGTGACCGTTTCAGTGAATAGATCGCGTTACCGAACGATGTTGACTGACATTTTTTTGCTATAGACCCGGGCGACGTTTGTTTTCAGCAGGACGGCGCCACATGACACAGCTGGTGAAACAATGGTTCTATTGCGTGACTAATTTCCTGGGCGTGTGATTTCACGAAATGGAGACTTCAATTGGCTGCTGAGATCGTGTGATTTTACACCATTCGACTTTTTCCTTTGGGGCTATGTTAAAGATAAATTCTACACTAATGCTCCACCAACGATTCATGCATATCAGATCTATTATTCGCGAAATACAGCAGGAATTAACCGAAAACGTGATGAAAAATTGCATCAGGAGAATGACTATCTGTGGGCAGAGCCGAGAGAGAGATTTGGCAAATGTTGTATTCCATTATTAACCACAGAGTTTGTACTTTAGATTAAAATTAAAATATCACCACTTTTCATGTCACGTTTTTCTACTGATATAAAATGACATGGATGACCCTATACCAAAGAATCCGGTAGGCTGGTCTTTCACATACGAGTTGTTTTACTACCGTAAAAACAAAAAAGTGATATCAGTCCTTTGACGTAAAAGCTTTAACGACAGATAGTGTTCGGGATCATAATATAATTGCGCTAACTAATCAGCTTCGATATGTAGTTTGAGGTCAAATTCAATAAACGGTGTTTCCCCTGCCAAAAACTCTAGTTCAATATATACATATGAAATTTTTACACTCGTCTATACTCGAATTTGCTTGAAACACATAGGTTCAGTTTACTAGGTACCCTAATAATAAGTGCGCGCTTGTTGTTCTATGCCAAACAAAAGGTGAAAGTTGTGAATGAGGAAAGACTTTCAACAGGCACCCAATTTTATCAATTACAAAGACCATACGTAGGAATATCAAAGCACTTCAATTCAATTAACATGCATTAACCTTCATGGTTCTCTAGCAGAAATTTTAAGAATAAACAAGCATTAGCCACACGTGTTTGTCCACATGACATTATGTTTTTAATGTAACGCAAATACAACTGTTGTCTGATAAGGGCGGAGTACATCAAAGTAAGGAAAAATTATTAATAGCTAAATGAGGGCACCCAGATTCGTTGAAGTTGTTTTCTTTTTTTTAGGTAAATTTCTCAATAAGTTCAGTAACAAGTGCCAAAGATTTGTAAACATAACCACGTTGGTTAGCTCATTAGTTATTCTATGACAAGAAAAACATTTTTTTTTTTAGTTTAGTAAAACTACTTACTTTTGGTTCTTTTCCAATTTTTAGCTTTTGTTCTTTGTCTTTCACTTCCTTTTCCCAGCTATACAAATCGTTTAATGTGTTTTTCATCTCCTCGGCATTGTGGCGAATTTGATTCTGAATATGTATGGTGGATTGTTTTTGAACGGTTTCCATTTTAATTTCAGCTTTAGTTTTTAATACTTTTTAAAAAGTTTTACTTTTGCGAGAAAAAAATGTTTTTTTTTTTGTGAATTCTTTCAAAGAAAATATAGAAATAACTGGAAACTTCGTTGTCATATCAACAACTTTCTGACATTTCGCGATAAAAAGTAAAAGAGTACATAAGAGATGCCAAATAATTTTTGACAACTGACTGTCATCACAGTGAAATTTTTTTCTTTCCGTTATCTAATATGGAAAATTGTACTATGTGGCGTCATGAAATTAAAACCTGGCGGATGAGGACAAGAAGTTTGCCTTATCTAGTAGAGACTTCAGTTTATTGACATTTCATGCATGAAGTTGAGCTGCAAATGTTGCAACAATTGAGCGCAAAATAAGTTTGATTCAATTTCAGGACTTGAAATGAACTTGAACAACGATAATCTTGAATATGTATGTGCTTTTAAGATCAAGCAATAAAAACTGTAGGTTCACTCCATTTGTGTGCAAAATGTTAGACGCTCATGTTATGCTTTCGAGGAACTAGGCTTTGGCTTTCTACAGGCTACAGGCTGCAGCGTTATTGCTTAAATTGCGAAGATACCCATCACGTGCAGAGAATTAAAGGAGAGAATTGGAAAAATACCAACTCCCGAGAATATTGTGAACTTCATGATAACGTCGAGCGCAACATGTAATGCGGTGAAATGATATGAGGGAGCTTCGACGGTTGGAAGGGAGATCAGGGAGAGCGTTAGTGACAACCAACCCCAGACAGCACCGTGAATCGAACAAGATAGAGCATAAATTGCTAACCAACCCCTCGAAGTAATGCCTAGCGGTAATTCCGCGGTGAGTGTGATTGAAGTGTGTAGGATGTGGGTTAGTACGTAGGCATATTCCTGTAGTCGTGTACTTAGGTTTGCGGATCTTGCATGTAAGTAACCCGGCCGACAAGGTATCTTAAGATTCCACATTCATGGCGCAACAAAAAAAGGTTGCTTCCGTAGAAATAAATTAATAAATGTGTCACCCATTTGTATCCTGGCTCCACAACTATTCACTTGAACGGATTCAGTTCGTTTCATTTCCATTCCATTTCATTATTATGACATTTCGAATTTGTGTCAAAATAAAATAAAATCCATCCTTAGGTTATGTTAATTCTTCGGCAAATACCAAAAAGTTTAACATAACAATTATTTATTAAACAAATAATGGCAAAGGCAACACGAAGTCTAATTTTACTGGGACAATGTGTACCCTGTATAAAAAAGACAGCATCGAAAATTCGTATTCGCCGCATGGAATTAGATACAAACCTCAACATGGTAAGTTTGTCCATGCATTCTGGTAGGAAATTAGATTAAAATTTTTCTTAATCAAATTTAGTACTTTCGGAAAGACAAGTTCATCTTTGCACATGATCCAGAGAAAGTTTGCAAAACAGGAGACATTGTTCTGATAAAGGAGTTGCCAAAAAAGTTAACCCGCCTCATAACGCACAAAGTTAAGGAAGTAGTCTATCCACTGGGTGACATAACCGATCCACTTACTGGTAAAAAAGTTGTTGTCGGCAAGTATCGTGATCAAATCGAAGAGGCAAATAGACTATTTGGAAAGTCAGAGAAAGCATTTGATTATGACAAAGCTCCGCCTAGAGGAAGACTGGAGGGCACCAAAGATTTCACACACGGAGAGACGTACATCAAATATCACGATGATGGAAAAGATCAACCATTTGCAGTTTAAAGATGTTCAAAAATAAATTTGTTTTAATACATACGTTAGTATTTTGTTTTAAATCGCTGACTTTTCTTTTAAATTGTGTTGGTTTTCGCTGTCTGTAAACGCTTGCTTGAGGGGTTAAAGAACGTACTTAACGTCTACTACAAACAAGCTGTTGTAAGTTTGACTTAATTCAATGGTTTATTCATTACAAAAGTATTCTTAAGTCTATTAACAAACAACAAAGGTAGAAACTACAGTAATATCAAGTTTCTTTCTTGATTTTTTTAGGACAAGATTCATCAAAATCGGTCTCTACCTCGTCTTCATCATCTATCGCGTCCACGTCTTCCAAGTTTTCGACGACATAACTTTCATGATCGTCCAACTTCTCGCTATAGGATACAATACGATAGGCACTAAACTCATCCACTTTCTTGCCGTTCACATAGTGAAAGGAGAACAAACATACGGAACACAGATAAGCTGGGTCGTGCAATTGCCTTTTGCTATTCTTTACCACATAAGCGTACTCTCTCTTTCCGCACATGTTGCAAAATTTCGCATTATACGCATTTACTGACTTCAGAAGTGGATAGAGTTCTCGCACTAGACAAGTGTGCTGCGACAAGAGTTCCACATAGGAAAAAGTAAAAAGATGCTCGCAGTTGCCGTGATGTTGATAGAGTTGGGGAAAGCCCAGACTAACTTCCAAATCAATGAAACGAACCTCTTCCATGCGACGCGTTTGAAATTTGATTTGACTATAGCCTTTTGCTTGATTGGCAGCCCATTCTCTTATGACTTCAGAGTAATCGGAGTTGACTGGATTCCGCATGTCATTGTAAAATGTGTTTTCGATAAAGAAAAATCCTGGGTCAATAAATTTGTCCGGGTTTTCAGCTGTAGGGTTATTGCTTAACTCGAAGAAACGTTTTTTGTTGCACACGCACGATATTTTGTCTCGCAAATCTGAAAGCAAGTTTGAGCCCAGGCATTGGAATTCCTCACTAAACGTTGGATACGTTCTTCTTTTAAGAGGCGTATCGGTCTTGGGTCGGTAGAAACGAATGGATAGGACAATATCGCTGAACGGTTCCATGTTATGATCATCCGGCTTCGTCGACGTATAGACTTGTTTGAATGAATATTGAGTCTTGCCAAAGGGGCTGTGCTGGCTCGTCTCCTTTTCCTTGATTAGCCTCTGTAATGTGTTTAATCCAACAGCAGCAGGTTGTGTTTGTTGAGCCGTTTTACGTTTATCTTCACTTTCTCCAGGCACGTATGGTACTACACGCACATCGTCTGGT
Source organism: Criorhina ranunculi (assembly GCA_951813785.1). NCBI lineage: Eukaryota > Metazoa > Arthropoda > Insecta > Diptera > Syrphidae > Criorhina > Criorhina ranunculi. The sequence continues at coordinate 34,851,479 of OX638384.1, forward strand.
GAGTCCAACATATCCAGCGAAATAGATGACTTTACTTTCCCGAATTCATCATCTTTTCCCTCCATACCCATCAAACGCTGCACATCTGCGTCATTTTTCGGGAAAACTATTTTGTTTACTTCAGAGACATAGTCGTCAAAGAATTTTCTAAAATTAATTGGATCAGTCTTAGCTATGTTGTAAATTTGATCCATTTTATAAGATTAGTTGTCCTTTGGTTTTAACTGTTGAAGAGCTTCTTCGTATGTTGTATCAACGTACAAGCTGCTTTTTTCTTCAGTTTTATTGGTCGTTTCCAGTGGTGTTTCTGTGCAAGAAATTGCGGGTTCTATAAAGATTCGGGTGAAATGCAATACTTTGTTTGTTTTGTTGAGATATTTGAAGGATTTTTTTGCGTGTTTCTCATAAATGTGATCTACAGTAATTGGATTGTCGACTTCTTCAAAGAATACGTGTGTTCCCATAGAAAAATCGTATTTACCTGAAAAGAAATTAAAAAAAAGACGTTAAGTAACTAGGACTCAACTCTGGTGTTTGGGAATTTTTTTAATTACAGCTGGTGGACACTTGCAACTGTCACCCGGAAAAGTGAGGGGATTTTTGATTAACTTCATCAGAGATACCATGTTTCACAATCTCTACACATAAAACAGTAGCAAGGGAAGAAAGCAAAAGAGTTGCAAAGGGTTCTAGGTTTATTGGATAAGATTGAATAAACGAGGTGTCCTTCCGAAGAAAGTTGAAGCTTAGAATTAGTGCAGTTGTGAAGGTTCAGGCGACGTATAAAGATCTAAAGTTGAAAAGTCCATTACTGAACCTTAGGAATCAGTTAATCTAGCTACAACAGAATGGCAGACTACTCTTTACAGATCGTTAAAATGTTTAGCGAAAAGATATAGTGTCCAGCGGAAATTAGAATTCTATGCAGCGTATACCAACGTTAATACATAATATTTAATGAATTTACCTTTAAATATATTTCCATTCACATCTGCGATTGGATTATCTGAATCGATGCCGATGAATTTTATTATAGAGTTTGCTTCACGCAAGTCATGTAATATTAAATTGTTTTTGAAATCAGCGAACACGATAATTTCTTCTTCTTCATATTCAGAATCACTTCCACATACACTCATTATCAGTGGAATGTTTTTTATTGAGGAAGAAATGTATGTTTCACTTTTATTGCATTTCGCCAAACAAATGACAAAACAAGTAGCCGCTTAATTTGCGATCAGCGATCGGCTACTTTAGATCTGTTTGCGTTTTCATGCATTCGTCTTGTTTGATTTTTTAATTTTTTATAAGTAAATACTAAATTGTATGCATGTTAATCCTACGAATTGTTATAATTAATCAGAAAGAGTTTCTATAACTTGTTTTTACAAGTTTGTATTCTTCATGGTCCAAAAATAATATTTAGTTTATCCATACTAGTTGCAATATGTGGTTTTCTGAGCTTCAATGACTTGGAACGAGCGTATCGCGCGATAGGCTCAAAAAGGAGACGGCCGCGTTTATTTCACCGGTACGGAGGACACTTTAATTGTTTATACGTATGTAATAGTTTCCTCACAAATTAAGTTTTATTTTTGTGTTTTCTATACAAGTTCACATCGAAAAAACTTATTATTTGCCATTGTGGGTCAGTTTTTTCATATAGAGATTCATTCTTGTACGAATAGAAAACTTTTTGACTTTCGGATCGCAATGCACGCCTTCCGCTTCCAAAGTATCAAGGACTTATGACAATGTTCTCGAAAGTTTTCGAAACTGAAAATACTTGCCGTCACCAATTCTCGTCAGGCAATGGCCGTGGCGTTCCAAGTCAGAAGTCAAAATTATTGACTCCCTATATTCATGTGAAAAATAAAATAGGCACATGATTGTTTGGAAGCTAGTCCTTTGCCTTCTACCACTATGTACAGCTTAATACATACGTTGTTGACAAATAGTTTAGCTTTAAGCCTTATTAGTTGAACATAATTTGTCGGGTTAAGTGTTGCTTACTTATGATGTTAAGCTCCGGTTTCTGATTTTCATTTCATCATTCCAGGCGATATATCTATCCCTTGAGCCCAATCTTGCAGTCCGAACGTAAGAAACAGGGCAACGATTTCCTGTACATGATCCGTAGTTTATATTGCAACAGACAGACAGATCCAATGTCGATCTAATTTTTTATGCGAATCAGGGGCCAAATCGTCCCTTCCGTGATCGTATAACTCGTCACGTAAAAATGAGCATTATTACGTATAAAAGATCACATCCATACATGTATGTACGTCCAAGTCCGTGAGGCTAGCTTTAGGTAAGTTAACATAACCCATTAAAAAATATGAATTTCAATGTACAACAAAAAACAAATGCGGTGTTTTATTTACTTCATTTCATTACAAAAAAAAAAAAATATTCAACAAACAAAACCGGAAACTAGTGCAATTCTAAACAACTTCCTTCTTTATCTCTGCCGGACGCTATGAACGTCGTTATGTATCTAGTCAGTCTTCCAAGTTGCCAATACATGTAACCATTATTGTCGTCCGACTTCTCGTTAAAGGATAGAATCTGACAGATGAGCTGGGTCGTTCAACTGTCCTAACCACGTTAGTGTACCCGCTCTTTCCGCGTATGTTGCAAAATTTGGCATTATACGCATTAACCGACTTCAGAAGTGGATAGAGTTTTCACAAACAGACAAGCGTGCTTCGACAAGAGTTCCCACATACGAAAAAGTAAAAACATGCTTGTAAGTTGCTGAAGATTTGATTCATTTTATTGGATTAGTTCTCTTGTGGCTTTAACTGCTGAAGGGCTTCGTCGTATGTTGTGTCAACGTACAAGCTGCTATTTTCGTCGATTTTATTGGTCGACGATTCGCCTTCCGGTGTTTTTTCAGTGCAAGAAATTTCTGGTTCTACAAAGATTCGGGAGAAATGCAATACTTTGTTTGTTTTGTTGAGATATTTGAAGGATTTTTTTGCGCGTTTCTCGTAAATTGAATCTATAGTAGTTGGTTTGTCCTCGTCTTCTTCAAAGAACACATGTGTTCCCATAGAAAAATCATATTTTCCTGTAAAAGATACAAATTATTTAATAACTGTTTAGAAATGAAGAAATATTAGAATTTTGTAAGGGCGATTGGAAGCGTTTGAAATGTGGATATACAGACGAGTTTTAAAAATATCATGGACGGATAGAATCTCAAACATGGAAGTCCTAAGAAGAATGGATACAAAAAGGAAACTTCTGAAGATAATAAAGAAACGGAAACTGGAATATCTGGGACATGTCATCAGAAACGAGAAGTACCAGCTGTTACAAGTAATTCTTCAAGGTGAAGTTGAAGGAAGAACAGTGGGCGGACAAAGGTCAACATGGCTGAAGAACTTACAAGACTGGTTCGATCTTTCAGCAACCCAGCTTATCAGGACCGCAGGATCAAGAGATGAAATAAGAAGGATGATAAACAACCTCCTAAGAGGAGAGACACAATAAGAAGAAGAAGTAAGGGCGAAGTTTAGAGAAGTTAGCAGTCTTAGGAAGAAAATCTATCAAGTAGATAGGAATCAAAAAATTTGGTCAAACAACACGTAGTGGGCCAAGACCTAGGTTCTCGCAACCGTTCATGTTGTGGGTGTTATAATTTTCACACGAATGGAAGGGACCAACAATTTTTATTGCCGAGTCCCAATGGCGCATTGAGAAGGTTTTCATTGCCTGCCGCGAAAAATTGTTTGCTTGTTTTGCAGCGGCTTGAATTGGTGTCAAGTCGTTTAGCAGTCCAACACCCTAACTGCCAGGACGAGCCGCCTAAACATCCTAGTTGCGATACAAGTTTTATACATTAACAACAATTCGAGGTTCTCTTAATGCTGCCGTACCTCTTCTTTCAATGGTTGAGGTACCTCAAACATGTATGCACATCTATATTTGTGTATTTACAAACTCTTGTTTAAAGGTTTAAATAAATAAGCCATATTCACTTACCTTCTTGGTAAAAGGTTCTGCTGCCCCAGAGTGTGTGATGTGCGTTAGTACAAATTCCCATTGATATGTGATTTTGTCCACTGGAAGCAATATATCTTAAAAGAGAACACGAGTATTTTACTTTTGAACTATCAATTAAAAATAATCAACACGAAACTGATAACTACTATCACAGATTGATTTCTAAACGAGCTATATGAAGTTAACATCGGTATACATATATTTCTGTCAGTAAGGACAAAGCCTGCGACTCGAACAGAACGAAACTCTTTGCCCATTTAGTTTTCGGATAAAAAAAGAAACCGTTGAACTGCCACAAAATCTTGTGCAGTGTAATGTGTGAATGCCTTACGTTCTTTTCTACCACAAACCGATATGGCTTGGCCCCGACAAACCAAGGAAGATTGATATCTTAAACCACATGACAGACCAGATACTGCGTAGAGCTAGCTGTCGTCAACCCAGAAGACATTTCAAGTTCCCAGCAACCCACTTATGCCCGTCGTACACTACGTGCGCAACTGATTGAACCAACTGCAATTAATTTTTTATTCAACTCAACCAATTTCAGAGCCCACAAACTCACGTTGCTCGCGTTAACCTCTGCAGTTCGACAAAGAATTGAACATGTTCGTGTTGAACGCGTTACGAGCCTCGTGCACCTAGCTGATCAACTTGTGTAAAGTCGGTTGCTCGATTTGGTGAACTGCGTTTTCGGTGTGGTTGGTGAACGAGTTGATACACGCGTTGCTACCGTCGTACACTTGATGAAGCATCCGACGTTGAATACTGCGGCAGACTTTTAACTGGTTTTCCTACTTGTCTGTTACCGAAATCAAAGCCATTTGGGTTGTCCATTTTTGCCTTTCATCCCTTAAGCACAATGAATGACAACACATGTACCACACAGCAGTGAGTTGATCTAGAATTCTGGACCGTGGTTCAATGAGAGCCAGGACCCAAATTTCTTCGCATTCAATACAACGCACAACAATTAAAAATTCAAAAAATTGAGCAACGAGTTGAAGAGATAATGTGTTGAAATCGTTGCAATGCAAAAACATGTGCAACGAGCAACGCGAGCATATTTGTTGAGCAACGATCTCCAACGTGTTAGTTGGACAAAAGTTGAGAACCTGCAATACAATTAAATGCGTTGAACTTGAAATTGATGTGTTGCGCATTTAGCGTACGACGGGCCTTGGAAGCGTTCACATCAATTGAAAAGAGGTAACAAAAATTGGGCTTGAGGTCAACGAGGACAGAATCAAGTACAAAAATCATCTCACCGTCTAGAACGAAACATCCCTATATACAACTATAACATCAAAGTAGAACTCCCACCTCAAAAGGCAAACAAGTTGCGCTCCAAATGATTATCGTGCTCGTTCTGTTTGCCGAAAAGTAGGAAAGAAGCGACTGATTTTTGATGCTGTCATTCACAAACTCCATAAACTGTATTAAGCCATGGATCTAACTCAAAAAACAAACACTCAGCGACTATATTCGTTCGAATACATCAAGTGCATGTATGATAGTGCTTTGATCAAGAGGATCTTCGAATTACAGGTCCGAAACTTCAGTGATAACTGAAGCTTAAGTAATCGCAAATACCAGAAAGTATGATACCTACAGAGTATTGATACGAAAGTTAACAGGATTGATAAAAATGGAAGGCTGCATTGCCTTAAGCCGAGTTCTTTATAGGTCGGAAGCCTGTTAAGTGATGTATGTTCTTGCTACACTTTTTCAATCAATCGATTTAAACATACCTTAATCGAACATTTATGCACAGAATTTAAGATCCTTATTATTATGTAAATCCGGCTTCACACAGAAATGGAATGATACGATTAACTTATTATTGTTTGAGACTGGATAACTAACCAAGAATTGAGTTGCCTGGAAAGTTGTGAACTGAACCCCAGGAACAGTACCAGCTATTGTTCACGGTCGAAGCAAGGATTGCTTGACTGGTTCCCGTGGGAGGAAGTGCGTACAATTTACATGGAAGTTCAAAAAATTACCAATAGTAGCAAGAAAATTGCTTCATATGGCTCATGACTATGCACGTGTCTTGACCGCTTCCTTAAAATAAAGCTCCATTTAAGAACATTTTTCTTTAACACAGCGATATCTCGAAGGTGATCGAAAAACTTTTTATAGAAGAGGGTATCCCCAATTCAAACAGAACAGGCGTACGATGCTGGCGTGGAGCCAACGTGACGTAATCAATTCACGCAGACATGGGACGGTCACGGTGAAGACAAATTTGTCAGTTCTCACGTATTTTGCACCCAGACGAGCGAAACAAATAATAAAATATGGTGCGCGACACTCGAGTTACCATGCCAACTGTATAAACCCGCGTATAAACCTTCGCGCTACGCCACTTGGGTATGGATCACATTTTGTCAATGGCAAAACAAGTAAATGTATATTGTGGGAAACTATGCATCTATAATCATTGTGTTTGACTAAAATCGATTTATACAAATTTGAAATTTACCCATAAAATCTTTTAAAAATGGCGGTCGGTAAAGCATGATGCAGACTTTGAATGCATGATTATATGTTCAAAATCGATGCGTGGTAAATTTAAAACACGGAACATTATCTATATAGATTCGGTACAATTTTATTAACATATATTAGTACATTTTAATTCAAAAGAACTTACCTCTAAATATATTTCCATTCACATCTGCAATTGGATTTTCTGAATCGATGCCGATAATTTTTATTAAAGAATTTGCTTCGTCTAATTTATTTAATATTAAATTGTTTTTAAAATCAGCAAAAACTATTATTTCCTCTTCTTCATATTCCGAATCACTTGCATCCATTATTAGAGCAATTTTTACTTCAAGGAAAAAAGGAATGCATTACAAACCAAATCAAGTCTCGGAATATCGATTCGCCATTTTACTTCATCGCCAAATTAAAAATGAAAAAGCCGGCTACCAACCACAAGCCAGCTACCAGCATTTTGCATGCGACAAACAGCTAGCGGCTGTTTTAGATCTGTTTGCATTTGTATGTACCTATTTGTAGCTCAGTTGGTAATGGTAAGCTCGTTGGGAAAACTAAGACTTTTCTTTTATAAAAAGATAGACTCTGAAAATATCTCAGAAAAGTGGAATTTTGCAACAACAACATCTACTCACCTTCATTAAGACGCCAAAAGATCGTGGTTAGAGAATTAACGAAGATACAAAACCACCAAAGTCTTCCAATACACGAAGATATAAATGTGAATCATCGGTACCGTTTAAAGTCACAGCCATCGATGAGTGGAAAAAAGTCTAGATAGACTTCACAGAAGTCAAGATCTTCATCGTCAATCCTGCTGTTCGCGTTTCATTCTACCGAGGCATATATGCCCGCGAAGAGGTGATGCCTCGCAAAAACCTTTGGTGGTTTTGAGACTCGAACTTACAGCCTCTTGCTAAGCAGTCCAATATACTAAGCCGTTATGCATTACATTAAGTTTAAAATGAAGTAAATTTTATGGCTATCCTAACTTTCCCGGGATTGAAATGATCAGCACGGTATCCGACTATATGCCCAAAATATTCCGGTTTGGCAGTTAGTTCGAAATTGGGATCCAGAACCGTAATTCCTGGCAAACTGGCATTCTGCTGCTGAACATGAAAGGATTTTTGTTTTTATATTGATGGATCAAAGATGGACTCCGGTGTTGGTGCCGGTATCTATGGCCCCAATCACAAAGTCTCAAAGGTCCTAGTGTATTTCAGGCAGAACTACATGCCATAGAAAACTGCGTCATTATCATTCTCGACTCCGATATAAAGGGTGAACAATCTATATATTCACCGATAGTTAAGCAGCGCTTAAAGCACTGAGTTCCCATTACTGCAACTCCAAGGCCGTGCGGAATAAAGTCAAGCTCTGGTGGGTACCAGAACACAGAGGCATTGAAAGCAATGAAATTGCAGACCAACTTGCCAGGAAAGGTTATTCATCCTTACTTCTGCGTTCAGAACGAGTCGGGACGGCTGAGAAAAATGGAACTTCTTATTCTAACATTCAGGGACTTAGACAGGCTAAAAGTGCCCTCCGACCCCTGAACAAAACAACAACAAAAACCCTCAATCACAAAAGTGATTGGCTTGCCGGCTTCCTCACTGGTCATTGTAGCCTTAGTTCAGGAATCTGACTGTCGACTCTGCTTTGGGGAAGACGAATCAGTGGAACACGTACTATGTCAGTGTGTGGCGGTCTACAGAGTAGGGAAACTGTTTCTCCACAAGGAATTCCTTACACCGGAGGACATTTGTAATGTCTCGACTGGAACTGGAGATATCTTTAACTTCATTAGGAAGATAGAGGATCTCCTAGTCTAACTGGTTTCAGGCACAAGAGATCTTTCGGGTCGAAGTGCCATATGCGTCAGTCGCAGAGCCAAACTAGTAACAAGCAAGGATTCTTCTATATGTTGCAGTGTAACAAACATATATGACCATCCTCTGGTAGAAAAATCGACTCCAGAGAAGTTCTTAAAAAGGAAGGTATGTAGCATTAAGTGTATAAACAAGTTTTATAAATGTTGATCATAAGTATTTTTCGGTAAAAGAAAATCTTTACCGTTTCAATTTTTTAACATCTTCCTGAACAAACCCCTCTTCAATGATGTTCTATAAAAAAAAAAATAATGTAGCCGCAAGCCGACAGCCATTTTTGTTTGTATTTTGCCTCCGTTTTCATCGAACTTCGTACGAAAACGAATTTTTACCGGGAAAAGTCGAATTTGCCTACGTTTAAATGCGGTGAAATTCTTGAAAAATTAATCGAAAATCATCCGCAATTTTATAATTCCCCAATTGAAAACTTGCATTTCTCTACGTAGATTATATAAAACTTGATAATTATCTTCTGTTATTTTGTGTTTATACAAACTAGGCCAATACTATTAAGTGATAAAAAAAAAAAAAAAACAATTCTTTGAAATTCCTCCATCCGTGAGCGACCATTTTGAGTGCATCGATTTCTTTTTTCCCGTGTTTTGTGCGCTGATTTTCTTCGGCGTTTTTTTTTTTTTATTGTTTTTTTTGCTGCATATCCATCTACGATTACAACAACTTTAGCGCGACGTCGCAAAGAAAATAAGTTGCGGGGAGATAGTTTATATATACGACGAAAGCCTGCATCTGTATAGAACAAAAGCACAAGCATAAGAATAATGGCAGACGAAGACCTATCACTGAACGAAGATCAGCTTCTGGATAACTTGGATGATGCCAACGGAGAATCGGAAATTTTGAACGAGGTAAGACGTGTTGTTGGGCGTGAATTTTTCACCGGCAAGCTAGCTAAATTCCTTATTTTGTTTGTGCTTTTTCGTTTGTTCGGTTGTTGGCTGTATTATAGGAGGAATCCAATATGCAAATTGACCCAGAATTAGAAGCAATTAAGGCTCGTGTTAAAGAAATGGAAGAAGAAGCTGAAAAAATTAAGCAAATGCAATCGGAAGTAGATAAGCAAATGGCCGGCTCAAATCCTGGCATCGCTACAGTGCCTCTGTCCATCGAAGAGAAACAAGAAATCGATACTAGGTCGGTGTATGTGGGCAATGTTGATTATGGTGCTTCAGCTGAGGAATTGGAGTCTCATTTTCATGGGTGTGGAACCATTAATCGCGTAACAATATTATGTAATAAGGCCGATGGCCATCCAAAGGGCTTTGCCTATATCGAATTTGGCTCCAAGGAGTTTGTGGAGACTGCTCTGGCAATGAACGAAACTCTGTTTCGTGGCAGACAAATAAAGGTAAGTGTTAAAATTTCTATATGTAGCTGCTAATTGTTTGCACTTTGTACCAAACGTTTTTGATAAATTTCACCGTGGTGGAGGCGGAGAAAAGGTTTGTCAGTGAAAATTTCTTGTGTATTCAGAGGATGGATGATTCTCTGTTCTTCTTATTGAACGAAAGTGTGCGAGTAAAGGGGTAGTGTTTTGTGTTTGTATGTGTTTAAACCGGCGTTAAGTTTTTGGCTTGGATTTGAAATTTGTTTTATCCGCGGGGTTTATTTGCTCATGGAGTCTAAAAATGTTTATATTTTCCTAAACGAATATTATAAACTTTAGTGGGCTTTGTTACTTTGCGAAAAATAAAGAAATTCGGTTGAAATATCTCGTCAATTATGCACAAAATATCTCTTGTCATGAAATTGGCCATTAATTGCAACGTCGGGTATGGTCCGCCTATAACCTTGCAAAAAACTGCTCAGCTATTCGTGAAACAAACTTGTTTTGTGCGTGCCTACAACTCATGACCTTGCGGCAAAGAATGCAACCATAAGAACAGAATTAGTTGAAACTCTTGACAAATTTCTGCGACTCACAGTGACTATTTGGGAGAAACACCCCAGTGCATGTAAATTAAATGTGTTGAATATGCAAAGAAATATGCTTTGTGGAAAGACTGAAAAATAGCACAGAACATGACCGGACATAATTTTGAAAATCGTTAATCACGTTAACACAAAAATGTATATAGCATCAGATAATTACAATAGTTCGTGTGCCCGATCTTCATACGAGGCGGAAAGTTTGCTGTATGACGCGCCTTCTTAAGGTTCCTCTCCGCTTAGGAGGTTGGAAATTATCGTTTTCAGTGACTTTCTTGTTTGTAGCGCCTCTCAGAATCGTTTGTATCGAAAGGTTGTGCCATCTGCGTAGATCTGCTAGTCTGCCCTCTTGGCACTGCTCTTCCTTCTATCTTCTCTTGTATTGTTACTTGCATTAGTTGATATTTATTGTTCCTGAGCACATGTCCTATGTACATACTCTAATTTTCGTCTTTTTATTGTGAAAATTAAATCCCTTTTGCATCCTACTCTTCTCGGCAATTCCTCGTTTGTGATCTTGTCGCGCCCAGTTTTTGTTTTATGGACTTGTATACCAATGTATAGATCGTGGCATCATGTGTCATTTTATCGCTAGATCCCGTTGATTGATGAAAAATAACTCAAGGATTTCAACTGAGATTGCTGAGACGTTGAATATTGGTCAGCATTTTACCATTTAGCCGAAACTTGGATTTACTTCCAAGCTTGAGACGTGAGCGCGCTTTTTTTGACGGATCAAAATAACCGGGACTGTGTCTTTATGGCAATCAAAAAAAGTCTTTTCGGATCGAGTCAGGTGATGAAAAGTGGATCCTGTACAACAACGTGCAACGAAAAAGGAGCTGGAAACAAGCAGCTGAAGGTGCAGAACCCGTAGCAAAAGCTGTCGTGCATCAAATGAAAGTATTGCTGTCGGTTTCAGCTGATTTTACCTGGCGAAACAATAGCTGCGAACAAGTACTGTGAGCAACTCTCTAAACTCAATGAGAAAGTTCGAGAAAATCGTCCGGTTTCGGTCAATCGAAGAGCTGTCATCTTCCATCATGATAACGCCAGGCCGCATGTCAACCGACAGACGCTGCAAAAACTGATGGAGTTTAAAATGGGGAATCTTTCAGCACCCACCGTATTCTTCAGATCTTGCTCCTTCACATTTTCATCTGTTTCGATCTCTTCAGAATGGATTGGAAGGTAAAAAATTGCATTCCCTGGAAGCTGTCGAAAACTAACTCACGACGTTTTTTGAAGCAGTTTCTGTGAAAACGCCGTGGCTTAGTGCGTTAGTGCGTTGGACTGCTTGCGTTTTATAGAGACGTCTTACTTTATTCCACTAGGTACATATGTATTGAACAATGAAATTCGATTAAATACCTATTGTCTCAGGGAGATTCTCGGCAACGTTGCCGAAAACATGCTGAACATGGTTCTCCAAATCTTCAAGGTGTATCAATTATTCTTTGTATCACGAAGTATGTATGTGGAGAAAGCGCTCGAGGGAAATCCATTTTGTGCTTAGACCTGATTGTTTATTTGGTTTATTTTCGAGGCTAAGCTCCTAAATCCTCTGCACGTATCCTGCCGTTCCCAACATCTTAGAGGAATACCTGTTCAATAATCTAAATTATCTGAACACTGTCAGTACGTTCTATCTTAACTGATTTAGCACTTGAGGAGCACTCAAATCATAAAGATATCACAAGGGACCTGCTTTTGGACGAAGTTTACATGCTTCTTCAGAGAATCCCACTCCAAACTAACTTTAATCGACTTAGAGGAATACGACTGTATATGTCAAAGGGGCTTATCAGGCCAGCTCGAGCATTCTCGTCCATTCACTCGATGTGGCCGAGTCAATGTAGTCGATGGATTTTTGCTTTCCGGACTACATAAAGCTCGTAAAATTCCCAGTTATATCTTTCCTTCATTCGCCCTCCTCGCAGATAGGACCAAGTATTCAAAGCAGACATTTTCTTTCGAAGGATCAAAAGATCTGTTTCGCTGTCTTATCGTCCAGCATTCAGTTCCATAAAGCAAGACTGGCAAGATCAGGGTTTTGTAGAAGATGATTTTGGACATTCTTGTTAGGAGTTTAGACCGTAGTTGTTTGGACAAACCGAAGTAGCAACGGTTGCCTAAGGTTATCCTTCGACGAATCTCCACCAGGGTGTTGTTTGTGGAGTTAAAGGTAGATAAACTCCTTCACTACATCAAAATTATAGCTGTCAATTGTTAAGTTCTGTCCTAGACGGTGTTCGACCGATCGGTTTTTAGTCGACAGCATGTACTTTGCTTTATCCTCATTCATCTAGAGACCAACTCATTTAACTTGTTCTTCTATTATCGTAAAAGTCTCAATGTTGGCACGCTGGGCACAGGCGATGATGACAATGATTTGTCGAAAACCTTCTTATATAGGGCCTGACGTATAACACATAAATGCATGCACAGCAAGGATTGCTTATGCTGGTTATACAATCAAAGAAATCGGACGATGTCAGACTTGGTTTGTACTATGGAATTGAATGAGTAAAACTCGCCATCGCACCTTCGATCCCTTTCGATTCTGTTCATTAACTATACTTTAGTCATCTCCCTCACTCTTAAAAACAACGTCTTTCCATGCACTTGTGAATATATTTAATATTGTTATTTTGTTTTCTTTTCATTAAAGGTTATGTCAAAGCGAACAAATCGTCCAGGACTGTCGACAACTAACCGCTTCGCACGTGGAAGTTTCCGAGGCAGAGGCGCCCGCGTATCCCGTGCTTGCTGTCACAGTACCTTCCGTGGCGCCAGGCGGCCAATGTAATTTAGGATGTATGAAATAAATTTGTCCTTGAAACTAATTCCATTTTCCATTTTTTTAAATTTCGTTTTAGAAGGGGTTACCGTGGCAGGGCAAACTATTACGCACCTTACTGATTATTGCTTTTTCCTTCTTATTTTTAAGGTAAGTGCCCGTTCACTTTCTGTTTTTTGTTTGTTTTTTTTTTCTTAATTTTGTCTGTGCGTACGTAAAAGCAAAAGAAAAAAAAAAATACAAAACGCTATATCATCGGGCGCGGGTTCTCTATAACTCTCATTACTCTATTAGTAATATCTTTGAATCTATCGGTTTATTATCATCCCCGGTAGGAATGCATAGCTCTCAGATACATAGATTAGTTTTGCATGTATGTAAACTTTGAATTAATATGTAATTTTGTAATGAATTTATTAAGTTAGGGATACGTATGTTAGGTAGTAGATAATATTACATCATTAATTAACTTAATTATAAATTGACTGGCGCTCTGATAAAATGCTTAAAACGTTTGATAACAACTACTGATTGGCGGAATGTTTGTACACTTTAACTCCTAAATTATGTCGAATTCCAAAAATGAACAACGCAGAAATGTCAAAGAACTCTAAATGGTTTCTATTATTTCTGAAAGTGGTATAGAATTGTGGAGAAGAAATGATGATTGGATCACAAAACAAGAACCATATCGCAAGAAACCGTCGTGTCGATAATCTGGAAGCCTTATTAATCATCGAAGAAAGTAGAAAGTAAGTAACATACACTGTATCTCTAAATCCATGCGTTCTTGACAAGAACTATGGTGAGATGACTATAAACGACTAAAGAAGCGATGCAGGCAGTGAACACAGTTGATTGTAGTTCGAAAAGTACTGACTTTAACGTTGCTATCCTAAGTAATTCCTGATAGATGCCAATGGAATATCCAGAGCAGAGCATCGAAACATCAATTAGAATCTTGTGATCTTGGTTTTTTTTTTTTTTTTTTTAAAGAGTGTTTTAACTAATTCTTAGTTTTCGATAAGATGACTTCTAATCATGCTTTGCTTTTCTTTGGTTTTTTCCCTATTTCATGATAGTTTGGCGCGCCCACCATATGTTTGCCCTCCACGGTATGTGTTTCGGTTTTGTTGTAAAATACTTATTTGCTTCTAGCAGATTTTGATTTACTTTGTGTCTCATTTACTTCTTCACATTTGGTGTTACACACACTTTCCTAGGTGGCGCACAATAGGTCTCATGTACATATAAGGCTCAAGCCCTTGTGAGCCTTTATCTATGTACTTTAAATAGAAAAAGTACTTCTGGTTAGAGAAAGAGGAGAATATTGAACTGTTAAACATAAGAGTTTCTGTGAAAAAGTAAGTGTTGCAATGATTTTGTCCATTGTTGTTGCCTTTTGACAAAAAAAAAAAGAACCTTGATTCTACTGAATTGCTTATGCCGTGGAGCTCGGACTGACTGAAATAGTGTTTTTATGCCTTTTATACCGAATTGAATCATCCATTGGTCTTTTGAGCATTTAAGGCTAAGATAGGAGGTATAAAAAAATAACTAATACAATGCGTCCCCAGCAGTTCCAACTGGTAAAGAAGTATTTGACACTCTTTTTCAGTTAACTACTTGGAATTCGTTAGTTATCATTTGTTACAGGCAGTTCACTACAGAAATCTTGTCAAAAACTGTGCAAAGAGCTGTCAAAAAGTGTCAGTACCTACAAAGTAAGGTTAGCCAGATGCGCAATTTTAAATGACAAAGGGTGTAGGATTCTACTTAAAAACAATTTTCAGAGCTAAAGATACTAAGGATTGTGTTGAGGTAACAAGAACTACCAAAACATAGACTAGACATTGATAACTAAGTTGTTAGAGACATGTTAAAACTGCGTCATAAAACACTTAATTTCCAAAACTCGGTGAAGCGATCGTCGACCTACTGATGGATATTCAATTTCATGCTCGACTTCGTCTGATTTAACTATGGACTTTTCCTTTTCTCAATTCAACACAATCGCACGTATGGAAACCTGGCTTTCAAATGTTTGTTGTAAAATCACGGAATTGGAAGGAGTTGAAGGTGTTCTAATTGCTGTTGATGATTGGAGTTCGAATTTATCTTTCAAGTTCGCCGTCTAAATGAAAACAAATATTCAACTGGAGCTGTTCATCGGTGGACGTATTTTGAACAAAGTAAATACGGACAAAAGAAATAGCAAAGCACACTTTTCTCTACGATGCATGCAGTACCAATAAGTTGAAAATGTTTAGATGAATATTGATGTCATATACAAGTGCTGCATTGAACCCACATACAAAAAGCCTGAGTAAGAACAACTGTCTAAAAGGCCCTGGAATACCACGAAAGCACATTACGAATTATGAACATACATATGCAACCCTTTGGATAAGAACATCATGAACAAATATAAGTCGGCCTTCTCTACATGCGTACATTTAGCATTGTCAATCCAATATTTCAGGCGTTTAGTTTGCATAAAGACCCTCATATGGACTCGTCATAAACCAATGATAAAAGAATGCACTAACCAGAAACAGTTAAGTCAAAAGCTGAAATATTCAACGCTAATCAATCGACATGGCCTGGCTTAGTGGAATTGAATCGGAAAACGACCATACGTATATGTGAAACGATTTAACATCAAAGTTGGAGGATGGAAAGAAAGACCATCGGAAGCAAAGTGACGATGTTTTGGTCCATTTTGTTCTTGATAAATTCGCTTAGGTGTCCACTTTAAGACCTAAAAGAGTAGCCCAATCTCTTTCTGTGAAAGATTTGTTCTCGGTGCCAGTCAATTCGTGTTCCATATAATATAAATAATACCTGACAGGAAGATAGATCGATGTTAAGTTTTAATAATGTATTTACTATGTGCGATGTGTTTTCTTTTTTTTTAAGAACTAATATTTCAACCGGTTTTTGTCGCGCTAGTCTTAAAGAACATCAGCGCATATAATCTTTTACTTGTGTTTAAATGCGAAATTTAATTGCATTACACTCTTAACATCTTACGTATACATTTATCCTTTTCGTAAGTTTTATTTTTTTAGTAGGTATACATATGTATTTAGTGAGGGGAACCATCTTTAGAATCCATTTTTGTTTTTTTAAATCAAAACAGTGAAAGGGCTATCAAAGAATACATTCGTAAACTCAACTTCATCTTGACAATGATCTTACTTAAGATGGCGCTACAGTCCAGGATGGAACTGGGCCTCAACCAACAAGCGTCTCCACCCAGCTCGATCTTTAGCTAACTGCCTCCAGTTTCGCACGCTAAGTTAGTTGAGGTCCCCTTTCAATTGCGTGCGTCACATGAGTCGCGGTCTTCCTCTACTGCGCTGTCTATCGGGGGCGAATTCGAAGATTTCTTGTGCCGGAGCATTGGTGTCCATCCGCTCTCCATGACCCAGCCTCAGTCGTTGGATCTTCTCTTCTGTCTAAGTCAATGTCGCTGTACAATCAATGATCACGATCAAAATAGACAAGCTGTAAGTAGCGTCGGATTTACTTAGGCACGTACACAATTGTAAAATTGCTGTTGTCAGTTTCCGATCAAGATAGATGACTTTCTCAACTCCTTTCTGGAAACTATGCCATTTTTATTTGTGCTGAACGATTTGGGGGATAGTCCACCACACAAGTTGCACGAAAGAAAAAAATTAGTTTAATGTGCTTCACATCTTCCACTTCTACTGCAGCCAACGGCAGGAATCTAGCCCATTCAATCGAATTTTAATAGTCGAGTTAACCAGAGTTCAGAGAATGGCTAGTCTCTACATCACTGGGGCCCCTAAGACCAACCGTCTCCGCTGTGATAGAGACCATCTTGAACCTCATACATCTGGTTTGAATCGAATTACCTTACCATCACTCTCGTATCCTATACAGATTCCATCGAACCCTTCCGTTCAATTCTTTCCAGAAGGAATTTAAAATTACAATCCTCAGATGGGACAACTGGCAAAGATTTAATAATTCCGTCAATAAACAAATTCACATTTATACAGATGGTTCTAAAACCAACGATGGTGTGGGCTGCGGCATTCATTCACACAAACTGCTGAACATTAACCAGGCGATGCGGCCTCCCTTATCACTGTAGTGTTTTCCAATTGAAAATAATGGCAATTAAGGAAGCGTGGCTTTCATGGCTTTTGTATCTTCAGCGACAGCCAAGCAGTTTTGAAATCGTTATCAAATGTCACTAACAACTCGTTGACGGTCCTCGATTGCCTATCATCCCTTAACGAGATGGCAGAACAATTCAACATTCACCTTTGTTGGCTGCCTGGACACAGTGGGATCCCTGGTAACTTCAAAGCCGACGGAACTTGTTAAATCTGGTTTGGTTTGGTTTGGGTGGGTACCAAAGGTTTGAATAGACCTAACGGTCACACGTGTCATTTCATCAGACTTATATGGCTTGAAGTTGATGACCATGTGTAAATTCAGTAAATTCAGATGCTCATGATGCTTTGCAAAAAGTTCATTAATGCAAACTATTGGCATCACTTTCAACATCAAGTGTTCATTTTTGCAAATTTGATCAAACTGATGCGCAAACATAACGAAAAAAAGCATCACAGAAATACTTGATGCGCAGCTGATTCGCCGGCCAAAAAGGAAGAAAAATGTCGGAAGAGAAAGAAAATTAAGTACATACATGTGCTTTTGAAAGAAAAATTTATAAATTTTTGTTGAATTCTTATTTTTTTCCAAAACATTTAATTGTCTTGACATTAAAATGTTTGATGTAAACAATGCGTTCTAAAACGCAATCGTCATATTCAATCAGCAATGCATCAGCATAAACTGTGCATCGCATCAGCATCGCAAATAAGCAGTGATGCCGCATCACTGCGCAAATGTTTGACTTTTCTGAATTTACACCATAAGTCAAGGAAGATGATTGAACTCAACAGAACACAAATTCGCATCATTACTGGTGTCATCACAGACTACTGCCTCTTTTTAATGACTGAAGCTGTAGAAATGAGGAGGAGGAGGAGGAAACTACAACTTACCTCCGCTGCCACTGCTCAGCGGTATCTCACAGCAAAAGAAGACTTGTTGGACAGTATCATTTCAATGATAGCAGTGACCTAAGTCAAATCCCCTTAAGTTAAATCCTCTCTAAACGGTTCAACGGGTAGAGTTCTCACACAGGGATTTCTATACGCATCACAATGGGCTTTGAGCCTAAGCGTGTCCTGCGGGACACGTATCTACCTAACCTCACATAATAGTCGTGTTGGCTGAGCAACACTCAGATCTCTATAGATCCATAGGGGAAAATCTTACCCTTCCCGCATAAAAGTATTAAAACTGTTTAGCTTACTTACTGCATCTGTGGTACAAACCATCCTGTGGATTTGATGATATTGTTTTGGTCGTTCACCGGTTTGTCGGATAGTTCCTCGAGATCCCGGAAGAAGTGACGTCCGAGGAATTTAAGTCTTACGTGGTAAACGTAGGGCAGTGACAGAGGAAGTGGGTTGTATCCACATGAACTTCCTCGTCGCCACAACCCCTACACAGGTCTTCTTCCGTATCACGGAGCTTTTTCATATCGTACCGCAGAGTATTATGGTCTTTAAATATCGTTCAAACAATCTGCTGCAATCGCATGACTATTGCGAACATGACAAACGAACAATGAGTACATATGCTTGTTTTGTACATGTGTCCGCTGTTGTAGGTTCAAGTACCAACGGGCTAGGTCAGGTAAGGTTAGGTTGAAATGGCTCCCAGCTATTGCCAGCACACTAAGACCAGTGATAGGTCCATTGTGTTATCATATGGATCTGTAGAGATCTCCTTATCTACTCGTTGAATCAATTGGAGCTTCTGATGAAGCGAAGGAAGTGTCTGACATCTGTGTTTATCAGATCGCCCAAGTCGTTAAAGTAGATTTCTCCTAGGTGGAGCCTTCTTTTGCGGGAGAGAGCTAGACAGCTACAAAGAAGGAGGTTTCCTCTTTCTCTTCGTCCATGCAGCTTATGCCAAAATCGTTTGAATGTAACAGTGTCGCGTGATGACACCTATTACGGATCTGGTATGCGGTCTGTCAAGAGAAATTAATTTCTTAGAGCGTTTTAGATCTAGCCTTGGCCAAATCTGCTTAGTCGCCTAGACACGTTATACCACTTGTCCACCTAGAATTTGTTCTCTCGATAGCATCCAGCTCGAGTTTGAGTTTACATGTAGCGATCGGTATATCCAAAGTGTATGGGTATAGTTATTCCGTATCTGGCGAGTTTCCTGAAATATCTCCATGTCTTGGCACCCAACAAAGGTGAATATTAAATTGCTGCGTCCCGCTTGACTGTCCGAAAAGATACGTGTATCTGTGGATGATATCACGCTTTTTCTTATGTCAAGATAAGACTTTTTTTAATCGCCGGAATTTCCGCATGGAACATGCTTCAATGATTTGGAAGACGACAAGAGGCTGAGATTAAGCCTATCGGAGAAAACACGACAACATTGGTGCTCAGATTCAAAGATTTTTGCCGTTTAACAGCTAGTGAAGTAGAATATCTAATACAATCCGTTGGGCCCACTATTTTTGATCTATATTGATGTCAGCCAGTTCACTTAGGTTGTTAAATAAGCTGCCTTCTAAGTATACTCTTCTTCAAGCTGAGAGGATATTTACAGAGAAGGTGGAGGTTCGTCGCCTCCTCTTCCTCATTCATGCAACTTCTGCAGAAGTCGTTGTAAAGGAGTCCTAGCCTATAGGCATGCTTGCCGATGGTGCAGTGTCCCGTTATGACTCCTACTAGAGGGCTTATTAGCAATCTTTTCCGTCTTATAAGACAGTGAGAGCGTTTGAGATCCAGCTTTGGTCAGATTTGCTTGCTGATGAACCAGGTGCTACCTACAGTTCATCTGTGATTGGCGATGTTGATCGCGTTTCTATTAAGTAGCAATTTGCAAGTGGCGAGAGGCATGCTTAAATTCCCATTTTCCTGGAAGAATTGGTAGAGTTGTGCCTTCTCTAGCGAGTTCATCAGCCATGCAATTGCCTGGAATGTCTCTGTACCCCGGCACCCATGTAAGGTGAATTTTGAATTGCTCGGCCATCTCGTTAAGAGATAAGCGACAATTTAGGACTGTTGTTGAGTTGAAAGCGACAGATTCCGGCCTGACTGTCAGTAAAAATTGTGATATCCCGAGTGGATAGTACATTACACCTCAGCCACGATAGAGCTTCCTTGATTGCCATTATCTCGGCTTGGAAGACATTGCAATGGTCAGAATGTACAATAGGAAGAATTTTGAGAGAAGTCTATGAGTTGATTTGTTTTCTCCGACGTCCACTGTTTTGCCATGTTGACTCTCGACCGCTACTCGCAAAATATGAACTGTGTTGGAATTCTGCGAGCTAATCTCCGATAGTGATCAAAACATGTGTCCAATTGTGAATGACTCTCAAAAAGTTCGAATGTCGAGAGTAAAAAGTCAATTCTCCACGAGTAACTCCCAAGACTGTGTCCACTTGTGAGTTCGCTCTCGAGAGCTGCTCGCAGCATTTTTGTTCTCCCATAATCCGGTGTTTTCTCAGTCGTTCCTGGATGAGTCGTTTGTAGACCATAATCATACAAGAAGTTGCAGCAGATTGTTTCAAAAAAAAACATTACATACGCGCACATTGTTTCAGTTAACATTTGTATTCAGTGATAGCCCTACAAAAAATACACAGCACACTTTGAACAAAGTTTAAACGAAGAATTTAAATTATAAATCAATTATATTATAAAAAAAAATCCAAGCAGCAACCAATTAATGGTGTTCCGATGTTTTATTGAATTTTTCAGAAGATCACATTCTCTGATTTTTATTAATATGAAGGAAAACAGACTTTAGGTGAAATAAAAAATAACAAATTTTTTTCTAAAAGTTTTTAGAGCACCATTTTGCTTTCATTTGAAGTTGAAGGGCATTGTGATCCTGTTACATCTTTGTTGCATTTGTTTTGTACAATTTTCGGTTTTCTGTTTGTTTTTTTTTTCTAAGAGTGTGCCAAAACAATCAGTTTATTAATTAGTCAATTAGTAGATAAATTTTTCCCAGCGCAAGTTTATTTCATTTCCGTTCAATGTAAACTTTAGTTTCGCTTTTAAATCTTTAGCAAAAAAAAAAAAATCAAACACTTTTTTTCAAGCAATTACACAATTTCACATCCCCAAAAAAAAAAAAAAAAAAAAAAATTCAGCTTGCATGTTAGTTGTTAAGATCTTTACACTTTTAATTTTAACAAAATCAATTTATTTCAGATTTTTATTGAAAAGAAAAATATATATATAGTTCAAAAAACATTATATGTCTCTTCTTAATTAAATAATACAAAAAAAAAGACTTGAAAAAAAAAACAACAAAAAATATAAAACAAAACACAACAAAAGAATGAAAAAATGAGAAGAAAAAAATATATAAAAATGAAAAGAAAAAAGATTTTCATATAAAAAAAGAAGAAAAATTACAAAAAGGAAAAGAAACTAATAAAAATATACATATATATCTATGCATATATTTAACGAGCGCTTATTATTTCAACTATAATGTTTTTTGAATGAGTCGGAAATATATATAAAAAAAAATAAATAAATAAAAAAATTTCAAAAAATATAACATTTTAAGAAATAAGAAGAAAAAAGACAAAAAGAAGAAATCAAAGAAAAATATTAAAAAAGAGAAAAATATATATATATACATATATAAAAGGAAAAGAAAGAAAAAAAAATGGTGGAACAAAAAAAAAAAAAGGAGACGATAAAAAATAAAATAACAAAAAGAAGTTAAAAAAATCAACACAAAAAAAAACAAAAACGCAAAACAAGGAAAAAAAAAAAAACCCTATTTAAACATATATAATAATTATATAAAACAAAATGCTAAAAACTAATGATAAAAATGAAGAAATAATAAATATAATTCAAACAACTGATGCTGTTTTATTTGCAGAACAATTATTATGTTTTCTTTTTTTTTTATAAATATATTTCATTGTACATTACAATTAAAGTTTAGTTTTTTATTTATTTATTTTGTTTATTTATTTTTTAATCCTTGTGCTATTTTTATTTTATCTTGTGGCAGTCGACAAGGTTCTTGTCAAGGGGTAAGTTATTGTCGACCAATAAAATTGGTTCGTCAGAAAGTAAGTATTTTCAAATTAGTTTAAGCTAAGAAATTAGAGCATTCAATTAAAGAGTTAAGAATACGAGGGTGGATCAATAGCCGTGATTTTTTTTGCAAGCGTACCTACTCTAGTCATGTCATAAATACTGTTACAGAGGTTAAATGCCCTCATTATGAAGTTGGTATTCAAGGCATTCACATAATGACATACGTCATATATTTACAAAGTAATACTGCTTAAAGAATTTCAAGCAAGTGCCTTATAGTCATGGTGGAGTAGAGTAAAATCGAAAATCGGTTCACTGTAATTAATATGCAAAAATGCAATACGGAAAGAAGTGACATCTTACACACCTTACGGACCCCTGGGAATCACCAGCAATTTTGTGTATCGTACAGTAATAAAAAATTAACAAATAGAGTGCTAGAAATTATGCCCAGTCATCAGAGGAAACATCAGAGCTAAATACAAGAGCTGAGCGAATTCATAATCCCGCGGCTGTGGTGGTTTAATGGGCATACATGGCGTTACTGGTCTTCATTTCTGCGAGAATGGGTTGAAAACATCGGTATAAGTCTGTCAAATGTACGTCTTGGAAGGCTTAGTAAAACGGCTTAACATTTTCAATCACTTTCACTTGTTTTAAACAGCCTTTGCACCTTCCAACAAGATTCTTCTCCAGCTCACAAGGCAAAAATAAAACAAAAATGGATTAAAAACAATTGTCTGAATTCATTGCAAGCGACGCACGATTGGCCATCGGGTAGTCCAGAATTCAATCCTTTGGATTACAAACTGTGGTCTATCTCGAAGGGCAAGGCGTGCTCTAGTTGGCACCCAAATATTGAGTCCCTCAAACGCGCATTTATCAGTTCAGTGGATTACTTCTTTAATTGATTTTTATTTTTTATATTTTAACATGAGGTCGATACACTTATCCCAACGTTTCTCCCGTTTCTTAAACCCCTCCAAAAACTAAGGTTTGTCAAACTCTTTAAGGGGTCAGGTTCGTAAAAAAACAGTGAAAAAAGTTTGATTTCAATTCGATGCCGCAAAGGCACAATTGCAGCTATTTATTTTTTTTGTTTTACAAATGTTATGTAGTTTCATGTGAATTTTTTCCGTCTCGCCTCGATCCTTGCGCATGCCCACAGCTCTCGTCGACCGCACACATGAACAAAAATTATCCTCGACTGGTGGGTATTGTAGGTCGGTGCAAAAACATTCTTAAGCGAAAATTCTAATTGAGTTTGAAAGTAGTAGGATAAATCTATCGAATGACACATGCTTTTGAAAAAAAAAACCGATCGGGGAGGAAATGGCGCAGTTTTGAAAATTGAGGTCCGAAAACGGTAAACAAAATTCGGGGAATGACGTGTGCAGCATTGTGAAAAATTCGAATTTCCACAAAAGTATGTGTCATTCGAAAGCCAATAACGTACAGTTAAAAAAAACACGTTTCGAGAAAAACGCGTTTAAAGTTTGAGGAACGGTTTTCTCATAACAGAAATCAAATAAATGCCTCGACCCTCGCGGTTTTCTATTCTTTCATGCTTTAGGAAAGTCAGGGATTTGAAAATCTATCGATCAAAATTCGATTGGTGAGCGATATGGGCTAGAAAACCGAGCTTCGCTCAAAACCAAGGCCAAGCGATGCAGCAGGTTGTTCATAAAAATCATCGAATTGAAGTAATTTTTTCTCTGACGGCTCGGCGCGTGCTCGTAAAAGCCGTGTAACTTCGGTTCTATGGGATCGATCATGATAAAATTTGAGTTACAGACTCAAGACCATGTAAAATCCAAAATTTTTTACGAGCTTGATAAGGGGTCAATACGATTCTATCTCTGCGCTGAAATTTTTTCCCCGAGATATTTTTTCATGTTGGGCAATAAAATAGAAGTCACAGGGACGCGGGGTGGGGCGAGTACGGTGGGTGCGGCAGCAATTTGTAGCGCACTTCATGCAATTTTCGACATTGACAGCCGTATCCGCTTATGGTCCATCGTGAGTAAATATTAAATTATAAATATTTATTGCCGGTCCGTTCGACAAGTCTACGGTCTGTGCTACTTCGCGCACTTTAATTCCGCGATCAGCGAGAATCATGCCGGACCTTTTCAACGATTTCCTCGTGATCAAAAACAGATGTGCGACCACTGTCAAATTCGTTGAACCAGTATCTCACGGTTGTTATATATGGTTAAGGCTCCCCAACTTTGTTTTTTTTTCTTCGCATGGTTTTCAATCCAAAAATAAAAAGCGAATTACGGATTGATGTTGCTCTTTTTACATTTGATCGAGAAAAACGGAACACATGTGATACAACTGCAAATAAAAGCTAACCCTTAAATCAGTCTGAAATTTAGTATGGTGCCGTTTAAAAGATGGAAGTATACGACGGTAATGTCAACTTCCTTCAGCAAAGTCACCTGTTTTGAAATACGGGTACTAATTGATCGACCCTCGTAGAGTGAACAAGCGAGGTTTATATTGGATTTAAAAAAACAGCAGGTAGGGACTGCAAATACCATCTTCCGCAGTTTCTGTTCGGACACGATGGCTAGTGGAAATATTTTCACAGAGATGACATAGCATAAGTCACGCGATGTGAAGCCTAAAGCACTCCCAAGGGGAGATTGGTGAAGGAGTGCTTGGGTATCTTTTTAGTACTTACTTAAGTGCTTTGGACCGGAGTACCATAATGCCCGCGAATCGTGCATGTTATCTAGTACGGACTACTGGGGCCCTTCTCTGCATTTCGATTCTAAAGTCAAATCGTTCGAAAACGGAAATTTGTTACTCGTATTCGAAACACAAATCAAAAATTCGGAAAAGCCGAAATGATTTTAGTTGTCAACTTTAACTCTCCGATAATCGGCACCCGGTATTGCGGAAGTAAATGTCAAATTTGAGTTTCATTCGATAAGTATTTTGGTTGCGAATAGTTTGGAAAACAAATCTGTAAGTTAGTAAAATGTAAGTTATTTGTAATTTATAATAAATTTCGAGTTAAATTGATTAACTATACTTTATTATCAAAAGGGACTCACCTAAAAATATTAATACAAAGCTTCGTAAGTTTGAAATTTTCGTGGATCCCAACGAGTTTGGTGGAGCAAGTCGGGAAGGCGTCAAGATCCTTAGTTTTAGTGGATTCCCTGAATCTCCTGTAGAGGAAATTAGCAAAAAATTTAAACAGTACATAAACTCGTAATCCATGACGATTTATTTCCATTGTCAAAATTTGTTTAAGGTGAGCAACTTCATTGCTTAGGTGACATTTGACATACATGTGAGTCGTTTTACGCGCCTCCATACCGGCCATACTGTAAATAAACAAATTAACGAAGAAAGTAAATAAATTGTATTGAATTAATGTAATTTTATTCTTACCTTTTTTCGTCCTTTGCTGGTGGGACCCCTTGAAACACTTTTCTCAACTTTCCTTTTCCCAGAGTGCTTTCCCCAAGCTCTGGAAAACGCCTTTATAATTCCCGTTCATGAAAAAAGGCCTTCAGAGTGAAATTTGTCTTGCATACCCAAACTTTTCGAAAGCATATAAAGGGACTTCCGAACTTTGACAGTTGATAGCGGCCATATTGTTGAAGCTATGTACATCTGTCAAATTGGCTGTCAGTTATTCAGTCTGTTTTGCCAAATCACAATAGATGGAAATAAAATTGTTTTATCAAAATGGGTGTTCTAATTTTCATCGAAAAATCATCTTCAGCGATGAGGCCCATTTCTGGATGAATGGTTACGTCAACAAACAAAATTGTCGAATTTGGGACGATACGAATCCACATGAGATCCAAGAGCGTCCAATGCATCCCGAAAAAGTCACTGTTTGGTGTGGATTTTGGGCTGGCGGCGTCATCGGTCCATATTTCTTTGAGAACGACGTTGGCCAGGCCATCACCGTCAACGGTGAGCGCTATAGGTCGATGGTTATTTGGTCTCACGCTAGTATAAAGTGAAGATTTTCCGTTTCTGACTACTTTACCGCTACCTCTGGCGTTCCTCAAGGCAGCTTGGTCCTCTGATCTTTATTCTAACTATCAATCGAATGTCGAATGAATTATCCTCAATTCTTCTCCGTCAATTTATGCCGATGACATGAACATTTTCCAGTGCATATTATCTTAGGAAGATGCTTCTCCACTTCAAGATGATTTGAACAGGTTCTTTATCTGGGTTCAGAAAAATTTCCTTCAACTTGATGTGACCAAATGTTAAGCCATTACATACACCCCTATCATTCAATTTGACGGATCTGAGATTCACTTCACATATTCGATCCGCGTTCACCTTGAGGCTGATCATTCAATCCGCCGGATGCACTGTTTTACCGACTACGATTTTTCTTTTTCAAAACCGACTGTTCTGTCATAGTTGACGGCGATTAGAAACAGCTGCTGATAAAAACAAATAAAATAAAATTTAAAGACAGTGGATAGCATTGCTCTGTTTTTGAAAACGAAGAAATATCTTCAAATAGGCGAACATCTCGTGCATATTTACGGGCATCCAGTGACGACATTATGGAGCTAACAGACGCTAAATTAGTTAAACGATTTCGTTGAAGTTTATAATTTCTATGAAATCAATTTGAATTTCAGTTTCATTAACAATTTTTGTTTGAATAAGGCAGCCTTTAATTATGTGTTGGAAGTGTTGATTGAGGACAATAAAAGCAAATATTTAATTTATGCACCTAAATAATTGATTTGTCCTAGAAAGAACATTCATTTTCAGATAAATTTTCCACTCAAAATGCAGCACAACACCAATCCGCAATGAATTTCCTGCGGATGAGAAATGTCAAACTTTGTATGGAGAGATTCGATCCGTTCGTTTTGAATGATCACGTGAAAAGTGATTCACATTACCGATAAGTGGACGATTCCCTTCGTACGGATTGAATGATACCGAATTAGAAGTTTCGGTGGATCGTTCTCCCCGGCGGATTGAATGATAGGGGTGATATTCTCTCAAACGACTCCCATCAACTTACGACTCCCACGTACTTACTTCCGGTGAGACAGTCCCTATTACCCACGTAACCTTAGATCCGTTCCATTATTCCGTCTTAACTCTCACCGTACCAACTATGGGGATAACGAGCCGATATGTAGAATGCTCCGCAATGTTAACACCATGCATTTAGCATTTGATTTCAACCAAAGCCGTTTATCTCTTCGGAATGTCGTCTTCCGAAACCTTCCATCTCACACTTCCTGAAACTACTCTTGCTCCTATTTAATTTTAAGCCGCGATGGAATCCCTGGAGTCTGTCGCCTTCAACTCAAAAACAGCCCTTAATTGTCGCTTGTCCCTTAACGAGATGGCTGAGCAATTCAAAATTCACCTTATATGGGTGCCGGGGCACAGAGACATTCCAGGCAACTGCATGGCTGAGTAATTCGCCAGAGAGGGCACAACTCTACCAATTCTTCTGGAAAATGGGAATTTAAGCATGCCTCTCGCCACCTGCAAACTGCTATTTAATAGAACCGCGATTAACATCGTCAATCATAGATGGATAGCAGGTAGCACCTGTCTTATCACCAAGCAGATTTGCCCAAAGCTGAATCTCAAACGTTCCCACTGTCTCATCAGACAGAAAAGATTGCTAATAATCATAACGGGACACTGCACCATTGGCAAACACGCCTATAGGCTGGGCCTCTTCTACAACGACTTCTGCAGAAGTTGTATGTATGGATGAGGAGGAGGAGGAGACGATTCGACATCTACTCTGGACATGTGCGGCGCTCTCAGCTCGAAGAAAAGCATACTAAGGAGCCAGCTTCTTCAACAACCTTAGTGAACTGGCTAAAGGTAGTCTCCAACGCTTCATAGCAAGCTCCGGCTAGTTCTGCGGTTAGTATTTCTGGTGCATTACTGATCCTGATGGTAATACAAAGGACCTTATCTGGTCTTAGTGAGGTTGCAACCTGCGACCTGCCACTCCTACCTAACCTTACCTAACTGATCGGCATCGGCGTGAATCTTAAAGGCGTGTGGTTCCAGTAAGACGGCGCAACCGGTATCCATTTTCAGGTTTAATTACCTCGCAAAGAGCCAATATTTTGACCAGCGTCTGACCTTTTGGTTTTGTCCTAAGATCAACTCAATATCGTGATGTGAAACTATGGCATCTCTGTGAGAATCACAGTCGTAAAGGATATTCATTTGGTGGATATTCTGTTTGAAAATAAATAATCGCAGCTTGTTCACTTTTTAATGAAATTGTATTTTATCTAAACTTTTATACACAGATTATATAATTATATAATAATTTAGATAGAAATTTTGTTTTGTTTATAACTGCAATAAATTTACTTTAATTTAAAAAAAAGTTAATCTTACATAAGTTTTTACAAATAATTTAAAAATTCTTTCAACGTTTCAATAGATTGTCACTAGCACTTGTATTCGATTTGGGCGGTTGTTGTGGAACCGGATCATCACTAGGCACAATATTAGTTAAAAATTGTGCCCAATTTGTTGAATAACTCGGAACGTTGTAAAACATGCATCCATACAGAGATGGATTGATATGAATCTTAAATTCACAAAGTCTTTGATTTTGTGTCATCTTCTGAATAAATAAACTTCCTGTTTGGTGGACACGAGTGAAACTAAAATAGTAAACTGAATTGTTATGCACTTTTATACCTTTAATTTTCCAGGTCGACAGATGTGCAAAAAAAAGTGGGTAAGTGGGTACGTTCTTATTATTTTCTAGCGAAAAAGGTAAGCAATTAAAAGGTGTTTCTTGCAATTTACCTACTACCAGCTGCAGTCGAAGACAATTTGTTTTGTCCTTTGTCCTTTAAATATTTCTTCGGTTTGCATGTGTGTATTATTATGTAATTTCTAGGGCGCAGATGTTTTCATTTTTAAAGATTTTAATCCATATTTCAGGGTAGTTTTAGGTAATTTTGAGCAGGTACTTATGATCTTTTGGTTTTCAGAAAAGGGGTTTAATTAATAAGGGAAAAATGAATATGTATCTAATGAGCAGTTTCTTAGTAAATGCGACGGAATTTCCTCGTCATTATTATACAGGGTGACCAAAAAAGAACGATAGGAAAACAAATTTAAATAAAACAACAACGGTGTGAGATATAAAATCGATTGAGGCATATCATTTATGAACACGGTGATGAAATTATTCACAGGGGTAATACTAGGACGTTAGACTGAGTGGATCCGTCAGAACGACTTACTCAGTGAATTCCTGGCTGGCTTCAGAAAGAAGTACTCGGCGGTAGATAACGTGTTCGTTTTAACAAGCATCGCCCGGTCGTATCTGGAAAATGGAAGGAAACTGGGGTCGAATTATGACATCAGTGATCGAGTAACTCGTCAATTAAAACTGAGCATTATTACGTATAAACGGTCATTCCGACGTAATAATGCTCGTTTCAAGCTACTTATGTACGCTGATGATATTGTCCTGCTTGCTGAGACACCAAACATGATGCACCTAATGATAAATAAGATACAACATTACTGCATCACATGGAACTTAACACTTAACACCAACAAGTCCAAATAATGGTTTTCCGCAATGGAACAGGGATATACTTACGTGGAGAAAAATGGACTTGGAATAATGAAGAAGTGGAAAAGTGTCGGAGTACAAGTACCTTGGAGTAATAATAACGCTCCGACTGTCGTTTAAAAAGCATCTGTGTATATCTCTATCACAGATTCATCTAAGACCCCCCCAGATTCCCAAGCACTTCTGCTAGAAATTCTTGTCTTGAATTTGACGTTGAAGTCTATATAAGGGACAATATAGTCCGTACTGCTAGGCATGGTTATGTTGCTGTAAAGGATCCCCCCGTGGCCCGTATTATTACTGGCCAACTGGGAGGATTCCCTTAGTCTTAAAGCTGATTTAGCTGTCATTTGCTTCTCATAGATTTTAAAGCTACATTCATACCATTATGTGCGCAATAGCACATCATTTAAATGGCCGCCTCTGGCAGTGCTTCAAGCGATGGGTCCAATTTTTGATGACTCGGTCCAATATCTACGGCGTTATTCCAGCAATAGCGCCTCGACTGTTGGCCTCGAGCTCGTCCAAAGAGGTTGGCTTGTTAGCGTAGACTTGACGTAGGTCCAGAGAAAATAATTGAGTGGTGTCAAGTGGGATGATCGTGGCGGCCAATTGATGAACGTTCGCCGTGAGATGACGCAGTCGCCAAATTTGTCTTCCACAGCTTCGAGCGCTGCGTCGCTTGTATGGTATGTAGCGTCGTCTTGTTGGAACCATAGCTCTGATATATCGATGTTGTCGAGCCCTGCGAACTGTCTGCATTAAGGCGCAGGTAGCCGTGAATGTGATAGTGCACTCGGAATGGGCTTTAAGTTAATCCTCTGAAAGCCGAAGTTGTTCTATTCACTAGGAAGAAGGATCTGACTTGACTGACTACCAGTGCTCAAAGGTATCATCGTTTAGTCGATATTCCTCGCCAACTCGGTCGAGTTTCCCTTTGCACGGGAGTTGTTTTCACCACATTCTGAGCTGGGTAAGGAATTTAGACAAATTTTTACAGATGGCTCCAACAACAGTGATGCCTCAGGTGCTGGAGTCTTTATGGCAAGCGACAACCATAGACTGGACTTTCCTCTAGGTATTTATGCATCTGTCCACCAAGCGGAGATTTTTGCAATACTTATGGGTGCGAACTATTTTGTGAAAAACCAGTGGAGAGGATGGAGTATCTGCGTCTGTAGGAACAGTCAGGTTGCGCTTAAGGCCTTACACAATCCTCTAACTTGATCCAAAATATGTGGTTCGAGAATGGACGTCTAGTTTGAATTCGGTTGAAAGACTGAATTTGCTAAGACTTGTCTGGGTCCCTAGACACAGCGGGATTATCGGAAATGAGTTCTCCGACGAGCTTACCAGCCAAGATTCAGAGGAGAACTTCTCCTGAATCCATGTTTAGTTAGCCCATATCTTCGGTTAGGGCTTCTATCGATGGTTGGTTTTCTAGCAAGCACATTCTCCAGGATGCAGGCAGACTAAACAGATCCTTCCCGAAGTCTGTAAGAAGTTCGAGGAAAAGACTGCAGACAACTTATCGGACACTACGCATTTGCCAAACATCTCAACGTGTTAGGTTTAAGTGACACCACTGTCTGTAACGCTTGTGAAGAGGGCGACGACACTGCGGAACACTTCCTTTGTGATTGTCCTATCCTTTCTCATATTAGGTGGAAGATTTTTGGGGCTGATGTGATGAATATTGTGTGACCTAAGCTCTTTATCACTGAAGCTCTTACTCGACTTTCTTAGAAATGCAATGAAAACACAGTTAAAGGGTTGTACCTGCTGGTAGTACAATGGACCAGCGGGCTCCGTCAGAGCTCTTCAAAGCTGGTGGCGATGTTTTGGTAGGGAATATGCACCAGATCATTTGCAAAGTATGGAAAGACGAAAGCGATGCCCGACGACTGAACTATCAGCTCCAAGCTTGAAGAAAGGCGATCCTATGTCTTGTAAGAACTACAGAGGCATATCTCTGCTTAATGTAGCCTACAACATCCTGTCCAGTGTACTGTGTGAACGACTAAAGCCGTTTTGCACCACACTCATTGGCAAATATCAGTGTGGCTTCCGGCCTGGCAAATCGACGATAGACCAAATCTGCACACTGTGGTAAATCCTGGAAAAGACCAACGAGTTCCAAGTCGATACTGACACTCCCCATCTTTTCATCGACTTCAAAGCCGCATGCCACAGCATTCATCGCACGTAACTAAGTAATGCGATGACCGAATTCGGGATTCCGAGAAAACTGATCCGGTTGTGTCGCGTCACGCTAGAGAACTCGCAATGCACCGAGCAGTTTGGAAACAGAACCTCCAAATTATTCCAAACATGCACCGGATTTCGGCAAGGAGACGCGCTGTCGTGTGACTTCTTTAATCTTGTGCTGGAGCAGATAGTGCGAAAGGCCGGCGTAAACACAGAAGGCACTATATTTAACAAATCCATCCAACTGCTGGGAAACGCAGACTATATCGACATTATCGCCTGTTCCCAGCGTGCCATTATTGAGGCTTTTACGGCAATAGAAGAACAAGCCAAACGAGTTGGTCTCTTGATGAATACTGTTGACCAAAAACCAATCCGTCGAACACCGTCTAGGACACACACAATACCGCAGCTACTTTGGTTTCTCCAAACAACTAGGGTCCAAACTCCTAACTCGAAGATCCAAAATCATTCTCTACAAAATCCCGATCTTGTCAGTCCTGCTTTATAGAGCTGAATGCTGGACAATAAGTAAGACAGCGTAGTAGATCTTAAGATCCTTCGAAAGAAAAATTCTACTTCAAATGGAGGAGAAGACATAACCGCGAATTCTACGAGCTGTATAAAGACGTGGATGTAGTTCGGAAGCCAAAAATCCGTCGACTGCAATAGCTCGGCTACATCGAGCGAATGGATGAGAATGCTTTAGCTAAGAGGATCTTCGAGTCCCAGTCATCTGGTTCACTAAGAAAAGCAAGACCGAACCTCCGATTTAAAGATCAGGCAATCGCGGACGGAAAGAAGCGTCACCGAGACCGTGAAGGATGGAAAGCGGAATTAGTTTAGGCTCAGACCCTCCAAGGGTCCAAGGATAAGTAAAGATTGAAATAAAAAAACCGTTTCATTCTTTTTCATGAATTTATTTTATTTTTATTGTTAAATTTTGAAAACAGTTACAAGACCATCTAATTCCTAGCTCCAGTCTTCGGTTTGATTTGGCTCTCTTCGGATTCCTTAGATTTTGGTTGGTTAGAAACAATGCCGGACAAATATTTGGCCCAATTCGTTGATCTACTTGGCACCTGGTAGTAAAGGCAACCATAAAGCGAATGTCTATCCATGTTAACGGCTTAGCTGATATAAATTAAATACATTTTAGGAGTCCAGAGCGATGTCCTTTTATACCACGTGAAGAAAGTGTAACAGGTAGATTTGTTAATTAACGTCCGACCCTTAGGTAATTGTTCTTAAAAACAAAGAAATACGTCGGTGAAGGTAATTATAGGTAATATTCTTGGGAAAATTTTGTAATAAACCGTTTAATTACAATTAGTGAGGGGGTGTACCTGAGACAGAGAGCAAAGCCCACGTAGGGCATGGCAGTTAGGTAGAAGTGATTGTCCGGTAAGGTTCTACCAAAAACACAAGTAGCGTGCCACAGCTCACATGACCTGGATGTTGATGGGTGGGTTAGGTTAGGTTAAAGAGGTGGATGTGTTCCTCTGTCGTGGAATGTCCATTCTGAAAAGGAAAGAAAGAAAGGGAGGGTCTAGATGAGTGCAGCTACGAACGTTCGGCCTCCCTGAACCATCCCGAATTCGTCGCGAACTTTAAAATGGCTTCTGGTGGGTTGTTGGACAGCTCGCCCAGGTTGTTGAAGTTATATTCACCTAGGGCCGTCTTCCTTGTTCTATATAGGCTGGGACATTCGCATAGGAAGTGGGTTGTATTCTCTTCTGCGTCTGTATTACCGCAGCCTCTGCATAGTTCGTCTGTACTTAGACGCATTCTTCTACGGTGGACCGCCAGTAGGTTGCGGCCTCTGATGATTCCTATGAAGAGAGCTAAGTTTGATCTGTTTAGCGCAAGAATGTGCCCTGTTTTTATCTTATCGATATTTGTCCAGAGTTTCCTGGAGTTGCGGCATGATGAGAGTGCGTTCCATCTCTCATCAGCTTGTCTATGAAAGTCTAATGCAATACTCGATTTAACGAGAGCTGGGGGGGGGGGGGCAGAACTGAATGATCGACCAGTGATAGGTCCTGTTTCGTTCCCGTGGATACCTTTGTGTCCCGATTTCCACCAGAGTGTAACGTGATTTGCGGCAGGGGTTTTGGGTTCTTCGCGACAGCGTTTTGCGATTCTACGCCCGCCTTCCAGAGATTGGATTGTTTTAAACGCAGGGCACTTTTCGCGGCTGATTCCTTTAGGTGATGGGTGGGTTAATCGTACGATCTCGGTGGCCAATCGAAGTCTCAGTTTCGAGAAATCATACGTCCAGGAAAGAGCCATTGTATCACCAGCTGTGTGGCATGTGACGCCGTCCTTCTGAAAATAAATGTCGTTCACGTCCATGGCTTCAATTTCAGGCGAAAAAAAGTTCGTCGACATCGTTCGGTAACGCAATCCATTCACTGAAACGGTCGTACCAGGATCATTTTCAAAAAAATACGGTCCAATGTCACCGCCCCAGTCCAAAAACCGTATCAAACTGTCACTCATTGCGGATGGAGAGGTTGTTCTACTATTTCTCTTGGATTTCCTGAGCAGCAGTCAATCAGCGGCTCAAGTACGGCGTTGCGCGTGGTCCGCTGGCTTCAATTCTTATGTTAACTGGACAAAATGCGATGCAGAGTGGTTGCGAATGGGCCCCAATGCCTGTGATCGTCCGAAATGGACACACCTGGGTTTTCAGTCACAGTCCCAGCTACGGCGGCAATATTTTCAGCTGACATTGCAGGACGAACACGAGTTGGAGTCTTCACATCCCTAACCTGTCCGAGACGTTCAATCTTATCACTATAGCTATGCGAGAAGGCGCTTGATGATGACCAAAAGCAGTGCAAAACTTTACAAGACGTTTCCGCGATACTTTCACCGGTTTTTTGTAGTGGTAGGTAGGTAGAAGTGGCTGTCTGGTAAGGTCGTACTAGAGACACAAGTGTGGCGGTTGCGCCGTTTTGATACCGCAACTCACACGATCTGGATGTTGATGGGCTTAGTTTTTCAAATCCATTCTGTGGCGTTTCGAAAGTTAAGAATGTAGAGTTTTATGTCTGAAGCATGCGTCACCTTCTATGCCTGTAGTAAGACTTTTGGCAAAAGGTGGGGATTTAAGCCTAAGATGGTCCTTTGAATGTACACTGCCGTAGTTCGTCCAATCCTTACTTATGGTTCGCGTAAGCAAAGCTTACAACATCACAAAACTTAGTAGAGTCCAACGAAAAGGTGGTAATTGGGACCTCAGGAGCGTTTCGATGGAGACCGTCAGAAGCCCTTAACGTGCTCCTCCATATCCTGCCTCTGGACTTGCACATCAAATACATCGTTTCGTGTAATGCTATCAGGCTCAGAGAATCTGGGTTCTTGTCTCCCAAATCCTAGTAAGGTTCTTGACCTGCTGCCTAGGGATATGGCCTCGATCATAGCCGACTACACGATTCCTAAACACAAATTCAATAATGACATTCAGGTTCACTTTCCGGAAAGGTCAAACTACCAAGTATCGATCTTCACCGACGTCTCCAAGATGGAGTGTAGCGTTGGAGCAGGTGTCTTCTCAGCGGAACTGAACGAATCCAAATCGTACCCCCTCCCAGACTTTTCGAGTGTCTTCCAGGCAGAGGTACTAGAGATTAGAGAAGCCTGCAAGATACTTAGCCTCAGTTCTACTACCTCAAACAGCATAGGAATCTTTATTGATAGCCAGGCTGCCATCAAAGCGCTCCGCTTACTAACTTCGTCCTCTAAATTAGTTGAACAGTGAAAGGAAACTTTAACTGGGTTCTTGACCATAGTAACATAGAGGGGAACGAGAGAGCCGACCATGTCTTAAATCTCTGATAATTCCATAAAAAAAGGGCTTGGCAAGTGTGCGATGCCTGGCTCTGGCTAGTACCGGGCATTCACAGAGAAAGTAGAATAGGGTTTCTTTTTCGTAAGAATTGTCTCAGCTACATCAGTGGAGATTGAACGAGATGCTTAACTTGGTAGCTTGTGGACCAATTGGCCAATAGCCAGTGGCCTGTGCTAATTGCTGTGATTCTTGCTGTCCCGATGCGGGTTCCTTTGATTTAGTTATTCGTCTTGTTTTGGCCATATCTGTCTGGATATAGCACAGGCTTCTAGATTGTTCCACCTACAGTAGGCAATAGAGAGAAAGTGTTGGAAAATTTTACCCTTGACGAGTCCCAACGGGGAGCAGACTGACTCCGCAAGAGAGCCACATTTGGCTAGCTCGTCGGTTCTCTCATTCCTTATTTAAGGCTCTCTCATTCCCCTCTAAGTTAATGTGGCCGGTAACTTCCTAAGTTGGAAAAGAGCTGAACATTCCATTAGGATGTGTATAGAAGTGGTCGCCATGGCTTAGTGGTTAGTGCGTTGGACTGCTAAGCGAGAGACACAGGTTCGATTCTCAAAAACCACCAAAAGTTTTATCGCGGCACCACCTCTTCGCAGGCATGACAAACCTGCAAGAGTACAATCTTTCATGAAAAGCTTCTCAATTCGCCGTTCGGAGTCGGCATTAAACTGTAGGTCCCTTCCATTCGTGCGAAGAATATAACACGCACAACATGAATGGTTGTGAGAAGCTAGGCCTTGGCTCTCCATGAGCTGCCGTGCCAAATATACATACATACAAAGAGGTCTCTTCACTCTTAAGTCAGATTCTACAGCTTGAATCTGTTGCAAGATTCATGCGATGTAGGAGTTTGTTTAGACGGCAGTGACTGCTGAAAAAGGTGTGCTAAGGTTCACAATGAAATTTGATTTTCTTTGCGACGGTATAGGGAATAGCAGTTTTAAGCATGCTGGTCCAGCTGTATTAAGCCAGGCTTCTCTGGATTCTTGGCATGGAAAGACCTTTTGAATGAGTTTTGTTGACGCGTCGTCTTTTGCCAGTAAGTCGGCCTTTCTATCACCCGCAAATCCACTGTGTGCAGTAAACCAGTGAAGGATGACTATGTTGTTTCTAGCTAGGTCCGAGATTACGTTGAAGGTTTCTAGGACTAGTTTGAATTTGGTGAAGGTGAGTCGAGCGCTTTTGGGGCAGCCTGACTGTCTGGGAAGAGGACTGATTGAGTCTCACACAGTGATTGATGGCAAAGACCTCAACTTGGAATATGGGCGAGAATTCACCAAAGCTGTGAACTGAGAAGTTCGCCCATGATGTTCCTCCCCGAATTCCGGAGCCAGTTCCTGTTTCCATTTTGGATCACTCCATATACCAGACGGGGTCAGAAGGTGATGGTTGGGGTTTGTGATTCTCCCAGTTCTCCCCTGATGGGATAACTATTCAGAAGCTTCGGTTGAAGTCTAACTACTGCTGTGTAAAGCCCACATGATTTAAGGTTCTGTAACCTGAACAAAAGGAGCAGAGTAGTGAAGAATTTCTCGGAAGGATACAAGTTTTGACACACACACAAACAAAACAAACAAATTTAAGCGATATTTAGATTTATTCATATACAGTTAACTCCGTGATATAAACCAGTCCGTCTTCAGCTTAAACTTACGCAGACATTCCAAGTCCTTATTTGGTTTTTAAGCTCTGTTGTACCAATGGTAAGTTTTTGCCAATGAAACACTTGAATCCACGGAACACCCATGAGCAGGAATCACTGCCTTGTTCGTTCTTATCAACGCATTTCTCAATTTCGCCTTTAACTTCGGTCTGAGTACGATTTTGTCCCAATTGCTTGACCAAATTTTCAATCTGGAAGCCATCCTTAGCGTTGAAAAGTCCAAATTTATCAAAGATACACTCAATGTAACAACGTGTCGTCTCGTCATCTGTGAACTCGAACTTTTTGTACTTTTCAACCTGTTCGGCGGTAACTTTCTTGGCCTCGACACATTCCTTCCTTACGTTCACAAGGTCCTCTTGGCTTTTGATTTTATACTCCTCGGCAGATGTCTGAAAAATTGGAAAAGATTATTTCGAAACGATTACTTATGCGTTTTTGTTGTAATGAATTACGAATGCAAAAATTGCGAAAATGATTCCGAAAACGAGATATTTCATTTTGAGATGATTGTTGCGATGTACTAGCGTTGATTGATCAAAACTGACTGATGGCCGGCAATGATGTGGTCGAGGCTTATATAGTCATGTCCGAGTGGTATTCCTGAATGTTGGACAATGCGAGCTCTAATAGGAGCTCATTTAGCATAATGTATGACTGAGTGGGCGACTCTGAATGGAGAACGCATTTCAACTGTTGCGACATGAATTGATTCGGAGAGGAAAAGATGGGAAACATGGAAAATTTCTTGTCGTTTGGGGCCCAGCACTGGGATTTGAGCAAGGCGCGCAGTGTTGCTTAATTATGGTATTATTCATGGGTGCTCTATACAAGATTGAATTCAGGTTGACTTGGTAAGTTTCCATAAGCACCCTCAAATAAGCAGTAATGGGACTTTAATTACTGTTCTATGGGCGACTTAAATGAAGGGTTTGTCGATTTCGACTTTAAATAGCCGATCTCACAGTTACTTGTGTAATGATGGGAGCTCTTCGGGTTCCTTGTTTTCTTAAATAAATCTTGTCCATCCCTCGAGGACCTTAGGGCATTCGTAATACCTACGCGTCATCCAGTTCAGAGTTTTGCTTTGAGTATGAGCCTCGGTTCTACTTGGTCTGAGTGGTTGCGTTTAAGCCAGAAGAGTGAAGGTCTAACGACTGAGATGACTGGGTCATGTAGAGCGGATGGACACCAATGCTCCGGTCTGAAAAATCTTCGAATCCGCCCCCGAGGGAAAGCGCAGTAGAGGAAGACCGCGACTCAGGTGGCGTACGCAAGTTCAAGGGGACCTCAACCAACTTAGCGTGCGAAACTGGAGGCAACTAGCTAAAGATCGAGCTGGCTGGAGACGCTTGTTGGTTAAGGCCCAGGTCCATCCTGGACTGTAGCGCCACCTTAAGTTAGTAAGTAAGACTGGTTGCGTTGATTACACTGCGTCACATATTTTAGATGACAGTTGTGTTCGCTTCGTAGGTTAGGTTAGGTAGGAGTGGTAAGCTGCAGATACAGCCTCACTTAGACCTAGTTTGTGCTACCACCAGGATCTGTATTTCACTAGAAATACAACCCGCAGAACCAACCGGAGCTTGCTATGATGTGCTGGAGGCTACCTTTATTGATGTCAACCAGTTCGTTAAGGTTGTTAAAGAAGCTCTTACAACCTTAAGGCGTGACCGAACCATTGAGAAATGTTCGTCTATATGTTGGTGTCTACGAGTCACAAGTATGGTGGTCCGCATTGACCAAAGGCTCCAACCTCACAAAACTAAAAAGGCTCCAAAACACAGGCAGTATAGGCACCACAGGCGCATTGAGGTCGGCCCCAACGGATGCCTTTACTGTGCTCTTACATCTTCTGCCGCTCGACCTACACACAAAAAATACCATACTATGCAGCGCAGGTAGACTCAAAGAATCAAGATGCTGGACTGCACAGCCCTGTAGCCACAGCAACATCCTGAACTCGTTACCAAACGGCATGGACACGTTTCCAACCGACTACATCA
Organism: Criorhina ranunculi; assembly: GCA_951813785.1. Taxonomy (NCBI): domain Eukaryota; kingdom Metazoa; phylum Arthropoda; class Insecta; order Diptera; family Syrphidae; genus Criorhina; species Criorhina ranunculi. Next base: position 34,891,125 of record OX638384.1, read on the forward strand.
TACCAAAATCACACCACAAATGACACCCTAGTGGAGATTCGACCAAGGATAACCTTAGGCAACCGCTGCTACTTCGGTTTGTTCAAACAACTAGGGTCCAAACTCTTAACTAGAAGGTCCAAAATCATTCTCTACAAAATCCTGATCTTGCTTTATGGAACTGAATGGTGTATGATTAGTAGGACAGTGGAGCTCATCTTGGGATCCTTCGAAACAAAATGTCTACTTCGAATATTTGAGGAGAAAATATAACCGCGAACACTACGAGCTATATAAAGATGTGGATGTAGTCCGGAATGCAAAAATCCGTCGACTGCACACTGGCTCGGGCACATCGAGCGAATGGATGAGTATGCTCCAGCTAAGAGAATCTTCGAATCCCAGCCACCTAATTCACTAAGAAAGAAGGAAGACCGAAGATCAGGCAATCGCGGGCTCCAGAAACCTTAGTTTATTAAACTGAAAGTTGAGTCACCGGGACCGTGAAGGCTCAGACCCGCTGAATTGATTAAAAAAAGCGAACTTGTTACAAATTCTGACAATATCTGCTAGTGCTCTTCGGCTTAGACTGGTTGTGTTGAGTTGTTTGTTAGTTAAAGCTTAGGCCCCCTGACCTTATTTACTTAATTACGCTACAGTCCGGTATGGACCTGGTCCTCAACCAACAAGCGTCTCCAGCCAGCTCGATCTTTAGCAAGCCGCCTCTAGTTTCGCACGCTAAGTTGATTGAGGTCCCCTTCAACTTGCGTGTGCCCCCTGAGTCGCGGTCGTTTTCTATTGCGCTGTCCCTCGGGGGTGGATTCGAAGATTTTTCCGACCGGAGCATTGGTGTCCATCCGTTCTACATAACTCAGCCACCTCAGTCGTTGGACCTTCCCTCTTCTGGCTAAGTCGACGTCGCTGTACAACCCGTACAGTTCGTCGTTGTATCTCCTTCTCCACTCACCGTCTATGCAGACGGGACTAAAATGCCCCATGACCTTAGCTGTGTCTAAATAAGTTAGGATGGAAGCTTACACCTACAGAATGGTCTTCGATCTGTAAAGTCTTAGTTATGCAATGATACAAGAAGAAACGGAGCCTTGTTCAAGGATCAGTTAATGAACTGCCGAACATTCAAGTCAAAATATTTGATTGGATGAACGAGAGGGGGTGGTGAATAAAAATCTAATTTGAAGAGGGTCCAGTTTTTAAGACTACTTCCGTTTGCGAAGATTGTTTGATGCACTGTGATTTAAATTGGATGAAGGCCGTTTTTTTCTTTGACTATAAGAGACCTGTTTATTCACAACAATCAACAACGTCATGTTTAGGGTTGTGCTTCCTAGCAGCACTGTCTTGTGCCTTAATTAAATGACAAAACAAAATATTATCTAATAAAGCCGTAGCTTGGAATTAAATCCCACACAGAGGTCGAGACGACCTCGAATCACCAGCACTGATTCACTTTTAAGCATCTCCTCAAGCCAATTGATATTATCATCGTCCAGACGAATGGAAATTTTTGTCAGAACACGACCAACAATGCAGATAGAACAGATTTCTGGGTTGTTGAACCACATACGAACGCATTATGGAAGAATTTAAGTGCGTCCGTCCATTCTATTAACTAATATTTGAATGGGGGAACAGACCATGTCTCCTGAACAAAATGAACCCCTCTTTACTTTTTTAATTTCTATACAGTGTAGTTGAAAAGTTGAACGCCCTCTGGATGGATGGTCACAGAAAAGACGGAGAAAGTCTTTCTGACTAGGAAGTTGGGTCTGAGATGATAACCAGCACAGAAGTAGTAAAGTACCTGGGGTTAGCTATAAATAAGAAGCTGACTTGAGATTAATGGCAAACGAAGATGGTCTTACAATCAGGAAACGAAGGCTTCTAATGACGGTTTGTCATGCCATTCTATTGCCCATATCTGCGACAAGAGATATACAGGAAGCAAATGGTGGCAATATAGAGACGTGCAGCCCTACGAGTCGCAAGATCATACCGAACGGTCTCGAAATCAGCGGTCCTCGTAGTCCCTAGAGTGACCCCTATCGACCTCCTGGCGGCAGAGAGAAAGTACGTCTATGACAAAAAGACAGAAATCGGAGTAGAGGCGGCAAAAGAGCTCACCAAACAGCAGCGGCAAGAGAGATGGACCTCAGAAAGCAGAGGGCGATGGACAGCGAGGCTGGTCCCAAACGTTGCTAAATGGAAGGGGCGGAAACACGATGAGGTTAACTACTATGTCATCCAGTTTCTAACTGGACATAGGTACCTCAACGCTTACCTTTGCAAGATGTCCAGCAAGTACGGCGACTCTAAAGCGGACAACACAAACCATTCGCTGTCTTCTAAATCTCTTCACTATGTTGGGACGCTGTCTATATTGTTCCCTATACCAGGATACCATGTTAGTTCTGTTTCCGGTTTGAAACTTTCTGTTTGTACTGTATAACGTTGCGTTTTAAATTGAGTTATCAAAAGATGGAAAATTCGAGAAATTATTCCCGTGATGGATTCGCAAGAGCATACTGATGATTCACATTCGGTGGAAAAAAAATTGGTTTTTTGGGGCCTGCCGCGAGCCTCTCACGACCCCGCCGGAGCACCCAGGCTGCATACCTGAGGCTGGGAGTGAGATTCCATTGAGTTTGACGCCAAAGAAATTTCAACGAAAGATGAGAAAAAAAATGCACCCCTTCCGGGGTCGTCTGGAAAAAAATAATTTTTTTTGGATCCACTTCGTGCCACATTTGATGCTGCTGGGGTCCTCATACTCCGTATCTGAGGACGGGAGTGGCTTTTCCTCGTGTTTGAAGCTCCATTCTACCCATCTAGCAAAGAAATTTAAAGGAAAGACGAGAAAAAAAATGCACGCTTTCCGAGCAGGGCCGGGGTCGTCTGGAAAAAAATAATTTTTTTTGGGTCTACTTCGTGCCACATTCGATGCTGCTGGGGCCCTCATACTAGGTATTTGAGGACGGGAGTGGCTTTTCCTCGTGTTTGAAGCTCCATTCTACCCATCTAGCAAAGAAATTTAAAGGAAAGACGAGAAAAAAAAATTCACGCTTTCCGAGCAGGGCCGGGGTCGTCTGGAAAAAAATCATTTATTTTGGGTGTACTTCGTGCCACATTCGATGCTGCTGGGGCCCTCATATTCCGTATCGGAGGACGGGAGTGGCTTTTCCTCGTGTTTGAAGCTCCATTCTACCCATCTAGCAAAGAAATTTAAAGGAAAGACGAGAAAAAAAATTCACGCTTTCCGAGCAGGGCCGGGGTTGTCTGGAAAAAAATCATTTTTTTTGGATCCACTTCTTGCCACATTCGATGCTGCTGGGGCCCTCATACTCCATATCTGAGGACGGGAGTGGCTTTTCCTCGTGTTTGAAGCTCCATTCTACCCATCTAGAAAAGAAATTTAAAGGAAAGACGAGAAAAAAAATTCACGCTTTCCGAGCAGGGCTGGGGTCGTCTGGAAAAAAATCATTTTTTTTGGGTCTGCTTCGTGCCACATTCGATGCTGCTGGGGTCCTCATACTCCGTATCTGAGGACGGGAGTGGCTTTTCCTCGTGTTTGAAGCTCCATTCTACCCATCTAGCAAAGAAATTTAAAGGAAAGACGAGAAAAAAAATTCACGCTTTCCGAGCAGGGCTGGGGTCGTCTGGAAAAAAATCATTTTTTTTGGGTCTGCTTCGTGCCACATTCGATGCTGCTGGGGTCCTCATACTCCGTATCTGAGGACGGGAGTGGCTTTTCCTCGTGTTTGAAGCTCCATTCTACCCATCTAGCAAAGAAATTTAAAGGAAAGACGAGAAAAAAAATTCACGCTTTCCGAGCAGGGCTGGGGTCGTCTGGAAAAAAATCATTTTTTTTGGGTCTGCTTCGTGCCACATTCGATGCTGCTGGGGTCCTCATACTCCGTATCTGAGGACGGGAGTGGCTTTTCCTCGTGTTTGAAGCTCCATTCTACCCATCTAGCAAAGAAATTTAAAGGAAAGACGAGAAAAAAAATTCACGCTTTCCGAGCAGGGCCGGGGTCGTCTGGAAAAAATAATTTTTTTTGGGTCTACTTCGTGCCACATTCGATGCTGCTGGGGCCCTCATACGCCGTATCTGAGGACGGGAGTGGCTTTTCCTCGTGTTTGAAGCTCCATTCTTTCCATCTAGCAAAGAAATTTAAAGGAAAGACGAGAAAAAAAATTCACGCTTTCCGAGCAGGGCCGGGGTCGTCTGGAAAAAAATCATTTATTTTTGGGTCCTACTCGTGCGACGTTCGATGCTGCTGGGGCCCTCATACTCCGTATCTGAGGACGGGATTGGCTTTTCCTCGTGTTTGAAGCTCCATTCTACCCATCTAGCAAAGAAATTTAAAGGAAAGACGAGAAAAAAAATTCACGCTTTCCGAGCAGGGCCGGGGTCGTCTGGAAAAAAAACATTTTTTTTGGGTCTACTTCGTGCCACATTCGATGCTGCTGGGGCCCTCATACTCCGTATCTGAGGACGGGAGTGGCTTTTCCTCGTGTTTGAAGCTCCATTCTACCCATCTAGCAAAGAAATTTAAAGGAAAGACGAGAAAAAAAATGCACGCTTTCCGAGCAGGGCCGGGGTCGTCTGGAAAAAAATAATTTTTTTTGGGTCTACTTCGTGCCACATTCGATGCTGCTGGGGCCCTCATACTAGGTATTTGAGGACGGGAGTGGCTTTTCCTCGTGTTTGAAGCTCCATTCTACCCATCTAGCAAAGAAATTTAAAGGAAAGACGAGAAAAAAAATGCACGCTTTCCGAGCAGGGCCGGGGTCGTCTGGAAAAAAATCATTTTTTTTGTATCCACTCCGTGCCACATTCGATGCAGCTGGGGCCCTCATTCTCCGTATCTGAGGACGGGAGTGGCTTTTCCTCGTGTTTGAAGCTCCATTCTACCCATCAAGCAGAGAAATTTAAAGGAAAGACGAGAAAAAAAATTCACGCTTTCCGAGCAGGGCCGGGGTCGTCTGAAAGAAAATCATTTCTTTTTTGGATCCACTTCGTGCCACATTCGATGCTGCTGCGGTCCTCATACTCCGTATCTGAGGACGGGAGTGGCTTTTCCTCGTGTTTCAAGCTCCATTCTACCCATCTAGCAAAGAAATTTGAATGAAAGGCGAGAAAAAAAATTCACGCTTCCCGAGCAGGGCCGGGGTCGTCTGGAAAAAAATCATTTTTTTTTTGGGTCCACTTCGTGCCACATTCGATGCAGCTGAGGCCCTCGTACTCCGTATCTGAGGACGGGGGTGGCTATTCCTCGTGTTTGAAGCTCCATTCTACCCATCTAGCAAAGAAATTTAAAGGAAAGACGAGAAAAAAAGTTCACGCTTTCCGAGCAGGGCCGGGGTCGTCTGGAAAAAAATCATTTTTGTTTGTATCCATTCCGTGCCACATTCGATGCAGCTGAGGCCCTCGTACTCCATATCTGAGGACGGGAGTGGCTTTTCCTCGTGTTTCAAGCTTCATTCTACCCATCTAGCAAAGAAATTTGAAGGAAAGGCGAGAAAAAAAATTCACGCTTCCCGAGCAGGGCCGGGGTCGTCTGGAAAAAAATCATTTTTTTTGGGTCTACTTCGTGCCACATTCGATGCTGCTGGGGCCCTCATACTCCGTATTTGAGGACGGGCGTGGCTTTTCCTCGTGTTTGAAGCTCCATTCTACCCATCTAGCAAAGAAATTCAAAGGAAAGGCGAGAAAAAAATTCACGCTTTCCGAGCAGGGCCGGGGTCGTCTGGAAGAAAATCATTTTTTTTGTATCCACTTCGTGCCACATTTGATGCTGCTGGGGTCCTCATACTCCGTATCTGAGAACGGGAGTGGCTTTTCCTCGTGTTTGAAGCTCCATTCTACCCATCTAGCAAAGAAATTTAAAGGAAAGACGAGAAAAAAAATTCACGCTTTCCGAGCAGGGCCGGGGTCGTCTGGAAAAAAATCATTTTTTTTTGTATCCACTCCGTGCCACATTCGATTTTGCTGGGGCCTTCAAACTCCGTATCTGAGGACGGGAGTGGCTTTTCCTCGTGTTTGAAGCTCCATTCTACCCATCTAGCAAAGAAATTTAAAGGAAGACGAGAAAAAAAATGCACGCTTTCCGAGCAGGGCCGGGGTCGTCTGGGAAAACTCATTTTTTTTGGATCCACTTCGTGCCACATTCGATGCTGCTGGGGCCCTCATACTCCGTATCTGAGGACGGGCGTGGCTTTTCCTCGTGTTTCAAGCTTCATTCTACCCATCTAGCAAAGAAATTTAAAGGAAAGACGAGAAAAAAATGCACGCTTCCCGAGCAGGGCCGGGGTCGTCTGGAAAAAAATCTTTTTTTTTTTGGATCCACTTCGTGCCACATTCGATGCTGCTGGGGCCCTCATACTCCGTATTTGAGGACGGGAGTGACTTTTCCTCGTGTTTGAAGCTCCATTCTACCCATCTAGCAAAGAAATTTAAAGGAAAGACGAGAAAAAAAATTCACGCTTTCCGAGCAGGGCCGGGGTCGTCTGGAGAAAAATCATTTTTTTTTGATTCTACTTCGTGCCACATTCGATGCTGCTGCGGTCCTCATACTCCGTATCTGAGAACGGGAGTGCCTTTTGCTCGTGTTTGAAGCTCCATTCTACCCATCTAGCAAAGAAATTTAAAGGAAAGACGCGAAAAAAAATTTACGCTTTCCGAGCAGGGCCGGGGTCGTCTGGAAAAAAATCATTTTATTTTGGGTCCACTTCGTGCCACACTCGATGCTGCTGCGGTCCTCATACTCCGTATCTGAGAACGGGAGTGGCTTTTCCTCGTGTTTGAAGCTCCATTCTACCCATCTAGCAAAGAAATTTAAAGGAAAGACGAGAAAAAAAATTCACGCTTTCCGAGCAGGGCCGGGGTCGTCTGGAAAAAAATAATTTTTTTTTGTATCCACTCCGTGCCACATTCGATTTTGCTGGGGCCTTCAAACTCCGTATCTGAGGACGGGAGTGGCTTTTCCTCGTGTTTGAAGCTCCATTCTACCCATCTAGCAAAGAAATTTAAAGGAAGACGAGAAAAAAAATTCACGCTTTCCGAGCAGGGCCGGGGTCGTCTGGGAAAACTCATTTTTTTTGGATCCACTTCGTGCCACATTCGATGCTGCTGGGGCCCTCATACTCCGTATCTGAGGACGGGAGTGGCTTTTCCTCGTGTTTGAAGCTCCATTCTACCCATCTAGCAAAGAAATTTAAAGGAAAGACGAGAAAAAAAAATTCACGCTTTCCGAGCAGGGCCGGGGTCGTCTGGAAAAAAATCATTTATTTTGGGTGTACTTCGTGCCACATTCGATGCTGCTGGGGCCCTCATATTCCGTATCGGAGGACGGGAGTGGCTTTTCCTCGTGTTTGAAGCTCCATTCTACCCATCTAGCAAAGAAATTTAAAGGAAAGACGAGAAAAAAAATTCACGCTTTCCGAGCAGGGCCGGGGTCGTCTGGAAAAAAATAATTTTTTTTTAATTCTACTTCGTGCCACATTCGATGCTGCTGCGGTCCTCATACTCCGTATCTGAGAACGGGAGTGGCTTTTCCTCGTGTTTGAAGCTCCATTCTACCCATCTAGCAAAGAAATTTAAAGGAAAGACGAGAAAAAAAATTTACGCTTTCCGAGCAGGGCCGGGGTCGTCTGGAAAAAAATCATTTTTTTTGAATCCACTCCGTGCCACATTCGATTTTGCTGGGGCCTTCAAACTCCGTATCTGAGAACGGGAGTGGCTTTTCCTCGTGTTTGAAGCTCCATTCTACCCATCTAGCAAAGAAATTTAAAGGAAGACGAGAAAAAAAATTCACGCTTTCCGAGCAGGGCCGGGGTCGTCTGGGAAAACTCATTTTTTTTGGATCCACTTCGTGCCACATTCGATGCTGCTGGGGCCCTCATACTCCGTATCTGAGGACGGGAGTGGCTTTTCCTCGTGTTTGAAGCTCCATTCTACCCATCTAGCAAAGAAATTTAAAGGAAAGGCGAGAAAAAAAATTCTCGCTTTCCGAGCAGGGCCGGGGTCGTCTGGAAAAAAATAATTTTTTTTGGATCCACTTCGTGACACATTCGATGCTGCTGGGGCCCTCATTCTCCGTATCTGAGGACGGGAGTGGCTTTTCCTCGTGTTTGAAGCTCCATTCTACCCATCTAGCAAAGAAATTTAAAGGAAGACGAGAAAAAAAATTCACGCTTTCCGAGCAGGGCCGGGGTCGTCTGGGAAAACTCATTTTTTTTGGATCCACTTCGTGCCACATTCGATGCTGCTGGGGCCCTCATACTCCGTATCTGAGGACGGGAGTGGCTTTTCCTCGTGTTTGAAGCTCCATTCTACCCATCTAGCAAAGAAATTTAAAGGAAAGACGAGAAAAAAAAATGCACGCTTTCCGAGCAGGGCCGGGGTCGTCTGGAAAAAAATAATTTTTTTGGTTCTATTTCGTGCCACATTCGATGCTGCTGGGGCACTCATATTCCGTATCTGAGGACGGGAGTGGCTTTTCCTCGTGTTTGAAGCTCCATTCTACCCATCTAGCAAAGAAATTTAAAGGAAAGACGAGAAAAAAAATTCACGCTTTCCGAGCAAGGCCGGGGTCGTCTGGAAAGAAATCATTTTTGTTTGTATCCACTCCGTGCCACATTCGATGCAGCTGAGGCCCTCGTACTCCATATCTGAGGACGGGAGTGGCTTTTCCTCGTGTTTCAAGCTCCATTCTATCCATCTAGCAAAGAAATTTAAAGGAAAGACGAGAAAAAAAATTCACGCTTTCCGAGCAAGGCCGGGGTCGTCTGGAAAGAAATCATTTTTGTTTGTATCCACTCCGTGCCACATTCGATGCAGCTGAGGCCCTCGTACTCCGTATCTGAGGACGGGAGTGGCTTTTCCTCGTGTTTCAAGCTTCATTGTACCCATCTAGCAAAGAAATTTGAAGGAAAGGCGAGAAAAAAAATTCACGCTTCCCGAGCAGGGCCGGGGTCGTCTGAAAAAAAATCATTTTTTTTGGGTCTACTTCGTGCCACATTCGATGCTGCTGGGGCCCTCATACTCCGTATTTGAGGACGGGCGTGGCTTTTCCTCGTGTTTGAAGCTCCATTCTACCCATCTAGCAAAGAAATTTAAAGGAAAGATGAGAAAAAAATGCACGCTTTCCGAGCAGGGCCGGGGTCGTCTGGAAAAAAATCTTTTTTTTTTTGGATCCACTTCGTGCCACATTCGATGCAGCTGAGGCCCTCGTACTCCGTATTTGAGGACGGGAGTGGCTTTTCCTCGTGTTTGAAGCTCCATTCTACCCATCTAGCAAAGAAATTTAAAGGAAAGACGAGAAAAAAAATTCACGCTTTCCGAGCAGGGCCGGGGTCGTCTGGAAAAAAATCTTTTTTTTTGGGTCTACTTCGTGCCACGTTCGATGCTGCTGGGGCCCTCATACTCCGTATCTGAGGACGGGAGTGGCTTTTCCTCGTGTTTCAAGCTCCATTCTACCCATCTAGCAAAGAAATTTAAAGGAAAGACGAGAAAAAAAATTCACGCTTTCCGAGCAGGGCCGGGGTCGTCTGGAAAAAAATAATTTTTTTTTAATTCTACTTCGTGCCACATTCGATGCTGCTGGGGCCCTCATACTAGGTATTTGAGGACGGGAGTGGCTTTTCCTCGTGTTTGAAGCTCCATTCTACCCATCTAGCAAAGAAATTTAAAGGAAAGACGAGAAAAAAAATTCACGCTTTCCGAGCAAGGCCGGGGTCGTCTGGAAAGAAATCATTTTTGTTTGTATCCACTCCGTGCCACATTCGATGCAGCTGAGGCCCTCGTACTCCATATCTGAGGACGGGAGTGGCTTTTCCTCGTGTTTCAAGCTCCATTCTATCCATCTAGCAAAGAAATTTAAAGGAAAGACGAGAAAAAAAATTTACACTTTCCGAGCAAGGCCGGGGTCGTCTGGAAAGAAATCATTTTTGTTTGTATCCACTCCGTGCCACATTCGATGCAGCTGAGGCCCTCGTACTCCGTATCTGAGGACGGGAGTGGCTTTTCCTCGTGTTTCAAGCTTCATTGTACCCATCTAGCAAAGAAATTTGAAGGAAAGGCGAGAAAAAAAATTCACGCTTCCCGAGCAGGGCCGGGGTCGTCTGAAAAAAAATCATTTTTTTTGGGTCTACTTCGTGCCACATTCGATGCTGCTGGGGCCCTCATACTCCGTATTTGAGGACGGGCGTGGCTTTTCCTCGCGTTTGAAGCTCCATTCTACCCATCTAGCAAAGAAATTTAAAGGAAAGATGAGAAAAAAATGCACGCTTTCCGAGCAGGGCCGGGGTCGTCTGGAAAAAAATCATTTTTGTTTGTATCCACTCCGTGCCACATTCGATGCAGCTGAGGCCCTCGTACTCCATATCTGAGGACGGGAGTGGCTTTTCCTCGTGTTTGAAGATCCATTCTACCCATCTAGCAAAGAAATTTAAAGGAAAGACGAGAAAAAAAATTCACGCTTTCCGAGCAGGGCCGGGGTCGTCTGGAAAAAAATAATTTTTTTTGGATCCACTTCGTGACACATTCGATGCTGCTGGGGCCCTCATACTCCGTATCTGAGGACGGGAGTGGCTTTTCCTCGTGTTTCAAGCTCCATTCTACCCATCTAGCAAAGAAATTTAAAGGAAAGACGAGAAAAAAAATTCACGCTTTCCGAGCAGGGCCGGGGTCGTCTGGAAAAAATCTTTTTTTTTGGGTCTACTTCGTGCCACGTTCGATGCTGCTGGGGCCCTCATACTCCGTATCAGAGGACGGGAGTGGCTTTTCCTCGTGTTTGAAGCTCCATTCTACCCATTTAGCAAAGAAATTTAAAGGAAAGGCGAGAAAAAAAATTCACGCTTTCCGAGCAGGGCCGGGGTCGTCTGGAAAAGAAATCATTTTTTTTGGATCCACTTCGTGCCACATTCGATGCTGCTGGGGCCCTCATACTCCGTATCTGAGGACGGGAGTGGCTTTTCCTCGTGTTTGAAGCTCCATTCTACCCATCTAGCAAAGAAATTTAAAGGAAAGACGAGAAAAAAAATTCACGCTTTCCGAGCAGGGCCGGGGTCGTCTGGAAAAAAATTATTTTTTTGGGGTCTACTTCGTGCCACATTCGATGCTGCTGGGACCCTCATACTCCGTATCCGAGGACGGGAGTGGCTTTTCCTCGTGTTTGAAGCTCCATTCTACCCATCTAGCAAAGAAATTTAAAGGAAAGACGAGAAAAAAAATTCACGCTTTCCGAGCAGGGCCGGGGTCGTCTGGAAAAAAATCTTTTTTTTTTTGGATCCACTTCGTGCCACATTCGATGCTGCTGGGGCCCTCATACTCCGTATTTGAGGACGGGAGTGGCTTTTCCTCGTGTTTGAAGCTCCATTCTACCCATCTAGCAAAGAAATTTAAAGGAAAGACGAGAAAAAAAATTCACGCTTTCCGAGCAGGGCCGGTGTCGTCTGGAAAAAAATCTTTTTTTTTGGGTCTACTTCGTGCCACGTTCGATGCTGCTGGGGCCCTCATACTCCGTATCTGAGGACGGGAGTGGCTTTTCCTCGTGTTTCAAGCTCCATTCTACCCATCTAGCAAAGAAATTTAAAGGAAAGACGAGAAAAAAAATTCACGCTTTCCGAGCAGGGCCGGGGTCGTCTGGAAAAAATCTTTTTTTTTGGGTCTACTTCGTGCCACGTTCGATGCTGCTGGGGCCCTCATACTCCGTATCAGAGGACGGGAGTGGCTTTTCCTCGTGTTTGAAGCTCCATTCTACCCATTTAGCAAAGAAATTTAAAGGAAAGGCGAGAAAAAAAATTCACGCTTTCCGAGCAGGGCCGGGGTCGCCTGGAAAAGAAATCATTTTTTTTGGATCCACTTCGTGCCACATTCGATGCTGCTGGGGCCCTCATACTCCGTATCTGAGGACGGGAGTGGCTTTTCCTCGTGTTTGAAGCTCCATTCTACCCATCTAGCAAAGAAATTTAAAGGAAAGACGAGAAAAAAAATTCACGCTTTCCGAGCAGGGCCGGGGTCGTCTGGAAAAAAACCTTTTTTTTGGGTCCACTTCGTGCCACATTCGATGCTGCTGCTGTCCTCATACTCCGTATCTGAGGACGGGAGTGGCTTTTCCTCGTGTTTGAAGCTCCATTCTACCCATCTAGCAAAGAAATTTAAAGGAAAGACGAGAAAAAAAATTCACGCTTTCCGAGCAGGGCCGGGGTCGTCTGGAAAAAAATCTTTTTTTTTTTGGATCCACTTCGTGCCACATTCGATGCTGCTGGGGCCCTCATACTCCGTATTTGAGGACGGGAGTGGCTTTTCCTCGTGTTTGAAGCTCCATTCTACCCATCTAGCAAAGAAATTTAAAGGAAAGACGAGAAAAAAAAATGCACGCTTTCCGAGCAGGGCCGGGGTCGTCTGGAAAAAAATCTTTTTTTTTTTGGATCCACTTCGTGCCACATTCGATGCTGCTGGGGCCCTCATACTCCGTATCTGAGAACGGGAGTGGCTTTTCCTCGTGTTTCAAGCTCCATTCTACCCATCTAGCAAAGAAATTTAAAGGAAAGACGAGAAAAAAAATTCACGCTTTCCGAGCAGGGCCGGGGTCGTCTGGGAAAACTCATTTTTTTTGGATCCACTTCGTGCCACATTCGATGCTGCTGGGGCCCTCATACTCCGTATCTGAGGACGGGAGTGGCTTTTCCTCGTGTTTGAAGCTCCATTCTACCCATCTAGCAAAGAAATTTAAAGGAAAGACGAGAAAAAAAATTCACGCTTTCCGAGCAGGGCCGGGGTCGTCTGGAAAAAAATCTTTTTTTTTTGGATCCACTTCGTGCTACATTCGATGCTGCTGGGGCCCTCATACTCCGTATTTGAGGACGGGCGTGGCTTTTCCTCGTGTTTGAAGCTCCATTCTACCCATCTAGCAAAGAAATTCAAAGGAAAGACGAGAAAAAAAATTCACGCTTTCCGAGCAGGGCCGGGGTCGTCTGGAAGAAAATCATTTTTTTTTTGGGTCCACTTCGTGCCACATTCGATGCTGCTGGGGCCCTCATACTCCGTATCTGAGGACGGGGGTGGCTTTTCCTCGTGTTTGAAGCTCCATTCTACCCATCTAGCAAAGAAATTTAAAGGAAAGACGAGAAAAAAAATTCACGCTTCCCGAGCAGGGCCGGGGTCGTCTGGAAAAAAATCTTTTTTTTTTTGGATCCACTTCGTGCCACATTCGATGCTGCTGGGGCCCTCATACTCCGTATTTGAGGACGGGAGTGGCTTTTCCTCGTGTTTGAAGCTCCATTCTACCCATCTTGCAAAGAAATTTAAAGGAAAGACGAGAAAAAAAATTCACGCTTTCCGAGCAGGGCCGGGGTCGTCTGGAAAAAAATAATTTTTTTTTGATTCTACTTCGTGCCACATTCGATGCTGCTGCGGTCCTCATACTCCGTATCTGAGAACGGGAGTGGCTTTTCCTCGTGTTTGAAGCTCCATTCTACCCATCTAGCAAAGAAATTTAAAGGAAAGGCGAGAAAAAAAATTCACGCTTTCCGAGCAGGGCCGGGGTCGTCTGGAAAAAAACCTTTTTTTTGGATCCACTTCGTGACACATTCGATGCTGCTGGGGCCCTCATTCTCCGTATCTGAGGACGGGAGTGGCTTTTCCTCGTGTTTGAAGCTCCATTCTACCCATCTAGCAAAGAAATTTAAAGGAAGACGAGAAAAAAAATTCACGCTTTCCGAGCAGGGCCGGGGTCGTCTGGAAAAAAATCATTTTTTTTTTGAATCCACTTCGTGCCCGATTCGATGCTGCTGCGGTCCTCATACTCCGTATCTGAGGACGGGAGCGGCTTTTCCTCGTGTTTGAAGCTCCATTCTACCCATTTAGCAAAGAAATTTAAAGGAAAGACGAGAGAAAAAATTCACGCTTTCCGAGCAGGGCCGGGGTCGTCTGGAAAAAAATCATTTTTTTTTGGGTCTACTTCGTGCCACATTCGATGCTGCTGGGACCCTCATGCTCCGTATCTGAGGACGGGAGTGGCTTTTCCTCGTGTTTGAAGCTCCATTCTACCCATCTAGCAAAGAAATTTAAAGGAAAGACGAGAAAAAAAATTCACGCTTTCCGAGCAGGGCCGGGGTCGTCTGGAAAAAAACCTTTTTTTTGGGTCCACTTCGTGCCACATTCGATGCTGCTGGGGCCCTCATACTCCGTATTTGAGGACGGGAGTGGCTTTTCCTCGTGTTTGAAGCTCCATTCTACCCATCTAGCAAAGAAATTTAAAGGAAAGACGAGAAAAAAAAATGCACGCTTTCCGAGCAGGGCCGGGGTCGTCTGGAAAAAAATCTTTTTTTTTTTGGATCCACTTCGTGCCACATTCGATGCTGCTGGGGCCCTCATACTCCGTATCTGAGAACGGGAGTGGCTTTTCCTCGTGTTTGAAGCTCCATTCTACCCATCTAGCAAAGAAATTTAAAGGAAAGACGAGAAAAAAAATTCACGCTTTCCGAGCAGGGCCGGGGTCGTCTGGAAAAAAATCATTTTTTTTGAATCCACTCCGTGCCACATTCGATTTTGCTGGGGCCTTCAAACTCCGTATCTGAGGACGGGAGTGGCTTTTCCTCGTGTTTGAAGCTCCATTCTACCCATCTAGCAAAGAAATTTAAAGGAAAGGCGAGAAAAAAAATTCACGCTTTCCGAGCAGGGCCGGGGTCGTCTGGAAAAAAACCTTTTTTTTGGATCCACTTCGTGACACATTCGATGCTGCTGGGGCCCTCATTCTCCGTATCTGAGGACGGGAGTGGCTTTTCCTCGTGTTTGAAGCTCCATTCTACCCATCTAGCAAAGAAATTTAAAGGAAGACGAGAAAAAAAATTCACGCTTTCCGAGCAGGGCCGGGGTCGTCTGGAAAAAAATCATTTTTTTTTTGAATCCACTTCGTGCCCGATTCGATGCTGCTGCGGTCCTCATACTCCGTATCTGAGGACGGGAGCGGCTTTTCCTCGTGTTTGAAGCTCCATTCTACCCATTTAGCAAAGAAATTTAAAGGAAAGACGAGAGAAAAAATTCACGCTTTCCGAGCAGGGCCGGGGTCGTCTGGAAAAAAATCATTTTTTTTTGGGTCTACTTCGTGCCACATTCGATGCTGCTGGGACCCTCATGCTCCGTATCTGAGGACGGGAGTGGCTTTTCCTCGTGTTTGAAGCTCCATTCTACCCATCTAGCAAAGAAATTTAAAGGAAAGACGAGAAAAAAAATTCACGCTTTCCGAGCAGGGCCGGGGTCGTCTGGAAAAAAACCTTTTTTTTGGGTCCACTTCGTGCCACATTCGATGCTGCTGGGGCCCTCATACTCCGTATTTGAGGACGGGAGTGGCTTTTCCTCGTGTTTGAAGCTCCATTCTACCCATCTAGCAAAGAAATTTAAAGGAAAGACGAGAAAAAAAAATGCACGCTTTCCGAGCAGGGCCGGGGTCGTCTGGAAAAAAATCTTTTTTTTTTTGGATCCACTTCGTGCCACATTCGATGCTGCTGGGGCCCTCATACTCCGTATCTGAGAACGGGAGTGGCTTTTCCTCGTGTTTGAAGCTCCATTCTACCCATCTAGCAAAGAAATTTAAAGGAAAGACGAGAAAAAAAATTCACGCTTTCCGAGCAGGGCCGGGGTCGTCTGGAAAAAAATCATTTTTTTTGTATCCACTCCGTGCCACATTCGATGCAGCTGGGGCCCTCATACTCCGTATCTGAGGACGGGAGTGGCTTTTCCTCGTGTTTGAAGCTCCATTCTACCCATCTAGCAAAGAAATTTAAAGGAAAGACGAGAAAAAAAATTCACGCTTTCCGAGCAGGGCCGGGGTCGTCTGGAAAAAAACCTTTTTTTTGGGTCCACTTCGTGCCACATTCGATGCTGCTGCGGTCCTCATACTCCGTATCTGAGGACGGGAGTGGCTTTTCCTCGTGTTTGAAGCTCCATTCTACCCATCTAGCAAAGAAATTTAAAGGAAAGACGAGAAAAAAAATTCACGCTTTCCGAGCAGGGCCGGGGTCGTCTGGAAAAAAATCTTTTTTTTTTTTGGATCCACTTCGTGCCACATTCGATGCAGCTGGGGCCCCCATACTCCGTATCTGAGGACGGGAGTGGCTTTTCCTCGTGTTTGAAGCTCCATTCTACCCATCTAGCAAAGAAATTTAAAGGAAAGACGAGAAAAAAAATTCACGCTTTCCGAGCAGGGCCGGGGTCGTCTGGAAAAAAATCTTTTTTTTTTTGGATCCACTTCGTGCTACATTCGATGCTGCTGGGGCCCTCATACTCCGTATTTGAGGACGGGCGTGGCTTTTCCTCGTGTTTGAAGCTCCATTCTACCCATCTAGCAAAGAAATTCAAAGGAAAGACGAGAAAAAAAATTCACGCTTTCCGAGCAGGGCCGGGGTCGTCTGGAAGAAAATCATTTTTTTTTTGGGTCCACTTCGTGCCACATTCGATGCTGCTGGGGCCCTCATACTCCGTATCTGAGGACGGGGGTGGCTTTTCCTCGTGTTTGAAGCTCCATTCTACCCATCTAGCAAAGAAATTTAAAGGAAAGACGAGAAAAAAAATTCACGCTTCCCGAGCAGGGCCGGGGTCGTCTGGAAAAAAATCTTTTTTTTTTTGGATCCACTTCGTGCCACATTCGATGCTGCTGGGGCCCTCATACTCCGTATTTGAGGACGGGAGTGGCTTTTCCTCGTGTTTGAAGCTCCATTCTACCCATCTTGCAAAGAAATTTAAAGGAAAGACGAGAAAAAAAATTCACGCTTTCCGAGCAGGGCCGGGGTCGTCTGGAAAAAAATAATTTTTTTTTGATTCTACTTCGTGCCACATTCGATGCTGCTGCGGTCCTCATACTCCGTATCTGAGAACGGGAGTGGCTTTTCCTCGTGTTTGAAGCTCCATTCTACCCATCTAGCAAAGAAATTTAAAGGAAAGACGAGAAAAAAAATTTACGCTTTCCGAGCAGGGCCGGGGTCGTCTGGAAAAAAATCATTTTATTTTGGGTCCACTTCGTGCCACACTCGATGCTGCTGCGGTCCTCATACTCCGTATCTGAGAACGGGAGTGGCTTTTCCTCGTGTTTGAAGCTCCATTCTACCCATCTAGCAAAGAAATTTAAAGGTAAGACGAGAAAAAAAATTCACGCTTTCCGAGCAGGGCCGGGGTCGTCTGGAAAAAAATCATTTTTTTTGAATCCACTCCGTGCCACATTCGATTTTGCTGGGGCCTTCAAACTCCGTATCTGAGGACGGGAGTGGCTTTTCCTCGTGTTTGAAGCTCCATTCTACCCATCTAGCAAAGAAATTTAAAGGAAAGGCGAGAAAAAAAATTCACGCTTTCCGAGCAGGGCCGGGGTCGTCTGGAAAAAAATATTTTTTTTTGGATCCACTTCGTGACACATTCGATGCTGCTGGGGCCCTCATTCTCCGTATCTGAGGACGGGAGTGGCTTTTCCTCGTGTTTGAAGCTCCATTCTACCCATCTAGCAAAGAAATTTAAAGGAAGACGAGAAAAAAAATTCACGCTTTCCGAGCAGGGCCGGGGTCGTCTGGAAAAAAATCATTTTTTTTTTGAATCCACTTCGTGCCCGATTCGATGCTGCTGCGGTCCTCATACTCCGTATCTGAGGACGGGAGCGGCTTTTCCTCGTGTTTGAAGCTCCATTCTACCCATTTAGCAAAGAAATTTAAAGGAAAGACGAGAGAAAAAATTCACGCTTTCCGAGCAGGGCCGGGGTCGTCTGGAAAAAAATCATTTTTTTTTGGGTCTACTTCGTGCCACATTCGATGCTGCTGGGACCCTCATGCTCCGTATCTGAGGACGGGAGTGGCTTTTCCTCGTGTTTGAAGCTCCATTCTACCCATCTAGCAAAGAAATTTAAAGGAAAGACGAGAAAAAAAATTCACGCTTTCCGAGCAGGGCCGGGGTCGCCTTGAAAAAAATAATTTTTTTTGGGTCTATTTCGTGCCACATTCGATGCTGCTGGGGCCCTCATACTCCGTATCTGAGGACGGGAGTGGCTTTTCCTCGTGTTTGAAGCTCCATTCTACCCATCTAGAAAAGAAATTTAAAGGAAAGACGAGAAAAAAAATTCACGCTTTCCGAGCAGGGCCGGGGTCGTCTGGAAAAAAAACATTTTTTTTGGGTCTACTTCGTGCCACATTCGATGCTGCTGGGGCCCTCATACTCCGTATCTGAGGACGGGAGTGGCTTTTCCTCGTGTTTGAAGCTCCATTCTACCCATCTAGCAAAGAAATTTAAAGGAAAGACGAGAAAAAAAATTCACGCTTTCCGAGCAGGGCCGGGGTCGTCTGGAAAAAAATCATTTTTTTTGGGTCTACTTCGTGCCACATTCGATGCTGCTGGGGCCCTCATACTCCGTATCTGAGGACGGGAGTGGCTTTTCCTCGTGTTTGAAGCTCCATTCTACCCATCTAGCAAAGAAATTTAAAGGAAAGACGAGAAAAAAAATTCACGCTTTCCGAGCAGGGCCGGGGTCGTCTGGAAAAAAATCATTTTTTTTGTATCCACTCCGTGACACATTTGATGCTGCTGGGGCCCTCATACTCCGTATTTGAGGACGGGAGTGGCTTTTCCTCGTTTTTGAAGCTCCATTCTACCCATCTAGCAAAGAAATTTAAAGGAAAGACGAGAAAAAAAATTCACGCTTTCCGAGCAGGGCCGGGGTCGTCTGGAAAAAAATTATTTTTTTTTGGATCCACTTCGTGCCACATTCGATACTGCTGGGGTCCTCATACTCCGTATCTGAGGACGGGAGTGGCTTTTCCTCGTGTTTGAAGCTCCATTCTACCCATCTAGCAAAGAAATTTAAAGGAAAGACGAGAAAAAAAATTCACGCTTTCCGAGCAGGGCCGGGGTCGTCTGGAAAAAAATCATTTTTTTTTGGGTCTTATTCGTGCCACATTCGATGCTGCTGGGGCCCTTATACTCCGTATCTGAGGACGGGAGTGGCTTTTCCTCGTGTTTGAAGCTCCATTCTACCCATCTAGCAAAGAAATTTAAAGGAAAGACGAGAAAAAAAATTCACGCTTTCCGAGCAGGGCCGGGGTCGTCTGGAAAAAAATCATTTTTTTTGTATCCACTCCGTGCCACATTCGATGCAGCTGAGGCCCTCGTACTCCATATCTGAGGACGGGAGTGGCTTTTCCTCGTGTTTCAAGCTCCATTCTATCCATCTAGCAAAGAAATTTAAAGGAAAGACGAGAAAAAAAATTCACGCTTTCCGAGCAAGGCCGGGGTCGTCTGGAAAGAAATCATTTTTGTTTGTATCCACTCCGTGCCACATTCGATGCAGCTGAGGCCCTCGTACTCCATATCTGAGGACGGGAGTGGCTTTTCCTCGTGTTTCAAGCTTCATTCTACCCATCTAGCAAAGAAATTTGAAGGAAAGGCGAGAAAAAAAATTCACGCTTCCCGAGCAGGGCCGGGGTCGTCTGGAAAAAAATCATTTTTTTGGGTCTACTTCGTGCCACATTCGATGCTGCTGGGGCCCTCATACTCCGTATCTGAGGACGGGAGTGGCTTTTCCTCGTGTTTGAAGCTCCATTCTACCCATCTAGCAAAGAAATTTAAAGGAAAGACGAGAAAAAAAAATGCACGCTTTCCGAGCAGGGCCGGGGTCGTCTGGAAAAAAATAATTTTTTTGGTTCTACTTCGTGCCACATTCGATGCTGCTGGGGCCCTCATACTCCGTATTTGAGGACGGGAGTGGCTTTTCCTCGTGTTTGAAGCTCCATTCTACCCATCTAGCAAAGAAATTTAAAGGAAAGACGAGAAAAAAATTCACGCTTTCCGAGCAGGGCCGGGGTCGTCTGGAAAAAAATCATTTTTTTTTGGGTCTTATTCGTGCCACATTCGATGCTGCTGGGGCCCTCATACTCCGTATCTGAGGACGGGAGTGGCTTTTCCTCGTGTTTGAAGCTCCATTCTACCCATCTAGCAAAGAAATTTAAAGGAAAGACGAGAAAAAAAATTCACGCTTTCCGAGCAGGGCCGTGGTCGTCTGGAAAAAAATAATTTTTTTGGTTCTACTTCGTGCCACATTCGATGCTGCTGGGGCACTCATATTCCGTATCTGAGGACGGGAGTGGCTTTTCCTCGTGTTTGAAGCTCCATTCTACCCATCTAGCAAAGAAATTTAAAGGAAAGACGAGAAAAAAAATTCACGCTTTCCGAGCAGGGCCGGGGTCGTCTGGAAAAAAATAATTTTTTTTGGGTCTACTTCGTGCCACATTCGATGCTGCTGGGGCCCTCATACTAGGTATTTGAGGACGGGAGTGGCTTTTCCTCGTGTTTGAAGCTCCATTCTACCCATCTAGCAAAGAAATTTAAAGGAAAGACGAGAAAAAAAATTCACGCTTTCCGAGCAGGGCCGGGGTCGTCTGGAAAAAAATAATTTTTTTGGTTCTACTTCGTGCCACATTCGATGCTGCTGGGGCACTCATATTCCGTATCTGAGGACGGGAGTGGCTTTTCCTCGTGTTTGAAGCTCCATTCTACCCATCTAGCAAAGAAATTTAAAGGAAAGACGAGAAAAAAAATTCACGCTTTCCGAGCAGGGCCGGGGTCGTCTGGAAAAAAATCTTTTTGTTTTTGGATCCACTTCGTGCCACATTCGATGCTGCTGGGGCCCTCATACTCCGTATTTGAGGACGGGAGTGGCTTTTCCTCGTGTTTGAAGCTCCATTCTACCCATCTAGCAAAGAAATTTAAAGGAAAGACGAGAAAAAAAATTCACGCTTTCCGAGCAGGGCCGGGGTCGTCTGGAAAAAAATCATTTTTTTTTGGGTCTTATTCGTGCCACATTCGATGCTGCTGGGGCCCTTATACTCCGTATCTGAGGACGGGAGTGGCTTTTCCTCGTGTTTGAAGCTCCATTCTACCCATCTAGCAAAGAAATTTAAAGGAAAGACGAGAAAAAAAATTCACGCTTTCCGAGCAGGGCCGGGGTCGTCTGGAAAAAAATAATTTTTTTTGGGTCTACTTCGTGCCACATTCGATGCTGCTGGGGCCCTCATACTCCGTATCTGAGGACGGGAGTGGCTTTTCCTCGTGTTTGAAGCTCCATTCTACCCATCTAGCAAAGAAATTTAAAGGAAAGACGAGAAAAAAAATTCACGCTTTCCGAGCAGGGCCGGGGTCGTCTGGAAAAAAATTATTTTTTTTTTGGATCCACTTCGTGCCACATTCGATGCTGCTGGGGTCCTCATACTCCGTATCTGAGGACGGGAGTGGCTTTTCCTCGTGTTTGAAGCTCCATTCTACCCATCTAGCAAAGAAATTTAAAGGAAAGACGAGAAAAAAAATGCACGCTTTCCGAGCAGGGCCGGGGTCGTCTGGAAAAAAATCATTTTTTTTGGGTCTACTTCGTGCCACATTCGATGCTGCTGGGGCCCTCATACTCCGTATCTGAGGACGGGAGTGGCTTTTCCTCGTGTTTGAAGCTCCATTCTACCCATCTAGCAAAGAAATTTAAAGGAAAGACGAGAAAAAAAATTCACGCTTTCCGAGCAGGGCCGGGGTCGTCTGGAAAAAAATCATTTTTTTTTGGGTCTTATTCGTGCTACATTCGATGCTGCTGGGGCCCTTGTACTCCGTATCTGAGGACGGGAGTGGCTTTTCCTCGCGTTTGAAGCTCCATTTACCCATCTAGCAAAGAAATTTAAAGGAAAGACGAGAAAAAAAATTCACGCTTTCCGAGCAGGGCCGGGGTCGTCTGGAAAAAAATAATTTTTTTTGTATCCACTTCGTGCCACATTCGATGCTGCTGGGGCCCTCATACTCCGTATTTGAGGACGGGAGTGGCTTTTCCTCGTGTTTGAAGCTCCATTCTACCCATCTAGCAAAGAAATTTAAAGGAAAGACGAGAAAAAAAATGCACGCTTTCCGAGCAGGGCCGGGGTCGTCTGGAAAAAAATCATTTTTTTTGGGTCTACTTCGTGCCACATTCGATGCTGCTGGGGCCCTCATACTCCGTATCTGAGGACGGGAGTGGCTTTTCCTCGTGTTTGAAGCTCCATTCTACCCATCTAGCAAAGAAATTTAAAGGAAAGACGAGAAAAAAAATTCACGCTTTCCGAGCAGGGCCGGGGTCGTCTGGAAAAAAATCATTTTTTTTTGGGTCTTATTCGTGCTACATTCGATGCTGCTGGGGCCCTTGTACTCCGTATCTGAGGACGGGAGTGGCTTTTCCTCGCGTTTGAAGCTCCATTCTACCCATCTAGCAAAGAAATTTAAAGGAAAGACGAGAAAAAAATTCACGCTTTCCGAGCAGGGCCGGGGTCGTCTGGAAAAAAATCATTTTTTTTTGGGTCTACTTCGTGCCACATTCGATGCAGCTGAGGCCCTCGTACTCCGTATCTGAGGACGGGAGTGGCTTTTCCTCGTGTTTGAAGCTCCATTCTACCCATCTAGCAAAGAAATTTAAAGGAAAGACGAGAAAAAAAATTCACGCTTTCCGAGCAGGGCCGGGGTCGTCTGGAAAAAAATCATTTTTTTTTGGGTCTTATTCGTGCCACATTCGATGCTGCTGCGGTCCTCATACACCGTATCTGAGGACGGGAGTGGCTTTTCCTCGTGTTTGAAGCTCCATTCTACCCATCTAGCAAAGAAATTTAAAGGAAAGACGAGAAAAAAAATTCACGCTTTCCGAGCAGGGCCGGGGTCGTCTGGAAAAAAATAATTTTTTTTTGTCCATTTCGTGCCACATTCGATGCTGCTGGGGTCCTCATACTCCGTATCTGAGGACGGGAGTGGCTTTTCCTCGTGTTTGAAGCTCCATTCTACCCATCTAGCAAAGAAATTTAAAGGAAAGACGAGAAAAAAAATTCACGCTTTCCGAGCAGGGCCGGGGTCGTCTGGAAAAAAATCATCGTGCCACATTCGATGCTGCTGCGGTCCTCATACTCCGTATCTGAGAACGGGAGTGGCTTTTCCTCGTGTTTCAAGCTCCATTCTACCCATCTAGCAAAGAAATTTAAAGGAAAGACGAGAAAAAAAATTCACGCTTTCCGAGCAGGGCCGGGGTCGTCTGGAAAAAAATCATTTTTTTTGTATCCACTCCGTGCCACATTCGATTTTGCTGGGGCCTTCATACTCCGTATCTGAGGACGGGAGTGGCTTTTCCTCGTGTTTGAAGCTCAATTCTTCCCATCTAGCAAAGAAATTTAAAGGAAGGGCGAGAAAAAAAATTCACGCTTTCCGAGCAGGGCCGGTGTCGTCTGGAAGAAAATCATTTTTTTTTAATTCTACTTCGTGCCACATTCGATGCTGCTGCGGTCCTCATACTCCGTATCTGAGAACGAGAGTGGCTTTTCCTCGTGTTTGGAGCTCCATTCTACCCATCTAGCAAATAAATTTAAAGGAAAGACGAGAAAAAAAAGTTACGCTTTCCGAGCAGGGCCGGGGTCGTCTGGAAAAAAATCATTTTTTTTGTATCCACTCCGTGCCACATTCGATTTTGCTGGGGCCTTCATACTCCGTATCTGAGGACGGGAGTGGCTTTTCCTCGTGTTTGAAGCTCAATTCTTCCCATCTAGCAAAGAAATTTAAAGGAAGATCGAGAAAAAAAATTCACGCTTTCCGAGCAGGGCCGGTGTCGTCTGGAAGAAAATCATTTTTTTTTAATTCTACTTCGTGCCACATTCGATGCTGCTGCGGTCCTCATACTCCGTATCTGAGAACGAGAGTGGCTTTTCCTCGTGTTTGGAGCTCCATTCTACCCATCTAGCAAATAAATTTAAAGGAAAGACGAGAAAAAAAAGTTACGCTTTCCGAGCAGGGCCGGGGTCGTCTGGAAAAAAGTCATTTTTTTTGGGTCCACTTCGTGCCACATTCGATGCTGCTGCGGTCCTCATACTCCGTATCTGAGAACGGGAGTGGCTTTTCCTCGTGTTTCAAGCTCCATTCTACCCATCTAGCAAAGAAATTTAAAGGAAAGACGAGAAAAAAAATTCACGCTTTCCGAGCAGGGCCGGGGTCGTCTGGAAAAAAATCATTTTTTTTGTATCCACTCCGTGCCACATTCGATTTTGCTGGGGCCTTCATACTCCGTATCTGAGGACGGGAGTGGCTTTTCCTCGTGTTTGAAGCTCAATTCTTCCCATCTAGCAAAGAAATTTAAAGGAAGGGCGAGAAAAAAAATTCACGCTTTCCGAGCAGGGCCGGTGTCGTCTGGAAGAAAATCATTTTTTTTAAATTCTACTTCGTGCCACATTCGATGCTGCTGCGGTCCTCATACTCCGTATCTGAGAACGAGAGTGGCTTTTCCTCGTGTTTGGAGCTCCATTCTACCCATCTAGCAAATAAATTTAAAGGAAAGACGAGAAAAAAAAGTTACGCTTTCCGAGCAGGGCCGGGGTCGTCTGGAAAAAAGTCATTTTTTTTGGGTCCACTTCGTGCCACATTCGATGCTGCTGCGGTCCTCATACTCCGTATCTGAGAACGGGAGTGGCTTTTCCTCGTGTTTCAAGCTCCATTCTACCCATCTAGCAAAGAAATTTAAAGGAAAGACGAGAAAAAAAATTCACGCTTTCCGAGCAGGGCCGGGGTCGTCTGGAAAAAAATCATTTTTTTTGTATCCACTCCGTGCCACATTCGATGCAGCTGGGGCCCTCATACTCCGTATCTGAGGACGGGAGTGGCTTTTCCTCGTGTTTGAAGCTCCATTCTACCCATCTAGCAAAGAAATTTAAAGGAAAGACGAGAAAAAAAATTCACGCTTTCCGAGCAGGGCCGGGGTCGTCTGGAAAAAAGTCATTTTTTTTGAGTCCACTTCGTGCCACATTCGATGCTGCTGGGGCCCTCATACTCCGTATCGGAGGACGGGAGTGGCTTTTCCTCGTGTTTGAAGCTCCATTCTACCCATCTAGCAAAGAAATTTAAAGGAAAGACGAGAAAAAAAATTCACGCTTTCCGAGCAGGGCCGGGGTCGTCTGGAAAAAAATCTTTTTTTTTTTGGATCCACTTCGTGCCACATTCGATGCTGCTGGGGCCCTCATACTCCGTATTTGAGGACGGGAGTGGCTTTTCCTCGTGTTTGAAGCTCCATTCTACCCATCTAGCAAAGAAATTTAAAGGAAAGACGAGAAAAAAAATTCACGCTTTCCGAGCAGGGCCGGGGTCGTCTGGAAAAAAATCATTTTTTTTGGGTCTACTTCGTGCCACGTTCGATGCTGCTGGGGCCCTCATACTCCGTATCGGAGGACGGGAGTGGCTTTTCCTCGTGTTTGAAGCTCCATTCTACCCATTTAGCAAAGAAATTTAAAGGAAAGGCGAGAAAAAAAATTCACGCTTTCCGAGCAGGGCCGGGGTCGCCTGGAAAAGAAATCATTTTTTTTGGATCCACTTCGTGCCACATTCGATGCTGCTGGGGCCCTCATACTCCGTATCTGAGGACGGGAGTGGCTTTTCCTCGTGTTTGAAGCTCCATTCTACCCATCTAGCAAAGAAATTTAAAGGAAAGACGAGAAAAAAAATTCACACTTTCCGAGCAGGGCCGGGGTCGTCTGGAAAAAAATCATTTTTTTTGGGTCTTATTCGTGCCACATTCGATGCTGCTGGGGCCCTTATACTCCGTATCTGAGGACGGGAGTGGCTTTTCCTCGTGTTTGAAGCTCCATTCTACCCATCTAGCAAAGAAATTTAAAGGAAAGACGAGAAAAAAAATTCACGCTTTCCGAGCAGGGCCGGGGTCGTCTGGAAAAAAATCATTTTTTTTGTATCCACTTCGTGCCACATTTGATGCTGCTGGGGCCCTCATACTCCGTATCTGAGGACGGGAGTGGCTTTTCCTCGTGTTTGAAGCTCCATTCTACCCATCTAGCAAAGAACTTTAAAGGAAAGACGAGAAAAAAAATTCACGCTTTCCGAGCAGGGCCGGGGTCGTCTGGAAAAAAATCATTTTTTTTGGGTCCACTTCGTGCCACATTCGATGCTGCTGCGGTCCTCATACTCCGTATCTGAGGACGGGAGTGGCTTTTCCTCGTGTTTTAAGCTCCATTATTCCCATCTAGCAAAGAAAATTAAAGGAAAGACGAGAAAAAAAATTCACCCTTTCCGAGCAGGGCCGGGGTCGTCTGGAAAAAAATAATTTTTTTTGTGTCCACTTCGTGCCACATTCGATGCTGCTGGGGCCCTCGTACTCCGTATCTGAGGACGGGAGTGGCTTTTCCTCGTGTTTGAAGCTCGATTATTCCCATCTAGCAAAGAAATTTAAAGGAAAGACGAGAAAAAAAATTCACCCTTTCCGAGCAGGGCCGGGGTCGTCTGGAAAAAAATCATTTTGTTTTTGGGTCCACTTCGTGCCACATTCGATGCTGCTGGGGTCCTCATTCTCCGTATCTGAGGACGGGAGTGGCTTTTCCTCGTGTTTGAAGCTCCATTCTACCCATCTAGCAAAGAAATTTAAAGGAAAGACGAGAAAAAAAATTCACGCTTTCCGAGCAGGGCCGGGGTCGCCTGGAAAAAAATAATTTTTTTTGGGTCTACTTCGTGCCACATTCGATGCAGCTGAGGCCCTCATTCTCCGTATCTGAGGACGGGAGTGGCTTTTCCTCGTGTTTGAAGCTCCATTCTACCCATCTAGCAAAGAAATTTAAAGGAAAGACGAGAAAAAAAATTCACGCTTTCCGAGCAGGGCCGGGGTCGTCTGGAAAAAAATCATTTTGTTTTTGGGTCCACTTCGTGCCACATTCGATGCTGCTGCGGTCCTCATACTCCGAATATGAGGACGGGAGTGGCTTTTCCTCGTGTTTGAAGCTCCATTCAACCCATCTAGCAAAGAAATTTAAAGGAAAGACGAGAAAAAAAATTCACGATTTCCGAGCAGGGCCGGGGTCGTCTGGAAAAAAATCATTTTTTTGGATCCACTTCGTGCCACATTCGATGATGCTGGGGCCCTCATACTCCGTATCTGAGGACGGGAGTGGCTTTTCCTCGTGTTTGAAGCTCCATTCTACCCATCTAGCAAAGAAATTTAAAGGAAAGACGAGAAAAAAAATTCACACTTTCCGAGCAGGGCCGGGGTCGTCTGGAAAAAAATCATTTTTTTGGATCCACTTCGTGCCACATTCGATGATGCTGGGGCCCTCATACTCCGTATCTGAGGACGGGAGTGGCTTTTCCTCGTGTTTGAAGCTCCATTCTACCCATCTAGCAAAGAAATTTAAAGGAAAGACGAGAAAAAAAATTCACGCTTTCCGAGCAGGAGCAGTTCGTCTGGAAAAAATCATTTTTTTTGGGTCTACTTCGTGCCACGTTCGATGCTGCTGGGGCCCTCATACTCCGTATCTGAGGACGGGAGTGGCTTTTCCTCGTGTTTGAAGCTCCATTCTACCCATCTAGCAAAGAAATTTAAAGGAAAGACGAGAAAAAAAATTCACGCTTTCCGAGCAGGGCCGGGGTCGTCTGGAAAAAAATCTTTTTTTTTGGGTCTACTTCGTGCCACGTTCGATGCTGCTGGGGCCCTCATACTCCGTATCTGAGGACGGGAGTGGCTTTTCCTCGTGTTTGAAGCTCCATTCTACACATCTAGCAAAGAAATTTAAAGGAAAGACGAGAAAAAAAATTCACGCTTTCCGAGCAGGGCCGGGGTCGCCTGGAAAAGAAATCATTTTTTTTGGATCCACTTCGTGCCACATTCGATGCTGCTGGGGCCCTCATACTCCGTATCTGAGGACGGGAGTGGCTTTTCCTCGTGTTTGAAGCTCCATTCTACCCATCTAGCAAAGAAATTTAAAGGAAAGACGAGAAAAAAAATTCACCCTTTCCGAGCAGGGCCGGGGTCGTCTGGAAAAAAATAATTTTTTTTGGGTCCACTTCGTGCCACATTCGATGCTGCTGGGGCCCTCATATTCCGTATCGGAGGACGGGAGTGGCTTTTCCTCGTGTTTGAAGCTCCATTCTACCCATCTAGCAAAGAAATTTAAAGGAAAGACGAGAAAAAAAATTCACGCTTTCCGAGCAGGGCCGGGGTTGTCTGGAAAAAAATCATTTTTTTGGATCCACTTCTTGCCACATTCGATGCTGCTGGGGCCCTCATACTCCGTATCTGAGGACGGGAGTGGCTTTTCCTCGTGTTTGAAGCTCCATTCTACCCATCTAGAAAAGAAATTTAAAGGAAAGACGAGAAAAAAAATGCACGCTTTCCGAGCAGGGCTGGGGTCGTCTGGAAAAAAATCATTTTTTTTGGGTCTGCTTCGTGCCACATTCGATGCTGCTGGGGTCCTCATACTCCGTATCTGAGGACGGGAGTGGCTTTTCCTCGTGTTTGAAGCTCCATTCTACCCATCTAGCAAAGAAATTTAAAGGAAAGACGAGAAAAAAAATTCACGCTTTCCGAGCAGGGCTGGGGTCGTCTGGAAAAAAATCATTTTTTTTGGGTCTGCTTCGTGCCACATTCGATGCTGCTGGGGTCCTCATACTCCGTATCTGAGGACGGGAGTGGCTTTTCCTCGTGTTTGAAGCTCCATAGTACCCATCTAGCAAAGAAATTTAAAGGAAAGACGAGAAAAAAAATTCACGCTTTCCGAGCAGGGCCGGGGTCGTCTGGAAAAAAAACATTTTTTTGGGTCTACTTCGTGCCACATTCGATGCTGCTGGGGCCCTCATACTCCGTATCTGAGGACGGGAGTGGCTTTTCCTCGTGTTTGAAGCTCCATTCTACCCATCTAGCAAAGAAATTTAAAGGAAAGACGAGAAAAAAAATTCACGCTTTCCGAGCAGGGCCGGGGTCGTCTGGAAAAAAATAATTTTTTTTGGGTCTACTTCGTGCCACATTCGATGCTGCTGGGGCCCTCATACTAGGTATTTGAGGACGGGAGTGGCTTTTCCTCGTGTTTGAAGCTCCATTCTACCCATCTAGCAAAGAAATTTAAAGGAAAGACGAGAAAAAAAATGCACGCTTTCCGAGCAGGGCCGGGGTCGTCTGGAAAAAAATCATTTTTTTTGTATCCACTCCGTGCCACATTCGATGCAGCTGGGGCCCTCATTCTCCGTATCTGAGGACGGGAGTGGCTTTTCCTCGTGTTTGAAGCTCCATTCTACCCATCAAGCAGAGAAATTTAAAGGAAAGACGAGAAAAAAAATTCACGCTTTCCGAGCAGGGCCGGGGTCGTCTGAAAGAAAATCATTTCTTTTTTGGATCCACTTCGTGCCACATTCGATGCTGCTGCGGTCCTCATACTCCGTATCTGAGGACGGGAGTGGCTTTTCCTCGTGTTTCAAGCTCCATTCTACCCATCTAGCAAAGAAATTTGAATGAAAGGCGAGAAAAAAAATTCACGCTTCCCGAGCAGGGCCGGGGTCGTCTGGAAAAAAATCATTTTTTTTTTGGGTCCACTTCGTGCCACATTCGATGCTGCTGGGGCCCTCATACTCCGTATCTGAGGACGGGGGTGGCTATTCCTCGTGTTTGAAGCTCCATTCTACCCATCTAGCAAAGAAATTTAAAGGAAAGGCGAGAAAAAAAGTTCACGCTTTCCGAGCAGGGCCGGGGTCGTCTGGAAAAAAATCATTTTTGTTTGTATCCACTCCGTGCCACATTCGATGCAGCTGAGGCCCTCGTACTCCATATCTGAGGACGGGAGTGGCTTTTCCTCGTGTTTCAAGCTCCATTCTATCCATCTAGCAAAGAAATTTAAAGGAAAGACGAGAAAAAAAATTCACGCTTTCCGAGCAAGGCCGGGGTCGTCTGGAAAGAAATCATTTTTGTTTGTATCCACTCCGTGCCACATTCGATGCAGCTGAGGCCCTCGTACTCCATATCTGAGGACGGGAGTGGCTTTTCCTCGTGTTTCAAGCTTCATTCTACCCATCTAGCAAAGAAATTTGAAGGAAAGGCGAGAAAAAAATTCACGCTTCCCGAGCAGGGCCGGGGTCGTCTGGAAAAAAATCATTTTTTTTGGGTCTACTTCGTGCCACATTCGATGCTGCTGGGGCCCTCATACTCCGTATTTGAGGACGGGCGTGGCTTTTCCTCGTGTTTGAAGCTCCATTCTACCCATCTAGCAAAGAAATTCAATGGAAAGGCGAGAAAAAAATTCACGCTTTCCGAGCAGGGCCGGGGTCGTCTGGAAGAAAATCCTTTTTTTTTTGGGTCCACTTCGTGCCACATTCGATGCTGCTGGGGCCCTCATACTCCGTATCTGAGGACGGGGGTGGCTTTTCCTCGTGTTTGAAGCTCCATTCTACCCATCTAGCAAAGAAATTTAAAGGAAAGACGAGAAAAAAAATTCACGCTTTCCGAGCAGGGCCGGGGTCGTCTGGAAAAAAATCATTTTTTTTTGTATCCACTCCGTGCCACATTCGATTTTGCTGGGGCCTTCAAACTCCGTATCTGAGGACGGGAGTGGCTTTTCCTCGTGTTTGAAGCTCCATTCTACCCATCTAGCAAAGAAATTTAAAGGAAGACGAGAAAAAAAATTCACGCTTTCCGAGCAGGGCCGGGGTCGTCTGGGAAAACTCATTTTTTTTTTATCCACTTCGTGCCACATTCGATGCTGCTGGGGCCCTCATACTCCGTATCAGAGGACGGGAGTGGCTTTTCCTCGTGTTTGAAGCTCCATTCTACCCATCTAGCAAAGAAATTTAAAGGAAAGACGAGAAAAAAAATTCACGCTTTCCGAGCAGGGCCGGGGTCGCCTGGAAAAAAATAATTTTTTTTTGATTCTACTTCGTGCCACATTCGATGCTGCTGCGGTCCTCATACTCCGTATCTGAGAACGGGAGTGGCTTTTCCTCGTGTTTGAAGCTCCATTCTACCCATCTAGCAAAGAAATTTAAAGGAAAGACGAGAAAAAAAATTCACGCTTTCCGAGCAGGGCCGGGGTCGTCTGGAAAAAAATCATTTTTTTTTGATTCTACTTCGTGCCACATTCGATGCTGCTGCGGTCCTCATACTCCGTATCTGAGAACGGGAGTGGCTTTTCCTCGTGTTTGAAGCTCCATTCTACCCATCTAGCAAAGAAATTTAAAGGAAAGACGAGAAAAAAAATTTACGCTTTCCGAGCAGGGCCGGGGTCGTCTGGAAAAAAATCATTTTATTTTGGGTCCACTTCGTGCCACACTCGATGCTGCTGCGGTCCTCATACTCCGTATCTGAGAACGGGAGTGGCTTTTCCTCGTGTTTGAAGCTCCATTCTACCCATCTAGCAAAGAAATTTAAAGGAAAGACGAGAAAAAAAATTCACGCTTTCCGAGCAGGGCCGGGGTCGTCTGGAAAAAAATCATTTTTTTTTGTATCCACTCCGTGCCACATTCGATTTTGCTGGGGCCTTCAAACTCCGTATCTGAGGACGGGAGTGGCTTTTCCTCGTGTTTGAAGCTCCATTCTACCCATCTAGCAAAGAAATTTAAAGGAAGACGAGAAAAAAAATTCACGCTTTCCGAGCAGGGCCGGGGTCGTCTGGGAAAACTCATTTTTTTTGGATCCACTTCGTGCCACATTCGATGCTGCTGGGGCCCTCATACTCCGTATCTGAGGACGGGCGTGGCTTTTCCTCGTGTTTGAAGCTCCATTCTACCCATCTAGCAAAGAAATTTAAAGGAAAGACGAGAAAAAAAAATTCACGCTTTCCGAGCAGGGCCGGGGTCGTCTGGAAAAAAATCATTTATTTTGGGTGTACTTCGTGCCACATTCGATGCTGCTGGGGCCCTCATATTCCGTATCGGAGGACGGGAGTGGCTTTTCCTCGTGTTTGAAGCTCCATTCTACCCATCTAGCAAAGAAATTTAAAGGAAAGACGAGAAAAAAAATTCACGCTTTCCGAGCAGGGCCGGGGTCGTCTGGAAAAAAATAATTTTTTTTAAATTCTACTTCGTGCCACATTCGATGCTGCTGCGGTCCTCATACTCCGTATCTGAGAACGGGAGTGGCTTTTCCTCGTGTTTGAAGCTCCATTCTACCCATCTAGCAAAGAAATTTAAAGGAAAGACGAGAAAAAAAATTTACGCTTTCCGAGCAGGGCCGGGGTCGTCTGGGAAAACTCATTTTTTTTGGATCCACTTCGTGCCACATTCGATGCTGCTGGGGCCCTCATACTCCGTATCTGAGGACGGGAGTGGCTTTTCCTCGTGTTTGAAGCTCCATTCTACCCATCTAGCAAAGAAATTTAAAGGAAAGACGAGAAAAAAAATTCACGCTTTCCGAGCAGGGCCGGGGTCGTCTGGAAAAAAATCATTTTTTTTTGGGTCTTATTCGTGCCACATTCGATGCTGCTGGGGCCCTTATACTCCGTATCTGAGGACGGGAGTGGCTTTTCCTCGTGTTTGAAGCTCCATTCTACCCATCTAGCAAAGAAATTTAAAGGAAAGACGAGAAAAAAAATTCACGCTTTCCGAGCAGGGCCGGGGTCGTCTGGAAAAAAATAATTTTTTTTGGGTCTACTTCGTGCCACATTCGATGCTGCTGGGGCCCTCATACTCCGTATCTGAGGACGGGAGTGGCTTTTCCTCGTGTTTGAAGCTCCATTCTACCCATCTAGCAAAGAAATTTAAAGGAAAGACGAGAAAAAAAATTCACGCTTTCCGAGCAAGGCCGGGGTCGTCTGGAAAGAAATCATTTTTGTTTGTATCCACTCCGTGCCACATTCGATGCAGCTGAGGCCCTCGTACTCCGTATCTGAGGACGGGAGTGGCTTTTCCTCGTGTTTGAAGCTCCATTCTACCCATCTAGCAAAGAAATTTAAAGGAAAGACGAGAAAAAAAGTTCACGCTTTCCGAGCAGGGCCGGGGTCGTCTGGAAAAAAATAATTTTTTTTTAATTCTAC
Source organism: Criorhina ranunculi (assembly GCA_951813785.1). Classification (NCBI taxonomy): domain Eukaryota; kingdom Metazoa; phylum Arthropoda; class Insecta; order Diptera; family Syrphidae; genus Criorhina; species Criorhina ranunculi. Next base: position 34,923,921 of record OX638384.1, read on the forward strand.
TTCGTGCCACATTCGATGCTGCTGGGGCCCTCATACTAGGTATTTGAGGACGGGAGTGGCTTTTCCTCGTGTTTGAAGCTCCATTCTACCCATCTAGCAAAGAAATTTAAAGGAAAGACGAGAAAAAAAATTCACGCTTTCCGAGCAAGGCCGGGGTCGTCTGGAAAGAAATCATTTTTGTTTGTATCCACTCCGTGCCACATTCGATGCAGCTGAGGCCCTCGTACTCCATATCTGAGGACGGGAGTGGCTTTTCCTCGTGTTTCAAGCTCCATTCTATCCATCTAGCAAAGAAATTTAAAGGAAAGACGAGAAAAAAAATTCACGCTTTCCGAGCAAGGCCGGGGTCGTCTGGAAAGAAATCATTTTTGTTTGTATCCACTCCGTGCCACATTCGATGCAGCTGAGGCCCTCGTACTCCGTATCTGAGGACGGGAGTGGCTTTTCCTCGTGTTTCAAGCTCCATTCTACCCATCTAGCAAAGAAATTTGAAGGAAAGGCGAGAAAAAAAATTCACGCTTCCCGAGCAGGGCCGGGGTCGTCTGAAAAAAAATCATTTTTTTTGTATCCACTCCGTGCCACATTCGATTTTGCTGGGGCCTTCATACTCCGTATCTGAGGACGGGAGTGGCTTTTCCTCGTGTTTGAAGCTCCATTCTACCCATCTAGCAAAGAAATTTAAAGGAAAGATGAGAAAAAAATGCACGCTTTCCGAGCAGGGCCGGGGTCGTCTGGAAAAAAATCTTTTTTTTTTTGGATCCACTTCGTGCCACATTCGATGCAGCTGAGGCCCTCGTACTCCGTATTTGAGGACGGGAGTGGCTTTTCCTCGTGTTTGAAGCTCCATTCTACCCATCTAGCAAAGAAATTTAAAGGAAAGACGAGAAAAAAAATTCACGCTTTCCGAGCAAGGCCGGGGTCGTCTGGAAAGAAATCATTTTTGTTTGTATCCACTCCGTGCCACATTCGATGCAGCTGAGGCCCTCGTACTCCATATCTGAGGACGGGAGTGGCTTTTCCTCGTGTTTGAAGCTCCATTCTACCCATCTAGCAAAGAAATTTAAAGGAAAGACGAGAAAAAAAATTCACGCTTTCCGAGCAGGGCCGGGGTCGTCTGGAAAAAAATCTTTTTTTTTGGGTCTACTTCGTGCCACGTTCGATGCTGCTGGGGCCCTCATACTCCGTATCAGAGGACGGGAGTGGCTTTTCCTCGTGTTTGAAGCTCCATTCTACCCATTTAGCAAAGAAATTTAAAGGAAAGGCGAGAAAAAAAATTCACGCTTTCCGAGCAGGGCCGGGGTCGTCTGGAAAAGAAATCATTTTTTTTGGATCCACTTCGTGCCACATTCGATGCTGCTGGGGCCCTCATACTCCGTATCTGAGGACGGGAGTGGCTTTTCCTCGTGTTTGAAGCTCCATTCTACCCATCTAGCAAAGAAATTTAAAGGAAAGACGAGAAAAAAAATTCACACTTTCCGAGCAGGGCCGGGGTCGTCTGGAAAAAAATTATTTTTTTGGGGTCTACTTCGTGCCACATTCGATGCTGCTGGGACCCTCATACTCCGTATCCGAGGACGGGAGTGGCTTTTCCTCGTGTTTGAAGCTCCATTCTAACCATCTAGCAAAGAAATTTAAAGGAAAGACGAGAAAAAAAATTCACGCTTTCCGAGCAGGGCCGGGGTCGTCTGGAAAAAAATCTTTTTTTTTTTGGATCCACTTCGTGCCACATTCGATGCTGCTGGGGCCCTCATACTCCGTATTTGAGGACGGGAGTGGCTTTTCCTCGTGTTTGAAGCTCCATTCTACCCATCTAGCAAAGAAATTTAAAGGAAAGACGAGAAAAAAAATTCACGCTTTCCGAGCAGGGCCGGGGTCGTCTGGAAAAAAATAATTTTTTTTGGGTCTACTTCGTGCCACGTTCGATGCTGCTGGGGCCCTCATACTCCGTATCTGAGGACGGGAGTGGCTTTTCCTCGTGTTTCAAGCTCCATTCTACCCATCTAGCAAAGAAATTTAAAGGAAAGACGAGAAAAAAAATTCACGCTTTCCGAGCAGGGCCGGGGTCGTCTGGAAAAAATCTTTTTTTTTGGGTCTACTTCGTGCCACGTTCGATGCTGCTGGGGCCCTCATACTCCGTATCAGAGGACGGGAGTGGCTTTTCCTCGTGTTTGAAGCTCCATTCTACCCATCTAGCAAAGAAATTTAAAGGAAAGACGAGAAAAAAAATTCACGCTTTCCGAGCAGGGCCGGGGTCGTCTGGAAAAAAATCTTTTTTTTTTTGGATCCACTTCGTGCCACATTCGATGCTGCTGGGGCCCTCATACTCCGTATTTGAGGACGGGAGTGGCTTTTCCTCGTGTTTGAAGCTCCATTCTACCCATCTAGCAAAGAAATTTAAAGGAAAGACGAGAAAAAAAATTCACGCTTTCCGAGCAGGGCCGGGGTCGTCTGGAAAAAAACCTTTTTTTTTGGGTCCACTTCGTGCCACATTCGATGCTGCTGCGGTCCTCATACTCCGTATCTGAGGACGGGAGTGGCTTTTCCTCGTGTTTGAAGCTCCATTCTACCCATCTAGCAAAGAAATTTAAAGGAAAGACGAGAAAAAAAATTCACGCTTTCCGAGCAGGGCCGGGGTCGTCTGGAAAAAAATCTTTTTTTTTTTGGATCCACTTCGTGCCACATTCGATGCTGCTGGGGCCCTCATACTCCGTATTTGAGGACGGGAGTGGCTTTTCCTCGTGTTTGAAGCTCCATTCTACCCATCTAGCAAAGAAATTTAAAGGAAAGACGAGAAAAAAAAAATGCACGCTTTCCGAGCAGGGCCGGGGTCGTCTGGAAAAAAATAATTTTTTTGGTTCTACTTTGTGCCACATTCGATGCTGCTGGGGCACTCATATTCCGTATCTGAGGACGGGAGTGGCTTTTCCTCGTGTTTGAAGCTCCATTCTACCCATCTAGCAAAGAAATTTAAAGGAAAGACGAGAAAAAAAATTCACGCTTTCCGAGCAGGGCCGGGGTCGTCTCGAAAAAAATAATTTTTTTTTAATTCTACTTCGTGCCAAGACGAGAAAAAAAATTCACGCTTTCCGAGCAGGGCCGGGGTCGTCTGGAAAAAAATCTTTTTTTTTTTGGATCCACTTCGTGCCACATTCGATGCTGCTGGGGCCCTCATACTCCGTATCTGAGAACGGGAGTGGCTTTTCCTCGTGTTTCAAGCTCCATTCTACCCATCTAGCAAAGAAATTTAAAGGAAAGACGAGAAAAAAAATTCACGCTTTCCGAGCAGGGCCGGGGTCGTCTGGAAAAAAATCATTTTTTTTGTATCCACTCCGTGCCACATTCGATTTTGCTGGGGCCTTCATACTCCGTATCTGAGGACGGGAGTGGCTTTTCCTCGTGTTTGAAGCTAAATTCTTCCCATCTAGCAAAGAAATTTGAAGGAAAGGCGAGAAAAAAAATTCACGCTTCCCGAGCAGGGCCGGGGTCGTCTGGAAAAAAATCATTTTTTTTGGGTCTACTTCGTGCCACATTCGATGCTGCTGGGGCCCTCATACTCCGTATTTGAGGACGGGCGTGGCTTTTCCTCGTGTTTGAAGCTCCATTCTACCCATCTAGCAAAGAAATTCAAAGGAAAGGCGAGAAAAAAAATTCACGCTTTCCGAGCAGGGCCGGGGTCGTCTGGAAGAAAATCATTTTTTTTTGGGTCCACTTCGTGCCACATTCGATGCTGCTGGGGCCCTCATACTCCGTATCTGAGGACGGGGGTGGCTTTTCCTCGTGTTTGAAGCTCCATTCTACCCATCTAGCAAAGAAATTTAAAGGAAAGACGAGAAAAAAAATTTACGCTTCCCGAGCAGGGCCGGGGTCGTCTGGAAAAAAATCTTTTTTTTTTGGATCCACTTCGTGCTACATTCGATGCTGCTGGGGCCCTCATACTCCGTATTTGAGGACGGGCGTGGCTTTTCCTCGTGTTTGAAGCTCCATTCTACCCATCTAGCAAAGAAATTCAAAGGAAAGACGAGAAAAAAAATTCACGCTTTCCGAGCAGGGCCGGGGTCGTCTGGAAGAAAATCATTTTTTTTTTGGGTCCACTTCGTGCCACATTCGATGCTGCTGGGGCCCTCATACTCCGTATCTGAGGACGGGGGTGGCTTTTCCTCGTGTTTGAAGCTCCATTCTACCCATCTAGCAAAGAAATTTAAAGGAAAGACGAGAAAAAAAATTCACGCTTCCCGAGCAGGGCCGGGGTCGTCTGGAAAAAAATCTTTTTTTTTTTGGATCCACTTCGTGCCACATTCGATGCTGCTGGGGCCCTCATACTCCGTATTTGAGGACGGGAGTGGCTTTTCCTCGTGTTTGAAGCTCCATTCTACCCATCTAGCAAAGAAATTTAAAGGAAAGACGAGAAAAAAAATTTACGCTTTCCGAGCAGGGCCGGGGTCGTCTGGAAAAAAATCATTTTATTTTGGGTCCACTTCGTGCCACACTCGATGCTGCTGCGGTCCTCATACTCCGTATCTGAGAACGGGAGTGGCTTTTCCTCGTGTTTGAAGCTCCATTCTACCCATCTAGCAAAGAAATTTAAAGGTAAGACGAGAAAAAAAATTCACGCTTTCCGAGCAGGGCCGGGGTCGTCTGGAAAAAAATCATTTTTTTTGAATCCACTCCGTGCCACATTCGATTTTGCTGGGGCCTTCAAACTCCGTATCTGAGGACGGGAGTGGCTTTTCCTCGTGTTTGAAGCTCCATTCTACCCATCTAGCAAAGAAATTTAAAGGAAAGGCGAGAAAAAAAATTCACGCTTTCCGAGCAGGGCCGGGGTCGTCTGGAAAAAAATAATTTTTTTTGGATCCACTTCGTGACACATTCGATGCTGCTGGGGCCCTCATTCTCCGTATCTGAGGACGGGAGTGGCTTTTCCTCGTGTTTGAAGCTCCATTCTACCCATCTAGCAAAGAAATTTAAAGGAAGACGAGAAAAAAAATTCACGCTTTCCGAGCAGGGCCGGGGTCGTCTGGAAAAAAAACATTTTTTTTGGGTCTACTTCGTGCCACATTCGATGCTGCTGGGGCCCTCATACTCCGTATCTGAGGACGGGAGTGGCTTTTCCTCGTGTTTGAAGCTCCATTCTACCCATCTAGCAAAGAAATTTAAAGGAAAGACGAGAAAAAAAATGCACGCTTTCCGAGCAGGGCCGGGGTCGTCTGGAAAAAAATAATTTTTTTTGGGTCTACTTCGTGCCACATTCGATGCTGCTGGGGCCCTCATACTAGGTATTTGAGGACGGGAGTGGCTTTTCCTCGTGTTTGAAGCTCCATTCTACCCATCTAGCAAAGAAATTTAAAGGAAAGACGAGAAAAAAAATGCACGCTTTCCGAGCAGGGCCGGGGTCGTCTGGAAAAAAATCATTTTTTTTGTATCCACTCCGTGCCACATTCGATGCAGCTGGGGCCCTCATTCTCCGTATCTGAGGACGGGAGTGGCTTTTCCTCGTGTTTGAAGCTCCATTCTACCCATCAAGCAGAGAAATTTAAAGGAAAGACGAGAAAAAAAATTCACGCTTTCCGAGCAGGGCCGGGGTCGTCTGAAAGAAAATCATTTCTTTTTTGGATCCACTTCGTGCCACATTCGATGCTGCTGCGGTCCTCATACTCCGTATCTGAGGACGGGAGTGGCTTTTCCTCGTGTTTCAAGCTCCATTCTACCCATCTAGCAAAGAAATTTGAATGAAAGGCGAGAAAAAAAATTCACGCTTCCCGAGCAGGGCCGGGGTCGTCTGGAAAAAAATCATTTTTTTTTTGGGTCCACTTCGTGCCACATTCGATGCAGCTGAGGCCCTCGTACTCCGTATCTGAGGACGGGGGTGGCTATTCCTCGTGTTTGAAGCTCCATTCTACCCATCTAGCAAAGAAATTTAAAGGAAAGACGAGAAAAAAAGTTCACGCTTTCCGAGCAGGGCCGGGGTCGTCTGGAAAAAAATCATTTTTGTTTGTATCCATTCCGTGCCACATTCGATGCAGCTGAGGCCCTCGTACTCCATATCTGAGGACGGGAGTGGCTTTTCCTCGTGTTTCAAGCTTCATTCTACCCATCTAGCAAAGAAATTTGAAGGAAAGGCGAGAAAAAAAATTCACGCTTCCCGAGCAGGGCCGGGGTCGTCTGGAAAAAAATCATTTTTTTTGGGTCTACTTCGTGCCACATTCGATGCTGCTGGGGCCCTCATACTAGGTATTTGAGGACGGGAGTGGCTTTTCCTCGTGTTTGAAGCTCCATTCTACCCATCTAGCAAAGAAATTTAAAGGAAAGACGAGAAAAAAAATGCACGCTTTCCGAGCAGGGCCGGGGTCGTCTGGAAAAAAATAATTTTTTTCGGGTCTACTTCGTGCCACATTCGATGCTGCTGGGGCCCTCATACTAGGTATTTGAGGACGGGAGTGGCTTTTCCTCGTGTTTGAAGCTCCATTCTACCCATCTAGCAAAGAAATTTAAAGGAAAGACGAGAAAAAAAATTTACGCTTTCCGAGCAGGGCCGGGGTCGTCTGGAAAAAAATCATTTTATTTTGGGTCCACTTCGTGCCACACTCGATGCTGCTGCGGTCCTCATACTCCGTATCTGAGAACGGGAGTGGCTTTTCCTCGTGTTTGAAGCTCCATTCTACCCATCTAGCAAAGAAATTTAAAGGAAAGACGAGAAAAAAAATGCACGCTTTCCGAGCAGGGCCGGGGTCGTCTGGAAAAAAATCATTTTTTTTGTATCCACTCCGTGCCACATTCGATGCAGCTGGGGCCCTCATTCTCCGTATCTGAGGACGGGAGTGGCTTTTCCTCGTGTTTGAAGCTCCATTCTACCCATCAAGCAGAGAAATTTAAAGGAAAGACGAGAAAAAAAATTCACGCTTTCCGAGCAGGGCCGGGGTCGTCTGAAAGAAAATCATTTCTTTTTTGGATCCACTTCGTGCCACATTCGATGCTGCTGCGGTCCTCATACTCCGTATCTGAGGACGGGAGTGGCTTTTCCTCGTGTTTCAAGCTCCATTCTACCCATCTAGCAAAGAAATTTGAATGAAAGGCGAGAAAAAAAATTCACGCTTCCCGAGCAGGGCCGGGGTCGTCTGGAAAAAAATCATTTTTTTTTTGGGTCCACTTCGTGCCACATTCGATGCAGCTGAGGCCCTCGTACTCCGTATCTGAGGACGGGGGTGGCTATTCCTCGTGTTTGAAGCTCCATTCTACCCATCTAGCAAAGAAATTTAAAGGAAAGACGAGAAAAAAAGTTCACGCTTTCCGAGCAGGGCCGGGGTCGTCTGGAAAAAAATCATTTTTGTTTGTATCCATTCCGTGCCACATTCGATGCAGCTGAGGCCCTCGTACTCCATATCTGAGGACGGGAGTGGCTTTTCCTCGTGTTTCAAGCTTCATTCTACCCATCTAGCAAAGAAATTTGAAGGAAAGGCGAGAAAAAAAATTCACGCTTCCCGAGCAGGGCCGGGGTCGTCTGGAAAAAAATCATTTTTTTTGGGTCTACTTCGTGCCACATTCGATGCTGCTGGGGCCCTCATACTAGGTATTTGAGGACGGGAGTGGCTTTTCCTCGTGTTTGAAGCTCCATTCTACCCATCTAGCAAAGAAATTTAAAGGAAAGACGAGAAAAAAAATGCACGCTTTCCGAGCAGGGCCGGGGTCGTCTGGAAAAAAATAATTTTTTTCGGGTCTACTTCGTGCCACATTCGATGCTGCTGGGGCCCTCATACTAGGTATTTGAGGACGGGAGTGGCTTTTCCTCGTGTTTGAAGCTCCATTCTACCCATCTAGCAAAGAAATTTAAAGGAAAGACGAGAAAAAAAATTTACGCTTTCCGAGCAGGGCCGGGGTCGTCTGGAAAAAAATCATTTTATTTTGGGTCCACTTCGTGCCACACTCGATGCTGCTGCGGTCCTCATACTCCGTATCTGAGAACGGGAGTGGCTTTTCCTCGTGTTTGAAGCTCCATTCTACCCATCTAGCAAAGAAATTTAAAGGAAAGACGAGAAAAAAAATTCACGCTTTCCGAGCAGGGCCGGGGTCGTCTGGAAAAAAATCATTTTTTTTTGTATCCACTCCGTGCCACATTCGATTTTGCTGGGGCCTTCAAACTCCGTATCTGAGGACGGGAGTGGCTTTTCCTCGTGTTTGAAGCTCCATTCTACCCATCTAGCAAAGAAATTTAAAGGAAGACGAGAAAAAAAATGCACGCTTTCCGAGCAGGGCCGGGGTCGTCTGGGAAAACTCATTTTTTTTGGATCCACTTCGTGCCACATTCGATGCTGCTGGGGCCCTCATACTCCGTATCTGAGGACGGGAGTGGCTTTTCCTCGTGTTTCAAGCTTCATTCTACCCATCTAGCAAAGAAATTTAAAGGAAAGACGAGAAAAAAATGCACGCTTCCCGAGCAGGGCCGGGGTCGTCTGGAAAAAAATCTTTTTTTTTTTGGATCCACTTCGTGCCACATTCGATGCTGCTGGGGCCCTCATACTCCGTATTTGAGGACGGGAGTGACTTTTCCTCGTGTTTGAAGCTCCATTCTACCCATCTAGCAAAGAAATTTAAAGGAAAGACGAGAAAAAAAATTCACGCTTTCCGAGCAGGGCCGGGGTCGTCTGGAGAAAAATCATTTTTTTTTGATTCTACTTCGTGCCACATTCGATGCTGCTGCGGTCCTCATACTCCGTATCTGAGAACGGGAGTGGCTTTTCCTCGTGTTTGAAGCTCCATTCTACCCATCTAGCAAAGAAATTTAAAGGAAAGACGAGAAAAAAAATTTACGCTTTCCGAGCAGGGCCGGGGTCGTCTGGAAAAAAATCATTTTATTTTGGGTCCACTTCGTGCCACACTCGATGCTGCTGCGGTCCTCATACTCCGTATCTGAGAACGGGAGTGGCTTTTCCTCGTGTTTGAAGCTCCATTCTACCCATCTAGCAAAGAAATTTAAAGGAAAGACGAGAAAAAAAATTCACGCTTTCCGAGCAGGGCCGGGGTCGTCTGGAAAAAAATAATTTTTTTTTGTATCCACTCCGTGCCACATTCGATTTTGCTGGGGCCTTCAAACTCCGTATCTGAGGACGGGAGTGGCTTTTCCTCGTGTTTGAAGCTCCATTCTACCCATCTAGCAAAGAAATTTAAAGGAAGACGAGAAAAAAAATTCACGCTTTCCGAGCAAGGCCGGGGTCGTCTGGGAAAACTCATTTTTTTTGGATCCACTTCGTGCCACATTCGATGCTGCTGGGGCCCTCATACTCCGTATCTGAGGACGGGAGTGGCTTTTCCTCGTGTTTGAAGCTCCATTCTACCCATCTAGCAAAGAAATTTAAAGGAAAGACGAGAAAAAAAAATTCACGCTTTCCGAGCAGGGCCGGGGTCGTCTGGAAAAAAATCATTTATTTTGGGTGTACTTCGTGCCACATTCGATGCTGCTGTTGGCCTCATATTCCGTATCGGAGGACGGGAGTGGCTTTTCCTCGTGTTTGAAGCTCCATTCTACCCATCTAGCAAAGAAATTTAAAGGAAAGACGAGAAAAAAAATTCACGCTTTCCGAGCAGGGCCGGGGTCGTCTGGAAAAAAATAATTTTTTTTAAATTCTACTTCGTGCCACATTCGATGCTGCTGCGGTCCTCATACTCCGTATCTGAGAACGGGAGTGGCTTTTCCTCGTGTTTGAAGCTCCATTCTACCCATCTAGCAAAGAAATTTAAAGGAAAGACGAGAAAAAAAATTTACGCTTTCCGAGCAGGGCCGGGGTCGTCTGGAAAAAAATCATTTTTTTTTGAATCCACTCCGTGCCACATTCGATTTTGCTGGGGCCTTCAAACTCCGTATCTGAGGACGGGAGTGGCTTTTCCTCGTGTTTGAAGCTCCATTCTACCCATCTAGCAAAGAAATTTAAAGGAAGACGAGAAAAAAAATTCACGCTTTCCGAGCAGGGCCGGGGTCGTCTGGGAAAACTCATTTTTTTTGGATCCACTTCGTGCCACATTCGATGCTGCTGGGGCCCTCATACTCCGTATCTGAGGACGGGAGTGGCTTTTCCTCGTGTTTGAAGCTCCATTCTACCCATCTAGCAAAGAAATTTAAAGGAAAGGCGAGAAAAAAAATTATCGCTTTCCGAGCAGGGCCGGGGTCGTCTGGAAAAAAATAATTTTTTTTGGATCCACTTCGTGACACATTCGATGCTGCTGGGGCCCTCATTCTCCGTATCTGAGGACGGGAGTGGCTTTTCCTCGTGTTTGAAGCTCCATTCTACCCATCTAGCAAAGAAATTTAAAGGAAGACGAGAAAAAAAATGCACGCTTTCCGAGCAGGGCCGGGGTCGTCTGGGAAAACTCATTTTTTTTGGATCCACTTCGTGCCACATTCGATGCTGCTGGGGCCCTCATACTCCGTATCTGAGGACGGGAGTGGCTTTTCCTCGTGTTTGAAGCTCCATTCTACCCATCTAGCAAAGAAATTTAAAGGAAAGACGAGAAAAAAAAATTCACGCTTTCCGAGCAGGGCCGGGGTCGTCTGGAAAAAAATAATTTTTTTGGTTCTATTTCGTGCCACATTCGATGCTGCTGGGGCACTCATATTCCGTATCTGAGGACGGGAGTGGCTTTTCCTCGTGTTTGAAGCTCCATTCTACCCATCTAGCAAAGAAATTTAAAGGAAAGACGAGAAAAAAAATTCACGCTTTCCGAGCAGGGCCGGGGTCGTCTGGAAAAAAATAATTTTTTTTTAATTCTACTTCGTGCCACATTCGATGCTGCTGGGGCCCTCATACTAGGTATTTGAGGACGGGAGTGGCTTTTCCTCGTGTTTGAAGCTCCATTCTACCCATCTAGCAAAGAAATTTAAAGGAAAGACGAGAAAAAAAATTCACGCTTTCCGAGCAAGGCCGGGGTCGTCTGGAAAGAAATCATTTTTGTTTGTATCCACTCCGTGCCACATTCGATGCAGCTGAGGCCCTCGTACTCCATATCTGAGGACGGGAGTGGCTTTTCCTCGTGTTTCAAGCTCCATTCTATCCATCTAGCAAAGAAATTTAAAGGAAAGACGAGAAAAAAAATTCACGCTTTCCGAGCAAGGCCGGGGTCGTCTGGAAAGAAATCATTTTTGTTTGCATCCACTCCGTGCCACATTCGATGCAGCTGAGGCCCTCGTACTCCGTATCTGAGGACGGGAGTGGCTTTTCCTCGTGTTTCAAGCTTCATTGTACCCATCTAGCAAAGAAATTTGAAGGAAAGGCGAGAAAAAAAATTCACGCTTCCCGAGCAGGGCCGGGGTCGTCTGAAAAAAAATCATTTTTTTTGGGTCTACTTCGTGCCACATTCGATGCTGCTGGGGCCCTCATACTCCGTATTTGAGGACGGGCGTGGCTTTTCCTCGTGTTTGAAGCTCCATTCTACCCATCTAGCAAAGAAATTTAAAGGAAAGATGAGAAAAAAATGCACGCTTTCCGAGCAGGGCCGGGGTCGTCTGGAAAAAAATCTTTTTTTTTTTGGATCCACTTCGTGCCACATTCGATGCAGCTGAGGCCCTCGTACTCCGTATTTGAGGACGGGAGTGGCTTTTCCTCGTGTTTGAAGCTCCATTCTACCCATCTAGCAAAGAAATTTAAAGGAAAGACGAGAAAAAAAATTCACGCTTTCCGAGCAAGGCCGGGGTCGTCTGGAAAGAAATCATTTTTGTTTGTATCCACTCCGTGCCACATTCGATGCAGCTGAGGCCCTCGTACTCCATATCTGAGGACGGGAGTGGCTTTTCCTCGTGTTTGAAGCTCCATTCTACCCATCTAGCAAAGAAATTTAAAGGAAAGACGAGAAAAAAAATTCACGCTTTCCGAGCAGGGCCGGGGTCGTCTGGAAAAAAATCTTTTTTTTTTGGGTCTACTTCGTGCCACGTTCGATGCTGCTGGGGCCCTCATACTCCGTATCTGAGGACGGGAGTGGCTTTTCCTCGTGTTTCAAGCTCCATTCTACCCATCTAGCAAAGAAATTTAAAGGAAAGACGAGAAAAAAAATTCACGCTTTCCGAGCAGGGCCGGGGTCGTCTGGAAAAAATCTTTTTTTTTGGGTCTACTTCGTGCCACGTTCGATGCTGCTGGGGCCCTCATACTCCGTATCTGAGGACGGGAGTGGCTTTTCCTCGTGTTTGAAGCTCCATTCTACCCATCTAGCAAAGAAATTTAAAGGAAAGACGAGAAAAAAAATTCACGCTTTCCGAGCAAGGCCGGGGTCGTCTGGAAAGAAATCATTTTTGTTTGTATCCACTCCGTGCCACATTCGATGCAGCTGAGGCCCTCGTACTCCATATCTGAGGACGGGAGTGGCTTTTCCTCGTGTTTGAAGCTCCATTCTACCCATCTAGCAAAGAAATTTAAAGGAAAGACGAGAAAAAAAATTCACGCTTTCCGAGCAGGGCCGGGGTCGTCTGGAAAAAAATCTTTTTTTTTGGGTCTACTTCGTGCCACGTTCGATGCTGCTGGGGCCCTCATACTCCGTATCTGAGGACGGGAGTGGCTTTTCCTCGTGTTTCAAGCTCCATTCTACCCATCTAGCAAAGAAATTTAAAGGAAAGACGAGAAAAAAAATTCACGCTTTCCGAGCAGGGCCGGGGTCGTCTGGGAAAACTCATTTTTTTTGGATCCACTTCGTGCCACATTCGATGCTGCTGGGGCCCTCATACTCCGTATCTGAGGACGGGAGTGGCTTTTCCTCGTGTTTGAAGCTCCATTCTACCCATCTAGCAAAGAAATTTAAAGGAAAGGCGAGAAAAAAAATTCTCGCTTTCCGAGCAGGGCCGGGGTCGTCTGGAAAAAAATAATTTTTTTTGGATCCACTTCGTGACACATTCGATGCTGCTGGGGCCCTCATTCTCCGTATCTGAGGACGGGAGTGGCTTTTCCTCGTGTTTGAAGCTCCATTCTACCCATCTAGCAAAGAAATTTAAAGGAAGACGAGAAAAAAAATTCACGCTTTCCGAGCAGGGCCGGGGTCGTCTGGGAAAACTCATTTTTTTTGGATCCACTTCGTGCCACATTCGATGCTGCTGGGGCCCTCATACTCCGTATCTGAGGACGGGAGTGGCTTTTCCTCGTGTTTGAAGCTCCATTCTACCCATCTAGCAAATAAATTTAAAGGAAAGACGAGAAAAAAAAATGCACGCTTTCCGAGCAGGGCCGGGGTCGTCTGGAAAAAAATAATTTTTTTGGTTCTATTTCGTGCCACATTCGATGCTGCTGGGGCACTCATATTCCGTATCTGAGGACGGGAGTGGCTTTTCCTCGTGTTTGAAGCTCCATTCTACCCATCTAGCAAAGAAATTTAAAGGAAAGACGAGAAAAAAAATTCACGCTTTCCGAGCAGGGCCGGGGTCGTCTGGAAAAAAATAATTTTTTTTTAATTCTACTTCGTGCCACATTCGATGCTGCTGGGGCCCTCATACTAGGTATCTGAGGACGGGAGTGGCTTTTCCTCGTGTTTGAAGCTCCATTCTACCCATCTAGCAAAGAAATTTAAAGGAAAGACGAGAAAAAAAATTCACGCTTTCCGAGCAAGGCCGGGGTCGTCTGGAAAGAAATCATTTTTGTTTGTATCCACTCCGTGCCACATTCGATGCAGCTGAGGCCCTCGTACTCCATATCTGAGGACGGGAGTGGCTTTTCCTCGTGTTTCAAGCTCCATTCTATCCATCTAGCAAAGAAATTTAAAGGAAAGACGAGAAAAAAAATTTACGCTTTCCGAGCAAGGCCGGGGTCGCCTGGAAAGAAATCATTTTTGTTTGTATCCACTCCGTGCCACATTCGATGCAGCTGAGGCCCTCGTACTCCGTATCTGAGGACGGGAGTGGCTTTTCCTCGTGTTTCAAGCTTCATTGTACCCATCTAGCAAAGAAATTTGAAGGAAAGGCGAGAAAAAAAATTCACGCTTCCCGAGCAGGGCCGGGGTCGTCTGAAAAAAAATCATTTTTTTTGGGTCTACTTCGTGCCACATTCGATGCTGCTGGGGCCCTCATACTCCGTATTTGAGGACGGGCGTGGCTTTTCCTCGTGTTTGAAGCTCCATTCTACCCATCTAGCAAAGAAATTTAAAGGAAAGATGAGAAAAAAATGCACGCTTTCCGAGCAGGGCCGGGGTCGTCTGGAAAAAAATCTTTTTTTTTTTGGATCCACTTCGTGCCACATTCGATGCAGCTGAGGCCCTCGTACTCCGTATTTGAGGACGGGAGTGGCTTTTCCTCGTGTTTGAAGCTCCATTCTACCCATCTAGCAAAGAAATTTAAAGGAAAGACGAGAAAAAAAATTCACGCTTTCCGAGCAAAGCCGGGGTCGTCTGGAAAGAAATCATTTTTGTTTGTATCCACTCCGTGCCACATTCGATGCAGCTGAGGCCCTCGTACTCCATATCTGAGGACGGGAGTGGCTTTTCCTCGTGTTTGAAGCTCCATTCTACCCATCTAGCAAAGAAATTTAAAGGAAAGACGAGAAAAAAAATTCACGCTTTCCGAGCAGGGCCGGGGTCGTCTGGAAAAAAATCTTTTTTTTTGGGTCTACTTCGTGCCACGTTCGATGCTGCTGGGGCCCTCATACTCCGTATCTGAGGACGGGAGTGGCTTTTCCTCGTGTTTCAAGCTCCATTCTACCCATCTAGCAAAGAAATTTAAAGGAAAGACGAGAAAAAAAATTCACGCTTTCCGAGCAGGGCCGGGGTCGTCTGGAAAAAATCTTTTTTTTTGGGTCTACTTCGTGCCACGTTCGATGCTGCTGGGGCCCTCATACTCCGTATCAGAGGACGGGAGTGGCTTTTCCTCGTGTTTGAAGCTCCATTCTACCCATTTAGCAAAGAAATTTAAAGGAAAGGCGAGAAAAAAAATTCACGCTTTCCGAGCAGGGCCGGGGTCGTCTGGAAAAGAAATCATTTTTTTTGGATCCACTTCGTGCCACATTCGATGCTGCTGGGGCCCTCATACTCCGTATCTGAGGACGGGAGTGGCTTTTCCTCGTGTTTGAAGCTCCATTCTACCCATCTAGCAAAGAAATTTAAAGGAAAGACGAGAAAAAAAATTCACGCTTTCCGAGCAGGGCCGGGGTCGTCTGGAAAAAAATTATTTTTTTGGGGTCTACTTCGTGCCACATTCGATGCTGCTGGGACCCTCATACTCCGTATCCGAGGACGGGAGTGGCTTTTCCTCGTGTTTGAAGCTCCATTCTACCCATCTAGCAAAGAAATTTAAAGGAAAGACGAGAAAAAAAATTCACGCTTTCCGAGCAGGGCCGGGGTCGTCTGGAAAAAAATCTTTTTTTTTTTGGATCCACTTCGTGCCACATTCGATGCTGCTGGGGCCCTCATACTCCGTATTTGAGGACGGGAGTGGCTTTTCCTCGTGTTTGAAGCTACATTCTACCCATCTAGCAAAGAAATTTAAAGGAAAGACGAGAAAAAAAATTCACGCTTTCCGAGCAGGGCCGGTGTCGTCTGGAAAAAAATCTTTTTTTTTGGGTCTACTTCGTGCCACGTTCGATGCTGCTGGGGCCCTCATACTCCGTATCTGAGGACGGGAGTGGCTTTTCCTCGTGTTTCAAGCTCCATTCTACCCATCTAGCAAAGAAATTTAAAGGAAAGACGAGAAAAAAAATTCACGCTTTCCGAGCAGGGCCGGGGTCGTCTGGAAAAAATCTTTTTTTTTGGGTCTACTTCGTGCCACGTTCGATGCTGCTGGGGCCCTCATACTCCGTATCAGAGGACGGGAGTGGCTTTTCCTCGTGTTTGAAGCTCCATTCTACCCATTTAGCAAAGAAATTTAAAGGAAAGGCGAGAAAAAAAATTCACGCTTTCCGAGCAGGGCCGGGGTCGCCTGGAAAAGAAATCATTTTTTTTGGATCCACTTCGTGCCACATTCGATGCTGCTGGGGCCCTCATACTCCGTATCTGAGGACGGGAGTGGCTTTTCCTCGTGTTTGAAGCTCCATTCTACCCATCTAGCAAAGAAATTTAAAGGAAAGACGAGAAAAAAAATTCACGCTTTCCGAGCAGGGCCGGGGTCGTCTGGAAAAAAACCTTTTTTTTGGGTCCACTTCGTGCCACATTCGATGCTGCTGCGGTCCTCATACTCCGTATCTGAGGACGGGAGTGGCTTTTCCTCGTGTTTGAAGCTCCATTCTACCCATCTAGCAAAGAAATTTAAAGGAAAGACGAGAAAAAAAATTCACGCTTTCCGAGCAGGGCCGGGGTCGTCTGGAAAAAAATCTTTTTTTTTTTGGATCCACTTCGTGCCACATTCGATGCTGCTGGGGCCCTCATACTCCGTATCTGAGAACGGGAGTGGCTTTTCCTCGTGTTTCAAGCTCCATTCTACCCATCTAGCAAAGAAATTTAAAGGAAAGACGAGAAAAAAAATTCACGCTTTCCGAGCAGGGCCGGGGTCGTCTGGAAAAAAATCATTTTTTTTGTATCCACTCCGTGCCACATTCGATGCAGCTGGGGCCCTCATACTCCGTATCTGAGGACGGGAGTGGCTTTTCCTCGTGTTTGAAGCTCCATTCTACCCATCTAGCAAAGAAATTTAAAGGAAAGACGAGAAAAAAAATTCACGCTTTCCGAGCAGGGCCGGGGTCGTCTGGAAAAAAATCTTTTTTTTTTGGATCCACTTCGTGCTACATTCGATGCTGCTGGGGCCCTCATACTCCGTATTTGAGGACGGGCGTGGCTTTTCCTCGTGTTTGAAGCTCCATTCTACCCATCTAGCAAAGAAATTCAAAGGAAAGACGAGAAAAAAAATTCACGCTTTCCGAGCAGGGCCGGGGTCGTCTGGAAGAAAATCATTTTTTTTTTGGGTCCACTTCGTGCCACATTCGATGCTGCTGGGGCCCTCATACTCCGTATCTGAGGACGGGGGTGGCTTTTCCTCGTGTTTGAAGCTCCATTCTACCCATCTAGCAAAGAAATTTAAAGGAAAGACGAGAAAAAAAATTCACGCTTCCCGAGCAGGGCCGGGGTCGTCTGGAAAAAAATCTTTTTTTTTTTGGATCCACTTCGTGCCACATTCGATGCTGCTGGGGCCCTCATACTCCGTATTTGAGGACGGGAGTGGCTTTTCCTCGTGTTTGAAGCTCCATTCTACCCATCTTGCAAAGAAATTTAAAGGAAAGACGAGAAAAAAAATTCACGCTTTCCGAGCAGGGCCGGGGTCGTCTGGAAAAAAATAATTTTTTTTTGATTCTACTTCGTGCCACATTCGATGCTGCTGCGGTCCTCATACTCCGTATCTGAGAACGGGAGTGGCTTTTCCTCGTGTTTGAAGCTCCATTCTACCCATCTAGCAAAGAAATTTAAAGGAAAGACGAGAAAAAAAATTTACGCTTTCCGAGCAGGGCCGGGGTCGTCTGGAAAAAAATCATTTTATTTTGGGTCCACTTCGTGCCACACTCGATGCTGCTGCGGTCCTCATACTCCGTATCTGAGAACGGGAGTGGCTTTTCCTCGTGTTTGAAGCTCCATTCTACCCATCTAGCAAAGAAATTTAAAGGTAAGACGAGAAAAAAAATTCACGCTTTCCGAGCAGGGCCGGGGTCGTCTGGAAAAAAATCATTTTTTTTGAATCCACTCCGTGCCACATTCGATTTTGCTGGGGCCTTCAAACTCCGTATCTGAGGACGGGAGTGGCTTTTCCTCGTGTTTGAAGCTCCATTCTACCCATCTAGCAAAGAAATTTAAAGGAAAGGCGAGAAAAAAAATTCACGCTTTCCGAGCAGGGCCGGGGTCGTCTGGAAAAAAATAATTTTTTTTGGATCCACTTCGTGACACATTCGATGCTGCTGGGGCCCTCATTCTCCGTATCTGAGGACGGGAGTGGCTTTTCCTCGTGTTTGAAGCTCCATTCTACCCATCTAGCAAAGAAATTTAAAGGAAGACGAGAAAAAAAATTCACGCTTTCCGAGCAGGGCCGGGGTCGTCTGGAAAAAAATCATTTTTTTTTTGAATCCACTTCGTGCCCGATTCGATGCTGCTGCGGTCCTCATACTCCGTATCTGAGGACGGGAGCGGCTTTTCCTCGTGTTTGAAGCTCCATTCTACCCATTTAGCAAAGAAATTTAAAGGAAAGACGAGAGAAAAAATTCACGCTTTCCGAGCAGGGCCGGGGTCGTCTGGAAAAAAATCATTTTTTTTTGGGTCTACTTCGTGCCACATTCGATGCTGCTGGGACCCTCATGCTCCGTATCTGAGGACGGGAGTGGCTTTTCCTCGTGTTTGAAGCTCCATTCTACCCATCTAGCAAAGAAATTTAAAGGAAAGACGAGAAAAAAAATTCACGCTTTCCGAGCAGGGCCGGGGTCGCCTGGAAAAAAATAATTTTTTTTGGGTCTATTTCGTGCCACATTCGATGCTGCTGGGGCCCTCATACTCCGTATCTGAGGACGGGAGTGGCTTTTCCTCGTGTTTGAAGCTCCATTCTACCCATCTAGAAAAGAAATTTAAAGGAAAGACGAGAAAAAAAATTCACGCTTTCCGAGCAGGGCCGGGGTCGTCTGGAAAAAAAACATTTTTTTTGGGTCTACTTCGTGCCACATTCGATGCTGCTGGGGCCCTCATACTCCGTATCTGAGGACGGGAGTGGCTTTTCCTCGTGTTTGAAGCTCCATTCTACCCATCTAGCAAAGAAATTTAAAGGAAAGACGAGAAAAAAAATTCACGCTTTCCGAGCAGGGCCGGGGTCGTCTGGAAAAAAATCATTTTTTTGGATCCACTTCGTGCCACATTCGATGCTGCTGGGGCCCTCATACTCCGTATCTGAGGACGGGAGTGGCTTTTCCTCGTGTTTGAAGCTCCATTCTACCCATCTAGCAAAGAAATTTAAAGGAAAGACGAGAAAAAAAATTCACGCTTTCCGAGCAGGGCCGGGGTCGTCTGGAAAAAAATCATTTTTTTTGTATCCACTCCGTGACACATTTGATGCTGCTGGGGCCCTCATACTCCGTATCTGAGGACGGGAGTGGCTTTTCCTCGTTTTTGAAGCTCCATTCTACCCATCTAGCAAAGAAATTTAAAGGAAAGACGAGAAAAAAAATTCACGCTTTCCGAGCAGGGCCGGGGTCGTCTGGAAAAAAATTATTTTTTTTTTGGATCCACTTCGTGCCACATTCGATACTGCTGGGGTCCTCATACTCCGTATCTGAGGACGGGAGTGGCTTTTCCTCGTGTTTGAAGCTCCATAGTACCCATCTAGCAAAGAAATTTAAAGGAAAGACGAGAAAAAAAATTCACGCTTTCCGAGCAGGGCCGGGGTCGTCTGGAAAAAAAACATTTTTTTTGGGTCTACTTCGTGCCACATTCGATGCTGCTGGGGCCCTCATACTCCGTATCTGAGGACGGGAGTGGCTTTTCCTCGTGTTTGAAGCTCCATTCTACCCATCTAGCAAAGAAATTTAAAGGAAAGACGAGAAAAAAAATTCA
This sequence comes from Criorhina ranunculi, assembly GCA_951813785.1. Taxonomy (NCBI): domain Eukaryota; kingdom Metazoa; phylum Arthropoda; class Insecta; order Diptera; family Syrphidae; genus Criorhina; species Criorhina ranunculi. Next base: position 34,943,382 of record OX638384.1, read on the forward strand.
CGCTTTCCGAGCAGGGCCGGGGTCGTCTGGAAAAAAATAATTTTTTTTGGGTCTACTTCGTGCCACATTCGATGCTGCTGGGGCCCTCATACTAGGTATTTGAGGACGGGAGTGGCTTTTCCTCGTGTTTGAAGCTCCATTCTACCCATCTAGCAAAGAAATTTAAAGGAAAGACGAGAAAAAAAATGCACGCTTTCCGAGCAGGGCCGGGGTCGTCTGGAAAAAAATCATTTTTTTTGTATCCACTCCGTGCCACATTCGATGCAGCTGGGGCCCTCATTCTCCGTATCTGAGGACGGGAGTGGCTTTTCCTCGTGTTTGAAGCTCCATTCTACCCATCAAGCAGAGAAATTTAAAGGAAAGACGAGAAAAAAAATTCACGCTTTCCGAGCAGGGCCGGGGTCGTCTGAAAGAAAATCATTTCTTTTTTGGATCCACTTCGTGCCACATTCGATGCTGCTGCGGTCCTCATACTCCGTATCTGAGGACGGGAGTGGCTTTTCCTCGTGTTTCAAGCTCCATTCTACCCATCTAGCAAAGAAATTTGAATGAAAGGCGAGAAAAAAAATTCACGCTTCCCGAGCAGGGCCGGGGTCGTCTGGAAAAAAATCATTTTTTTTTTGGGTCCACTTCGTGCCACATTCGATGCTGCTGGGGCCCTCATACTCCGTATCTGAGGACGGGGGTGGCTATTCCTCGTGTTTGAAGCTCCATTCTACCCATCTAGCAAAGAAATTTAAAGGAAAGGCGAGAAAAAAAGTTCACGCTTTCCGAGCAGGGCCGGGGTCGTCTGGAAAAAAATCATTTTTGTTTGTATCCACTCCGTGCCACATTCGATGCAGCTGAGGCCCTCGTACTCCATATCTGAGGACGGGAGTGGCTTTTCCTCGTGTTTCAAGCTCCATTCTATCCATCTAGCAAAGAAATTTAAAGGAAAGACGAGAAAAAAAATTCACGCTTTCCGAGCAAGGCCGGGGTCGTCTGGAAAGAAATCATTTTTGTTTGTATCCACTCCGTGCCACATTCGATGCAGCTGAGGCCCTCGTACTCCATATCTGAGGACGGGAGTGGCTTTTCCTCGTGTTTCAAGCTTCATTCTACCCATCTAGCAAAGAAATTTGAAGGAAAGGCGAGAAAAAAATTCACGCTTCCCGAGCAGGGCCGGGGTCGTCTGGAAAAAAATCATTTTTTTTGGGTCTACTTCGTGCCACATTCGATGCTGCTGGGGCCCTCATACTCCGTATTTGAGGACGGGCGTGGCTTTTCCTCGTGTTTGAAGCTCCATTCTACCCATCTAGCAAAGAAATTCAATGGAAAGGCGAGAAAAAAATTCACGCTTTCCGAGCAGGGCCGGGGTCGTCTGGAAGAAAATCCTTTTTTTTTTGGGTCCACTTCGTGCCACATTCGATGCTGCTGGGGCCCTCATACTCCGTATCTGAGGACGGGGGTGGCTTTTCCTCGTGTTTGAAGCTCCATTCTACCCATCTAGCAAAGAAATTTAAAGGAAAGACGAGAAAAAAAATTTACGCTTTCCGAGCAGGGCCGGGGTCGTCTGGAAAAAAATCATTTTATTTTGGGTCCACTTCGTGCCACACTCGATGCTGCTGCGGTCCTCATACTCCGTATCTGAGAACGGGAGTGGCTTTTCCTCGTGTTTGAAGCTCCATTCTACCCATCTAGCAAAGAAATTTAAAGGAAAGACGAGAAAAAAAATTCACGCTTTCCGAGCAGGGCCGGGGTCGTCTGGAAAAAAATCATTTTTTTTTGTATCCACTCCGTGCCACATTCGATTTTGCTGGGGCCTTCAAACTCCGTATCTGAGGACGGGAGTGGCTTTTCCTCGTGTTTGAAGCTCCATTCTACCCATCTAGCAAAGAAATTTAAAGGAAGACGAGAAAAAAAATTCACGCTTTCCGAGCAGGGCCGGGGTCGTCTGGGAAAACTCATTTTTTTTTTATCCACTTCGTGCCACATTCGATGCTGCTGGGGCCCTCATACTCCGTATCTGAGGACGGGAGTGGCTTTTCCTCGTGTTTGAAGCTCCATTCTACCCATCTAGCAAAGAAATTTAAAGGAAAGACGAGAAAAAAAATTCACGCTTTCCGAGCAGGGCCGGGGTCGCCTGGAAAAAAATAATTTTTTTTTGATTCTACTTCGTGCCACATTCGATGCTGCTGCGGTCCTCATACTCCGTATCTGAGAACGGGAGTGGCTTTTCCTCGTGTTTGAAGCTCCATTCTACCCATCTAGCAAAGAAATTTAAAGGAAAGACGAGAAAAAAAATTCACGCTTTCCGAGCAGGGCCGGGGTCGTCTGGAAAAAAATCATTTTTTTTTGATTCTACTTCGTGCCACATTCGATGCTGCTGCGGTCCTCATACTCCGTATCTGAGAACGGGAGTGGCTTTTCCTCGTGTTTGAAGCTCCATTCTACCCATCTAGCAAAGAAATTTAAAGGAAAGACGAGAAAAAAAATTTACGCTTTCCGAGCAGGGTCGGGGTCGTCTGGAAAAAAATCATTTTATTTTGGGTCCACTTCGTGCCACACTCGATGCTGCTGCGGTCCTCATACTCCGTATCTGAGAACGGGAGTGGCTTTTCCTCGTGTTTGAAGCTCCATTCTACCCATCTAGCAAAGAAATTTAAAGGAAAGACGAGAAAAAAAATTCACGCTTTCCGAGCAGGGCCGGGGTCGTCTGGAAAAAAATCATTTTTTTTTGTATCCACTCCGTGCCACATTCGATTTTGCTGGGGCCTTCAAACTCCGTATCTGAGGACGGGAGTGGCTTTTCCTCGTGTTTGAAGCTCCATTCTACCCATCTAGCAAAGAAATTTAAAGGAAGACGAGAAAAAAAATTCACGCTTTCCGAGCAGGGCCGGGGTCGTCTGGGAAAACTCATTTTTTTTGGATCCACTTCGTGCCACATTCGATGCTGCTGGGGCCCTCATACTCCGTATCTGAGGACGGGCGTGGCTTTTCCTCGTGTTTGAAGCTCCATTCTACCCATCTAGCAAAGAAATTTAAAGGAAAGACGAGAAAAAAAAATTCACGCTTTCCGAGCAGGGCCGGGGTCGTCTGGAAAAAAATCATTTATTTTGGGTGTACTTCGTGCCACATTCGATGCTGCTGGGGCCCTCATATTCCGTATCGGAGGACGGGAGTGGCTTTTCCTCGTGTTTGAAGCTCCATTCTACCCATCTAGCAAAGAAATTTAAAGGAAAGACGAGAAAAAAAATTCACGCTTTCCGAGCAGGGCCGGGGTCGTCTGGAAAAAAATAATTTTTTTTAAATTCTACTTCGTGCCACATTCGATGCTGCTGCGGTCCTCATACTCCGTATCTGAGAACGGGAGTGGCTTTTCCTCGTGTTTGAAGCTCCATTCTACCCATCTAGCAAAGAAATTTAAAGGAAAGACGAGAAAAAAAATTTACGCTTTCCGAGCAGGGCCGGGGTCGTCTGGGAAAACTCATTTTTTTTGGATCCACTTCGTGCCACATTCGATGCTGCTGGGGCCCTCATACTCCGTATCTGAGGACGGGAGTGGCTTTTCCTCGTGTTTGAAGCTCCATTCTACCCATCTAGCAAAGAAATTTAAAGGAAAGACGAGAAAAAAAATTCACGCTTTCCGAGCAGGGCCGGGGTCGTCTGGAAAAAAATCATTTTTTTTTGGGTCTTATTCGTGCCACATTCGATGCTGCTGGGGCCCTTATACTCCGTATCTGAGGACGGGAGTGGCTTTTCCTCGTGTTTGAAGCTCCATTCTACCCATCTAGCAAAGAAATTTAAAGGAAAGACGAGAAAAAAAATTCACGCTTTCCGAGCAGGGCCGGGGTCGTCTGGAAAAAAATAATTTTTTTTGGGTCTACTTCGTGCCACATTCGATGCTGCTGGGGCCCTCATACTCCGTATCTGAGGACGGGAGTGGCTTTTCCTCGTGTTTGAAGCTCCATTCTACCCATCTAGCAAAGAAATTTAAAGGAAAGACGAGAAAAAAAATTCACGCTTTCCGAGCAAGGCCGGGGTCGTCTGGAAAGAAATCATTTTTGTTTGTATCCACTCCGTGCCACATTCGATGCAGCTGAGGCCCTCGTACTCCATATCTGAGGACGGGAGTGGCTTTTCCTCGTGTTTCAAGCTCCATTCTATCCATCTAGCAAAGAAATTTAAAGGAAAGACGAGAAAAAAAATTCACGCTTTCCGAGCAAGGCCGGGGTCGTCTGGAAAGAAATCATTTTTGTTTGTATCCACTCCGTGCCACATTCGATGCAGCTGAGGCCCTCGTACTCCGTATCTGAGGACGGGAGTGGCTTTTCCTCGTGTTTCAAGCTCCATTCTACCCATCTAGCAAAGAAATTTGAAGGAAAGGCGAGAAAAAAAATTCACGCTTCCCGAGCAGGGCCGGGGTCGTCTGAAAAAAAATCATTTTTTTTGGGTCTACTTCGTGCCACATTCGATGCTGCTGGGGCCCTCATACTCCGTATTTGAGGACGGGCGTGGCTTTTCCTCGTGTTTGAAGCTCCATTCTACCCATCTAGCAAAGAAATTTAAAGGAAAGACGAGAAAAAAAATTCACGCTTTCCGAGCAAGGCCGGGGTCGTCTGGAAAGAAATCATTTTTGTTTGTATCCACTCCGTGCCACATTCGATGCAGCTGAGGCCCTCGTACTATATATCTGAGGACGGGAGTGGCTTTTCCTCGTGTTTGAAGCTCCATTCTACCCATCTAGCAAAGAAATTTAAAGGAAAGATGAGAAAAAAATGCACGCTTTCCGAGCAGGGCCGGGGTCGTCTGGAAAAAAATCTTTTTTTTTTTGGATCCACTTCGTGCCACATTCGATGCAGCTGAGGCCCTCGTACTCCGTATTTGAGGACGGGAGTGGCTTTTCCTCGTGTTTGAAGCTCCATTCTACCCATCTAGCAAAGAAATTTAAAGGAAAGACGAGAAAAAAAATTCACGCTTTCCGAGCAAGGCCGGGGTCGTCTGGAAAGAAATCATTTTTGTTTGTATCCACTCCGTGCCACATTCGATGCAGCTGAGGCCCTCGTACTCCATATCTGAGGACGGGAGTGGCTTTTCCTCGTGTTTGAAGCTCCATTCTACCCATCTAGCAAAGAAATTTAAAGGAAAGACGAGAAAAAAAATTCACGCTTTCCGAGCAGGGCCGGGGTCGTCTGGAAAAAAATCTTTTTTTTTGGGTCTACTTCGTGCCACATTCGATGCTGCTGGGGCCCTCATACTCCGTATCAGAGGACGGGAGTGGCTTTTCCTCGTGTTTGAAGCTCCATTCTACCCATTTAGCAAAGAAATTTAAAGGAAAGGCGAGAAAAAAAATTCACGCTTTCCGAGCAGGGCCGGGGTCGTCTGGAAAAGAAATCATTTTTTTTGGATCCACTTCGTGCCACATTCGATGCTGCTGGGGCCCTCATACTCCGTATCTGAGGACGGGAGTGGCTTTTCCTCGTGTTTGAAGCTCCATTCTACCCATCTAGCAAAGAAATTTAAAGGAAAGACGAGAAAAAAAATTCACACTTTCCGAGCAGGGCCGGGGTCGTCTGGAAAAAAATTATTTTTTTGGGGTCTACTTCGTGCCACATTCGATGCTGCTGGGACCCTCATACTCCGTATCCGAGGACGGGAGTGGCTTTTCCTCGTGTTTGAAGCTCCATTCTAACCATCTAGCAAAGAAATTTAAAGGAAAGACGAGAAAAAAAATTCACGCTTTCCGAGCAGGGCCGGGGTCGTCTGGAAAAAAATCTTTTTTTTTTTGGATCCACTTCGTGCCACATTCGATGCTGCTGGGGCCCTCATACTCCGTATTTGAGGACGGGAGTGGCTTTTCCTCGTGTTTGAAGCTCCATTCTACCCATCTAGCAAAGAAATTTAAAGGAAAGACGAGAAAAAAAATTCACGCTTTCCGAGCAGGGCCGGGGTCGTCTGGAAAAAAATAATTTTTTTTGGGTCTACTTCGTGCCACGTTCGATGCTGCTGGGGCCCTCATACTCCGTATCTGAGGACGGGAGTGGCTTTTCCTCGTGTTTCAAGCTCCATTCTACCCATCTAGCAAAGAAATTTAAAGGAAAGACGAGAAAAAAAATTCACGCTTTCCGAGCAGGGCCGGGGTCGTCTGGAAAAAATCTTTTTTTTTGGGTCTACTTCGTGCCACGTTCGATGCTGCTGGGGCCCTCATACTCCGTATCAGAGGACGGGAGTGGCTTTTCCTCGTGTTTGAAGCTCCATTCTACCCATCTAGCAAAGAAATTTAAAGGAAAGACGAGAAAAAAAATTCACGCTTTCCGAGCAGGGCCGGGGTCGTCTGGAAAAAAATCTTTTTTTTTTTGGATCCACTTCGTGCCACATTCGATGCTGCTGGGGCCCTCATACTCCGTATTTGAGGACGGGAGTGGCTTTTCCTCGTGTTTGAAGCTCCATTCTACCCATCTAGCAAAGAAATTTAAAGGAAAGACGAGAAAAAAAATTCACGCTTTCCGAGCAGGGCCGGGGTCGTCTGGAAAAAAACCTTTTTTTTTGGGTCCACTTCGTGCCACATTCGATGCTGCTGCGGTCCTCATACTCCGTATCTGAGGACGGGAGTGGCTTTTCCTCGTGTTTGAAGCTCCATTCTACCCATCTAGCAAAGAAATTTAAAGGAAAGACGAGAAAAAAAATTCACGCTTTCCGAGCAGGGCCGGGGTCGTCTGGAAAAAAATCTTTTTTTTTTTGGATCCACTTCGTGCCACATTCGATGCTGCTGGGGCCCTCATACTCCGTATTTGAGGACGGGAGTGGCTTTTCCTCGTGTTTGAAGCTCCATTCTACCCATCTAGCAAAGAAATTTAAAGGAAAGACGAGAAAAAAAAAATGCACGCTTTCCGAGCAGGGCCGGGGTCGTCTGGAAAAAAATAATTTTTTTGGTTCTACTTTGTGCCACATTCGATGCTGCTGGGGCACTCATATTCCGTATCTGAGGACGGGAGTGGCTTTTCCTCGTGTTTGAAGCTCCATTCTACCCATCTAGCAAAGAAATTTAAAGGAAAGACGAGAAAAAAAATTCACGCTTTCCGAGCAGGGCCGGGGTCGTCTGGAAAAAAATCATTTTTTTTGTATCCACTCCGTGCCACATTCGATTTTGCCGGGGCCTTCATACTCCGTATCTGAGGACGGGAGTGGCTTTTCCTCGTGTTTGAAGCTAAATTCTTCCCATCTAGCAAAGAAATTTGAAGGAAAGGCGAGAAAAAAAATTCACGCTTCCCGAGCAGGGCCGGGGTCGTCTGGAAAAAAATCATTTTTTTTTGGGTCTACTTCGTGCCACATTCGATGCTGCTGGGGCCCTCATACTCCGTATTTGAGGACGGGCGTGGCTTTTCCTCGTGTTTGAAGCTCCATTCTACCCATCTAGCAAAGAAATTCAAAGGAAAGGCGAGAAAAAAAATTCACGCTTTCCGAGCAGGGCCGGGGTCGTCTGGAAGAAAATCATTTTTTTTTGGGTCCACTTCGTGCCACATTCGATGCTGCTGGGGCCCTCATACTCCGTATCTGAGGACGGGGGTGGCTTTTCCTCGTGTTTGAAGCTCCATTCTACCCATCTAGCAAAGAAATTTAAAGGAAAGACGAGAAAAAAAATTTACGCTTCCCGAGCAGGGCCGGGGTCGTCTGGAAAAAAATCTTTTTTTTTTGGATCCACTTCGTGCTACATTCGATGCTGCTGGGGCCCTCATACTCCGTATTTGAGGACGGGCGTGGCTTTTCCTCGTGTTTGAAGCTCCATTCTACCCATCTAGCAAAGAAATTCAAAGGAAAGACGAGAAAAAAAAATTCACGCTTTCCGAGCAGGGCCGGGGTCGTCTGGAAGAAAATCATTTTTTTTTGGGTCTTATTCGTGCCACATTCGATGCTGCTGGGGCCCTTATACTCCGTATCTGAGGACGGGAGTGGCTTTTCCTCGTGTTTGAAGCTCCATTCTACCCATCTAGCAAAGAAATTTAAAGGAAAGACGAGAAAAAAAATTCACGCTTTCCGAGCAGGGCCGGGGTCGTCTGGAAAAAAATAATTTTTTTTGGGTCTACTTCGTGCCACATTCGATGCTGCTGGGGCCCTCATACTCCGTATCTGAGGACGGGAGTGGCTTTTCCTCGTGTTTGAAGCTCCATTCTACCCATCTAGCAAAGAAATTTAAAGGAAAGACGAGAAAAAAAATTCACGCTTTCCGAGCAAGGCCGGGGTCGTCTGGAAAGAAATCATTTTTGTTTGTATCCACTCCGTGCCACATTCGATGCAGCTGAGGCCCTCGTACTCCATATCTGAGGACGGGAGTGGCTTTTCCTCGTGTTTCAAGCTCCATTCTATCCATCTAGCAAAGAAATTTAAAGGAAAGACGAGAAAAAAAATTCACGCTTTCCGAGCAAGGCCGGGGTCGTCTGGAAAGAAATCATTTTTGTTTGTATCCACTCCGTGCCACATTCGATGCAGCTGAGGCCCTCGTACTCCGTATCTGAGGACGGGAGTGGCTTTTCCTCGTGTTTCAAGCTCCATTCTACCCATCTAGCAAAGAAATTTGAAGGAAAGGCGAGAAAAAAAATTCACGCTTCCCGAGCAGGGCCGGGGTCGTCTGAAAAAAAATCATTTTTTTTGGGTCTACTTCGTGCCACATTCGATGCTGCTGGGGCCCTCATACTCCGTATTTGAGGACGGGCGTGGCTTTTCCTCGTGTTTGAAGCTCCATTCTACCCATCTAGCAAAGAAATTTAAAGGAAAGACGAGAAAAAAAATTCACGCTTTCCGAGCAAGGCCGGGGTCGTCTGGAAAGAAATCATTTTTGTTTGTATCCACTCCGTGCCACATTCGATGCAGCTGAGGCCCTCGTACTATATATCTGAGGACGGGAGTGGCTTTTCCTCGTGTTTGAAGCTCCATTCTACCCATCTAGCAAAGAAATTTAAAGGAAAGATGAGAAAAAAATGCACGCTTTCCGAGCAGGGCCGGGGTCGTCTGGAAAAAAATCTTTTTTTTTTTGGATCCACTTCGTGCCACATTCGATGCAGCTGAGGCCCTCGTACTCCGTATTTGAGGACGGGAGTGGCTTTTCCTCGTGTTTGAAGCTCCATTCTACCCATCTAGCAAAGAAATTTAAAGGAAAGACGAGAAAAAAAATTCACGCTTTCCGAGCAAGGCCGGGGTCGTCTGGAAAGAAATCATTTTTGTTTGTATCCACTCCGTGCCACATTCGATGCAGCTGAGGCCCTCGTACTCCATATCTGAGGACGGGAGTGGCTTTTCCTCGTGTTTGAAGCTCCATTCTACCCATCTAGCAAAGAAATTTAAAGGAAAGACGAGAAAAAAAATTCACGCTTTCCGAGCAGGGCCGGGGTCGTCTGGAAAAAAATCTTTTTTTTTGGGTCTACTTCGTGCCACATTCGATGCTGCTGGGGCCCTCATACTCCGTATCAGAGGACGGGAGTGGCTTTTCCTCGTGTTTGAAGCTCCATTCTACCCATTTAGCAAAGAAATTTAAAGGAAAGGCGAGAAAAAAAATTCACGCTTTCCGAGCAGGGCCGGGGTCGTCTGGAAAAGAAATCATTTTTTTTGGATCCACTTCGTGCCACATTCGATGCTGCTGGGGCCCTCATACTCCGTATCTGAGGACGGGAGTGGCTTTTCCTCGTGTTTGAAGCTCCATTCTACCCATCTAGCAAAGAAATTTAAAGGAAAGACGAGAAAAAAAATTCACACTTTCCGAGCAGGGCCGGGGTCGTCTGGAAAAAAATTATTTTTTTGGGGTCTACTTCGTGCCACATTCGATGCTGCTGGGACCCTCATACTCCGTATCCGAGGACGGGAGTGGCTTTTCCTCGTGTTTGAAGCTCCATTCTAACCATCTAGCAAAGAAATTTAAAGGAAAGACGAGAAAAAAAATTCACGCTTTCCGAGCAGGGCCGGGGTCGTCTGGAAAAAAATCTTTTTTTTTTTGGATCCACTTCGTGCCACATTCGATGCTGCTGGGGCCCTCATACTCCGTATTTGAGGACGGGAGTGGCTTTTCCTCGTGTTTGAAGCTCCATTCTACCCATCTAGCAAAGAAATTTAAAGGAAAGACGAGAAAAAAAATTCACGCTTTCCGAGCAGGGCCGGGGTCGTCTGGAAAAAAATAATTTTTTTTGGGTCTACTTCGTGCCACGTTCGATGCTGCTGGGGCCCTCATACTCCGTATCTGAGGACGGGAGTGGCTTTTCCTCGTGTTTCAAGCTCCATTCTACCCATCTAGCAAAGAAATTTAAAGGAAAGACGAGAAAAAAAATTCACGCTTTCCGAGCAGGGCCGGGGTCGTCTGGAAAAAATCTTTTTTTTTGGGTCTACTTCGTGCCACGTTCGATGCTGCTGGGGCCCTCATACTCCGTATCAGAGGACGGGAGTGGCTTTTCCTCGTGTTTGAAGCTCCATTCTACCCATCTAGCAAAGAAATTTAAAGGAAAGACGAGAAAAAAAATTCACGCTTTCCGAGCAGGGCCGGGGTCGTCTGGAAAAAAATCTTTTTTTTTTTGGATCCACTTCGTGCCACATTCGATGCTGCTGGGGCCCTCATACTCCGTATTTGAGGACGGGAGTGGCTTTTCCTCGTGTTTGAAGCTCCATTCTACCCATCTAGCAAAGAAATTTAAAGGAAAGACGAGAAAAAAAATTCACGCTTTCCGAGCAGGGCCGGGGTCGTCTGGAAAAAAACCTTTTTTTTTGGGTCCACTTCGTGCCACATTCGATGCTGCTGCGGTCCTCATACTCCGTATCTGAGGACGGGAGTGGCTTTTCCTCGTGTTTGAAGCTCCATTCTACCCATCTAGCAAAGAAATTTAAAGGAAAGACGAGAAAAAAAATTCACGCTTTCCGAGCAGGGCCGGGGTCGTCTGGAAAAAAATCTTTTTTTTTTTGGATCCACTTCGTGCCACATTCGATGCTGCTGGGGCCCTCATACTCCGTATTTGAGGACGGGAGTGGCTTTTCCTCGTGTTTGAAGCTCCATTCTACCCATCTAGCAAAGAAATTTAAAGGAAAGACGAGAAAAAAAAAATGCACGCTTTCCGAGCAGGGCCGGGGTCGTCTGGAAAAAAATAATTTTTTTGGTTCTACTTTGTGCCACATTCGATGCTGCTGGGGCACTCATATTCCGTATCTGAGGACGGGAGTGGCTTTTCCTCGTGTTTGAAGCTCCATTCTACCCATCTAGCAAAGAAATTTAAAGGAAAGACGAGAAAAAAAATTCACGCTTTCCGAGCAGGGCCGGGGTCGTCTGGAAAAAAATCATTTTTTTTGTATCCACTCCGTGCCACATTCGATTTTGCCGGGGCCTTCATACTCCGTATCTGAGGACGGGAGTGGCTTTTCCTCGTGTTTGAAGCTAAATTCTTCCCATCTAGCAAAGAAATTTGAAGGAAAGGCGAGAAAAAAAATTCACGCTTCCCGAGCAGGGCCGGGGTCGTCTGGAAAAAAATCATTTTTTTTTGGGTCTACTTCGTGCCACATTCGATGCTGCTGGGGCCCTCATACTCCGTATTTGAGGACGGGCGTGGCTTTTCCTCGTGTTTGAAGCTCCATTCTACCCATCTAGCAAAGAAATTCAAAGGAAAGGCGAGAAAAAAAATTCACGCTTTCCGAGCAGGGCCGGGGTCGTCTGGAAGAAAATCATTTTTTTTTGGGTCCACTTCGTGCCACATTCGATGCTGCTGGGGCCCTCATACTCCGTATCTGAGGACGGGGGTGGCTTTTCCTCGTGTTTGAAGCTCCATTCTACCCATCTAGCAAAGAAATTTAAAGGAAAGACGAGAAAAAAAATTTACGCTTCCCGAGCAGGGCCGGGGTCGTCTGGAAAAAAATCTTTTTTTTTTGGATCCACTTCGTGCTACATTCGATGCTGCTGGGGCCCTCATACTCCGTATTTGAGGACGGGCGTGGCTTTTCCTCGTGTTTGAAGCTCCATTCTACCCATCTAGCAAAGAAATTCAAAGGAAAGACGAGAAAAAAAAATTCACGCTTTCCGAGCAGGGCCGGGGTCGTCTGGAAGAAAATCATTTTTTTTTTGGGTCCACTTCGTGCCACATTCGATGCTGCTGGGGCCCTCATACTCCGTATCTGAGGAAGGGGGTGGCTTTTCCTCGTGTTTGAAGCTCCATTCTACCCATCTAGCAAAGAAATTTAAAGGAAAGACGAGAAAAAAAATTCACGCTTCCCGAGCAGGGCCGGGGTCGTCTGGAAAAAAATCTTTTTTTTTTTGGATCCACTTCGTGCCACATTCGATGCTGCTGGGGCCCTCATACTCCGTATTTGAGGACGGGAGTGGCTTTTCCTCGTGTTTGAAGCTCCATTCTACCCATCTAGCAAAGAAATTTAAAGGAAAGACGAGAAAAAAAATTCACACATTCCGAGCAGGGCCGGGGTCGTCTGGAAAAAAATCTTTTTTTTTTTGGATCCACTTCGTGCCACATTCGATGCTGCTGGGGCCCTCATACTCCGTATTTGAGGACGGGAGTGGCTTTTCCTCGTGTTTGAAGCTCCATTCTACCCATCTAGCAAAGAAATTTAAAGGAAAGACGAGAAAAAAAATTTACGCTTTCCGAGCAGGGCCGGGGTCGTCTGGAAAAAAATCATTTTATTTTGGGTCCACTTCGTGCCACACTCGATGCTGCTGCGGTCCTCATACTCCGTATCTGAGAACGGGAGTGGCTTTTCCTCGTGTTTGAAGCTCCATTCTACCCATCTAGCAAAGAAATTTAAAGGTAAGACGAGAAAAAAAATTCACGCTTTCCGAGCAGGGCCGGGGTCGTCTGGAAAAAAATCATTTTTTTTGAATCCACTCCGTGCCACATTCGATTTTGCTGGGGCCTTCAAACTCCGTATCTGAGGACGGGAGTGGCTTTTCCTCGTGTTTGAAGCTCCATTCTACCCATCTAGCAAAGAAATTTAAAGGAAGACGAGAAAAAAAATTCACGCTTTCCGAGCAGGGCCGGGGTCGTCTGGAAAAAAAACATTTTTTTTGGGTCTACTTCGTGCCACATTCGATGCTGCTGGGGCCCTCATACTCCGTATCTGAGGACGGGAGTGGCTTTTCCTCGTGTTTGAAGCTCCATTCTACCCATCTAGCAAAGAAATTTAAAGGAAAGACGAGAAAAAAAATGCACGCTTTCCGAGCAGGGCCGGGGTCGTCTGGAAAAAAATAATTTTTTTTGGGTCTACTTCGTGCCACATTCGATGCTGCTGGGGCCCTCATACTAGGTATTTGAGTACGGGAGTGGCTTTTCCTCGTGTTTGAAGCTCCATTCTACCCATCTAGCAAAGAAATTTAAAGGAAAGACGAGAAAAAAAATGCACGCTTTCCGAGCAGGGCCGGGGTCGTCTGGAAAAAAATCATTTTTTTTGTATCCACTCCGTGCCACATTCGATGCAGCTGGGGCCCTCATTCTCCGTATCTGAGGACGGGAGTGGCTTTTCCTCGTGTTTGAAGCTCCATTCTACCCATCAAGCAGAGAAATTTAAAGGAAAGACGAGAAAAAAAATTCACGCTTTCCGAGCAGGGCCGGGGTCGTCTGAAAGAAAATCATTTCTTTTTTGGATCCACTTCGTGCCACATTCGATGCTGCTGCGGTCCTCATACTCCGTATCTGAGGACGGGAGTGGCTTTTCCTCGTGTTTCAAGCTCCATTCTACCCATCTAGCAAAGAAATTTGAATGAAAGGCGAGAAAAAAAATTCACGCTTCCCGAGCAGGGCCGGGGTCGTCTGGAAAAAAATAATTTTTTTTTTGGGTCCACTTCGTGCCACATTCGATGCAGCTGAGGCCCTCGTACTCCGTATCTGAGGACGGGGGTGGCTATTCCTCGTGTTTGAAGCTCCATTCTACCCATCTAGCAAAGAAATTTAAAGGAAAGACGAGAAAAAAAGTTCACGCTTTCCGAGCAGGGCCGGGGTCGTCTGGAAAAAAATCATTTTTGTTTGTATCCATTCCGTGCCACATTCGATGCAGCTGAGGCCCTCGTACTCCATATCTGAGGACGGGAGTGGCTTTTCCTCGTGTTTCAAGCTTCATTCTACCCATCTAGCAAAGAAATTTGAAGGAAAGGCGAGAAAAAAAATTCACGCTTCCCGAGCAGGGCCGGGGTCGTCTGGAAAAAAATCATTTTTTTTGGGTCTACTTCGTGCCACATTCGATGCTGCTGGGGCCCTCATACTCCGTATTTGAGGACGGGCGTGGCTTTTCCTCGTGTTTGAAGCTCCATTCTACCCATCTAGCAAAGAAATTCAAAGGAAAGGCGAGAAAAAAATTCACGCTTTCCGAGCAGGGCCGGGGTCGTCTGGAAGAAAATCATTTTTTTTGTATCCACTTCGTGCCACATTTGATGCTGCTGGGGTCCTCATACTCCGTATCTGAGAACGGGAGTGGCTTTTCCTCGTGTTTGAAGCTCCATTCTACCCATCTAGCAAAGAAATTTAAAGGAAAGACGAGAAAAAAAATTTACGCTTTCCGAGCAGGGCCGGGGTCGTCTGGAAAAAAATCATTTTATTTTGGGTCCACTTCGTGCCACACTCGATGCTGCTGCGGTCCTCATACTCCGTATCTGAGAACGGGAGTGGCTTTTCCTCGTGTTTGAAGCTCCATTCTACCCATCTAGCAAAGAAATTTAAAGGAAAGACGAGAAAAAAAATTCACGCTTTCCGAGCAGGGCCGGGGTCGTCTGGAAAAAAATCATTTTTTTTTGTATCCACTCCGTGCCACATTCGATTTTGCTGGGGCCTTCAAACTCCGTATCTGAGGACGGGAGTGGCTTTTCCTCGTGTTTGAAGCTCCATTCTACCCATCTAGCAAAGAAATTTAAAGGAAGACGAGAAAAAAAATGCACGCTTTCCGAGCAGGGCCGGGGTCGTCTGGGAAAACTCATTTTTTTTGGATCCACTTCGTGCCACATTCGATGCTGCTGGGGCCCTCATACTCCGTATCTGAGGACGGGAGTGGCTTTTCCTCGTGTTTCAAGCTTCATTCTACCCATCTAGCAAAGAAATTTAAAGGAAAGACGAGAAAAAAATGCACGCTTCCCGAGCAGGGCCGGGGTCGTCTGGAAAAAAATCTTTTTTTTTTTGGATCCACTTCGTGCCACATTCGATGCTGCTGGGGCCCTCATACTCCGTATTTGAGGACGGGAGTGACTTTTCCTCGTGTTTGAAGCTCCATTCTACCCATCTAGCAAAGAAATTTAAAGGAAAGACGAGAAAAAAAATTCACGCTTTCCGAGCAGGGCCGGGGTCGTCTGGAGAAAAATCATTTTTTTTTGGGTTTTATTCGTGCCACATTCGATGCTGCTGCGGTCCTCATACTCCGTATCTGAGAACGGGAGTGGCTTTTCCTCGTGTTTGAAGCTCCATTCTACCCATCTAGCAAAGAAATTTAAAGGAAAGACGAGAAAAAAAATTTACGCTTTCCGAGCAGGGCCGGGGTCGTCTGGAAAAAAATCATTTTATTTTGGGTCCACTTCGTGCCACACTCGATGCTGCTGCGGTCCTCATACTCCGTATCTGAGAACGGGAGTGGCTTTTCCTCGTGTTTGAAGCTCCATTCTACCCATCTAGCAAAGAAATTTAAAGGAAAGACGAGAAAAAAAATTCACGCTTTCCGAGCAGGGCCGGGGTCGTCTGGAAAAAAATAATTTTTTTTTGTATCCACTCCGTGCCACATTCGATTTTGCTGGGGCCTTCAAACTCCGTATCTGAGGACGGGAGTGGCTTTTCCTCGTGTTTGAAGCTCCATTCTACCCATCTAGCAAAGAAATTTAAAGGAAGACGAGAAAAAAAATTCACGCTTTCCGAGCAAGGCCGGGGTCGTCTGGGAAAACTCATTTTTTTTGGATCCACTTCGTGCCACATTCGATGCTGCTGGGGCCCTCATACTCCGTATCTGAGGACGGGAGTGGCTTTTCCTCGTGTTTGAAGCTCCATTCTACCCATCTAGCAAAGAAATTTAAAGGAAAGACGAGAAAAAAAAATTCACGCTTTCCGAGCAGGGCCGGGGTCGTCTGGAAAAAAATCATTTATTTTGGGTGTACTTCGTGCCACATTCGATGCTGCTGGGGCCCTCATATTCCGTATCGGAGGACGGGAGTGGCTTTTCCTCGTGTTTGAAGCTCCATTCTACCCATCTAGCAAAGAAATTTAAAGGAAAGACGAGAAAAAAAATTCACGCTTTCCGAGCAGGGCCGGGGTCGTCTGGAAAAAAATAATTTTTTTTAAATTCTACTTCGTGCCACATTCGATGCTGCTGCGGTCCTCATACTCCGTATCTGAGAACGGGAGTGGCTTTTCCTCGTGTTTGAAGCTCCATTCTACCCATCTAGCAAAGAAATTTAAAGGAAAGACGAGAAAAAAAATTTACGCTTTCCGAGCAGGGCCGGGGTCGTCTGGAAAAAAATCATTTTTTTTTGAATCCACTCCGTGCCACATTCGATTTTGCTGGGGCCTTCAAACTCCGTATCTGAGAACGGGAGTGGCTTTTCCTCGTGTTTGAAGCTCCATTCTACCCATCTAGCAAAGAAATTTAAAGGAAGACGAGAAAAAAAATTCACGCTTTCCGAGCAGGGCCGGGGTCGTCTGGGAAAACTCATTTTTTTTGGATCCACTTCGTGCCACATTCGATGCTGCTGGGGCCCTCATACTCCGTATCTGAGGACGGGAGTGGCTTTTCCTCGTGTTTGAAGCTCCATTCTACCCATCTAGCAAAGAAATTTAAAGGAAAGGCGAGAAAAAAAATTCTCGCTTTCCGAGCAGGGCCGGGGTCGTCTGGAAAAAAATAATTTTTTTTGGATCCACTTCGTGACACATTCGATGCTGCTGGGGCCCTCATTCTCCGTATCTGAGGACGGGAGTGGCTTTTCCTCGTGTTTGAAGCTCCATTCTACCCATCTAGCAAAGAAATTTAAAGGAAGACGAGAAAAAAAATTCACGCTTTCCGAGCAGGGCCGGGGTCGTCTGGAAAAAATCATTTTTTTTGGGTCTACTTCGTGCCACATTCGATGCTGCTGGGGCCCTCATACTCCGTATCTGAGGACGGGAGTGGCTTTTCCTCGTGTTTGAAGCTCCATTCTACCCATCTAGCAAAGAAATTTAAAGGAAAGACGAGAAAAAAAATTCACGCTTTCCGAGCAAGGCCGGGGTCGTCTGGAAAGAAATCATTTTTGTTTGTATCCACTCCGTGCCACATTCGATGCAGCTGAGGCCCTCGTACTCCATATCTGAGGACGGGAGTGGCTTTTCCTCGTGTTTGAAGCTCCATTCTACCCATCTAGCAAAGAAATTTAAAGGAAAGACGAGAAAAAAAATTCACGCTTTCCGAGCAGGGCCGGGGTCGTCTGGAAAAAAATCTTTTTTTTTGGGTCTACTTCGTGCCACGTTCGATGCTGCTGGGGCCCTCATACTCCGTATCTGAGGACGGGAGTGGCTTTTCCTCGTGTTTGAAGCTCCATTCTACCCATCTAGCAAAGAAATTTAAAGGAAGACGAGAAAAAAAATGCACGCTTTCCGAGCAGGGCCGGGGTCGTCTGGAAAAAAAACATTTTTTTTGGGTCTACTTCGTGCCACATTCGATGCTGCTGGGGCCCTCATACTCCGTATCTGAGGACGGGAGTGGCTTTTCCTCGTGTTTGAAGCTCCATTCTACCCATCTAGCAAAGAAATTTAAAGGAAAGATGAGAAAAAAATGCACGCTTTCCGAGCAGGGCCGGGGTCGTCTGGAAAAAAATCATTTTTTTTGTATCCACTCCGTGCCACATTCGATGCAGCTGGGGCCCTCATTCTCCGTATCTGAGGACGGGAGTGGCTTTTCCTCGTGTTTGAAGCTCCATTCTACCCATCAAGCAGAGAAATTTAAAGGAAAGACGAGAAAAAAAATTCACGCTTTCCGAGCAGGGCCGGGGTCGTCTGAAAGAAAATCATTTCTTTTTTGGATCCACTTCGTGCCACATTCGATGCTGCTGCGGTCCTCATACTCCGTATCTGAGGACGGGAGTGGCTTTTCCTCGTGTTTCAAGCTCCATTCTACCCATCTAGCAAAGAAATTTGAATGAAAGGCGAGAAAAAAAATTCACGCTTTCCGAGCAGGGCCGGGGTCGTCTGGAAAAAAATCATTTTTTTTTGAATCCACTCCGTGCCACATTCGATTTTGCTGGGGCCTTCAAACTCCGTATCTGAGAACGGGAGTGGCTTTTCCTCGTGTTTGAAGCTCCATTCTACCCATCTAGCAAAGAAATTTAAAGGAAGACGAGAAAAAAAATTCACGCTTTCCGAGCAGGGCCGGGGTCGTCTGGGAAAACTCATTTTTTTTGGATCCACTTCGTGCCACATTCGATGCTGCTGGGGCCCTCATACTCCGTATCTGAGGACGGGAGTGGCTTTTCCTCGTGTTTGAAGCTCCATTCTACCCATCTAGCAAAGAAATTTAAAGGAAAGACGAGAAAAAAAAATTCACGCTTTCCGAGCAGGGCCGGGGTCGTCTGGAAAAAAATCATTTATTTTGGGTGTACTTCGTGCCACATTCGATGCTGCTGGGGCCCTCATATTCCGTATCGGAGGACGGGAGTGGCTTTTCCTCGTGTTTGAAGCTCCATTCTACCCATCTAGCAAAGAAATTTAAAGGAAAGACGAGAAAAAAAATTCACGCTTTCCGAGCAGGGCCGGGGTCGTCTGGAAAAAAATAATTTTTTTTAAATTCTACTTCGTGCCACATTCGATGCTGCTGCGGTCCTCATACTCCGTATCTGAGAACGGGAGTGGCTTTTCCTCGTGTTTGAAGCTCCATTCTACCCATCTAGCAAAGAAATTTAAAGGAAAGACGAGAAAAAAAATTTACGCTTTCCGAGCAGGGCCGGGGTCGTCTGGAAAAAAATCATTTTTTTTTGAATCCACTCCGTGCCACATTCGATTTTGCTGGGGCCTTCAAACTCCGTATCTGAGAACGGGAGTGGCTTTTCCTCGTGTTTGAAGCTCCATTCTACCCATCTAGCAAAGAAATTTAAAGGAAGACGAGAAAAAAAATTCACGCTTTCCGAGCAGGGCCGGGGTCGTCTGGGAAAACTCATTTTTTTTGGATCCACTTCGTGCCACATTCGATGCTGCTGGGGCCCTCATACTCCGTATCTGAGGACGGGAGTGGCTTTTCCTCGTGTTTGAAGCTCCATTCTACCCATCTAGCAAAGAAATTTAAAGGAAAGGCGAGAAAAAAAATTCTCGCTTTCCGAGCAGGGCCGGGGTCGTCTGGAAAAAAATAATTTTTTTTGGATCCACTTCGTGACACATTCGATGCTGCTGGGGCCCTCATTCTCCGTATCTGAGGACGGGAGTGGCTTTTCCTCGTGTTTGAAGCTCCATTCTACCCATCTAGCAAAGAAATTTAAAGGAAGACGAGAAAAAAAATTCACGCTTTCCGAGCAGGGCCGGGGTCGTCTGGAAAAAATCATTTTTTTTGGGTCTACTTCGTGCCACATTCGATGCTGCTGGGGCCCTCATACTCCGTATCTGAGGACGGGAGTGGCTTTTCCTCGTGTTTGAAGCTCCATTCTACCCATCTAGCAAAGAAATTTAAAGGAAAGACGAGAAAAAAAATTCACGCTTTCCGAGCAAGGCCGGGGTCGTCTGGAAAGAAATCATTTTTGTTTGTATCCACTCCGTGCCACATTCGATGCAGCTGAGGCCCTCGTACTCCATATCTGAGGACGGGAGTGGCTTTTCCTCGTGTTTGAAGCTCCATTCTACCCATCTAGCAAAGAAATTTAAAGGAAAGACGAGAAAAAAAATTCACGCTTTCCGAGCAGGGCCGGGGTCGTCTGGAAAAAAATCTTTTTTTTTGGGTCTACTTCGTGCCACGTTCGATGCTGCTGGGGCCCTCATACTCCGTATCTGAGGACGGGAGTGGCTTTTCCTCGTGTTTGAAGCTCCATTCTACCCATCTAGCAAAGAAATTTAAAGGAAGACGAGAAAAAAAATTCACGCTTTCCGAGCAGGGCCGGGGTCGTCTGGAAAAAAAACATTTTTTTTGGGTCTACTTCGTGCCACATTCGATGCTGCTGGGGCCCTCATACTCCGTATCTGAGGACGGGAGTGGCTTTTCCTCGTGTTTGAAGCTCCATTCTACCCATCTAGCAAAGAAATTTAAAGGAAAGATGAGAAAAAAATGCACGCTTTCCGAGCAGGGCCGGGGTCGTCTGGAAAAAAATCATTTTTTTTGTATCCACTCCGTGCCACATTCGATGCAGCTGGGGCCCTCATTCTCCGTATCTGAGGACGGGAGTGGCTTTTCCTCGTGTTTGAAGCTCCATTCTACCCATCAAGCAGAGAAATTTAAAGGAAAGACGAGAAAAAAAATGCACGCTTTCCGAGCAGGGCCGGGGTCGTCTGGAAAAAAATAATTTTTTTTGGGTCTACTTCGTGCCACATTCGATGCTGCTGGGGCCCTCATACTAGGTATTTGAGGACGGGAGTGGCTTTTCCTCGTGTTTGAAGCTCCATTCTACCCATCTAGCAAAGAAATTTAAAGGAAAGACGAGAAAAAAAATGCACGCTTTCCGAGCAGGGCCGGGGTCGTCTGGAAAAAAATCATTTTTTTTGTATCCACTCCGTGCCACATTCGATGCAGCTGGGGCCCTCATTCTCCGTATCTGAGGACGGGAGTGGCTTTTCCTCGTGTTTGAAGCTCCATTCTACCCATCAAGCAGAGAAATTTAAAGGAAAGACGAGAAAAAAAATTCACGCTTTCCGAGCAGGGCCGGGGTCGTCTGAAAGAAAATCATTTCTTTTTTGGATCCACTTCGTGCCACATTCGATGCTGCTGCGGTCCTCATACTCCGTATCTGAGGACGGGAGTGGCTTTTCCTCGTGTTTCAAGCTCCATTCTACCCATCTAGCAAAGAAATTTGAATGAAAGGCGAGAAAAAAAATTCACGCTTCCCGAGCAGGGCCGGGGTCGTCTGGAAAAAAATAATTTTTTTTTTGGGTCCACTTCGTGCCACATTCGATGCAGCTGAGGCCCTCGTACTCCGTATCTGAGGACGGGGGTGGCTATTCCTCGTGTTTGAAGCTCCATTCTACCCATCTAGCAAAGAAATTTAAAGGAAAGACGAGAAAAAAAAATGCACGCTTTCCGAGCAGGGCCGGGGTCGTCTGGAAAAAAATAATTTTTTTGGTTCTATATCGTGCCACATTCGATGCTGCTGGGGCACTCATATTCCGTATCTGAGGACGGGAGTGGCTTTTCCTCGTGTTTGAAGCTCCATTCTACCCATCTAGCAAAGAAATTTAAAGGAAAGACGAGAAAAAAAATTCACGCTTTCCGAGCAGGGCCGGGGTCGTCTGGAAAAAAATAATTTTTTTTTAATTCTACTTCGTGCCACATTCGATGCTGCTGGGGCCCTCATACTAGGTATTTGAGGACGGGAGTGGCTTTTCCTCGTGTTTGAAGCTCCATTCTACCCATCTAGCAAAGAAATTTAAAGGAAAGACGAGAAAAAAAATTTACGCTTTCCGAGCAGGGCCGGGGTCGTCTGGAAAAAAATCATTTTATTTTGGGTCCACTTCGTGCCACACTCGATGCTGCTGCGGTCCTCATACTCCGTATCTGAGAACGGGAGTGGCTTTTCCTCGTGTTTGAAGCTCCATTCTACCCATCTAGCAAAGAAATTTAAAGGAAAGATGAGAAAAAAATGCACGCTTTCCGAGCAGGGCCGGGGTCGTCTGGAAAAAAATCTTTTTTTTTTTGGATCCACTTCGTGCCACATTCGATGCAGCTGAGGCCCTCGTACTCCGTATTTGAGGACGGGAGTGGCTTTTCCTCGTGTTTGAAGCTCCATTCTACCCATCTAGCAAAGAAATTTAAAGGAAAGACGAGAAAAAAAAATGCACGCTTTCCGAGCAGGGCCGGGGTCGTCTGGAAAAAAATAATTTTTTTGGTTCTATTTCGTGCCACATTCGATGCTGCTGGGGCACTCATATTCCGTATCTGAGGACGGGAGTGGCTTTTCCTCGTGTTTGAAGCTCCATTCTACCCATCTAGCAAAGAAATTTAAAGGAAAGACGAGAAAAAAAATTCACGCTTTCCGAGCAGGGCCGGGGTCGTCTGGAAAAAAATAATTTTTTTTTAATTCTACTTCGTGCCACATTCGATGCTGCTGGGGCCCTCATACTAGGTATTTGAGGACGGGAGTGGCTTTTCCTCGTGTTTGAAGCTCCATTCTACCCATCTAGCAAAGAAATTTAAAGGAAAGACGAGAAAAAAAATTTACGCTTTCCGAGCAGGGCCGGGGTCGTCTGGAAAAAAATCATTTTATTTTGGGTCCACTTCGTGCCACACTCGATGCTGCTGCGGTCCTCATACTCCGTATCTGAGAACGGGAGTGGCTTTTCCTCGTGTTTGAAGCTCCATTCTACCCATCTAGCAAAGAAATTTAAAGGAAAGACGAGAAAAAAAATTCACGCTTTCCGAGCAGGGCCGGGGTCGTCTGGAAAAAAATAATTTTTTTTTGTATCCACTCCGTGCCACATTCGATTTTGCTGGGGCCTTCAAACTCCGTATCTGAGGACGGGAGTGGCTTTTCCTCGTGTTTGAAGCTCCATTCTACCCATCTAGCAAAGAAATTTAAAGGAAGACGAGAAAAAAAATTCACGCTTTCCGAGCAAGGCCGGGGTCGTCTGGGAAAACTCATTTTTTTTGGATCCACTTCGTGCCACATTCGATGCTGCTGGGGCCCTCATACTCCGTATCTGAGGACGGGAGTGGCTTTTCCTCGTGTTTGAAGCTCCATTCTACCCATCTAGCAAAGAAATTTAAAGGAAAGACGAGAAAAAAAAATTCACGCTTTCCGAGCAGGGCCGGGGTCGTCTGGAAAAAAATCATTTATTTTGGGTGTACTTCGTGCCACATTCGATGCTGCTGGGGCCCTCATATTCCGTATCGGAGGACGGGAGTGGCTTTTCCTCGTGTTTGAAGCTCCATTCTACCCATCTAGCAAAGAAATTTAAAGGAAAGACGAGAAAAAAAATTCACGCTTTCCGAGCAGGGCCGGGGTCGTCTGGAAAAAAATAATTTTTTTTAAATTCTACTTCGTGCCACATTCGATGCTGCTGCGGTCCTCATACTCCGTATCTGAGAACGGGAGTGGCTTTTCCTCGTGTTTGAAGCTCCATTCTACCCATCTAGCAAAGAAATTTAAAGGAAAGACGAGAAAAAAAATTTACGCTTTCCGAGCAGGGCCGGGGTCGTCTGGAAAAAAATCATTTTTTTTTGAATCCACTCCGTGCCACATTCGATTTTGCTGGGGCCTTCAAACTCCGTATCTGAGAACGGGAGTGGCTTTTCCTCGTGTTTGAAGCTCCATTCTACCCATCTAGCAAAGAAATTTAAAGGAAGACGAGAAAAAAAATTCACGCTTTCCGAGCAGGGCCGGGGTCGTCTGGGAAAACTCATTTTTTTTGGATCCACTTCGTGCCACATTCGATGCTGCTGGGGCCCTCATACTCCGTATCTGAGGACGGGAGTGGCTTTTCCTCGTGTTTGAAGCTCCATTCTACCCATCTAGCAAAGAAATTTAAAGGAAAGGCGAGAAAAAAAATTCTCGCTTTCCGAGCAGGGCCGGGGTCGTCTGGAAAAAAATAATTTTTTTTGGATCCACTTCGTGACACATTCGATGCTGCTGGGGCCCTCATTCTCCGTATCTGAGGACGGGAGTGGCTTTTCCTCGTGTTTGAAGCTCCATTCTACCCATCTAGCAAAGAAATTTAAAGGAAGACGAGAAAAAAAATTCACGCTTTCCGAGCAGGGCCGGGGTCGTCTGGAAAAAAAACATTTTTTTTGGGTCTACTTCGTGCCACATTCGATGCTGCTGGGGCCCTCATACTCCGTATCTGAGGACGGGAGTGGCTTTTCCTCGTGTTTGAAGCTCCATTCTACCCATCTAGCAAAGAAATTTAAAGGAAAGACGAGAAAAAAAATGCACGCTTTCCGAGCAGGGCCGGGGTCGTCTGGAAAAAAATAATTTTTTTTGGGTCTACTTCGTGCCACATTCGATGCTGCTGGGGCCCTCATACTAGGTATTTGAGGACGGGAGTGGCTTTTCCTCGTGTTTGAAGCTCCATTCTACCCATCTAGCAAAGAAATTTAAAGGAAAGACGAGAAAAAAAATGCACGCTTTCCGAGCAGGGCCGGGGTCGTCTGGAAAAAAATCATTTTTTTTGTATCCACTCCGTGCCACATTCGATGCAGCTGGGGCCCTCATTCTCCGTATCTGAGGACGGGAGTGGCTTTTCCTCGTGTTTGAAGCTCCATTCTACCCATCTAGCAAAGAAATTTAAAGGAAGACGAGAAAAAAAATGCACGCTTTCCGAGCAGGGCCGGGGTCGTCTGGGAAAACTCATTTTTTTTGGATCCACTTCGTGCCACATTCGATGCTGCTGGGGCCCTCATACTCCGTATCTGAGGACGGGAGTGGCTTTTCCTCGTGTTTGAAGCTCCATTCTACCCATCTAGCAAAGAAATTTAAAGGAAAGACGCGAAAAAAAATGCACGCTTTCCGAGCAGGGCTGGGGTCGTCTGGAAAAAAATAATTTTTTTTGGGTCTACTTCGTGCCACATTCGATGCTGCTGGGGCCCTCATACTCCGTATCTGAGGACGGGAGTGGCTTTTCCTCGTGTTTGAAGCTCCATTCTACCCATCTAGCAAAGAAATTCAAAGGAAAGACGCGAAAAAAAATTCACGCTTTCCGAGCAGGGCCGGGGTCGTCTGGAAAAAAATCATTTTTTTTGGGTCTACTTCGTGCCACATTCGATGCTGCTGGGGCCCTCATACTCCGTATCTGAGGACGGGAGTGGCTTTTCCTCGTGTTTGAAGCTCCATTCTACCCATCTAGCAAAGAAATTTAAGGGAAAGACGAGAAAAAAAATGCACGCTTTCCGAGCAGGGCCGGGGTCGTCTGAAAGAAAATCATTTCTTTTTTGGATCCACTTCGTGCCACATTCGATGCTGCTGCGGTCCTCATACTCCGTATCTGAGGACGGGAGTGGCTTTTCCTCGTGTTTCAAGCTCCATTCTACCCATCTAGCAAAGAAATTTGAATGAAAGGCGAGAAAAAAAATTCACGCTTCCCGAGCAGGGCCGGGGTCGTCTGGAAAAAAATAATTTTTTTTTTGGGTCCACTTCGTGCCACATTCGATGCAGCTGAGGCCCTCGTACTCCGTATCTGAGGACGGGGGTGGCTATTCCTCGTGTTTGAAGCTCCATTCTACCCATCTAGCAAAGAAATTTAAAGGAAAGACGAGAAAAAAAGTTCACGCTTTCCGAGCAGGGCCGGGGTCGTCTGGAAAAAAATCATTTTTGTTTGTATCCATTCCGTGCCACATTCGATGCAGCTGAGGCCCTCGTACTCCATATCTGAGGACGGGAGTGGCTTTTCCTCGTGTTTCAAGCTTCATTCTACCCATCTAGCAAAGAAATTTGAAGGAAAGGCGAGAAAAAAAATTCACGCTTCCCGAGCAGGGCCGGGGTCGTCTGGAAAAAAATCATTTTTTTTGGGTCTACTTCGTGCCACATTCGATGCTGCTGGGGCCCTCATACTCCGTATTTGAGGACGGGCGTGGCTTTTCCTCGTGTTTGAAGCTCCATTCTACCCATCTAGCAAAGAAATTCAAAGGAAAGGCGAGAAAAAAATTCACGCTTTCCGAGCAGGGCCGGGGTCGTCTGGAAGAAAATCATTTTTTTTGTATCCACTTCGTGCCACATTTGATGCTGCTGGGGTCCTCATACTCCGTATCTGAGAACGGGAGTGGCTTTTCCTCGTGTTTGAAGCTCCATTCTACCCATCTAGCAAAGAAATTTAAAGGAAAGACGAGAAAAAAAATTTACGCTTTCCGAGCAGGGCCGGGGTCGTCTGGAAAAAAATCATTTTATTTTGGGTCTTATTCGTGCCACACTCGATGCTGCTGCGGTCCTCATACTCCGTATCTGAGAACGGGAGTGGCTTTTCCTCGTGTTTGAAGCTCCATTCTACCCATCTAGCAAAGAAATTTAAAGGAAAGACGAGAAAAAAAATTCACGCTTTCCGAGCAGGGCCGGGGTCGTCTGGAAAAAAATCATTTTTTTTTGTATCCACTCCGTGCCACATTCGATTTTGCTGGGGCCTTCAAACTCCGTATCTGAGGACGGGAGTGGCTTTTCCTCGTGTTTGAAGCTCCATTCTACCCATCTAGCAAAGAAATTTAAAGGAAGACGAGAAAAAAAATGCACGCTTTCCGAGCAGGGCCGGGGTCGTCTGGGAAAACTCATTTTTTTTGGATCCACTTCGTGCCACATTCGATGCTGCTGGGGCCCTCATACTCCGTATCTGAGGACGGGAGTGGCTTTTCCTCGTGTTTCAAGCTTCATTCTACCCATCTAGCAAAGAAATTTAAAGGAAAGACGAGAAAAAAATGCACGCTTCCCGAGCAGGGCCGGGGTCGTCTGGAAAAAAATCTTTTTTTTTTTGGATCCACTTCGTGCCACATTCGATGCTGCTGGGGCCCTCATACTCCGTATTTGAGGACGGGAGTGGCTTTTCCTCGTGTTTGAAGCTCCATTCTACCCATCTAGCAAAGAAATTTAAAGGAAGACGAGAAAAAAATTCACGCTTTCCGAGCAGGGCCGGGGTCGTCTGGGAAAACTCATTTTTTTTGGATCCACTTCGTGCCACATTCGATGCTGCTGGGGCCCTCATACTCCGTATCTGAGGACGGGAGTGGCTTTTCCTCGTGTTTGAAGCTCCATTCTACCCATCTAGCAAAGAAATTTAAAGGAAAGGCGAGAAAAAAAATTCTCGCTTTCCGAGCAGGGCCGGGGTCGTCTGGAAAAAAATAATTTTTTTTGGATCCACTTCGTGACACATTCGATGCTGCTGGGGCCCTCATTCTCCGTATCTGAGGACGGGAGTGGCTTTTCCTCGTGTTTGAAGCTCCATTCTACCCATCTAGCAAAGAAATTTAAAGGAAGACGAGAAAAAAAATTCACGCTTTCCGAGCAGGGCCGGGGTCGTCTGGGAAAACTCATTTTTTTTGGATCCACTTCGTGCCACATTCGATGCTGCTGGGGCTCTCATACTCCGTATCTGAGGACGGGAGTGGCTTTTCCTCGTGTTTGAAGCTCCATTCTACCCATCTAGCAAAGAAATTTAAAGGAAAGACGAGAAAAAAAAATGCACGCTTTCCGAGCAGGGCCGGGGTCGTCTGGAAAAAAATAATTTTTTTGGTTCTATTTCGTGCCACATTCGATGCTGCTGGGGCACTCATATTCCGTATCTGAGGACGGGAGTGGCTTTTCCTCGTGTTTGAAGCTCCATTCTACCCATCTAGCAAAGAAATTTAAAGGAAAGACGAGAAAAAAAATTCACGCTTTCCGAGCAGGGCCGGGGTCGTCTGGAAAAAAATCTTTTTTTTTTAATTCTACTTCGTGCCACATTCGATGCTGCTGGGGCCCTCATACTAGGTATTTGAGGACGGGAGTGGCTTTTCCTCGTGTTTGAAGCTCCATTCTACCCATCTAGCAAAGAAATTTAAAGGAAAGACGAGAAAAAAAATTCACGCTTTCCGAGCAAGGCCGGGGTCGTCTGGAAAAAATCTTTTTTTTTGGGTCTACTTCGTGCCACGTTCGATGCTGCTGGGGCCCTCATACTCCGTATCAGAGGACGGGAGTGGCTTTTCCTCGTGTTTGAAGCTCCATTCTACCCATTTAGCAAAGAAATTTAAAGGAAAGGCGAGAAAAAAAATTTACGCTTTCCGAGCAGGGCCGGGGTCGTCTGGAAAAAAGTCATTTTTTTTGAGTCCACTTCGTGCCACATTCGATGCTGCTGGGGCCCTCATACTCCGTATCTGAGGACGGGAGTGGCTTTTCCTCGTGTTTGAAGCTCCATTCTACCCATCTAGCAAAGAAATTTAAAGGAAAGACGAGAAAAAAAATTCACACTTTCCGAGCAGGGCCGGGGTCGTCTGGAAAAAAATTATTTTTTTGGGGTCTACTTCGTGCCACATTCGATGCTGCTGGGACCCTCATACTCCGTATCCGAGGACGGGAGTGGCTTTTCCTCGTGTTTGAAGCTCCATTCTACCCATCTAGCAAAGAAATTTAAAGGAAAGACGAGAAAAAAAATTCACGCTTTCCGAGCAGGGCCGGTGTCGTATGGAAAAAAATCTTTTTTTTTGGGTCTACTTCGTGCCACGTTCGATGCTGCTGGGGCCCTCATACTCCGTATCTGAGGACGGGAGTGGCTTTTCCTCGTGTTTCAAGCTCCATTCTACCCATCTAGCAAAGAAATTTAAAGGAAAGACGAGAAAAAAAATTCACGCTTTCCGAGCAGGGCCGGGGTCGTCTGGAAAAAATCTTTTTTTTTGGGTCTACTTCGTGCCACGTTCGATGCTGCTGGGGCCCTCATACTCCGTATCAGAGGACGGGAGTGGCTTTTCCTCGTGTTTGAAGCTCCATTCTACCCATTTAGCAAAGAAATTTAAAGGAAAGACGAGAAAAAAAATTCACGCTTTCCGAGCAGGGCCGGGGTCGCCTGGAAAAGAAATCATTTTTTTTGGATCCACTTCGTGCCACATTCGATGCTGCTGGGGCCCTCATACTCCGTATCTGAGGACGGGAGTGGCTTTTCCTCGTGTTTGAAGCTCCATTCTACCCATCTAGCAAAGAAATTTAAAGGAAAGACGAGAAAAAAAATTCACGCTTTCCGAGCAGGGCCGGGGTCGTCTGGAAAAAAACCTTTTTTTTTGGGTCCACTTCGTGCCACATTCGATGCTGCTGCGGTCCTCATACTCCGTATCTGAGGACGGGAGTGGCTTTTCCTCGTGTTTGAAGCTCCATTCTACCCATCTAGCAAAGAAATTTAAAGGAAAGACGAGAAAAAAAATTCACGCTTTCCGAGCAGGGCCGGGGTCGTCTGGAAAAAAATCTTTTTTTTTTTGGATCCACTTCGTGCCACATTCGATGCTGCTGGGGCCCTCATACTCCGTATTTGAGGACGGGAGTGGCTTTTCCTCGTGTTTGAAGCTCCATTCTACCCATCTAGCAAAGAAATTTAAAGGAAAGACGAGAAAAAAAAATGCACGCTTTCCGAGCAGGGCCGGGGTCGTCTGGAAAAAAATAATTTTTTTGGTTCTACTTTGTGCCACATTCGATGCTGCTGGGGCACTCATATTCCGTATCTGAGGACGGGAGTGGCTTTTCCTCGTGTTTGAAGCTCCATTCTACCCATCTAGCAAAGAAATTTAAAGGAAAGACGAGAAAAAAAATTCACGCTTTCCGAGCAGGGCCGGGGTCGTCTCGAAAAAAATATTTTTTTTTTAATTCTACTTCGTGCCAAGACGAGAAAAAAAATTCACGCTTTCCGAGCAGGGCCGGGGTCGTCTGGAAAAAAATCATTTTTTTTTTGGATCCACTTCGTGCCACATTCGATGCTGCTGGGGCCCTCATACTCCGTATCTGAGAACGGGAGTGGCTTTTCCTCGTGTTTCAAGCTCCATTCTACCCATCTAGCAAAGAAATTTAAAGGAAAGACGAGAAAAAAAATTCACGCTTTCCGAGCAGGGCCGGGGTCGTCTGGAAAAAAATCATTTTTTTTGTATCCACTCCGTGCCACATTCGATGCAGCTGGGGCCCTCATACTCCGTATCTGAGGACGGGAGTGGCTTTTCCTCGTGTTTGAAGCTCCATTCTACCCATCTAGCAAAGAAATTTAAAGGAAAGACGAGAAAAAAAATTCACGCTTTCCGAGCAGGGCCGGGGTCGTCTGGAAAAAAATCATTTTTTTTGTATCCACTCCGTGCCACATTCGATTTTGCTGGGGCCTTCATACTCCGTATCTGAGGACGGGAGTGGCTTTTCCTCGTGTTTGAAGCTCAATTCTTCCCATCTAGCAAAGAAATTTGAAGGAAAGGCGAGAAAAAAAATTCACGCTTCCCGAGCAGGGCCGGGGTCGTCTGGAAAAAAATCATTTTTTTTGGGTCTACTTCGTGCCACATTCGATGCTGCTGGGGCCCTCATACTCCGTATTTGAGGACGGGCGTGGCTTTTCCTCGTGTTTGAAGCTCCATTCTACCCATCTAGCAAAGAAATTCAAAGGAAAGGCGAGAAAAAAAATTCACGCTTTCCGAGCAGGGCCGGGGTCGTCTGGAAGAAAATCATTTTTTTTGGGTCCACTTCGTGCCACATTCGATGCTGCTGGGGCCCTCATACTCCGTATCTGAGGACGGGGGTGGCTTTTCCTCGTGTTTGAAGCTTAATTCTACCCATCTAGCAAAGAAATTTAAAGGAAAGACGAGAAAAAAAATGCACGCTTCCCGAGCAGGGCCGGGGTCGTCTGGAAAAAAATCTTTTTTTTTTGGATCCACTTCGTGCTACATTCGATGCTGCTGGGGCCCTCATACTCCGTATTTGAGGACGGGCGTGGCTTTTCCTCGTGTTTGAAGCTCCATTCTACCCATCTAGCAAAGAAATTCAAAGGAAAGACGAGAAAAGAAATTCACGCTTTCCGAGCAGGGCCGGGGTCGTCTGGAAGAAAATCATTTTTTTTTTGGGTCCACTTCGTGCCACATTCGATGCTGCTGGGGCCCTCATACTCCGTATCTGATAACGGGGGTGGCTTTTCCTCGTGTTTGAAGCTCCATTCTACCCATCTAGCAAAGAAATTTAAAGGAAAGACGAGAAAAAAAATGCACGCTTCCCGAGCAGGGCCGGGGTCGTCTGGAAAAAAATATTTTTTTTTTTGGATCCACTTCGTGCCACATTCGATGCTGCTGGGGCCCTCATACTCCGTATTCGAGGACGGGAGTGGCTTTTCCTCGTGTTTGAAGCTCCATTCTACCCATCTAGCAAAGAAATTTAAAGGAAAGACGAGAAAAAAAATTTACGCTTTCCGAGCAGGGCCGGGGTCGTCTGGAAAAAAATCATTTTATTTTGGGTCCACTTCGTGCCACACTCGATGCTGCTGCGGTCCTCATACTCCGTATCTGAGAACGGGAGTGGCTTTTCCTCGTGTTTGAAGCTCCATTCTACCCATCTAGCAAAGAAATTTAAAGGTAAGACGAGAAAAAAAATTCACGCTTTCCGAGCAGGGCCGGGGTCGTCTGGAAAAAAATAATTTTTTTTGGATCCACTTCGTGACACATTCGATGCTGCTGGGGCCCTCATTCTCCGTATCTGAGGACGGGAGTGGCTTTTCCTCGTGTTTGAAGCTCCATTCTACCCATCTAGCAAAGAAATTTAAAGGAAAGGCGAGAAAAAAAATTCACGCTTTCCGAGCAGGGCCGGGGTCGTCTGGAAAAAAATAATTTTTTTTGGATCCACTTCGTGACACATTCGATGCTGCTGGGGCCCTCATTCTCCGTATCTGAGGACGGGAGTGGCTTTTCCTCGTGTTTGAAGCTCCATTCTACCCATCTAGCAAAGAAATTTAAAGGAAGACGAGAAAAAAAATTCACGCTTTCCGAGCAGGGCCGGGGTCGTCTGGAAAAAAATCATTTTTTTTTGAATCCACTTCGTGCCCGATTCGATGCTGCTGCGGTCCTCATACTCCGTATCTGAGGACGGGAGCGGCTTTTCCTCGTGTTTGATGCTCCATTCTACCCATTTAGCAAAGAAATTTAAAGGAAAGACGAGAGAAAAAATTCACGCTTTCCGAGCAGGGCCGGGGTCGTCTGGAAAAAAATCATTTTTTTTTGGGTCTACTTCGTGCCACATTCGATGCTGCTGGGACCCTCATGCTCCGTATCTGAGGACGGGAGTGGCTTTCCCTCGTGTTTGAAGCTCCATTCTACCCATCTAGCAAAGAAATTTAAAGGAAAGACGAGAAAAAAAATTCACGCTTTCCGAGCAGGGCCGGGGTCGCCTGGAAAAAAATAATTTTTTTTGGGTCTATTTCGTGCCACATTCGATGCTGCT
The DNA here is from genome assembly GCA_951813785.1 of Criorhina ranunculi. Taxonomy (NCBI): domain Eukaryota; kingdom Metazoa; phylum Arthropoda; class Insecta; order Diptera; family Syrphidae; genus Criorhina; species Criorhina ranunculi. The sequence goes on from OX638384.1 coordinate 34,975,345, forward strand.
GGGGCCCTCATACTCCGTATCTGAGGACGGGAGTGGCTTTTCCTCGTGTTTGAAGCTCCATTCTACCCATCTAGAAAAGAAATTTAAAGGAAAGACGAGAAAAAAAATTCACGCTTTCCGAGCAGGGCCGGGGTCGTCTGGAAAAAAAACATTTTTTTTGGGTCTACTTCGTGCCACATTCGATGCTGCTGGGGCCCTCATACTCCGTATCTGAGGACGGGAGTGGCTTTTCCTCGTGTTTGAAGCTCCATTCTACCCATCTAGCAAAGAAATTTAAAGGAAAGACGAGAAAAAAAATTCACGCTTTCCGAGCAGGGCCGGGGTCGTCTGGAAAAAAATCATTTTTTTTGGGTCTACTTCGTGCCACATTCGATGCTGCTGGGGCCCTCATACTCCGTATCTGAGGACGGGAGTGGCTTTTCCTCGTGTTTGAAGCTCCATTCTACCCATCTAGCAAAGAAATTTAAAGGAAAGACGAGAAAAAAAATTCACGCTTTCCGAGCAGGGCCGGGGTCGTCTGGAAAAAAATCATTTTTTTTGTATCCACTCCGTGACACATTTGATGCTGCTGGGGCCCTCATACTCCGTATTTGAGGACGGGAGTGGCTTTTCCTCGTTTTTGAAGCTCCATTCTACCCATCTAGCAAAGAAATTTAAAGGAAAGACGAGAAAAAAAATTCACGCTTTCCGAGCAGGGCCGGGGTCGTCTGGAAAAAAATTATTTTTTTTTTGGATCCACTTCGTGCCACATTCGATACTGCTGGGGTCCTCATACTCCGTATCTGAGGACGGGAGTGGCTTTTCCTCGTGTTTGAAGCTCCATTCTACCCATCTAGCAAAGAAATTTAAAGGAAAGACGAGAAAAAAAATTCACGCTTTCCGAGCAGGGCCGGGGTCGTCTGGAAAAAAATCATTTTTTTTTGGGTCTTATTCGTGCCACATTCGATGCTGCTGGGGCCCTTATACTCCGTATCTGAGGACGGGAGTGGCTTTTCCTCGTGTTTGAAGCTCCATTCTACCCATCTAGCAAAGAAATTTAAAGGAAAGACGAGAAAAAAAATTCACGCTTTCCGAGCAGGGCCGGGGTCGTCTGGAAAAAAATCATTTTTTTTGTATCCACTCCGTGCCACATTCGATGCAGCTGAGGCCCTCGTACTCCATATCTGAGGACGGGAGTGGCTTTTCCTCGTGTTTCAAGCTCCATTCTATCCATCTAGCAAAGAAATTTAAAGGAAAGACGAGAAAAAAAATTCACGCTTTCCGAGCAAGGCCGGGGTCGTCTGGAAAGAAATCATTTTTGTTTGTATCCACTCCGTGCCACATTCGATGCAGCTGAGGCCCTCGTACTCCATATCTGAGGACGGGAGTGGCTTTTCCTCGTGTTTCAAGCTTCATTCTACCCATCTAGCAAAGAAATTTGAAGGAAAGGCGAGAAAAAAAATTCACGCTTCCCGAGCAGGGCCGGGGTCGTCTGGAAAAAAATAATTTTTTTGGGTCTACTTCGTGCCACATTCGATGCTGCTGGGGCCCTCATACTCCGTATCTGAGGACGGGAGTGGCTTTTCCTCGTGTTTGAAGCTCCATTCTACCCATCTAGCAAAGAAATTTAAAGGAAAGACGAGAAAAAAAATTCACGCTTTCCGAGCAGGGCCGGGGTCGTCTGGAAAAAAATCATTTTTTTTGGGTCTTATTCGTGCCACATTCGATGCTGCTGGGGCCCTTATACTCCGTATCTGAGGACGGGAGTGGCTTTTCCTCGTGTTTGAAGCTCCATTCTACCCATCTAGCAAAGAAATTTAAAGGAAAGACGAGAAAAAAAATTCACGCTTTCCGAGCAGGGCCGGGGTCGTCTGGAAAAAAATAATTTTTTTTGGGTCTACTTCGTGCCACATTCGATGCTGCTGGGGCCCTCATACTCCGTATCTGAGGACGGGAGTGGCTTTTCCTCGTGTTTGAAGCTCCATTCTACCCATCTAGCAAAGAAATTTAAAGGAAAGACGAGAAAAAAAATTCACGCTTTCCGAGCAGGGCCGGGGTCGTCTGGAAAAAAATTATTTTTTTTTTGGATCCACTTCGTGCCACATTCGATGCTGCTGGGGTCCTCATACTCCGTATCTGAGGACGGGAGTGGCTTTTCCTCGTGTTTGAAGCTCCATTCTACCCATCTAGCAAAGAAATTTAAAGGAAAGACGAGAAAAAAAATGCACGCTTTCCGAGCAGGGCCGGGGTCGTCTGGAAAAAAATCATTTTTTTTTTGGGTCTTATTCGTGCCACATTCGATGCTGCTGGGGCCCTCATACTCCGTATCTGAGGACGGGAGTGGCTTTTCCTCGTATTTGAAGCTCCATTCTTCCCATCTAGCAAAGAAATTTAAAGGAAAGACGAGAAAAAAAATTCACGCTTTCCGAGCAGGGCCGGGGTCGTCTGGAAAAAAATCATTTTTTTTTTGATCCACTTCGTGCCACATTCGATGCTGCTGGGGCCCTCATACTCCGTATCTGAGGACGGGAGTGGCTTTTCCTCGTGTTTGAAGCTCCATTCTACCCATCTAGCAAAGAAATTTAAAGGAAAGACGAGAAAAAAAATTCACGCTTTCCGAGCAGGGCCGGGGTCGTCTGGAAAAAAATCATTTTTTTTGTATCCACTCCGTGACACATTTGATGCTGCTGGGGCCCTCATACTCCGTATTTGAGGACGGGAGTGGCTTTTCCTCGTTTTTGAAGCTCCATTCTACCCATCTAGCAAAGAAATTTAAAGGAAAGACGAGAAAAAAAATTCACGCTTTCCGAGCAGGGCCGGGGTCGTCTGGAAAAAAATTATTTTTTTTTTGGATCCACTTCGTGCCACATTCGATACTGCTGGGGTCCTCATACTCCGTATCTGAGGACGGGAGTGGCTTTTCCTCGTGTTTGAAGCTCCATTCTACCCATCTAGCAAAGAAATTTAAAGGAAAGACGAGAAAAAAAATTCACGCTTTCCGAGCAGGGCCGGGGTCGTCTGGAAAAAAATCATTTTTTTTTGGGTCTTATTCGTGCCACATTCGATGCTGCTGGGGCCCTTATACTCCGTATCTGAGGACGGGAGTGGCTTTTCCTCGTGTTTGAAGCTCCATTCTACCCATCTAGCAAAGAAATTTAAAGGAAAGACGAGAAAAAAAATTCACGCTTTCCGAGCAGGGCCGGGGTCGTCTGGAAAAAAATCATTTTTTTTGTATCCACTCCGTGCCACATTCGATGCAGCTGAGGCCCTCGTACTCCATATCTGAGGACGGGAGTGGCTTTTCCTCGTGTTTCAAGCTCCATTCTATCCATCTAGCAAAGAAATTTAAAGGAAAGACGAGAAAAAAAATTCACGCTTTCCGAGCAAGGCCGGGGTCGTCTGGAAAGAAATCATTTTTGTTTGTATCCACTCCGTGCCACATTCGATGCAGCTGAGGCCCTCGTACTCCATATCTGAGGACGGGAGTGGCTTTTCCTCGTGTTTCAAGCTTCATTCTACCCATCTAGCAAAGAAATTTGAAGGAAAGGCGAGAAAAAAAATTCACGCTTCCCGAGCAGGGCCGGGGTCGTCTGGAAAAAAATCATTTTTTTGGGTCTACTTCGTGCCACATTCGATGCTGCTGGGGCCCTCATACTCCGTATCTGAGGACGGGAGTGGCTTTTCCTCGTGTTTGAAGCTCCATTCTACCCATCTAGCAAAGAAATTTAAAGGAAAGACGAGAAAAAAAAATGCACGCTTTCCGAGCAGGGCCGGGGTCGTCTGGAAAAAAATAATTTTTTTGGTTCTACTTCGTGCCACATTCGATGCTGCTGGGGCACTCATATTCCGTATCTGAGGACGGGAGTGGCTTTTCCTCGTGTTTGAAGCTCCATTCTACCCATCTAGCAAAGAAATTTAAAGGAAAGACGAGAAAAAAAAAATGCACGCTTTCCGAGCAGGGCCGGGGTCGTCTGGAAAAAAAAATTTTTTTGGTTCTACTTCGTGCCACATTCGATGCTGCTGGGGCACTCATATTCCGTATCTGAGGACGGGAGTGGCTTTTCCTCGTGTTTGAAGCTCCATTCTACCCATCTAGCAAAGAAATTTAAAGGAAAGACGAGAAAAAAAATTCAAGCTTTCCGAGCAGGGCCGGGGTCGTCTGGAAAAAAATCATTTGTTTTTTGATCCACTTCGTGCCACATTCGATGCTGCTGCGGTCCTCATACTCCGTATCTGAGGACGGGAGTGGCTTTTCCTCGTGTTTGAAGCTCCATTCTACCCATCTAGCAAAGAAATTTAAAGGAAAGGCGAGAAAAAAAATTCACGCTTTCCGAGCAGGGCCGGGGTCGTCTGGAAAAAAATCATTTTTTTTGGGTCTACTTCGTGCCACATTCGATGCTGCTGGGGCCCTCATACTCCGTATCTGAGGACGGGAGTGGCTTTTCCTCGTGTTTGAAGCTCCATTCTACCCATCTAGCAAAGAAATTTAAAGGAAAGACGAGAAAAAAAAGTTACGCTTTCCGAGCAGGGCCGGGGTCGTCTGGAAAAAAGTCATTTTTTTTGGGTCCACTTCGTGCCACATTCGATGCTGCTGCGGTCCTCATACTCCGTATCTGAGAACGGGAGTGGCTTTTCCTCGTGTTTCAAGCTCCATTCTACCCATCTAGCAAAGAAATTTAAAGGAAAGACGAGAAAAAAAATTCACGCTTTCCGAGCAGGGCCGGGGTCGTCTGGAAAAAAATCATTTTTTTTGTATCCACTCCGTGCCACATTCGATGCAGCTGGGGCCCTCATACTCCGTATCTGAGGACGGGAGTGGCTTTTCCTCGTGTTTGAAGCTCCATTCTACCCATCTAGCAAAGAAATTTAAAGGAAAGACGAGAAAAAAAATTCACGCTTTCCGAGCAGGGCCGGGGTCGTCTGGAAAAAAATCATTTTTTTTGTATCCACTCCGTGACACATTTGATGCTGCTGGGGCCCTCATACTCCGTATTTGAGGACGGGAGTGGCTTTTCCTCGTTTTTGAAGCTCCATTCTACCCATCTAGCAAAGAAATTTAAAGGAAAGACGAGAAAAAAAATTCACGCTTTCCGAGCAGGGCCGGGGTCGTCTGGAAAAAAATTATTTTTTTTTTGGATCCACTTCGTGCCACATTCGATACTGCTGGGGTCCTCATACTCCGTATCTGAGGACGGGAGTGGCTTTTCCTCGTGTTTGAAGCTCCATTCTACCCATCTAGCAAAGAAATTTAAAGGAAAGACGAGAAAAAAAATTCACGCTTTCCGAGCAGGGCCGGGGTCGTCTGGAAAAAAATCATTTTTTTTTGGGTCTTATTCGTGCCACATTCGATGCTGCTGGGGCCCTTATACTCCGTATCTGAGGACGGGAGTGGCTTTTCCTCGTGTTTGAAGCTCCATTCTACCCATCTAGCAAAGAAATTTAAAGGAAAGACGAGAAAAAAAATTCACGCTTTCCGAGCAGGGCCGGGGTCGTCTGGAAAAAAATCATTTTTTTTGTATCCACTCCGTGCCACATTCGATGCAGCTGAGGCCCTCGTACTCCATATCTGAGGACGGGAGTGGCTTTTCCTCGTGTTTCAAGCTCCATTCTATCCATCTAGCAAAGAAATTTAAAGGAAAGACGAGAAAAAAAATTCACGCTTTCCGAGCAAGGCCGGGGTCGTCTGGAAAGAAATCATTTTTGTTTGTATCCACTCCGTGCCACATTCGATGCAGCTGAGGCCCTCGTACTCCATATCTGAGGACGGGAGTGGCTTTTCCTCGTGTTTCAAGCTTCATTCTACCCATCTAGCAAAGAAATTTGAAGGAAAGGCGAGAAAAAAAATTCACGCTTCCCGAGCAGGGCCGGGGTCGTCTGGAAAAAAATAATTTTTTTGGTTCTACTTCGTGCCACATTCGATGCTGCTGGGGCACTCATATTCCGTATCTGAGGACGGGAGTGGCTTTTCCTCGTGTTTGAAGCTCCATTCTACCCATCTAGCAAAGAAATTTAAAGGAAAGACGAGAAAAAAAAAATGCACGCTTTCCGAGCAGGGCCGGGGTCGTCTGGAAAAAAATAATTTTTTTGGTTCTACTTCGTGCCACATTCGATGCTGCTGGGGCACTCATATTCCGTATCTGAGGACGGGAGTGGCTTTTCCTCGTGTTTGAAGCTCCATTCTACCCATCTAGCAAAGAAATTTAAAGGAAAGACGAGAAAAAAAAAATGCACGCTTTCCGAGCAGGGCCGGGGTCGTCTGGAAAAAAATAATTTTTTTGGTTCTACTTCGTGCCACATTCGATGCTGCTGGGGCACTCATATTCCGTATCTGAGGACGGGAGTGGCTTTTCCTCGTGTTTGAAGCTCCATTCTACCCATCTAGCAAAGAAATTTAAAGGAAAGACGAGAAAAAAAATTCACGCTTTCCGAGCAGGGCCGGGGTCGTCTGGAAAAAAATCTTTTTGTTTTTGGATCCACTTCGTGCCACATTCGATGCTGCTGGGGCCCTCATACTCCGTATTTGAGGACGGGAGTGGCTTTTCTTCGTGTTTGAAGCTCCATTCTACACATCTAGCAAAGAAATTTAAAGGAAAGACGAGAAAAAAAATTCACGCTTTCCGAGCAGGGCCGGGGTCGTCTGGAAAAAAATAATTTTTTTTGGGTCTACTTCGTGCCACATTCGATGCTGCTGGGGCCCTCATACTCCGTATCTGAGGACGGGAGTGGCTTTTCCTCGTGTTTGAAGCTCCATTCTACCCATCTAGCAAAGAAATTTAAAGGAAAGACGAGAAAAAAAATTCACGCTTTCCGAGCAGGGCCGGGGTCGTCTGGAAAAAAATTATTTTTTTTTTGGATCCACTTCGTGCCACATTCGATGCTGCTGGGGTCCTCATACTCCGTATCTGAGGACGGGAGTGGCTTTTCCTCGTGTTTGAAGCTCCATTCTACCCATCTAGCAAAGAAATTTAAAGGAAAGACGAGAAAAAAAATGCACGCTTTCCGAGCAGGGCCGGGGTCGTCTGGAAAAAAATCATTTTTTTTGGGTCTACTTCGTGCCACATTCGATGCTGCTGGGGCCCTCATACTCCGTATCTGAGGACGGGAGTGGCTTTTCCTCGTGTTTGAAGCTCCATTCTACCCATCTAGCAAAGAAATTTAAAGGAAAGACGAGAAAAAAAATTCACGCTTTCCGAGCAGGGCCGGGGTCGTCTGGAAAAAAATCATTTTTTTTTGGGTCTTATTCGTGCTACATTCGATGCTGCTGGGGCCCTTGTACTCCGTATCTGAGGACGGGAGTGGCTTTTCCTCGCGTTTGAAGCTCCATTTACCCATCTAGCAAAGAAATTTAAAGGAAAGACGAGAAAAAAAATTCACGCTTTCCGAGCAGGGCCGGGGTCGTCTGGAAAAAAATCATTTTTTTTTGGGTCTACTTCGTGCCACATTCGATGCTGCTGGGGCCCTCATACTCCGTATCTGAGGACGGGAGTGGCTTTTCCTCGTGTTTGAAGCTCCATTCTACACATCTAGCAAAGAACTTTAAAGGAAAGACGAGAAAAAAAATTCACGCTTTCCGAGCAGGGCCGGGGTCGTCTGGAAAAAAATCATTTTTTTTTGGGTCTACTTCGTGCCACATTCGATGCAGCTGAGGCCCTCGTACTCCGTATCTGAGGACGGGAGTGGCTTTTCCTCGTGTTTGAAGCTCCATTCTACCCATCTAGCAAAGAAATTTAAAGGAAAGACGAGAAAAAAAATTCACGCTTTCCGAGCAGGGCCGGGGTCGTCTGGAAAAAAATCATTTTTTTTGGGTCTACTTCGTGCCACATTCGATGCTGCTGGGGCCCTTGTACTCCGTATTTGAGGACGGGAGTGGCTTTTCTTCGTGTTTGAAGCTCCATTCTACACATCTAGCAAAGAAATTTAAAGGAAAGACGAGAAAAAAAATTCACGCTTTCCGAGCAGGGCCGGGGTCGTCTGGAAAAAAATAATTTTTTTTGGGTCTACTTCGTGCCACATTCGATGCTGCTGGGGCCCTCATACTCCGTATCTGAGGACGGGAGTGGCTTTTCCTCGTGTTTGAAGCTCCATTCTACCCATCTAGCAAAGAAATTTAAAGGAAAGACGAGAAAAAAAATTCACGCTTTCCGAGCAGGGCCGGGGTCGTCTGGAAAAAAATCATTTTTTTTTGGGTCTTATTCGTGCCACATTCGATGCTGCTGCGGTCCTCATACACCGTATCTGAGGACGGGAGTGGCTTTTCCTCGTGTTTGAAGCTCCATTCTACCCATCTAGCAAAGAAATTTAAAGGAAAGATGAGAAAAAAAATTCACGCTTTCCGAGCAGGGCCGGGGTCGTCTGGAAAAAAATAATTTTTTTTGGGTCTACTTCGTGCCACATTCGATGCAGCTGAGGCCCTCGTATTCCGTATCTGAGGACGGGAGTGGCTTTTCCTCGTGTTTGAAGCTCCATTCTACCCATCTAGCAAAGAAATTTAAAGAAAAGACGAGAAAAAAAATTCAAGCTTTCCGAGCAGGGCCGGGGTCGTCTGGAAAAAAATCATTTGTTTTTTGATCCACTTCGTGCCACATTCGATGCTGCTGCGGTCCTCATACTCCGTATCTGAGGACGGGAGTGGCTTTTCCTCGTGTTTGAAGCTCCATTCTACCCATCTAGCAAAGAAATTTAAAGGAAAGACGAGAAAAAAAATTCACGCTTTCCGAGCAGGGCCGGGGTCGTCTGGAAAAAAATCATTTTTTTTTTGGGTCTTATTCGTGCCACATTCGATGCTGCTGGGGCCCTCATACTCCGTATCTGAGGACGGGAGTGGCTTTTCCTCGTATTTGAAGCTCCATTCTACCCATCTAGCAAAGAAATTTAAAGGAAAGACGAGAAAAAAAATTCACGCTTTCCGAGCAGGGCCGGGGTCGTCTGGAAAAAAATCATTTTTTTTTGGGTCTTATTCGTGCCACATTCGATGCTGCTGGGGCCCTTGTACTCCGTATCTGAGGACGGGAGTGGCTTTTCCTCGTGTTTGAAGCTCCATTCTACCCATCTAGCAAAGAAATTTAAAGGAAAGACGAGAAAAAAAATTCACGCTTTCCGAGCAGGGCCGGGGTCGTCTGGAAAAAAATCATTTTTTTTTTGGGTCTTATTCGTGCCACATTCGATGCTGCTGGGGCCCTCATACTCCGTATCTGAGGACGGGAGTGGCTTTTCCTCGTATTTGAAGCTCCATTCTACCCATCTAGCAAAGAAATTTAAAGGAAAGACGAGAAAAAAAATTCACACTTTCCGAGCAGGGCCGGGGTCGTCTGGAAAAAAATCATTTTTTTTTTGATCCACTTCGTGCCACATTCGATGCTGCTGGGGCCCTCATACTCCGTATCTGAGGACGGGAGTGGCTTTTCCTCGTGTTTGAAGCTCCATTCTACCCATCTAGCAAAGAAATTTAAAGGAAAGACGAGAAAAAAAATTCACGCTTTCCGAGCAGGGCCGGGGTCGTCTGGAAAAAAATCATTTTTTTTTGTCCATTTCGTGCCACATTCGATGCTGCTGGGGTCCTCATACTCCGTATCTGAGGACGGGAGTGGCTTTTAATCGTGTTTGAAGCTCCATTCTACCCATCTAGCAAAGAAATTTAAAGGAAAGACGAGAAAAAAAATTCACGCTTTCCGAGCAGGGCCGGGGTCGTCTGGAAAAAAATCATCGTGCCACATTCGATGCTGCTGCGGTCCTCATACTCCGTATCTGAGGACGGGAGTGGCTTTTCCTCGTGTTTGAAGCTCCATTCTACCCATCTAGCAAAGAAATTTAAAGGAAAGACGAGAAAAAAAATTCACGCTTTCCGAGCAGGGCCGGGGTCGTCTGGAAAAAAATCATTTTTTTTGTATCCACTCCGTGCCACATTCGATTTTGCTGGGGCCTTCATACTCCGTATCTGAGGACGGGAGTGGCTTTTCCTCGTGTTTGAAGCTCAATTCTTCCCATCTAGCAAAGAAATTTAAAGGAAGGGCGAGAAAAAAAATTCACGCTTTCCGAGCAGGGCCGGTGTCGTCTGGAAGAAAATCATTTTTTTTTAATTCTACTTCGTGCCACATTCGATGCTGCTGCGGTCCTCATACTCCGTATCTGAGAACGAGAGTGGCTTTTCCTCGTGTTTGGAGCTCCATTCTACCCATCTAGCAAATAAATTTAAAGGAAAGACGAGAAAAAAAAGTTACGCTTTCCGAGCAGGGCCGGGGTCGTCTGGAAAAAAGTCATTTTTTTTGGGTCCACTTCGTGCCACATTCGATGCTGCTGCGGTCCTCATACTCCGTATCTGAGAACGGGAGTGGCTTTTCCTCGTGTTTCAAGCTCCATTCTACCCATCTAGCAAAGAAATTTAAAGGAAAGACGAGAAAAAAAATTCACGCTTTCCGAGCAGGGCCGGGGTCGTCTGGAAAAAAATCATTTTTTTTGTATCCACTCCGTGCCACATTCGATTTTGCTGGGGCCTTCATACTCCGTATCTGAGGACGGGAGTGGCTTTTCCTCGTGTTTGAAGCTCAATTCTTCCCATCTAGCAAAGAAATTTAAAGGAAGGGCGAGAAAAAAAATTCACGCTTTCCGAGCAGGGCCGGTGTCGTCTGGAAGAAAATCATTTTTTTTAAATTCTACTTCGTGCCACATTCGATGCTGCTGCGGTCCTCATACTCCGTATCTGAGAACGAGAGTGGCTTTTCCTCGTGTTTGGAGCTCCATTCTACCCATCTAGCAAATAAATTTAAAGGAAAGACGAGAAAAAAAAGTTACGCTTTCCGAGCAGGGCCGGGGTCGTCTGGAAAAAAGTCATTTTTTTTGGGTCCACTTCGTGCCACATTCGATGCTGCTGCGGTCCTCATACTCCGTATCTGAGAACGGGAGTGGCTTTTCCTCGTGTTTGAAGCTCCATTCTACCCATCTAGCAAAGAAATTTAAAGGAAAGACGAGAAAAAAAATTCACGCTTTCCGAGCAGGGCCGGGGTCGTCTGGAAAAAAATCATTTTTTTTGTATCCACTCCGTGCCACATTCGATGCAGCTGGGGCCCTCATACTCCGTATCTGAGGACGGGAGTGGCTTTTCCTCGTGTTTGAAGCTCCATTCTACCCATCTAGCAAAGAAATTTAAAGGAAAGACGAGAAAAAAAATTCACGCTTTCCGAGCAGGGCCGGGGTCGTCTGGAAAAAAGTCATTTTTTTTGAGTCCACTTCGTGCCACATTCGATGCTGCTGGGGCCCTCATACTCCGTATCGGAGGACGGGAGTGACTTTTCCTCGTGTTTGAAGCTCCATTCTACCCATCTAGCAAAGAAATTTAAAGGAAAGACGAGAAAAAAAATTCACGCTTTCCGAGCAGGGCCGGGGTCGTCTGGAAAAAAATCTTTTTTTTTTTGGATCCACTTCGTGCCACATTCGATGCTGCTGGGGCCCTCATACTCCGTATTTGAGGACGGGAGTGGCTTTTCCTCGTGTTTGAAGCTCCATTCTACCCATCTAGCAGAGAAATTTAAAGGAAAGACGAGAAAAAAAATTCACGCTTTCCGAGCAGGGCCGGGGTCGTCTGGAAAAAAATCATTTTTTTCGGGTCTACTTCGTGCCACGTTCGATGCTGCTGGGGCCCTCATACTCCGTATCTGAGGACGGGAGTGGCTTTTCCTCGTGTTTGAAGCTCCATTCTACCCATTTAGCAAAGAAATTTAAAGGAAAGGCGAGAAAAAAAATTCACGCTTTCCGAGCAGGGCCGGGGTCGCCTGGAAAAGAAATCATTTTTTTTGGATCCACTTCGTGCCACATTCGATGCTGCTGGGGCCCTCATACTCCGTATCTGAGGACGGGAGTGGCTTTTCCTCGTGTTTGAAGCTCCATTCTACCCATCTAGCAAAGAAATTTAAAGGAAAGACGAGAAAAAAAATTCACACTTTCCGAGCAGGGCCGGGGTCGTCTGGAAAAAAATCATTTTTTTTGGGTCTTATTCGTGCCACATTCGATGCTGCTGGGGCCCTTATACTCCGTATCTGAGGACGGGAGTGGCTTTTCCTCGTGTTTGAAGCTCCATTCTACCCATCTAGCAAAGAAATTTAAAGGAAAGACGAGAAAAAAAATTCACGCTTTCCGAGCAGGGCCGGGGTCGTCTGGAAAAAAATCATTTTTTTTGTATCCACTTCGTGCCACATTTGATGCTGCTGGGGCCCTCATACTCCGTATCTGAGGACGGGAGTGGCTTTTCCTCGTGTTTGAAGCTCCATTCTACCCATCTAGCAAAGAACTTTAAAGGAAAGACGAGAAAAAAAATTCACGCTTTCCGAGCAGGGCCGGGGTCGTCTGGAAAAAAATCATTTTTTTTGGGTCCACTTCGTGCCACATTCGATGCTGCTGCGGTCCTCATACTCCGTATCTGAGGACGGGAGTGGCTTTTCCTCGTGTTTGAAGCTCCATTATTCCCATCTAGCAAAGAAAATTAAAGGAAAGACGAGAAAAAAAATTCACCCTTTCCGAGCAGGGCCGGGGTCGTCTGGAAAAAAATAATTTTTTTTGGGTCCACTTCGTGCCACATTCGATGCTGCTGGGGCCCTCGTACTCCGTATCTGAGGACGGGAGTGGCTTTTCCTCGTGTTTGAAGCTCGATTATTCCCATCTAGCAAAGAAATTTAAAGGAAAGACGAGAAAAAAAATTCACCCTTTCCGAGCAGGGCCGGGGTCGTCTGGAAAAAAATCATTTTGTTTTTGGGTCCACTTCGTGCCACATTCGATGCTGCTGGGGTCCTCATTCTCCGTATCTGAGGACGGGAGTGGCTTTTCCTCGTGTTTGAAGCTCCATTCTACCCATCTAGCAAAGAAATTTAAAGGAAAGACGAGAAAAAAAATTCACGCTTTCCGAGCAGGGCCGGGGTCGCCTGGAAAAAAATAATTTTTTTTGGGTCTACTTCGTGCCACATTCGATGCAGCTGAGGCCCTCATTCTCCGTATCTGAGGACGGGAGTGGCTTTTCCTCGTGTTTGAAGCTCCATTCTACCCATCTAGCAAAGAAATTTAAAGGAAAGACGAGAAAAAAAATTCACGCTTTCCGAGCAGGGCCGGGGTCGTCTGGAAAAAAATCATTTTGTTTTTGGGTCCACTTCGTGCCACATTCGATGCTGCTGCGGTCCTCATACTCCGAATATGAGGACGGGAGTGGCTTTTCCTCGTGTTTGAAGCTCCATTCAACCCATCTAGCAAAGAAATTTAAAGGAAAGACGAGAAAAAAAATTCACGATTTCCGAGCAGGGCCGGGGTCGTCTGGAAAAAAATCATTTTTTTGGATCCACTTCGTGCCACATTCGATGATGCTGGGGCCCTCATACTCCGTATCTGAGGACGGGAGTGGCTTTTCCTCGTGTTTGAAGCTCCATTCTACCCATCTAGCAAAGAAATTTAAAGGAAAGACGAGAAAAAAAATTCACGCTTTCCGAGCAGGAGCAGTTCGTCTGGAAAAAATCATTTTTTTTGGGTCTACTTCGTGCCACGTTCGATGCTGCTGGGGCCCTCATACTCCGTATCTGAGGACGGGAGTGGCTTTTCCTCGTGTTTGAAGCTCCATTCTACCCATCTAGCAAAGAAATTTAAAGGAAAGACGAGAAAAAAAATTCACGCTTTCCGAGCAGGGCCGGGGTCGTCTGGAAAAAAATCTTTTTTTTTGGGTCTACTTCGTGCCACGTTCGATGCTGCTGGGGCCCTCATACTCCGTATCTGAGGACGGGAGTGGCTTTTCCTCGTGTTTGAAGCTCCATTCTACACATCTAGCAAAGAAATTTAAAGGAAAGACGAGAAAAAAAATTCACGCTTTCCGAGCAGGGCCGGGGTCGCCTGGAAAAGAAATCATTTTTTTTGGATCCACTTCGTGCCACATTCGATGCTGCTGGGGCCCTCATACTCCGTATCTGAGGACGGGAGTGGCTTTTCCTCGTGTTTGAAGCTCCATTCTACCCATCTAGCAAAGAAATTTAAAGGAAAGACGAGAAAAAAAATTCACCCTTTCCGAGCAGGGCCGGGGTCGTCTGGAAAAAAATAATTTTTTCTGGGTCCACTTCGTGCCACATTCGATGCTGCTGGGGCCCTCATATTCCGTATCGGAGGACGGGAGTGGCTTTTCCTCGTGTTTGAAGCTCCATTCTACCCATCTAGCAAAGAAATTTAAAGGAAAGACGAGAAAAAAAATTCACGCTTTCCGAGCAGGGCCGGGGTTGTCTGGAAAAAAATCATTTTTTTGGATCCACTTCTTGCCACATTCGATGCTGCTGGGGCCCTCATACTCCGTATCTGAGGACGGGAGTGGCTTTTCCTCGTGTTTGAAGCTCCATTCTACCCATCTAGAAAAGAAATTTAAAGGAAAGACGAGAAAAAAAATTCACGCTTTCCGAGCAGGGCTGGGGTCGTCTGGAAAAAAATCATTTTTTTTGGGTCTGCTTCGTGCCACATTCGATGCTGCTGGGGTCCTCATACTCCGTATCTGAGGACGGGAGTGGCTTTTCCTCGTGTTTGAAGCTCCATTCTACCCATCTAGCAAAGAAATTTAAAGGAAAGACGAGAAAAAAAATGCACGCTTTCCGAGCAGGGCTGGGGTCGTCTGGAAAAAAATCATTTTTTTTGGGTCTGCTTCGTGCCACATTCGATGCTGCTGGGGTCCTCATACTCCGTATCTGAGGACGGGAGTGGCTTTTCCTCGTGTTTGAAGCTCCATTCTACCCATCTAGCAAAGAAATTTAAAGGAAAGACGAGAAAAAAAATTCACGCTTTCCGAGCAGGGCTGGGGTCGTCTGGAAAAAAATCATTTTTTTTGGGTCTGCTTCGTGCCACATTCGATGCTGCTGGGGTCCTCATACTCCGTATCTGAGGACGGGAGTGGCTTTTCCTCGTGTTTGAAGCTCCATAGTACCCATCTAGCAAAGAAATTTAAAGGAAAGACGAGAAAAAAAATTCACGCTTTCCGAGCAGGGCCGGGGTCGTCTGGAAAAAAAACATTTTTTTTGGGTCTACTTCGTGCCACATTCGATGCTGCTGGGGCCCTCATACTCCGTATCTGAGGACGGGAGTGGCTTTTCCTCGTGTTTGAAGCTCCATTCTACCCATCTAGCAAAGAAATTTAAAGGAAAGACGAGAAAAAAAATTCACGCTTTCCGAGCAGGGCCGGGGTCGTCTGGAAAAAATCTTTTTTTTTGGGTCTACTTCGTGCCACATTCGATGCTGCTGGGGCCCTCATACTAGGTATTTGAGGACGGGAGTGGCTTTTCCTCGTGTTTGAAGCTCCATTCTACCCATCTAGCAAAGAAATTTAAAGGAAAGACGAGAAAAAAAATGCACGCTTTCCGAGCAGGGCCGGGGTCGTCTGGAAAAAAATCATTTTTTTTGTATCCACTCCGTGCCACATTCGATGCTGCTGGGGCCCTCATTCTCCGTATCTGAGGACGGGAGTGGCTTTTCCTCGTGTTTGAAGCTCCATTCTACCCATCAAGCAGAGAAATTTAAAGGAAAGACGAGAAAAAAAATTCACGCTTTCCGAGCAGGGCCGGGGTCGTCTGAAAGAAAATCATTTCTTTTTTGGATCCACTTCGTGCCACATTCGATGCTGCTGCGGTCCTCATACTCCGTATCTGAGGACGGGAGTGGCTTTTCCTCGTGTTTCAAGCTCCATTCTACCCATCTAGCAAAGAAATTTGAATGAAAGGCGAGAAAAAAAATTCACGCTTCCCGAGCAGGGCCGGGGTCGTCTGGAAAAAAATCATTTTTTTTTTGGGTCCACTTCGTGCCACATTCGATGCTGCTGGGGCCCTCATACTCCGTATCTGAGGACGGGGGTGGCTATTCCTCGTGTTTGAAGCTCCATTCTACCCATCTAGCAAAGAAATTTAAAGGAAAGACGAGAAAAAAAGTTCACGCTTTCCGAGCAGGGCCGGGGTCGTCTGGAAAAAAATCATTTTTGTTTGTATCCACTCCGTGCCACATTCGATGCAGCTGAGGCCCTCGTACTCCATATCTGAGGACGGGAGTGGCTTTTCCTCGTGTTTCAAGCTCCATTCTATCCATCTAGCAAAGAAATTTAAAGGAAAGACGAGAAAAAAAATTCACGCTTTCCGAGCAAGGCCGGGGTCGTCTGGAAAGAAATCATTTTTGTTTGTATCCACTCCGTGCCACATTCGATGCAGCTGAGGCCCTCGTACTCCATATCTGAGGACGGGAGTGGCTTTTCCTCGTGTTTCAAGCTTCATTCTACCCATCTAGCAAAGAAATTTGAAGGAAAGGCGAGAAAAAAATTCACGCTTCCCGAGCAGGGCCGGGGTCGTCTGGAAAAAAATCATTTTTTTTGGGTCTACTTCGTGCCACATTCGATGCTGCTGGGGCCCTCATACTCCGTATTTGAGGACGGGCGTGGCTTTTCCTCGTGTTTGAAGCTCCATTCTACCCATCTAGCAAAGAAATTCAAAGGAAAGGCGAGAAAAAAATTCACGCTTTCCGAGCAGGGCCGGGGTCGTCTGGAAGAAAATCCTTTTTTTTTTGGGTCCACTTCGTGCCACATTCGATGCTGCTGGGGCCCTCATACTCCGTATCTGAGGACGGGGGTGGCTTTTCCTCGTGTTTGAAGCTCCATTCTACCCATCTAGCAAAGAAATTTAAAGGAAAGACGAGAAAAAAAATTTACGCTTTCCGAGCAGGGCCGGGGTCGTCTGGAAAAAAATCATTTTATTTTGGGTCCACTTCGTGCCACACTCGATGCTGCTGCGGTCCTCATACTCCGTATCTGAGAACGGGAGTGGCTTTTCCTCGTGTTTGAAGCTCCATTCTACCCATCTAGCAAAGAAATTTAAAGGAAAGACGAGAAAAAAAATTCACGCTTTCCGAGCAGGGCCGGGGTCGTCTGGAAAAAAATCATTTTTTTTTGTATCCACTCCGTGCCACATTCGATTTTGCTGGGGCCTTCAAACTCCGTATCTGAGGACGGGAGTGGCTTTTCCTCGTGTTTGAAGCTCCATTCTACCCATCTAGCAAAGAAATTTAAAGGAAGACGAGAAAAAAAATTCACGCTTTCCGAGCAGGGCCGGGGTCGTCTGGGAAAACTCATTTTTTTTTTATCCACTTCGTGCCACATTCGATGCTGCTGGGGCCCTCATACTCCGTATCTGAGGACGGGAGTGGCTTTTCCTCGTGTTTGAAGCTCCATTCTACCCATCTAGCAAAGAAATTTAAAGGAAAGACGAGAAAAAAAATTCACGCTTTCCGAGCAGGGCCGGGGTCGCCTGGAAAAAAATAATTTTTTTTTGATTCTACTTCGTGCCACATTCGATGCTGCTGCGGTCCTCATACTCCGTATCTGAGAACGGGAGTGGCTTTTCCTCGTGTTTGAAGCTCCATTCTACCCATCTAGCAAAGAAATTTAAAGGAAAGACGAGAAAAAAAATTCACGCTTTCCGAGCAGGGCCGGGGTCGTCTGGAAAAAAATCATTTTTTTTTGTATCCACTCCGTGCCACATTCGATTTTGCTGGGGCCTTCAAACTCCGTATCTGAGGACGGGAGTGGCTTTTCCTCGTGTTTGAAGCTCCATTCTACCCATCTAGCAAAGAAATTTAAAGGAAAGACGAGAAAAAAAATTCACGCTTTCCGAGCAGGGCCGGGGTCGTCTGGAAAAAAATCATTTTTTTTTGTATCCACTCCGTGCCACATTCGATTTTGCTGGGGCCTTCAAACTCCGTATCTGAGGACGGGAGTGGCTTTTCCTCGTGTTTGAAGCTCCATTCTACCCATCTAGCAAAGAAATTTAAAGGAAGATGAGAAAAAAAATTCACGCTTTCCGAGCAGGGCCGGGGTCGTCTGGGAAAACTCATTTTTTTTGGATCCACTTCGTGCCACATTCGATGCTGCTGGGGCCCTCATACTCCGTATCTGAGGACGGGAGTGGCTTTTCCTTGTGTTTGAAGCTCCATTCTACCCATCTAGCAAAGAAATTTAAAGGAAAGACGAGAAAAAAAAATTCACGCTTTCCGAGCAGGGCCGGGGTCGTCTGGAAAAAAATCATTTATTTTGGGTGTACTTCGTGCCACATTCGATGCTGCTGGGGCCCTCATATTCCGTATCGGAGGACGGGAGTGGCTTTTCCTCGTGTTTGAAGCTCCATTCTACCCATCTAGCAAAGAAATTTAAAGGAAAGACGAGAAAAAAAATTCACGCTTTCCGAGCAGGGCCGGGGTCGTCTGGAAAAAAATCATTTATTTTGGGTGTACTTCGTGCCACATTCGATGCTGCTGCGGTCCTCATACTCCGTATCTGAGAACGGGAGTGGCTTTTCCTCGTGTTTGAAGCTCCATTCTACCCATCTAGCAAAGAAATTTAAAGGAAAGACGAGAAAAAAAATTTACGCTTTCCGAGCAGGGCCGGGGTCGTCTGGAAAAAAATCATTTTTTTTTGAATCCACTCCGTGCCACATTCGATTTTGCTGGGGCCTTCAAACTCCGTATCTGAGAACGGGAGTGGCTTTTCCTCGTGTTTGAAGCTCCATTCTACCCATCTAGCAAAGAAATTTAAAGGAAGACGAGAAAAAAAATTCACGCTTTCCGAGCAGGGCCGGGGTCGTCTGGGAAAACTCATTTTTTTTGTATCCACTTCGTGCCACATTCGATGCTGCTGGGGCCCTCATACTCCGTATCTGAGGACGGGAGTGGCTTTTCCTCGTGTTTGAAGCTCCATTCTACCCATCTAGCAAAGAAATTTAAAGGAAAGGCGAGAAAAAAAATTCTCGCTTTCCGAGCAGGGCCGGGGTCGTCTGGAAAAAAATCTTTTTGTTTTTGGATCCACTTCGTGCCACATTCGATGCTGCTGGGGCCCTCATACTCCGTATTTGAGGACGGGAGTGGCTTTTCCTCGTGTTTGAAGCTCCATTCTACCCATCTAGCAAAGAAATTTAAAGGAAAGACGAGAAAAAAAATTCACGCTTTCCGAGCAGGGCCGGGGTCGTCTGGAAAAAAATTATTTTTTTTTTGGATCCACTTCGTGCCACATTCGATGCTGCTGGGGTCCTCATACTCCGTATCTGAGGACGGGAGTGGCTTTTCCTCGTGTTTGAAGCTCCATTCTACCCATCTAGCAAAGAAATTTAAAGGAAAGACGAGAAAAAAAATTCACGCTTTCCGAGCAGGGCCGGGGTCGTCTGGAAAAAAATAATTTTTTTTGGGTCTACTTCGTGCCACATTCGATGCTGCTGGGGCCCTCATACTCCGTATCTGAGGACGGGAGTGGCTTTTCCTCGTGTTTGAAGCTCCATTCTACCCATCTAGCAAAGAAATTTAAAGGAAAGACGAGAAAAAAAATTCACGCTTTCCGAGCAAGGCCGGGGTCGTCTGGAAAGAAATCATTTTTGTTTGTATCCACTCCGTGCCACATTCGATGCAGCTGAGGCCCTCGTACTCCGTATCTGAGGACGGGAGTGGCTTTTCCTCGTGTTTGAAGCTCCATTCTACCCATCTAGCAAAGAAATTTAAAGGAAAGACGAGAAAAAAAGTTCACGCTTTCCGAGCAGGGCCGGGGTCGTCTGGAAAAAAATAATTTTTTTTTAATTCTACTTCGTGCCACATTCGATGCTGCTGGGGCCCTCATACTAGGTATTTGAGGACGGGAGTGGCTTTTCCTCGTGTTTGAAGCTCCATTCTACCCATCTAGCAAAGAAATTTAAAGGAAAGACGAGAAAAAAAATTCACGCTTTCCGAGCAAGGCCGGGGTCGTCTGGAAAGAAATCATTTTTGTTTGTATCCACTCCGTGCCACATTCGATGCAGCTGAGGCCCTCGTACTCCATATCTGAGGACGGGAGTGGCTTTTCCTCGTGTTTCAAGCTCCATTCTATCCATCTAGCAAAGAAATTTAAAGGAAAGACGAGAAAAAAAATTCACGCTTTCCGAGCAAGGCCGGGGTCGTCTGGAAAGAAATCATTTTTGTTTGTATCCACTCCGTGCCACATTCGATGCAGCTGAGGCCCTCGTACTCCGTATCTGAGGACGGGAGTGGCTTTTCCTCGTGTTTCAAGCTTCATTGTACCCATCTAGCAAAGAAATTTGAAGGAAAGGCGAGAAAAAAAATTCACGCTTCCCGAGCAGGGCCGGGGTCGTCTAAAAAAAAATCATTTTTTTTGGGTCTACTTCGTGCCACATTCGATGCTGCTGGGGCCCTCATACTCCGTATTTGAGGACGGGCGTGGCTTTTCCTCGTGTTTGAAGCTCCATTCTACCCATCTAGCAAAGAAATTTAAAGGAAAGATGAGAAAAAAATGCACGCTTTCCGAGCAGGGCCGGGGTCGTCTGGAAAAAAATCTTTTTTTTTTTTGGATCCACTTCGTGCCACATTCGATGCAGCTGAGGCCCTCGTACTCCGTATTTGAGGACGGGAGTGGCTTTTCCTCGTGTTTGAAGCTCCATTCTACCCATCTAGCAAAGAAATTTAAAGGAAAGACGAGAAAAAAAATTCACGCTTTCCGAGCAAGGCCGGGGTCGTCTGGAAGGAAATCATTTTTGTTTGTATCCACTCCGTGCCACATTCGATGCAGCTGAGGCCCTCGTACTCCATATCTGAGGACGGGAGTGGCTTTTCCTCGTGTTTGAAGCTCCATTCTACCCATCTAGCAAAGAAATTTAAAGGAAAGACGAGAAAAAAAATTCACGCTTTCCGAGCAGGGCCGGGGTCGTCTGGAAAAAAATCTTTTTTTTTGGGTCTACTTCGTGCCACGTTCGATGCTGCTGGGGCCCTCATACTCCGTATCTGAGGACGGGAGTGGCTTTTCCTCGTGTTTCAAGCTCCATTCTACCCATCTAGCAAAGAAATTTAAAGGAAAGACGAGAAAAAAAATTCACGCTTTCCGAGCAGGGCCGGGGTCGTCTGGAAAAAATCTTTTTATTTTGGGTCCACTTCGTGCCACACTCGATGCTGCTGCGGTCCTCATACTCCGTATCAGAGGACGGGAGTGGCTTTTCCTCGTGTTTGAAGCTCCATTCTACCCATTTAGCAAAGAAATTTAAAGGAAAGGCGAGAAAAAAAATTCACGCTTTCCGAGCAGGGCCGGGGTCGTCTGGAAAAGAAATCATTTTTTTTGGATCCACTTCGTGCCACATTCGATGCTGCTGGGGCCCTCATACTCCGTATCTGAGGACGGGAGTGGCTTTTCCTCGTGTTTGAAGCTCCATTCTACCCATCTAGCAAAGAAATTTAAAGGAAAGACGAGAAAAAAAATTCACACTTTCCGAGCAGGGCCGGGGTCGTCTGGAAAAAAATTATTTTTTTGGAGTCTACTTCGTGCCACATTCGATGCTGCTGGGACCCTCATACTCCGTATCCGAGGACGGGAGTGGCTTTTCCTCGTGTTTGAAGCTCCATTCTACCCATCTAGCAAAGAAATTTAAAGGAAAGACGAGAAAAAAAATTCACGCTTTCCGAGCAGGGCCGGGGTCGTCTGGAAAAAAATCTTTTTTTTTTTGGATCCACTTCGTGCCACATTCGATGCTGCTGGGGCCCTCATACTCCGTATTTGAGGACGGGAGTGGCTTTTCCTCGTGTTTGAAGCTCCATTCTACCCATCTAGCAAAGAAATTTAAAGGAAAGACGAGAAAAAAAATTCACGCTTTCCGAGCAGGGCCGGGGTCGTCTGGAAAAAAATCTTTTTTTTTGGGTCTACTTCGTGCCACGTTCGATGCTGCTGGGGCCCTCATACTCCGTATCTGAGGACGGGAGTGGCTTTTCCTCGTGTTTCAAGCTCCATTCTACCCATCTAGCAAAGAAATTTAAAGGAAAGACGAGAAAAAAAATTCACGCTTTCCGAGCAGGGCCGGGGTCGTCTGGAAAAAATCTTTTTTTTTGGGTCTACTTCGTGCCACGTTCGATGCTGCTGGGGCCCTCATACTCCGTATCAGAGGACGGGAGTGGCTTTTCCTCGTGTTTGAAGCTCCATTCTACCCATTTAGCAAAGAAATTTAAAGGAAAGGCGAGAAAAAAAATTCACGCTTTCCGAGCAGGGCCGGGGTCGCCTGGAAAAGAAATCATTTTTTTTGGATCCACTTCGTGCCACATTCGATGCTGCTGGGGCCCTCATACTCCTTATCTGAGGACGGGAGTGGCTTTTCCTCGTGTTTGAAGCTCCATTCTACCCATCTAGCAAAGAAATTTAAAGGAAAGACGAGAAAAAAAATTCACGCTTTCCGAGCAGGGCCGGGGTCGTCTGGAAAAAAACCTTTTTTTTTGGGTCCACTTCGTGCCACATTCGATGCTGCTGCGGTCCTCATACTCCGTATCTGAGGACGGGAGTGGCTTTTCCTCGTGTTTGAAGCTCCATTCTACCCATCTAGCAAAGAAATTTAAAGGAAAGACGAGAAAAAAAATTCACGCTTTCCGAGCAGGGCCGGGGTCGTCTGGAAAAAAATCTTTTTTTTTTTGGATCCACTTCGTGCCACATTCGATGCTGCTGGGGCCCTCATACTCCGTATTTGAGGACGGGAGTGGCTTTTCCTCGTGTTTGAAGCTCCATTCTACCCATCTAGCAAAGAAATTTAAAGGAAAGACGAGAAAAAAAATTCACGCTTTCCGAGCAGGGCCGGGGTCGTCTGGAAAAAAATCATTTTTTTTGTATCCACTCCGTGCCACATTCGATGCAGCTGGGGCCCTCATACTCCGTATCTGAGGACGGGAGTGGCTTTTCCTCGTGTTTGAAGCTCCATTCTACCCATCTAGCAAAGAAATTTAAAGGAAAGACGAGAAAAAAAATTCACGCTTTCCGAGCAGGGCCAGGGTCGTCTGGAAAAAAATCATTTTTTTTGTATCCACTCCGTGCCACATTCGATTTTGCTGGGGCCTTCATACTCCGTATCTGAGGACGGGAGTGGCTTTTCCTCGTGTTTGAAGCTAAATTCTTCCCATCTAGCAAAGAAATTTGAAGGAAAGGCGAGAAAAAAAATTCACGCTTCCCGAGCAGGGCCGGGGTCGTCTGGAAAAAAATAATTTTTTTTGGGTCTACTTCGTGCCACATTCGATGCTGCTGGGGCCCTCATACTCCGTATTTGAGGACGGGAGTGGCTTTTCCTCGTGTTTGAAGCTCCATTCTACCCATCTAGCAAAGAAATTCAAAGGAAAGGCGAGAAAAAAAATTCACGCTTTCCGAGCAGGGCCGGGGTCGTCTGGAAGAAAATCATTTTTTTTTGGGTCCACTTCGTGCCACATTCGATGCTGCTGGGGCCCTCATACTCCGTATCTGAGGACGGGGGTGGCTTTTCCTCGTGTTTGAAGCTCCATTCTACCCATCTAGCAAAGAAATTTAAAGGAAAGACGAGAAAAAAAATTCACGCTTTCCGAGCAGGGCCGGGGTCGTCTGGAAAAAAATCTTTTTTTTTTGGATCCACTTCGTGCTACATTCGATGCTGCTGGGGCCCTCATACTCCGTATTTGAGGACGGGCGTGGCTTTTCCTCGTGTTTGAAGCTCCATTCTACCCATCTAGCAAAGAAATTTAAAGGAAAGACGAGAAAAAAAATTCACGCTTTCCGAGCAGGGCCGGGGTCGTCTGGAAAAAAATCTTTTTTTTTTGGATCCACTTCGTGCTACATTCGATGCTGCTGGGGCCCTCATACTCCGTATTTGAGGACGGGAGTGGCTTTTCCTCGTGTTTGAAGCTCCATTCTACCCATCTAGCAAAGAAATTTAAAGGAAAGACGAGAAAAAAAATTCACGCTTCCCGAGCAGGGCCGGGGTCGTCTGGAAAAAAATCTTTTTTTTTTGGGTCTTATTCGTGCCACATTCGATGCTGCTGGGGCCCTTATACTCCGTATCTGAGGACGGGAGTGGCTTTTCCTCGTGTTTGAAGCTCCATTCTACCCATCTAGCAAAGAAATTTAAAGGAAAGACGAGAAAAAAAATTCACGCTTTCCGAGCAGGGCCGGGGTCGTCTGGAAAAAAATAATTTTTTTTGGGTCTACTTCGTGCCACATTCGATGCTGCTGGGGCCCTCATACTCCGTATCTGAGGACGGGAGTGGCTTTTCCTCGTGTTTGAAGCTCCATTCTACCCATCTAGCAAAGAAATTTAAAGGAAAGACGAGAAAAAAAATTCACGCTTTCCGAGCAGGGCCGGGGTCGTCTGGAAAAAAATTATTTTTTTTTTGGATCCACTTCGTGCCACATTCGATACTGCTGGGGTCCTCATACTCCGTATCTGAGGACGGGAGTGGCTTTTCCTCGTGTTTGAAGCTCCATTCTACCCATCTAGCAAAGAAATTTAAAGGAAAGACGAGAAAAAAAAATGCACGCTTTCCGAGCAGGGCCGGGGTCGTCTGGAAAAAAATAATTTTTTTGGTTCTACTTCGTGCCACATTCGATGCTGCTGGGGCCCTCATACTCCGTATTTGAGGACGGGAGTGGCTTTTCCTCGTGTTTGAAGCTCCATTCTACCCATCTAGCAAAGAAATTTAAAGGAAAGACGAGAAAAAAATTCACGCTTTCCGAGCAGGGCCGGGGTCGTCTGGAAAAAAATCATTTGTTTTTGGGTCTTATTCGTGCCACATTCGATGCTGCTGGGGCCCTCATACTCCGTATTTGAGGACGGGAGTGGCTTTTCCTCGTGTTTGAAGCTCCATTCTACCCATCTAGCAAAGAAATTTAAAGGAAAGACGAGAAAAAAAATTCACGCTTTCCGAGCAGGGCCGGGGTCGTCTGGAAAAAAATCATTTTTTTTTGGGTCTTATTCGTGCCACATTCGATGCTGCTGGGGCCCTCATACTCCGTATTTGAGGACGGGAGTGGCTTTTCCTCGTGTTTGAAGCTCCATTCTACCCATCTAGCAAAGAAATTTAAAGGAAAGACGAGAAAAAAAATTCACGCTTTCCGAGCAGGGCCGGGGTCGTCTGGAAAAAAATCATTTTTTTTGTATCCACTCCGTGCCACATTCGATGCAGCTGAGGCCCTCGTACTCCATATCTGAGGACGGGAGTGGCTTTTCCTCGTGTTTCAAGCTCCATTCTATCCATCTAGCAAAGAAATTTAAAGGAAAGACGAGAAAAAAAATTCACGCTTTCCGAGCAAGGCCGGGGTCGTCTGGAAAGAAATCATTTTTGTTTGTATCCACTCCGTGCCACATTCGATGCAGCTGAGGCCCTCGTACTCCATATCTGAGGACGGGAGTGGCTTTTCCTCGTGTTTCAAGCTTCATTCTACCCATCTAGCAAAGAAATTTGAAGGAAAGGCGAGAAAAAAAATTCACGCTTCCCGAGCAGGGCCGGGGTCGTCTGGAAAAAAATCATTTTTTTGGGTCTACTTCGTGCCACATTCGATGCTGCTGGGGCCCTCATACTCCGTATCTGAGGACGGGAGTGGCTTTTCCTCGTGTTTGAAGCTCCATTCTACCCATCTAGCAAAGAAATTTAAAGGAAAGACGAGAAAAAAAAATGCACGCTTTCCGAGCAGGGCCGGGGTCGTCTGGAAAAAAATCATTTTTTTTTGGGTCTTATTCGTGCCACATTCGATTCTGCTGGGGCCCTTGTACTCCGTATCTGAGGACGGGAGTGGCTTTTCCTCGCGTTTGAAGCTCCATTTACCCATCTAGCAAAGAAATTTAAAGGAAAGACGAGAAAAAAAATTCACGCTTTCCGAGCAGGGCCGGGGTCGTCTGGAAAAAAATAATTTTTTTTGTATCCACTTCGTGCCACATTCGATGCTGCTGGGGCCCTCATACTCCGTATCTGAGGACGGGAGTGGCTTTTCCTCGTGTTTGAAGCTCCATTCTACACATCTAGCAAAGAACTTTAAAGGAAAGACGAGAAAAAAAATTCACGCTTTCCGAGCAGGGCCGGGGTCGTCTGGAAAAAAATCATTTTTTTTTGGGTCTACTTCGTGCCACATTCGATGCAGCTGAGGCCCTCGTACTCCGTATCTGAGGACGGGAGTGGCTTTTCCTCGTGTTTGAAGCTCCATTCTACCCATCTAGCAAAGAAATTTAAAGCAAAGACGAGAAAAAAAATTCACGCTTTCCGAGCAGGGCCGGGGTCGTCTGGAAAAAAATCATTTTGTTTTTGGGTCCACTTCGTGCCACATTCGATGCTGCTGGGGTCCTCATTCTCCGTATCTGAGGACGGGAGTGGCTTTTCCTCGTGTTTGAAGCTCCATTCTACCCATCTAGCAAAGAAATTTAAAGGAAAGACGAGAAAAAAAATTCACGCTTTCCGAGCAGGGCCGGGGTCGTCTGGAAAAAAATCATTTTTTTTTGGGTCTTATTCGTGCCACATTCGATGCTGCTGCGGTCCTCATACACCGTATCGGAGGACGGGAGTGGCTTTTCCTCGTGTTTGAAGCTCCATTATTCCCATCTAGCAAAGAAATTTAAAGGAAAGACGAGAAAAAAAATTCACGCTTTCCGAGCAGGGCCGGGGTCGTCTGGAAAAAAATCATTTTTTTTGGGTCCACTTCGTGCCACATTCGATGCTGCTGGGGTCCTCATTCTCCGTATCTGAGGACGGGAGTGGCTTTTCCTCGTGTTTGAAGCTCCATTCTACCCATCTAGCAAAGAAATTTAAAGGAAAGATGAGAAAAAAAATTCACGCTTTCCGAGCAGGGCCGGGGTCGTCTGGAAAAAAATAATTTTTTTTGGGTCTACTTCGTGCCACATTCGATGCAGCTGAGGCCCTCGTACTCCGTATCTGAGGACGGGAGTGGCTTTTCCTCGTGTTTGAAGCTCCATTCTACCCATCTAGCAAAGAAATTTAAAGGAAAGACGAGAAAAAAAATTCAAGCTTTCCGAGCAGGGCCGGGGTCGTCTGGAAAAAAATCATTTGTTTTTTGATCCACTTCGTGCCACATTCGATGCTGCTGCGGTCCTCATACTCCGTATCTGAGGACGGGAGTGGCTTTTCCTCGTGTTTGAAGCTCCATTCTACCCATCTAGCAAAGAAATTTAAAGGAAAGACGAGAAAAAAAATTCACGCTTTCCGAGCAGGGCCGGGGTCGTCTGGAAAAAAATCATTTTTTTTGGGTCTACTTCGTGCCACATTCGATGCTGCTGGGGCCCTCATACTCCGTATCTGAGGACGGGAGTGGCTTTTCCTCGTGTTTGAAGCTCCATTCTACCCATCTAGCAAAGAAATTTAAAGGAAAGACGAGAAAAAAAATTCACGCTTTCCGAGCAGGGCC